>OV656758.1:20312081-21512081 GCA_927399505.1 Luperina testacea | reverse complement strand
GAGGGTGACTACTGAGTCGACGACTAATAGAGATGTTTGGAAGAAGAAGACAAGATGCGCTGACCCAAATTAAATTGGGTTAAGGACAGAAGAATGATCATGACAGCACTGTCGGTCTGTTCCACAGATATAGATAGACCTAGATAAAGCAAGTATCACAATATGTATGACAACCAAGCGTGCCATTTTTTGACGACCTACTATGACTTCATAAGCACTATTTAGTGATGGAAAAATCAAATCGATTTAAAGACGCCACCGCGTGCGGCACCCGTCTCGCCTAGCGAGGCCTAGCGCCAACGCTCACGGTCACCCGCCAGCAGTACCTACACAGGACTAAGCGCGAAAGTGGCGGCTTACGATTTTTGTACGTAATCTGATGGGCACGCGAAGTAGTTGCTCTTGCGTTATCTAGGTGTATCTATATCTGTGGTCTGTTCCTGTTGTCACTGATTTTATTGATACACTAGCTTCCGCCCGCGGCTTGGCCCGCAAGGTGTGTCGATAAAATCTATCCTATGTCCTTTCCCGGGATGCAATCTATCTCTCTGGCAAATTTTATAGAAATCCGTTCTGTGGTTTAGGCGTGATAAGGTATCATACAGACAGACAGAGCTACTTTCGAATTTATAATATTAGTATGGATACCATCACGCTTGTTTTTCAAGAAGACTTAGGCAGAAGTGTATCTCTAAATCAAAATGAAAAGTCAATTATTCAAATTAGGCTAAGAATCAGCACGTTTCGGACGTCAAAATTAATAAGACAGTTCTCCAAAACGCCCGCCCTTCACCACTTCCTAGTGCTTTCGCTGGGCAGAAGAAATGGTGCAACAAACTGCCAATAAGGTAAGATACCAATCACTATCTTACAACACATTGAAATTCCACCTTACGCAGTTGGTCACTTACAGAACGTCAAAAAACTGACGTCACAAAACACAAAATCCGCTATACAGGTCGTTCCAAAAACAAATCCGGATAGTGGCACGGCGTACGTTGTCTACACGGTTGTCAAAATGTATCGGAGTGCAATAAAGTGCGTCGCAATACGAACCACGCCGTGTCCGCACGCCGCGGCGCGCCGTAACTCCGCACGTGCGGTTTGCTGCCGGACCGGACGGGATTTTATGGAGAGGATGATACGAGTTAGATTTTTTTATTAGGGGCTAACTGAGGCAGTACTGTCGTCTTACCTAAATAATTGGAATAGCCCACATAATAAGCAAACTGAACTAACTGGTAATGGGACAGGCATGTAAGTCGTAGGACCATTTGGAATCCAGTAAAACGTTCTCCAGGTTAGGTGGAGCGACGATCTTTGCAGGGTGGCTGGTAACAGCTGGATAGAACAAGCCGAGGATTGAGTTAAACGTTTAACGAAAATAAACGTATTTCTTTCTTTACTTATGACGATGTGGTTAGAGATCGATAAACTGATATCAAGTGATCAAGCAATCAATCGACATTGGTAGACTGAGTTGATTGATGAAGTTTACACGCAAAAAGCTAAAGATTAAAATCTGTTGTTAAAACAAAACACTCATAATTATGATGAAATTAGATCAATGTTCAGTTAGTTTCCACAAACATATATAAATGTCTCTGATAGCAGCAAATCCATGTGATTCACAGAAGTAGTCTAATCCTGATAAAGTAGGTAACAACTGTTATCCATACTAATATTATAAATTCGAAAGTAACTCTGTCTCTCTGTCTGTATGTTACCTTTTCACGCCTAAGCCGCTGAACGGATTTCAATAAAATTTGGTAGAGAGATAGTTTCTATCCCGGGGAAGAACATGGGATAGTTTTTATCGACAAACCTTGCGAGTGAAGCCACGGGTGGAAGCTAGTCTTTTATAATTCACCAATTAATTACTTACTGATGGATTCAGACCTTAATAAAAATAACCTGTGAGAAAGTATTATATATATTTATGTTTATTTATTTTAGCATTATGTATTTATTTAAGTACGTAAATATATGTTATTTTTTGCATTATATAATTATGTAGGTATATTTAATATTTTAGTTTAAGCGTCACAAAACCAAAATCTTCTCTTCTTGTTCTGTACACTATTGTCTACATTTCTTTTTTATAGTAATTTTAATGATCCAGCAGGTCTGCTGGAAGAAAAGAAATAAGCAGTACCTTTGAACTCAATACTAATATGTCGTATCTGTATCCATTTTACTGTGTGTTCATAAATAATAAAATAATACCTAAACCTTGTAGGTATTTTTCGTTAACATATATCAACGGTATCAACAGCTCTAAACATTCCAAAACAAACTGACCAATTAAAACAAGGCAAGTCGACGTCGGCCATCTTAAATCTGCGCGGCCGTGCATTGGCAATATCTGAGCGGCACCTATTACTTCGGTGCCGGCTGTATGCGTACAACCCGCATACGATTTACTGTTATTTCCTTGAATACGATGCTGGTTTGGTTTTGTGTGAGTATTGGATGCAGTTTTGAAGAAATTGTGACTGATATCAGGCTATTGTTAGTTCTTTTAATGGTAGTTTTGTCTGAGTTTAGTCCTAACTGACGTGTGTAATACGAATCGAGGTATGAGGAACAGGGTGTAAAGTTCACTCATACTCTATAGAAAAGGGAGGATCCTCCGACCAGACGGGTTTTGTGTCTGGCGGACAACTGGCCGATGATTCATGTCGGGCCGTTGTATCTGTGCTAGTTGCGCGGTAACTCTGCTTGCGAGATGCCTGCCGCGATGTCGTTTGCCATTAAGCGGGACCCACTAAATTTTAAGTTTGACCCCCAATTTTGAATATTAAATTGTTATTGATGAATCATAGACAAAAGTTGAGGTTACGGTACGTCTTCTGATCAATTTGTATTTACATTTACATTAGATTCTTTTGGAACAGACAATACATACACTGCATTTGTGGATTCGCGGTCCCCCCATTCAATAACACGTCAGCTTCAACGGCCATCAGTGGTAGTATAGACACCAGCACATCAAGCTAAAATTCAAATTTTCCCAATCAACTTTGAACCTTATGCTTTAGCGGTAAATTTGAAAATCTAATAAAGAAATGTGACAGATTATAGTAGCTTGATGTGCTGGCATCTGTACCAACCGTTAAGACCTAGGGATTAAGATTGATTATCCTATAAGTACCTACCTAACCTAACAATAAACATTAGGTATCTACTACGCCTTGAAACAAAACGCTATCATCATTAACAATAACAACAGTCCGGATAAGTGCTGATAGCATTCAGCATAATCTAATGTTAGTTCCATTGAACTTTATTAAAATCTTTATTGGTTCAGACGGATTATGATAACGCACTAGGTCACCTGGAAACTTCGAGGGCTATTCGGATCAACAGAGGTACCTACCTTTAAGGCGCTACCTTGAAAAAAATCGTAGCGACTGATCTACTAAGCGAGCGAAAGTCATATAATTACTTTTGAAACGCAAAAGAGAGATGTGTGTGCGCTCGGACTAAAACGACGTATGTGCCAAAACGAATTTATTCCTTTTTTTAACAAATAAATGTATTAAATTTAAAACTACTTTTAGTAAACTTTGGTATGATAATTCTCTATGTTTTTAAATAAATTTCATTAAATAACTCATAAGCGTTACGCCGTGATGTCGAAAAAAGTAAAAAAACCGTTTAAAAATAGATATTTCTTTCAATTTTTTGTATCGAGAAAAAATCATTGAATTGTGTATTCCTTTTACATGATACTAGAACAAAGAGCCAAAAAACATATATGTACCACAATGTTAAATCCCTATTCGACATACTTAACAAGTTACACGAAATAGAAAAACCACATTTTTCTCAATATACTCGTATCACCTTAAGGCCCATCGTCCACGACACTATTCAAAAGTAGAGCCACATAGAAACGATGCATGTTTTTTGTGAACACTGGTGGCCCAGTGTTAGCGGGCGCGACTTAAGAGTTGTAGGTCGTAGGTTCGAATCCAGTCAGGCGGTTTACTTTATGTAAATTATTTCAACACCACTGCTCTCAAAAAGGTGAAGGAAAACATTGTGAGCAGCAATGGACTGCGATACCATTGCTAAACATGGGCCTCTCCCAGGCTGCGCACAACACTCTGTCCTCCGCCTTTCGCATCCGATCTGTCCCAGTCACCTTTTAAAGTCATCGGTCCATCTGGCTGGGTCGGTACACTACGCCACTTTTAGGTGTATCGGTCAAGTAATTATAACCTGAAGCTAAAGTTGCTTCCTGCCTGCTATACGCTAGTGGCTAGTTTTGGTTCGCTTCCATTTCGCTGTCGCTGCAGTATGCTGAAGGTGTAAAGGGGAACCCCCCTTTAAAGTGTTCATAGCTGGACTTTATCAATTCGTTTGTGCTCTTGGTTCGGTACCTTACGATTTATACCTTGATCGAATCGAGAGGTTTTTAGAATGTACCTATTCTAAGGAGCTCAAAAACACTAGAAATGTGTGAAGACAATCCGGACCCAGGTTGGCCGAAGTAAGGAAAACCTGTTCAGATGGAGATTCATAGAGGACTCCGCTTTGGAGTGCAATGCGGTGCTGTTCCACAAACGATGGGATACTTAAAATCGTGTCCTGCGTATCCTGTCGTCTGCACATTACAGGAACTGGTGGACGCTGGTGATGGCGCCAAACACGTAGCCGAATTCTGGGAGTCCATTTAGATTGCCATTGACACGTTATGAAGAAGAAGTAAAGACAATGGCAGTATCCAATATTTGGCCAGTACAATGATTTGTATTGGACACGTTGTCCAACACAAATCGATATATTTTATGATAAAACGTATAGTGCGCGCACATTTTTATTATAAAATATACCTACTATCTATTTTTTTTTTTGCTATTTTTGTCTTTTGTTTCCGACTTGGCCTTCAATAATAAAGGATTATATTAATATCTACGTAGATATGATTATATTTACGTTTTGATAGTGAAATACGATAAATTTGTCTGCTCTTTTTCTAACAACAAAAAACAAACTACTCAACAAAACTTCCGACTAATTACAGTGCGCGTATTAATCACGGCATTATTCGGCACGCGAGCGCATCCTTTCGATGATTATTATCACTAAATCATATTTAGTGCAGTCATTATCGCCTCTGCGCACGATATTATTGAGTGCGCTCATAATAAATAACAGCTATTGGGTGAGATTCTAATTTTACCCTCGTATTTTACAGTGGTTGCGCTGTGGCCTTCCGATTAGCTGCTATACAGATTAGATGATAAATTGGTGAAAATAATGGCGGAATCAAATGTAGGTAGGTATTGTTTATTAAAAACTGTAGGTAATAGCGGAAATGAAACATTCCTAAAACAACGCGATTTTAATAAATAGGTTACCCATTCTTTTTTTACACTTAACAAAATCGTCTGTAACTATATCATTGCAAATATTGTAAAATTCTAACATTGACTTTTTCTACTAGTGAAAGCCTCCCATAGTCACCTTGGTCTGAGCAAGAATACTTTTGTAAGTATATACGAGTATGACGTTAAATACAAATCATTCTTATTGCTGTACTAATTTCAAACCCAAATTACAACGCCATATACCTATCCCCAACCGGCATGACGAATAAGCATGAAAACAGCAACACCTAATGAACTAATAACCAAAAATTATTGCCACACTAAAACCTTATCATTACCAACATTATAACATAAAACATGGCAACATTGTTCCAAACGCGACGCGAATCACACAGCCTATAGCCACGCTGACGGCTTTACGATCGTATTAATGCTAATTTCGGCAAAATTCGGGAGTGCTCGGAAATGTTCGGCTCCCGAGTACTGATGACGTTATGTCATTTTAATGCGAGCACCTTGTTTTGGTGATTGGGTTGTAATGACGTTATTTAGATATATGGTGTTGAGTGTACAACTGTACATTCGTAATGAGTTTGGTGATAGTTTTGAAGGTAATTTGGTAATGAATTTGTGTTATTTTCTAAGCAGATTTTAACAACGCCGCAAACATTTTACAATCACAGATGCAACTGAAACAGCGTACAGCGGGGCGGTCAGTCGGTTTGCTACCAACGTTGCTGACTGACTAGTCTGTTTATAACAGCATGAGGAGTTGCATGAGCTGTCAGCTGGCAAGTGGTTTCACAGAAGTGTTAAGTGGCAGAATTAGGCCAAAAAGCTTTATCTTAAAAGAAATTAATAGGTATCGATAACCAAATTAATGGTGATGGGTTCAACCCGTTTTGGTGGTGACCAGGATGTTCGCACTTTACCTTGCAAGCGCACAGCCATTTCACATTCCCACTGCTGGGACGCAGACCACCTCTTGGTGAGCGGGAGTGGGCCGTAATCCACCACGCGGGCCCAGTGCGGGTTGGTAGATGTCACAAGTCTTAGTTTTTTGGTTTTAGGTTTTTCCTAAACACTATGTTTTCCTTCACCGTTTTCAGAGAAGTGGTGATGAAATTATTTACACAAAGTAAAGCGCCTGTCTCGGTTTGATCCAACTTGTAAGTCGCGGAATCGCAAGACAAATAACAAGATACTTAACTATTATTTTTAATGACAAGAACTACTTTACTATCCTTTAGCTAAAACGTCAAAGAATGACAGAAGACTGTCATTTCAATATCAATGTTAATCAGCAAAACGAGGGGAAATGATGATTCCTTTCTTCTCACAACACATTTGACATTGGCAGAATTGTCGACATGGGCACTATTGCCATAGAGAAAAATAGAATAGAATAGATGATTCATTTCTACCGAAGCACACCATCAAGCCTTGTCTAATAACCTCTTTATAGACATTTATATCCACAGTCAACATCCTTTATGTAACCCAGAAAACATGCCCCGGAGCCAAAACTGACAGTATTTCCCTCAAAACGACAGCACATAAAAAGTTATAAACTAAAATAATTATCGAAATAAATTGCCGCTAAAATGGCGCACTAACCCATAAAACTAAACGCAATCAGTTCAAAAACTACCGCAGAGAGTGGCATAAATCAAAATTTAACAACGGCTAGTCGGCCTGGATGATTAAATTCATAGCTAACTGTGGGTTTATTGTGTGAACAGCAACCGGTTGCTGGGTTGTAGGGAGCGGTTGAAAATTGTAGTGTTTTCAAAAATCACCCGGTGTTAGGGTGGTCGTGTATCTGATCGAAGGTGCGTCGCGTATCGTCGGTCGCGTAACGCCAGAACGGGCAAGTAGATAATAAAACATTCAACCATACATACTCAACTAATGATGCGTTAGTGTGTCGAGCCATGCTAACGAAGTTACGCCCGACGCATCATCCGTCAGATGTGCGACCACCCTAAATTTGGAATATCTAGCTGCGTTATAATAATAGGTAATAATTTATTTATTTGACAGACAACAAAAGGTTTTAAAAATACTAAAAGAACAAAAAAAACTTGTTATAAAACTTCATACATACCTACTGCTGATCTCCAGAAAAATCGACACAATACTAAAAGTGTAGCAGTTTTGCAAATAAGTGACCTAAACGAATATAATTATGTGGTAAACATTAACTGCACTGCACTGCACTTCTAGAAGTGTTTTAGCAATTAATATTTGTTAACTCCTCCTCCGACACCTTTAAATAAATCCACCAATAGCAAGTTGGAAGAAGAAGTAATAACAGGCATCCTTTCTCTAAAGAAATCTTCTCCTCCATGGACAAGAGCCGTAGCATAACTTCTCTGGGCGCATAATGCCATCTCATATAGCAGTATTATTTTAAACTTACTTCAATGTGGAAAACAGATGGCTATACAGGACGTATAGCTCCATCCCTTTCTCACACTGAAGTTTAAAAATATCCTGCTATACAAGGTGAGGTGGTGGTATGCCGTCTGCAACCGATTGCTTCCACCAGTTCCACGATAAGGTCCCGCGGGTGTATCCCCATTGGAAAATGGCGTGGCCCCGCCATAATGAGCGCGCGATTGTCGTTGCTTTGATTTAATGACTCGAAATAATAGCAATCAATGCGATCGCTGAACGACTGCCGATATTTTTGCGATACACGCATAGGGTGTTAGGAAATTGGTAGGGTTCATTTTGTAATAAGTCATGATGGAATTGAAGTAATTTTTGGAATAACGATATAATGAAATGAATTGGTAGGTACTGCGAACCCAAAAATGATCTTTCTATTAGTATTAAAATAACCAAAGCCTTGAACAAAGTTTGCTAAAACTTTTTGTAAAATATTCAATAACTTTACCAACAAATAAAGTTTTTATAGCCTCGTAAACTTAAATAGACTTTTCTCAAATGCTATAGTGATTTGATAAAGTATATATTACTACTAACTTTATCTTATTCTCAAAGCATAGTACGTACCTACTTTTGGTTTTTGTGAAATAAATGAAAAAGCTTGTTTTCAAACAGCCTGTACAGTTCGCCGTGTTGACATCAGCCCGTGTAATGGAAGCGCATTATTTTGCGTCTAATTAATTTACGATAATGTACTGATACACCGTTAAATAATATATCATCAATCGTAATTTTACATTAATTACATTATAATGCCATCAGTTCGACTTTTCAGGATATTTACTTAACACATTATTCATTATTCTGAGGTAGTACTACGGTCTGAACTTAAATCTCTCATCAACGAGCCATAAAAATGCAATGTTACCTTCCAGCATAAAAGTTAGAATCAACACGTTTTGAGAAAGCCTTCAAAAGTTTTGACAACAGACCAAAGTGAAACGACTTTTAGAAATCTGGGTATGTTTGGTTTTGTTGCTATTGCCTTAAATATTCCTAATATTTGTGTTTCTATTTATTACAGTTATCATTTACTGCTTGGAGTCCTGCCCACTTCGCAAGCTAAGAAGACCGTGACGATAACTTAGAAAATAGTCAACCGCAATAAATTCAACAATAAAACATTGACAAAGAATTATCATTTCCGAATTTCTGCGCTCAGAACATAAACGAAAACGAATTATTGTTTCAACAAATTATTATCAGGACATGAAACTCCCAATTGGCAAAGATACAGTAATAAGCATAGAGGATAGAAGATATCTACTTATCGAAGATACGGAACCAACAAGCCGTGGAGCAATAAACCAATAAAATAAGAATATAAATAAAAATAACTGCTGTATTATAAATAATGTTGTAGTAGTACTTGTATAGGGCTGTATATTACGGGGCTCAGGGTGGTGTGTCACCCGGCTGAGTTATAGCGTCACAGAACATAAAATATACAACAAAAACTGTTGTTCTTCCAACAGTTTTGCCCCATATTAAGAATGAGCACAAACAGAATGTGGATTTGGAACAGGGGCCGGCGATATTATGGAGTCGACAAGGGACTAAACATTTTGGGAGAAAGTGCATGGTTGTTCCCCCTGTGCAGTGCCGGATTAGCCCATAAGCAAATTAAGCAATTGCTTAGGGCATCACGTCTTGGGGGGCACCATAAGGCAGAAACAGCACCGAAACTGTATTTGCTAGCACATGAATGGCAAGGCTGTTTATCAGCAAGATATTACAAGACCCAAAAGTCATTCTAGAGATGTGCGTTAATCTTTACAAATCCCTCGTCGATGTTTTGGAAAAATACGAGGCGACTAGTGGATAAAAGGGCTTACAGGCGTGGATTGCTTAAGGCATCAAGTAGTCTTAATCCGGCACTGCCCCTGTGTAAGACAGGTTAGATTGGTAATAAGCAGGTTCTTTCGTCTGGTGATGTGAACAATACAGACGGACTTAAACGTTGCACCTGCAGCAAAAAGGCTGACTAGTTTCTGATACAAAGATAACTTTGTAGAAAAAAAGAAATGGCACTCGATTCAGCTTAAAAATTGTGTTTTAGGCTGCCTTTCCACCAGAGATGAGCGAGAGAGCGAGGATGCGTAGCGAGGAATGTGTGTGAAACCAGCCAATAACATCGCTTCATTTTTATAGCTTGAACTAAGTTAGCGTTGGTATTGGTTTGTTTTACACACATCCCTCGCTACGCATCCTCGCTCATCTCTGGTTGAAAGGCAGCCTTGGACAGAAAAGATGGGTTTCACTAATTGTTAAATAAAAATGGCCGAAATCGATTGACTAGACACAGTTACCCATAACTTAAGCTAATGGATTGTAGACGTAGATTCGATCTTTCAGTTTCTTTTCCTGCGAGTATATGTATTGATTCGACCGTCACAATATCGTCCCCTGGCCCCTTCAGACGCTTCCCTCACCAACAGCGACTCCATGTCTCCCCGCTCGCCGCATCCTCGGGGCCGATTCAAGCCCAGTTCACGGGGTAATTCGTTATTTTTATTGTTTTTTGTTATTATGATTCTGTCCCCTGGATTACTGTCGGTGATACATGGCCAAGCACTGGATGCGTTTAATTGCCCCGGACGCTTTCCCGGAACGCGATAAATAATAAGATTAAGGTGGGAAATAGTGGATTTGGCTGTTTATAATATGGGCGTTACTTACCCTTTATGTTTTTGTGAGCGGTTGTACGGAGGTAAATGTTTTTTTGAAAGGGAATTCTTTTTTTTTTAGTTTCAGAAAATGTTTCAAAGAGGAAACGTAAAAAAATGTGATCAGCTTAAGTACAGACGCCAGCACATCAAGCTACCCGAAACTGTCAAATTTTCTCGATCAACTTTGAACCTTATGCTTTAGCGATAAAGTTGAAAATCTATTAAAGAAATTTGACAGATTGTAGTAGCTTGATGTGCTGGCGTCTGTACACTAAGTACCAGTACTAAGGGAAACCAGCACCCTAACTAATTGCGTAACACACTATCAATCACAATCTGAATCATTTTGAAGGATATTGCTAATACATTGCTTCATATGTTCGAAAAAGTTGTCTGCTCAACAATGTAAATAACGCAATGAATGTTGTTGAACTGTCAAAATCAAAGCCATTGTTACTGTTAGTGTGTTACGCAACCACCCTGCATGTCCTACAAAAATAAATTACCTACTGTAAAATTGCAGCAGGTTAATAGATCGAACAAAAACGTCGATTTCTTAAAAATCTAAATAAGTTACTTAAACTCTTGCACCACAAAAATTACTATGAAATTTGCAGTAAGTTGGGTATAATTTATGGGTATAAGTAGGTGACGCGTGAACAATACCAGAGCGCGATCTAATTCGACGCCAACGCCATCTATCGAGCAACAGGAAAAATTAAAGAAAAGGGAAACCTTTTTTGTAGGTTTAACTACTATAAAAAAAAGGAAAATAGTTTTGTTTGTAAAAAGAAAAACTTGCATATAAAAAGATAAGATAACGCTCTTATGTCCAGAAATCAAATAAAAAAGACAATTAGAATGACGTAACTCCAATTCAAAAATAAAAACTCCAAGCAAAACATTTCCATAATAATTAACAAAAATTAAGAAGATACAACGCAAAAAATCAGTTATTTCGCCTAAAAAAGTTAAAAATAATAACAGCTCGGGTCACAATTTGAAACAAAACAGCGTTACGATGTATTTGTAGGTAATATCAGGCCTTCTCATTAGGGCGCTGGGATACCCCGTATTTATACGAACAGTTGGTCACAAAAGTGTTGGTGTAATTTAAATAAAATCCTACTAATATTATAAATGTGAAAGTTTGTGAAGATGTTTGGATGTTTGTTACTCAATCACGCGCAAACCGTTGAACAGATTTGGATGAAAATTGGCACATAGATAGACCATTACCTGGATTAACACATAGAATACTTTTTATCCCAATATTCAAACGGGATCGAAACTTACGCGGTTGAAACCGCGGGGCACTGCTCGTAAATAAATAAAATTGTTCGCCTCGAAGGTCCAAAGGTTCCGGTTTTTCGGGGTTCCGGTCGAAGTGGAGGTGCTTGGGGGAGGCCTATGTCCAGCAGTGGACGTCTTTCGGCTGAAATGATAATGATGATTCGCCTCGGTGGTGTAGAGGTCGCAATCGGTACTGCTAAGCATGAGGTCCCGGATTCAATTTCCAGGTGGGTATTATGGGATTTTTCTATCTGGAATTTCTCAGTAGTACCCCGAAGTCAAAGTCAAATCATTTATTACGACGAACGACTGACGGAGAATAATGGGTAGCTCACCGTCCGATCAGGACCAGGCCCGTGCCGGACGGCGCGTACGTGTTCCATGCGCGCCTCAAAGAGATGTCAGCATCAAATGAAGGGGCCTGTTAGGGCCAAAGCCTGCCGGGTCAGCGGTATTGTCCGAAAGGCTTACCGCTAGCCCGGAACATAAAGGGCTAAGGAAGAAACACGGGTGGGTTTTAGTCAGTAAGAGTCTGACACTCCCTTCTGCTCCACCCAGAGCGGGAGAAGTCACAGAAATTTTATTTGATAAATGCTGTTTGTTTTCTAGTAACAAAATTACATCTTATTCGAGAACATCCATCGGTTTCTTACTAAACTTCAACTATATCCGACGATTCAGCATACTTATCTCTTTTGTTGACTGTACACCTCTCTGCCTTAGCCATCGGGGAATACATATTTTGTCATTTATTTTTAAGCTCCAAATCAAAGACGGTGAGCTGATTTCCATCAACCGGGCTCAAATCCAGACAGCGGGCGGCTACTGAGGAATTAGTTATGGAAAAATCCAATAACACTTTCTGCCCAACCTGGTAACCATAACCAGGACCTCAGGCTTAGCAGCACCGCTAGCGACCACTACAGTTCAACGAGGTAGTCTTGCTTAAATCATCCATCATCATCTGCCTAGCCTTTTCCCAACAATGTTGGGGTCGGCTTCCAGTTTAACCGGATGCAGCTGAATATCAGTATTTTACATGGAGCGACTGCCTATCTGACCTCCACAAGTTACTGGGTAATACGATACCCCTTGGTAAGACTGGTTGTCAGACTTTCGGGCTATTGACGACCCGTAACGGCTGTCACAGCCGGGACCAACGGCTTAAAGAGCTTTCCAAGGCACGGAGGTGTCTTGGTATATAAAGATGGTCACCCATCCACGGACCAACTGCGGAAATTGTAGCTTATCCTGATCGATCGACCCGTGCGACAGTTATTATTTAGCCAAAAGCCCCTCTTGTTTAAATAAATTATTTTATTTAATAAAACCAATCCAAAAACATAAACACGATTGCGCTGAAGCGTACCCAGTATTATAAATCCGGTTGTAACGCTCATTCCAAAACGATAATTAAGCGACAGCGGCTCGTTGTGCACAAAAGGTGCCTAGTTTATTGCAACGTATGTGAACGCGAGCGTCCTTTTTGCATATCCCCTCTGTATATGAGGAAAGATGTATCTGATGGTAGGAATGGTTATGTACACATTTGTACGTTTATTCGAGCTAATTATAAAATTCTCATAACTTATTGTAGTCGCCCTTTTTCAAAAAGGTTTAAAATATTTTTCATGTCTGTTTTAGTCCAAGTCATCTGCCCAGCCTTTTCCCAACTGTGTTGGTGTCGGCTTCCAGTCTAACCGGATGCAGCTGAATACCAGTATTTTACATTGAGCGACTGCCTATCTGACCTCCACAGCCCAGTTACTGGGTAATACGATACCCCTTGCCGCACAGATCGATCGATTAAGCTACGCTTGCCGCGGTTGGTCTGACTGTGGATGGGTGACCATCTTCACACACCGAGACCCCTCCGTGCGTCGGAAAGCACGTTAAGCCGTTGATCCCGGCTGTCATTCGTGGATCTTTGACAGTCGTTACGGGTAGTCATGTTTTAGTCAAAGTAAACCACTTTATTAATTACTATAGCTTTTTTTAAATGCGTATCGAGTTATTTTAAAATGGACTTAGAATAAAATTTAAAATGGTTTAGGAATATTTAAATGTGTACCTAGTTGTAATTCCTGATAAAACATGAAAGCTTACAATGGTGTCGATTCTGTTGTATAAACTAAACTAAATCAAGTTCAGTGCATCTTTTTCTTTCTATCAGAAGATAAATTTTAGTTTAGTCCTATCAAATGAATCAACGACAGACGTCAATTGACGTAATTTTAGTAGGCAAGTTTTTAATCACGTCTGAACTTGTATGGAGTAGTGTCAGGCGCTGATTAATTTGACAGGACTAAACTAAAATTTATCTTCTGTCCTTTTCTTAATGAAATAGAAAGAAAAAGATGCATTAAACTTAAATTTAGTTTAGTTTGTCAACAAGGGAATCTGCACCAATGACGACTTCCGTAAAGTAACCAAATTATGATGATAATTAATACAAATCTTATTCATCATAACATATCATCACGCCTGTAATTACCAATAGGTAAGGCAGAGGTGTACCTTAGTGCACCCACAGCTTATTCATCCTGTCTTATAACTTCAAGAAATTCGAAGAAATCCTTAGAATTTTCGAAAACTTTGATCGATATGTTTACTCATTAATTCTAATAGTCCTATTCAAAATAATGGTTGGTATTTAAAAACATTTGACCTCAAAACAACTGATAGTATAAACAACTACACATTCTACAGACATTTATTGATCTATTAGTTAAAAGTCATAAAAGTGTATTTTTAATCTCTTGTTAACTGATAATTACCACGCGATAATCGAGTAATACTTTCTTAACAAATAAAACTATTCCGGAAAGCCTAAAAAATACCCTAATGAGTTTGTCAACAACCGGCAACGATTATCTAATGAGGTAAAACAATGCGCGGGCGCACCTTAAAACTACAACAAACGTATCTAGGCCTCAGTTCGCACCGATCGTTCGCAGCGGAAACACGTCTCCAAAATGTGCAGTACATTCCTTGACCCCGAGGCAATATTATCAGGCAACGAGGAATGGATACAGCTCGAAGAAAAGTGGGGAGAACCCGTTGACCTAGAAACTGAGGATGACTACCCTCCAGGGAAACTACAGCCTGTCTTCAGCAACTTGGACTTGATGAAGACTACCTTCGATTCCTCGTTCCTGTTTAAGAAAGTGCGCAGGACAGTTGGAAGAAGGCTGTCAAATGCAGGAGTCTTAGACTACAATGACTTCTTGCAAGACCTTGAAGAGAAGAACCAACCGAAGCAGTTCTACTTCATCAATGGACAGATTCTCTCAGCAGCTTCCGTAGAAGAAATATGTGACAAGATTGATGACATATTCAAGTCTGTGGAGAAACTTTCTTCTGCTACCAGCACTGTCAGGAAGAAGAATGCTTTTCCTGAGAAAGTTAACTGCAGCATATCTACCGCCGACCTGTCTTTTGATGATACTCCTTCAGAACAGGAAAAAAGTGACGGAGATGACGTGGAAAGGTACATCGATGAAGCCTTTGAGAAGCTGAGTCACTTCTCAAATATGATAATGGATGATGCGGATGACGTCACAAGGGAATCAGTGACGACCCTTGTGAGGAAGTTCAGCTCCATTCTTCACAGCCCAGCAGTGAACTACAATCCTAAGAGACAGCGAAAGTGTTGCAATAAGTTTATGGAGTTAGCAGAGTTCTGGAAAAGCCATGCGTTTAAAGATAGTGAGGTTGGACATTAAACTATAGTGATTTAGTGTTGGTATTTCCATTGGAGGGTACTTTCGTGTACTTCTGTACTGATTATGATACTGTGATCTAGACATGTAGTTATTCAAGTAAGTATAAAGGTAATTCATATTTGGTTGTAAGACTAGCATAAATATTTTAAGATAAAATTTCAAAGAGCTGTGTTTATTTTGGGAATAATAAGTAAATATTAAAACTGTGGTATAAATAATACATGAAAAATAAAAACAATAACTTGAGTGCTGTTTAATTTTCAGTTTTGATTTTTGTAAAATAGAAGTTAGATAGTTACCAAAGTAAACATTGAGATGTGTTTAAAAAAAACTAGTTAAGGCACGCATGCGCGACTCGACGGTGCGACGCGATTCTGGTAGTACATTATTCCCATGAAGTTTTCATAGAAATTATCTAGAGTCGCGTCGCGCCTGTCAGCTCGTGATATCGTTAAGAATAATGATATTATTCATTAATGTAATAATTAATTTATGAGGGTAGACTAGTATGTAAGTCAAAAATTTAAAGTAATTTCATTGAAGCTTGGTATTATTGTTGTTTTTATTATTCTTCTAATGTAGGCTCTGTAACACTTTAAGGCTCCTACAAACAGGCGCGACACGCGACACAAAGGCACCGCTCGTTGCGCGACTTGCAGTGCCTTTGTGTCGCGCGCGATTTTATCGCTTGTCGCGCCTGTTTGTAGCAGCCTTTACTCCTATTAATAATTGTCAAAGATTAATCATTTATTTGTTTGAAGAATGTAATTTCATACGAACAAATTCAATCAATGCCGTTGTTTAAAATTTCAGATTTTTTTAAAATATTTATTGTAAAAGGAAATGCTATCATGAATTGTAATAGTTTACAAAGACAAATAAACATGTTATATTATAATGATTTAAATAAACGTTTTGAAATGATTGTACGGTTTTGTTTACACATTCCTTATGCATTTCTACAGTCCATTCACAGTTAGGGTCTAAACAGACGGACTGCAATTGAACTGCACGCCAGCTGCAACATCGCAGTTTGGATACAGTTTTCATAACTAGGTTTCGAAGCAGGTAAGTCAACTGCATCCAAACTGAGATGCTACACCACAGCGTGCAATGTTAAAATTCCCTGACAAATATGGGCCTCGCCGATGAAAATTTAAAAAAATATTATGATGGTACGGAACCCCCGGTGTGCGAGTCTGACTCGCTCTTGACCGGTTTTTTTTTAGTTCCACATGACGCTGCTGATGTGATTTCTTCTTCAAATATGATGACTATACAAATATAACAAATTGCTTGATGCTCAGGCTGGGATATAAACGCTGCTCGGTGTCCCTAATGTTTATGACTTAGCAAAATAAACAAAAGACAAACAGACAAATATGATAAACAGAGTCGTTACCGAGCTATTACTTAATTACCTGAACGGACAACAAATAGAAATTCATGGTTCATTAAGCAAACAACCGTGGCTTGGTTCCGTAGGTCCTCGCAGGACACGGGCCAAGTTAGTCGCTAAATCACGAGCGGTGCCTGTGGACCCCTGGATGGGGACAGACAGGGGTCTAAATGGGAGCGGTCCCGTGGAGCTGATGATGGAAGTCGTGAAGAATTTGGTGATGAAAATGTCTTCATGTTTAGCCGTGACGATGTTTGTTGTTATTTAGCCGACTTCATGTTTTTACGACACGTAAGTAATGTAGGTATGCCTTTTCTGAGTTGCGGGACGAGCTGCGTTTCAAAACTGTTCTATAATAATTTCCACCTTAGAATGGAACGTATCTTTGATGGACATGTATATTTGTCACAATATGTTAAGTGTGACCATTTGGCGATTTATTAGATTTGCATTCATATTACTAACGTCATTGAGGCCTATCCCAACATAAAACACGCTTCATCTTCTTACGATAATCTTGAAAAACTGTCTCAAAAAACTTACTAACTCATACATAAACAACAGAACATGAAGTCTTATTCATTGGCACCATAACTTTGATTTTGGGTGAAAAATGCACTGACATTTTCTAATACCTACCCAAACAAATCATTAAACCGACCTGCCACCTTAAGACCAGCAGCCCCGTCCCAACTTCCTCCCCGTATGTCCGCCATGTTTCGCGCACTGACCGGAAGCAGAAACTTATTCCGGCTTGTTCATGAGAGTTGGACAGTTTGTCAATTTATGAGCGCTGAGCACAATAACGCGAGCGCAGCGGATCGGACTGAAGGCAGATGCTGTTAATTGAGTTAGCATGATTAGCTATCTGTTTGTGCCGTGTTTGTGTCAAAGGGGAATTGAGGAGTCTTCCTGCCCTCGTTATTGACTGACCAGTATGCAGGTCTTGGAAGAAACCCTCGAGGAACGGTTGAAAAAAATCTTTTTTTTTTTTGCGTACACATGAGACACGAAGTCGAGAAAATTCGTTCCTGACCCCTGTCAGTGCGACAATTCTAGTTGCTAATAAAGATCAAATTCGCAAAACACGTATCCGTTCATATGAAACTGACAGGTGTCAAGTGCGTATTCTTTTATCGGCCGCATAGTAATAAAACTGACAGGTGTCAAGACCGCATTGTCTCGTCGGCCGCACTGTAAATCATGATTCAACGTAGAATGCTGTAGCCAAAGAAAATGGTTAGCTACTCCAGTATTTAAACTTGGATGAGCTGACACACAAAACTGAAGTGCCAAAGCTAACATAGACACAAGTAACTTTGGGTTATCAAGAGATATTTATAATATTAATAGTTCTTGAAGATGTAGACCATTTCTTCTAGATATAATTTTAAAGCTCATGTGAACTAAAAACAATAACCTCATAGGTAGTAACTGTTTTCCGGCTGCGTACAAGTATCTCCCGGGCTCCCGGCTCATGGTACTGGAAGGTGGGTTTTTAGTCGGTCGGCCTTTGACATAAACCTCCGTTCTTCCCAGACGGAGAGTATCCATGAAGATTTCGCTACGAAAAAAAAAGGCAAGTTTTCTGAGGGAGTTATGCTAAGTCAGTTCAAGTTCAGTTGTAGACCTTCAAGACTTGAGACAGTGTAACCTTCCCGTTACACAAACCACGTCCAAACACTGCAGCTTGTGTTAATCCACGTTCAAAATGTATTAATTAAGAGTCCACCTTCATTCACTGTGGCTATCAACAACTTGCTGCACTTTAATTAGGTGTTACGCAGTGTTGCGGCTGCGCCGGACTCCTAAACCCGCCATGTTATATGACAAGTATGGCGCTTGTTTGTTGCCGAGTGGCGCAGGAAAGCTATTGGTTCGTGCGGATTTTGAGTTTAGTGGGGTTGGGTTGTTCAGATATCAGTTCAGTTCAATGTTAAGATTGGATCTAAACAAGATTATGAATTTTTAAGTAGACAAGAGTATTGAAAAAAAAAATTGTTTCCTAGGTTTTGGTCAAGTAGGTATTGAACTTTTGTATTAATCAGCAGATTTTTTTTCGTGTTTTCAGTGTTGGTCCCATAGTGAAAGTTGTTCAGTTCGAAGGTCTAAAGCTCCTCTTAAAGGTTATTAGGTTAATTTTGAAACACCTTATACATTTATTTATTTATTTATTTAAACTACAATTATAACACCTTTACAGACTTATCCAAGGCGATGTTATAAGTTACAATGTTAAAAAAAAAAAACAAAATAATATCACCTCCCATGTAAGCAAAATTGCAACAACGATATAACGCTGCTGGAACCCCGCCCACATGGCTTGAATCCATCATTGAAAAATCATATATTATAATATCACACCCTTTTCAATTATTAGTTGTGCCTTTTGAATGAATCTCGGCAGGTTTTGCCCAAATATATCCTCCGATACTGTAATAATGTTGAATATAATTACGTAAGCTATCAAACGAAATCTACAGTATGATGCAATTGATTCAGGTACTTTGAATAGAGTTAAACTGTCTTGAGGCTTATTGCAGCATCATGTTACAATAGACTAAGCTAGAATGATTACCTATAAATAAATATATATTGAACCGTAATTTTAAGAGACGCCCCCTAATTTCTGTTGTCACCTCATTACGCACTAAGAACTTAATGTCTTTGATGACATAAAGATGGGTGTCCACTAACGCGGTTACAAAAATGGCAACAGTGCTCCATTAGTGACGTCACGGGCTCGGCCGCTCTCGATCAATTTGTGCGAAATCGCCGGCGTGAAGTGTTTTTTAATTAATTTTATGAGTGAATTTTGTTGCAGGACATGAATGTGTGGAATCGTTGTTGTAGTTTTTTTTTTTGTTGTGCGTATTTTACACTTGGAAGTATTTCGTTTATTAAAGGATTCGTAGTTAAATACGGCTTCTCGACGAAAAGTTTTGCTGGATTTTCCGAATCCGGTCAAAAAGCCGTGTATCACACTAATATTATAAAGGCGAAAGTTTGTGAGTGTGTGTGTTTATATGTTTGTTACTTCTTCGCGCTCAAACGGCTAGACCAATTTTGATAAAATTTGGTATGGAGTTAGTTGAGACCCTGGATTAACATATAGGCTATTACTTTTTATCCCGATATTCCCACAGGATCGAAACTTACACGGGCGGAACCGCGGGGCGCAGCTAGTTTAAAACATATTTTCAACTTCAACGGCAGCAGTCTGAAATGCCAATTGAGTAAAATTAGGATAGGTACATAACTCACACTCGTGCTTTAAAGGGGATGCGCTAGGTAGCCCGTAATTCAAATTTTCTTACAGTTTTTGTAATATGCAGGACAGTGTCATGGTGAATGTTGATTAAAATATGATTCACGGGCATAACAAATATGTCTTTACAGAATTATTATCATTTAAATCAATATAATGCTATTGAATGACTATTTCATGAAATATCAACTAGCTACTCTGGCGCTTGCCCCTTAATAACCCCTGTTACTTTCCCTAACCCCGTTACTTTAATAATATCTGAAACAAAGCTAAAACATACAACTTCTCAATCCTTAAAAATACCTACGAACCGTAGAAAAACTAGCAGCAGTGCTATTCTGTAAAAATCTCACCGTGAAAACTTAGGTGAAGTGAGCGTGGAGTGAGCTGTCAATAGTGTCAATTCCTAACAAAAACAAACTCACTTCACCTAAGTTTTCACGGTGAGATTTTTACAGAATAAAACGTTTAATAAAAAAAAACTACAGTCGTCAGCTCCATTCAGTCACTGTCCGCGCGACATTGTCGTCGTCGACGCACTAATTCAATACGGCCGACGTAAGCCATTTGCGTTCGCGCTTGACGCATCGCCCGTGAAAAAATCAATTACGATTTTTTGATAGCCACGCTGACCGGCGGTGTGGTGTGGAAGCGGCTTTATTTTGGAGGATTATTTTGTATGGGCTTTTTCAGTTCCCGTACGACTGTATTTCTATTAATTAGTTTCATCAATTCGTAATATTTTACGACCAAACTGCAGGATCTGATCGGCATGACCTACGTTATTAATTGGTCCTCAGATTGTTTAAGCCCTTAGGATTGAATAACTTAGCTGGCTTCCGCGGCCTGATTATCTGCAGGCGTCTTACCTTACCTAAGTACCTCACTGACTCAACTCGATGTGACAATAAGTTATTCGTACCGTATGCACGATTCACAAGTTTCGTCAGTATAAGTAGGTACTTATTACATGGTAGGTACTTAACACATCAGCTGATTTATTCTGTAAAAATCTCAACTTAGGTAATGTGAGGTGTCATCTCACCATTAAGTCATTTCACCAGGAATTGACTTAATTGACAGCTCACCTTAGTAATCACAGTAAGATTTCGACAATACATCGCCAGTTATAAACACGTCAATTATCAGGGCGAGCGAAGCGAGCCCTGCTATATCCCACAACCTGAGCATTTTGTGGTACACTTTACGGAAAAACTATTACGCCTATTGATTTGTGCTTTAACATAATAATTTCTATTTATATGTAGATGTGTTATCAGTAAAAAAAATAATAATTTCAATTACGAAAAAAAATATAAAAAAAACTGCCTTAAAGATTATTACCACGCAGAAAAACGACGCGAGCCCTCACAAAGCTCTGCTTTTAGCTAGTTAACTCTTATAATCTGCAAAAACCCAACTACAATTTATGGTTTATTTGCCTGAGATCTAAAGTTCTGTCTCCACCCTCGCCAACCCTGTGACTGGCCAGTGTATTTTCAATAACACTACTCAGTCACACGACAGTTGACACTTCAATTCGCTTCAATCTAAAATGTTGCCGTCACTGCGTAAAGCCGTGTGGTAGGCAGGCAATGAAGTGGAGGTGAAATTTTATTTTTGCAATATTGGCAGAAAGTTGAGAAATGTTGGACAGTTTTTCGCAAGAGTTGTAATATTTAATAGCTATTTTATACGCAACATTTAAATAGTTTATTGAAACTGCAATAAAATGAGGGTAGTTTAATATTTTAATAATTAATGAATGTCCTTTGCGTTGTTTTTAATTTTAGCATAAACACCCTATAATGTACCCTCTTCTAAGACTGAATCTCCTCTCGGTGAGAGGGAGTGGGCTATACACCGTCCACCACGCGAGCTCAGTGCGGGTTGTTAAATGTCACATGTCTTAGATTTTTTTGGTTCTAGGACATGCCGGTTTCCTCATGATGTTTTCCTTCACCGTTTTGAGAGCAGTGGTGATGAAATTATAATTTATGTAACGTAAAGCGCGTGTGCAGGGTCGAACCTATGACCTTCAACTCCACTGGACCACCACTGGTCTTATTTATTTAATTTTTTTTAAAGTTTGGCGATAAGAATCTTCATTTCCTCAGTACGCAACTGTTTTTCACAATCCAATAAAGAGACCATATTTTTTCACCATATTTTTTCATGTCACTGGTCGTAAATGACTCAAAAACCTTCAAATTTCACAAACCATCATCACTTCATAACAAAAACGATATACATAAATCAAAATCTGCAATAGCACCGTCAATTACTACGCAAGCGACTATATATCGTGCGCCAGCGCATTAGAAGCACCTGCGCCGGCCCAAGCTGCCTGATTTATGTCGAGTGCGGCACTGCTAATAAGTCTATCGGGCTAGACGAAGATTATGAGAATAGGGGCCCGGATTCGCTGATCGGGTTGATGCTTTATGTCTTGTTGCTCGGAATTTGAATTTGGAAGTTGTTCATTGAAATGAAAGGGCTGATCTAGGTTTTCTTTTCAATGTCAGTTAAATGTATTATGAAATAACAAAATCGTGACCACAGATGTTAAATCCTCAATCAAATTTTTGTAAGTTGGGATTTTAGAGTAAGTAGGTGGAAGTCGTACGCTCGGACTTAATCGGATTTCTATACCTGAGTGGAAAAATAATCTAGTACTTAGTATTTATTGTACAGACGCCAGCACATCAAGCTACTATAAACTGTCAAATTTCTTTAATAGATTTTCAACTTTATCGCTAAAACATAAGGTTCAAAGTTGATCGGTTTTAAATTTTACAGTTTCGGGTAGCATGATGTGCTTGGCGTCTGTACTTATGCTCTGGCAATTTTTTCATATTTTCGATCATCTTGCCTTGAAATTACTCGTATGACTTATTAAATGATAATTTCTTTCGTCCGATATTTTTTTATTTTAAGTTTTATATGTACGTTCACCCTTGGGGATTTTCTGGCGTGATGTTATGTATGTTATGTCCATTTTATTTACGTCAATACCATTACGGAAACTATAAGATGGCTATAAGAGTAGGGGAAGACCAAAGAAACGCTGGATGGACTGTGTGAATGATGATATGGTTAGAAAGGTCTGTCGAGATGGCGGCTAATAGTATGGAAGTATGGAAGAAAAAGACATGTGGCGATGACCACAAATAAATTGGGAGAAGGACAGGAGAATGGTGATGACCATTACGGAAACTCATGGCTTGAGTTAAAATTGGCATGGTGACAATCGTCATCAAGCTCTCATATACCAAAATGAGTGTTCTTATTACCAAACTTACAGTACCCGGCGATAAATATTGCACATCGACCTATTCGATCCTATCGATTTTATACAAAGAATAAAAATAATTATCAAAAGAAGCAAATCATAATTATTGTTTTAACAGCTCCTGATACCGGACTGTTTGTATTTCGTGCGACAGAGATAACGCTCTACGAAGCCGAAATTAGCCGATTGTCTCTTTCCAAAGGTCGATGTGCAATATTTATCGCCGGGTACTGTAATACAATTTCCGATAAGATGTTGAACCTCGCATCCATGTATGAATAGAACTAGCTTCTACCCGCGACTTCGTCTGCTTAAAATTTTACCCTCCCCCCATTCACCCTCTTAGGGGTGCAATATCGAAAAACTCTTTCTTAGTGGATACCTACTCTTCACAAAGAACACACCCTCCAAATTTCATGTCTCTAGAACCAGCGGTTTAGGCTGTGCGTTGGTATACTGATATATCAACGCACAGCCTAAACCGCTGGTCCTAGAGACTTCAGTCAGGACTTTGAATTTTATATATGTATACAGATTGCCAATAACAAACGGTTCGTGTCGTCATCGAGCCGAACGTGTCCCCGCCGCCCACAAATTAATTCTGTTACACTTGGCTAACGGCCGCATCACCTGGACCTCTGAGCGTCCGCCCTACATTTCTCATGACCTTCATATAGATGCACTGGATATGGCCGCATTAAATAAATGAATTATGTTAAGTCTTCCATCCAAAATTCTCTTTTGATCGAAGTGTTAGATACACTTGGCTAACGGTCTCCTGGACCTCTTGGCGTCTGCGCTCATTTCTCATGACCTAGAAAAAACAGGCTAGATATGACAGCCTTCGTTTTGTGGGAGCCAAATTTTTCGATATCTGCGACACAACCAGGTTTGCGGATGCAGTATCAGCTTAAGAGATATAATTACAAAAGGAAATGGTATTTTCACCGGCAATCAAACCCTTTAAGGTCTGTTTCACACATATCATGGACATGAACACTACTTTGCTGCTCACCAAAATAATTCAAATTCAAATTATTTTATTAGTCACAATTTGTACAGGAATAGAGCAGACTATGACCCCCAAACTAGGCATTTGCCTGTATCTTGGGAGTCAGTGTTGCGACATTTTCAATCTATCTTGTGTCTTTTTTGCCATCAGCGTGAAATCAATTAAATAACAAAATAATAAGTAGTAATACCGAAACTAACAAGATATAAATCAACAAAAATCTAATCAATTATAAAAATCTATTTTACAAAGTAAAGTGTAGAGTGTAAGCGTGAGTATGTGTTAGGGTGTGTTTATATTTTGTGTGTGTGTGTGTATGTGTGTTGTGGACGTCAGCGAGAACGTAGGAGTACATTTAGTTCGTTTAATGCTGCTTACCTAAGTAGGGATGCACTCATCATAAAATAATCAGCTTAAAACCTTAATCTCGTATGACTGATGGAGTAGAACAGCATCTTTTATGTATACTTTGTATTTTTTTCTTTTAGTGCTACTTACCAGACTTACGACGACGTAGACGTCTCACACATTGGCATCAAGCCGAAAAACTACTTAGCAACATGTTACCAACCAAAAGATGAGATCTTAAACTTTGTCCAGACTCCACTATTTGTCAGGTCAACTTTTTTGATGAATTTCTTACCAGTCTCCAACTGCTTAAAAGGATAATTGTAAGCAATTTATTTTATTCATATATTCATTGGTTTTGATAACTACCTACAACCTCAGAAAAATATAATTTAGAGTGCAGTTTCATCATCATTCAGGTCCAAAGAAGCGAGGTAGACGCCTTTTCAGTTGTATGTCTGTAGTCAACAACGACCTGAAGCAACCACAAGTGAATAACTCGACATCCCAGAACCGAAAAATCTGGCGAATAATGAGGAGAGCCGACCGAAATGGCATGGGATAAAGCTAGGCAAAGAGAGAGTGCAATATCATCATCATTATCATTTAATCCGAAAGACGTCTACTGCTGGACATAGGCCAGAGGCTTGAGGGATCAAGCACCGCTACTTCGCCTGGTTCTGTGCTTTCTCCCATCAACCGGTTCTGCGGCCTTCACCAAGTCATCAGTCTACCTTCTTCTCAAGCCTTCCAACGCTACGTCTTCCGATACAGTGGCATGATGGTGGTGAGTGCAGGTTGCAAAACAATAATTAGCAGTAGAAATATTTTTGGAGGACGCTTCCAGTAGGTTCTACGATAAGTATATCTCATCAATAAATGCTGACACTAGCAGCATGTGAACACAGTCGCTTATTAAGACGACGATGAGACTAACTGACTTGATCTGTAAGAACGTGTGGGTTCAGACTTTTAATTAATTGTCTACCATTTCTATACAAGGTGTGCCAGAATTCAGCTATCGTGGAAGGTGATTACTTAATAAAGCCGTTATTTAAGTACTAGTTCTTATTGTGTTCATGTGCTTTATGTTTTTAGTTCTTTATGCGTAACGTTTAGTGCAAATAAATGTATTTTATTCTTTTATCATAATTTTTGTATTAGGAAAAATGGTTTTCATAATATATAAAACACTCCATATTTCCAACGGATTGGTTATGGCTCTTTTAAGATAGTGAAATTGTGGATAAACAAGTAATTTGCTTGCTCGGAAATGCCCATAATCGTAAAATAATTATTTTATTATAATTTTACATAACAAAATTGTACTCAGATGTTATAGTTACAACATATATTTAATTAATTAATGACACGATATTGTCGAACTGTTGCGATCCATTTACATACACGCTGAATCTATTACAGATAGTGATGCGCCTAATACGGTTCTTGTTGAAAATGAGCTAGCATATCACTTGCCAGCTGTTCTCAGCTACTCCATCTGCTTGAAATATTTTACCATTTTAAATGTTGAGTTGTAATTAACAAAAAGTTAGTAAGCACCTAAATTAACATACCTCGTTTCGTGAATTTTATAGTATTTATTTTATTTTTTTATTATTTTTTTTTTAAACGTTGCCCCACACTAGGAATTTCTCCTGTATTGTGGGTGCGTTTACAAACATTTAAACTCACATACACAAACAGCCAGACCCGGAACAACTTCTTGTAGGTCATACAAATATTTGTTCCGTGCGGGAATCGAACCCGCGACACGCAGCGCAGCAGTCAATCGCTTAACCACTGCGCCAACCGTGCCGTCAGCATAGCATAGTTTCAGCTACCTATCTCTTGCGAAGTCATCATCATCATTCAGCCGAAAGACTGCTAGACACAGGCCTCCCCAGTCATCGCCACACCGACCGATATTATGAAGTTCTTATAGCCAATTATTATTCGTGCTTGAAAGGGTACCTACTAAACTACCAAAACCTTTGTAAATAACTGTGTTTTTTAAACTAGTCAATGGGCCACCAGTACCTATTTTAAGGAAAAGGTATCTTCATTCACTGCCTCGTTGGTGTAGTGGTCGCAAGCTCTAATGCTGAGCATGAGGTCCTGGGTTCAATCCACAGGACGGTCAAAGTGTTATTGGACCCGGGTGATCGCAATAGGCTCGCCCCAAATTTTATTTATTTATTTATTTCAGGCGACGCAGGTCCATACATAAATACCTTAACCTAAACATACATAGATTTTTTTTTGTTACTGCTAAGGGACACCTCTGCCTAACCAGGGGAGTTACAGACATGATATTATGTGTGAATCTTCATTAACTTAATTTTTTTTCAAATATATATGTTATGGACCAAGTAATAAAAACGAGCATTTTTCATAATGCCTACGCATTACGAATAATGACAAGCTACTTCGGGCGAAATAAATAATTATAATTTGAGTTGATGTAATCGTAACTAAAGGTATTGGTATTCTCATTCGCTAGCTCTTGCATCCTATGTCAACGGAGCTCCTATTTCTGTGTAAAGTGTTTAAAGTAACCTAACCAAACCTAACCTCGTGTGCCCTTCGCTCGCTCTTGCATCCTTAAGCCGCAATTATACTTAGCCCGCGCCGCGTGTCGCAACGCGTGGGTAAGCTATCGGTTACATACATTTAGTACTGGAGTGATTACATTAGTCCCGTCCCGCGTGTCGCAGAGCCTGCTGACGCCACGCAGACCGAGCGATTTCGATCGGCGTGGGGTCGGTGGTGGGGGTTGTGACGCGTCAGCCCAGTCGGGTCTAGTGTAATCACGCGTGGGCACGCGCAGACAGCCGAGTGGCGACGTAGAACAGTGGACGTGTGTTTAAAAATGTCAGACGAATTAATTGAAGTCGTTAGAAACTATGAAATAATATACAATCAAAAACACAAAGATTATATTTAATTTCATCGCTTTTTAGTTCTTGCACCAACAAATGATATTCACTTCGGCTTCCTCTTGAAGTATTTATTGGATGTACCCAATATCTCCTTTTCTTTCTTTCCTTTTTGAGTAAGCTTAACATGAGCAGGTATGCTACATTTTCTTCAAAATCCGTATCCGAGTCTGAAGAAAACATTGTAGACGTTTACTCCAAAGGCCTCCACTGTACTGACTGAGACGAATTTTCGTCAGGGCGCGCGGCGACACGACACGCAAATGTAATAACCCGCCATTGCGTCAGGCAGCGTGGCGACACGCGGCGCGGGCTAAGTATAATTGCGGCTTTAGTCGCCTATCGTCAGAAGAGTGTCTATGAATGGAAAGATGTTTGATTTTAAATATTGAGTCTATGTTTGAAATAAAAATTAGAGTAACTAAACCTGGTTTTAATTGTTCTGCCCCATAGGTGACTAGCATTATAAAAAATGCCTGGTCAATTTGATTATTTCAATAGTTATTATCACACTGCCCTCTCATATTGGGCATTTTTCATACTGCCCGGGCATTTTTATAATGTCCTAATAATCACTTGGTCCATGACATAATACACATTTTTATTTAAACAGTGCCATATTCTAGTAACGACCACAATTATAACGCACCACATGCCCCATCACTAGAACTCCAACGCAACACTAAATATCTAGCGGTTTTAATTTATTATCAAACTTGAGCAGTTTGTCGCCTGCACATGCAAGGGGCCAAGTTTCGATACACTGGGACCATAAATTGATAAGATTATGTGCATTCGGACTTTGATTTACGTCCCCCCGATAGATAATTGGGACGAGTTTTGAATTTACTGCATAATGGGGTTAGGTTTAGAAGTTTGGGGTGCAACTTAGATGCGTAATACATCATCGTAACGGTAATAACCATGATATCATTCATATCGAAATGCTGCAGTTGCATACGCAATTAGTTTGTTTCATGTTAGTCAGGATCCCATCAGACCCTCAGGCAATAGATCGCGAGGTAAACTCAGTTCGATTAATACACCATAGGGAAATATGGCTGTATTGCATAGTCACTTTAGAACAAAAACAAATCGTATTGCTTACATTTTTTATTGCAAAACTGGGCATGTACAAAGATTCGTAAGATAATTTTGCCTGTGATAGCAACTTTCATATGGGAGGGTCTACTATGCAAAGGTCTTTGCTTCATTATTGGCAAAGAGACAAGGGTCTTGATTTTAACCAATAACGATATAGGAATCGGCCTTAAACGAAGGAGGTCAATACTAAGTAGTAGATGAAACTAGGCTGTCTATAATGCAGTCAGGTTCTAACTGGCTTCATGAGAAAGCGAACCGCCAGGGTTGGATCGAGGTGGCTCTAGAAAAGGATGTATGGAAGGATTTTTGATGTCAGAAATGTGTAGGCTAAGTAAAAAAATATTACATTATATTAATGTAATGCTTCGACTACACTTTTGTTTCAAAACCCAATAGCTGAAATACACACCCACCATTCAAAAGTACGACACAATACCCTACACTAGGTAACATTTCAGCACCTAACCCGTATATTACCGCCATATTATCGCGCTTATTACCGCGCGGGTATCGCCGTGCAGCCACGTGGGACAGAGTTAGCCTGGCATGTTTATGGTGCGTTGTAATTATACCTCAACCGTGTGTAGTGCTCGAGTTCTTTGATTTATGTGGGCTGTTCGATTATGTGGGACGGTAGATCATCATCAGGGTGGCCTTTGTTTGTTTTGGCCAACAGCAGCGGTCAAGGAAAAAAACTGTTTATTTATTTTTCCAGTTTTAACTAGGGAGATGAAGGCAGACGCGAAATTCAAATTTATTTACGTTTTTTGCAATTTAAAGGTCTGTGTCAGGTAGATGTTGATTAAAATATGATTAGCGACCTTAACAAATATGGCTTTACAGAATTATAATCATTAGAATCAGCAATTCAACTCCTTAAGTAAGAATTAACCTCAAATATTGTTTCGTTCCCATCAAAACTTCTTTCCCACATGACGTTCACATTTTTTCTCTGGGCTTACCAGCAGTAACGAGACGTCAAATTTTTGATTGTCATGCATTATACGCAAACGTCAAAGCTCAGAGCACAATGACAGTTCGTAACGGACGCCGATCGGAACACGCGCGACTTCGCGACCAGCTCGAAAGCATTAAAAATTCTAACCGACTCCGTGTGATCATCATCTCATCTCATCAACATAACTAAACCTTGGCCCCATCGTCAGCTCATGGACATCCGGAAGTTCAACGAGTGTCAGTTTGCAGTCTGAGGTACGTACTTTGCACATATCCTTACTGTTGGCTGCCTAGATCAAAGTGAACATCTTATTTTTTGTCGTGTAACTCGTCAGACCTCTCATCCAGGTCTTCCCTGGGTAGCAGAAAGCCATCACAGTATTTCGGCGTGGTGCGAATGCTACAAATATCATAATTTCATCAGACTTTAGAGAGATATATTATTGATGATTTTTACCATGAGAGTTCTCTAGATGTATTGTCGTCGAGTCTCTAGTTGTCGAACGCGTTGTGGCTAAGTAATAACAGCCGCCCAGGGCGATTGATCAGGTTAAGCTACACTTGCCGCGGTTGGTCCGTGGATGGGTGACATCTTTACATACCAGCAAGACCCCTCCGTGCCTCGGAAAGCACGTTAAGCCGTTGGTCCAGGCTATCATTTGTGGATCTTTAACAGTCATTACGGGTAGTCAGAAGCCCGAAAATCTGACAACCAGTCTTACCAAGGGGTATCGTATTACCCAGTAACAGGATTGTGGAGGTCAGATAGGCAGTCGCTCCATGTAAGATACTGGTATTCAGCTGCAACCGGTTAGACTGGACAACATAGTTGGAAAAAGGCTAGGCAGATGATTATAGTTCTTTAGATGTGTTGTTGATTTTTATGTTTAGAAAGTGCTTGCGCGTGCTGTCCGAGGCACGGGGTATTAAACCACCGACTTTGAAACTCCGGACTGTTAGTAAGAAATTCCTAATGGAAAACCCAATAACACTCTGTCCGAATCATTCACTCACCTTTGTCAGGAATCGAACTCAACACCCCCACGTTCAGCAATCGCGCTTGCAACCACGAGACCAACCGGACAGTCAACATACATAACTAATCAACCTGAAACCAGTAAGCTATCCATAAACAGTCTAAAATGCTCCCACTGCTGGGACAAAGGCCTCCTCTCTGTATAAGGGAATATGGCAGTAATCTATCACGCGGTGCGGGTTTGTAGATGTCACATGTCATCGAACTGTTAGTTTTAGGACATGTCGGTTTCCTCACGATGTTTTCCTTCACCGTTTTGAAAGCAGTGGTGATGAAATTATTTACACAAAGTAAAGCGCCTGTCTGAGTTCAAACCATTACTCATAAGTCGGGGTCTTTGCTACTGTGTGGTGGCCACCACTTCTCGTAAGAAATGCAACGCCCTTCTACACCAAAGATCTCATGCACAACATGCTACTGGCAACATGTCTATTGTCACTTTAGAAGCCAAACAACCTTATTAATTACTATTAACAATTAATTACATCCATCAAGAAAGGGTGACCATAATTTCAAGTGGACATACATGTTTTAACCTAAGCACTAACCGTGTCCACTTCATTGTTTTTAAGCCCACCTCCAGTGCGTGACTGATAGTGTCCTAAGTATTAATGAGTCTGTAATTACGACTGTCGTGGGTCAGTCGGCACTATTAGTCAAAGTGACACACCCTAGTGTCAATCTGTCACTTTGAGTGGGTTTTTGTTTCTTTAGCCGGGTAGCCTTTGAAGTTAAGTGGCTCAGTGTTTTCTTTGAAATCAATTAGGTTGGTTAGCAAGGTTGTGGTGGTCGGAAGTACACACAGAGAAACTTCTTTTAATAGCGGCCATCTTGTTTTCTGTCGTATTGTTTCCATAATTACTTACAGTATTCATGTTTAAGGTAGACTGAAGGATGATTTCCACCAAACGGCTCGCACCGCATCGGATCGGAAAGGATACGAATGGATGCGGCGACAGCCGATCACGTCCGGCAGCATGTCGACGCATACGATCGGCTCTGTACGTTGCTTGCGAACGTATCCGTTTCTGCGCCAAGTCAAATTCCATTCCTCCCGTTTTGACGTGTTCTAATTTTTTTTAATGGTTGAAGTTGACGTAGTGTTGTTGGCTATTGCATTAGAAGAAGAAGAAAATAATCATAAAACAGAAGAAAAAAGGAAAATTTGGACGACAGCCGAAAGCATTCGATCGAATACGACGACAGGCGAAGGGAGCCGTAGGCGCGTCGCAGCATACTTTCGGCTACGATCGCATGTCGCGGAAGACGCCCGCGGTCACGCTGCTGTGCGCGGCTTGGTGACATAGACTTTAAATACTGTGTACACGATTTAATATCGTTTAAAGATTGTAAAATTCGTTCCGGTCCGATGCGATGCGAGCCGTTTGATGGAAATCATCCTTTAGCTTTACATGGCTTTATAACTGTCTGGAGGTTTTGAATATTTTGTGTTTGGCCCACGCAAATGCCCTGCAGATCTGGTAGCGTCATGTAACGGAGCGTTGAGCTCCCTAAAATATGGTTGAGCTACACGATGCTTGATGTCTGCATCCCGCCTGTTTGGACCGATCAACTCAAGAGGCACTTCCAGGCATGGCCCTGTATTGTTAGACTCACATAAAATGCTTTTGGCCTTTAAAAGATACCATGACCTCTGAGTGTGTTTTGGCATTTCTTCTCAGGGATCAGCCTGATAGGAAATCGCCATCTATTTTTAAAAATGTTGTCACAAAGTGTCTTAAAAGATCTACTTAGGGCTAATTTTTCAATCGACAGATAATTTTATCCGAGGAGTAATTTAAAATTTTTGACAGTTCTTCCATACAAAATCTGTCAGACGTCAATTTTATTCAACGAATAAAAATTACCTTGTCTTTTGAAAAATTAACATTTCATCTTAGAACTTATTATACGTTTATATACTTCGGTAAAAATTACGTCTTTTATGTAAGTAATAATTGTTGAATGCCTGTTTGAATAAATCCCGATTTAAATATATCCGATTTGAGTTTTATAAAGAAAAAAAAAAAAAAAAAGAAAGAAGACCTTAAGGGGCTTACATGACCTAAAGCGCGGTCACTGTCGGACTGCACAGAAAAGAAAGAGAAGCGCGATGACACAACGCCTGGTAATTTATCGCAAAATATGAAGCAATTATTTAATTACAAAAAAACTATTCTATGGACTAAAAAAATTAAACACTAGTTTTTAGTATGTTGCTCGTAGAATAATCTGACAAAAAATCAGAATGATTGTATGTATATTAGTATGGATTTTATTGTACTAATAAAGTTTTTAGAGATATCTTCATGATTTTTTTCTATCATATCAAATTAGTTGTATTATCTTTTCAACACACTATCTACCTAGCATATATCCTGAAGAATATCATAATATTTTTATGATTTTGTTTACTGTAGTCGATCATATACTTTTATTGTTTCTAAAACTTGCGTTTTTTTTGTGTTTAGGTCCTGTAAACCCCTTAATCACAAATTAAAGATATTGTGCCTACTTTGAAGGCAAAAAAGAACTAAACACATTTTTTTCCTAAAATAAAAACGACTACTTTTTAACCATACAACGAAATTTCGCACACACATCACAAACACACATATATGTATATACACTATAAATAGACACGCTTTTAGTGAGAGATAAGGGTGTCCATCTGGCTTGTCAGTCCGGGACAGGGGCCGGCCGCGACGTCACTAGTAATCCTGACGAGACTTTTGACGTCGTAAAACGTCGCTGATATGTCCTGACGGGATAAGTCCCTGTGACTTTTGGAAATCACGCAAAGAAAATGTTTTGGTCTGTTTTCGTTGTAATTTTAGTATTCTAATATTGGTGGATGGTATTTTGTAAGGAAGTTAAAATGATAATGTCTGGTTTTCAAAAGTTGTTTTCGTCATTCAAGGATTTTAATGATTCAGATTTGAACTAGCTTTTTAGGAATTCCATCTGATCATCTGTCTCATCTGCCTATCCTTTTCCCAACTGTATTGGGGTCGGCTTCCAGTCTAACCGAATGCAGCTGAATACCAGTATTTTACATGGAGCGACTGCCTATCTGACCTCTACAACCCAGTTACTGGGTAATACGATACCCCTTGGTAAGACTGGCTGTCAGATTTTCGGGCTTCTGAATACCCGTAACGGCTGTCAAAGATCCACGAACGACAGCCGAGACCAACGGCTTAGCATGCTTTCCGAGGCACGGAGGGATCTCGGTATCTAATGATGGTCGCCCGTCCACAGACCAACCGCGGCAAGCGTAGCTTAACCTGATCAGTCGACCTGTGCGGCTGTTATTATTTAGCCACGGGTCCCTCTATGTAAGTTAATCGAGTTCCTATACTAACGTTCTGCTGATTAAGTTCTCTGGGAAAGAGTAATGACTTCCAGTGAAACTCACTTACACAGCACATCTGCGAAATTATATTACATAATAGTTAAAAATGATGATTGCTAATTTAATTACTTTATTCGGATCGACTTAATAGTTTGATTTATTGCAAATTTAAAAATAAAAATTAGTTATATAAAATCTATGCACCGAAATCCTCAGCACCTCAAGCCCTAAACAATTAGCTCAACGATTTATCACTAAACGTTAATTTTTGTTACATCCAATGAGCACTAGCTACGATATTAATCTAACGCCTAACACACTAACACGACACGGGGTAAGGGTGACCATTCTTCATTAGCACAAAGGAGCCGGCCTTTTGTCTCCACTCCATTCATTCGCGATTGTTCACTACTGTGAGTGAGGAGCTGGGAGACTTATTCTGGAGACTAGAGTTTCATTATATATTATTTTTCGTAGTTGCAATAATCATTATAAAAGTCAAGTTGAAAGATATCTTATTACAGGAAATTAATATGAAATTTATTTTCATTTATTTCGGTATTTTTTACTCTAAAAACAAATAAAATCCAGCTTGCTTGGTTATTTAAAAATAGTTAAGTAAATCTGAAAATGTACATGTAAATGGGCATTAAAAACAATAATTGTAAATAGATACAAAGGAATAATTATATCACAATTTTGGAACAGCACAATTTACACTACTACTGCATGTATTATTTTAGTATAGTTTAAACTATTCTCACAAGACAACATATCACAAAATCAGCCCACCACCGCACACAACATTCGAAAGAAACACGAACCCACATCAAACGGCCAGAATACGGCCGCTGACGTCCAGACGTGATCCCTGTCAACAAATCCACAATACAAGCTGACTCGTTGTCACCCCAGTTCAACAATGCAGTGATTAATGATCACTTCTTGTATTTCACTATTGGACGGCGCTTCGATTCAAATTCAGTTCACTTGTGGATTTTTTGATGGAGACAGATGTTTGTGTGGAATAGGAAGAAATGGAGTAATGATAGAATAACAAGTGGTACTGTGTTCATTCCTGTCAACAAACTCTTTTAGTCGTAAAACAATTGAAATTTTCGTAGTGTGCCTTTCTTTTTTCTCTTGTGATGATCTACGATCTGATGACCTAAGTAAGTGGTGGCTTTCGCGGCAGTTTTATTTTTCAAGTTCAAAATATCAAGTTCTTACATGTGGAATATCATTAAATAAATTCGTTTATACCAAAGGACCGATTTATAAGTATAATCTTGCACAAAATTATAAAATCACTAATCCTTTTACTTTGAAGATTTTATTTTAAAATAAAAATTGTAGAAAATTTGTTTCCACATTGAAGGAGTTCCCCGTATATCTTACAGGTATTCCCACTCAAATCCAGACAATCAATTCAATTAGACTGTGTACTTTGAGTGTGAGCCCAACTTGCTATTAAACGGAGCAAGTGACAAAACAAACTTAGCGCCGTGAGTTAGCTCAGACCGCCTTAAACTGGTTTACGTCGGTTTGAACCGGTTTATACTGGTTAGGCTCGATTTAAAGTTTATGCAAAGTAATTTGACGTGAAGATTGTTCTGAGAAAAACGTTTGAAATTAAAGCCAATCAAATTAACTAATAGATTATCTTTCAATTTAAATTGTATTTTCTTTTACATGAGAAATTATTTTGTGAAAGTTTACTCATAAAAATTTTGTACATGCAATGGCCAAGCAGTCAACTCACGCCCAATTTAGTCCAGTTCATAGAAAAAGATTCATTCCGAAAGATCTTTAACAAATTGCGACAAGCCCAGTTCTACACGCAGTTGCGCAGTTCCTAAGGCTACTTTATGCTTTCCAATGTCTGTCTATCTCCTCCTACATCCAACTTTGCAAAGCAACAAAGATATCGGCGATGCAATGGGCCGCGGCCAGCACGGAGCATTAAGCCCGCGGCAACAATCTTTACGGGACATTCAGGTACATTTGGGGACATTCTCTGACATTTGGGAGTATTCAGGGACGTTCGGGACATTTGGTATGGACTGGTATTTAGCTAAAAGGGTGTTATGGCGATATTTTGTTTGATGGATCTTAGAAGGAAGACTTAGGGAGTTTATTATCATTATTCATTTATATTTGAAGGATTCCCGTTAGATTACAGGAGAAAAATGTGTGGCTGCAAAAAAATACAATATTTTATGAAGGGGCTGAAGCTTTCAACAAATATTTAACAAAAACCGTTATATTGCTTTTATTGATGCAATATCATGATCCAGCTACACGAATCCTGAAAAAACATATTCTTATTTCAGAAACCGCCGATACACTCATCACTCCAGCCAATTACACACAAAAGGGCAACACAATAACCGGAATCCATTAACAAATCGTTTACAGACAACACGACAAGTGGCACGGCGCGTGTACCGCAAAGCAAGCATGACAGAACAAAGTTTGTGAACCGGATTGCGCCGGTTCCGGGCGGATTAAACCGGTCCGTGCCGGCGCGCGGCGGTTAGAGGTGGTTAGAGGCAGTTAGTCAGGTGAGATCTGAGGCGCGGCGCAGGCTTACTATCGAATTATTGTCTTTGTGCAACTAGGCGTTTTGTATGCCAAGGGATTTTGTTTTTAGGGACGAGTTTTGGTTTCTGTTCTGTAGTTGGTTTTGGGAGCTTCGCTTCTCAGATTGTATCTGTTAGTAAAATAGCTTTAAACTTTACCTAGAGTTTGTATCTGGGAAGAAGATACCGACACAGTTATCAGATTATTTCAAAATAAGGATTCGTTTTAACTATTCCAACGCAAAACAGGACGCAAACCCCGGCTGGTAAAACACCTACAGGACAAGCAAGTTTTAATGAGCCATGGTCAAGTGAGATTTACTATAATAATCTATATCTTGCTATAATAATCTATATCTTGTCTTACACTGCTCCTCGCTGCCCAAATTCTCAGCATTCAAGACCCCAGCTCAAGTGTCACTGGTCAATGGTCCACCTTCCAAGAGAGATTAGACCATTCGAACGCTCTGCCCTAAGACGCACAGATCTCCCGATGACATCAATCTATGTAAACAGCCTCTACACAGCTCTTAAATCAATAGGTCTTTGTCCAGGTACTTGGTAGACCATCGAGAGCTGTTTGATTTAATATAATGGCTATGTGGGAACATTAGACGATCAATTGGCTATCAATTGTGCGGTTAATTTGCAGTAAATACGCAGTAATCCACCGCCTGTCGGGGGCTGGATTTGACAATGTTATTGCATGATTGGTGCTGTGTTTTGGATTATACAGTTTGGTTAGCCTTTGTGAAAAATTGTGAGGATTTTTTGTGTGAAAGGAATTCGTGTTTATTTGGCAATTGATTTAAACGAAAGCGTATAGGCACTTCAAAGAAAAATCGTTTCACCGAGGTAAGTAATAATAAGTGTAGTATTTATTTTGCTCAAAACATGGTCACCTACCCTATTATCGTAACTATTATAATGAAATACTATTTACAATTTTATTATAAAATTGAATTTGATGCTTTGTACACTTTAGACTGTAAAACTACTAGACATTCGAGGAGAATATCTTATTTTAAATATTTAATTGACTAACCCAGTTTTGTGTTATAGTGTTACTAGCAACAAAATATATCCGTATCTATAAATACGTAATTATATACGCCACAAAACAATAACCCCACAGCGTGACCATGTACTTCTTCGTCGTATCCATGATTCCGTTTGCTTATTTTAATTAAGTTTCGACTAGAATTCAGCCACTTCGACAGCGTTATCGTTGACCTCGCAAAGGCCTTCCACAGTACAGTTGCTAGTGCACAAAAAGCACGACAAGAGGTGGGACATAGTTTGCAATGCTGCTCCACAGTCGCGCTGCAGCTCATCGGAGTACCCCTGACCACGTTGTGCCTGCAGCGGCCCACCTGGCTTCTTAGTAAGTTAAGAGATTTTCAAATGTGCCATGGCAATTGGTAGCCCGCTGGAAGCCTTTCTGCAGGTTCAACACAGTCAGCTGAAGCAGCCACAGTTTAATGATTCCCCACTATGTACTTACATACAAACCTTGATGTTAAATTAGCAATCAAAATTTTCAGAAAAGGAATCGTCGTCTGTTCTACTTTCTTCCCCGTGTTAACAACTATACACAACCAAGAGATTTATAATAATTTTACTAAAAACCACTTCAAAACCCGACTTCAACTCAAAAACCAATTAAATCAACAGCCCCATTAACAAATTTTTCCCATAAAACCTTCCAATTAATTGATTACCGCTAATTCTGTACCCTGCAAGCGTCTACAAATTGCCCTGCAATATCTCAAGGCGACAACGGCCTATCAATAAAGGCCTCCACTGGCCTCGCCAGGCCTCCGTCTTGCCAATACGCAGGGCCGGTAAATTGAGACGGCCGATTTACGAGGCCTGGTCGTTGGGACGTATTAATTTACAATAGTCAGTGAGATGTGTGAGAATGGGTGTAGGAATTGCAGTTGTTTCTTCGGTTTTAAAAGTAGATGATGTTGTTAATGTTGTTTTAAAGGTGAGCTATACAAGGTGTAGACGTAATACTTTATGGCAGATAAACGATACTTGTCAAGTTGTAAAAAATAAATAAATAAAAAAAACTTTTTAACAATAAAAAATATTGACGAAAAAAGGTGAAACATAAAGCTTATGAAAAAAACTACCCATTAAATGATGTGTGTTAGTAATATTTTATCGAGCTGTATGAATGGTTTGCTGCTAGGTAAAGACATCAGACATTCAGTCCGTGAATGTCAGTTATCCGTGAATGGATTTTTTTGGAAAAATTAGTTCTTAGAATACTTTATCGGAAAGCAATCGCATATAAACTCAGAGAGAAGTAGTATTCAATTGAGCTATAATTTTACTTCAAGGATTTAAACTACAGGTACATACCTCATTGTCCCTGTAGAACTGAAATTCTCGGAAGAACGACAATGTCTATGTCTCTCATGTCGTTTTTCCAAGAATTTCAGTTCGTTTAACAAAATGCAAAAACACTGACACCGATTTGCAAATCGATCCAGGTGCAATTCTGTAAAAACCTCACCGTCAAACAGGTGAAGTGAGCGTGGAGTGAGCTGTCAATAATGTCATCTTCACCTAAGTTTTCACGGTGAGATTTTTACAGAATCGACCGTATCCTATAACTGTTATATTTTCAAAAGTAAGTTTGTTTGTTTGTTACTTTTTCACGCATAAACCACTGAACCGATCATCCTGAAATTTTGCACACGTTGTCAGGTGTACAGAAACGGACATAGGGTACCTTTCATCCCGAAAAAAAGTGCTGTTTCCGAGGAAAACAACAATAACGTTATTATGATAATAGATGGCGCCATGTGTCTTTCGAATCAAAAACAGGACAACGTCTGTCGGATCAGCTAGTAGGTACTTTAATAAAGTTGACAAGTAGGTACACTAGCACCCCCACGCCAAAAATACAAAAATCTATAAAACTTTTTTCCTCCATAAACCCCGAGTTATTCTTAGATCCAGATATGAGGGGTCCGTGGCTAAATAATAACAGCCGCACACGTCGATCGATCAGGTTAAGCTACGCTTGCCGCGGTTGGTCTGTGGATAGGTGACCATCTTTACATACCGAGACCCCTCCGTACCTCGGAAAGCACGTTAAGTCGTTTGTCCCGGCTGTCATTCGTGGATCTTTGACAGTCGTTACGGGTAGTCAGAAGCCCGAAACTCTGACAACCAGTCTTACCAAGGGGTGTCGTATTACCCAGTAACTGGGTTGTGGAGGTCAGATAGGCAGTCGCTCCATGTAAAATACAGGTATTCAACTGCATCCGGTTAGACTGGAAGCCGACTCCAACATAGTTGGGAAAAGGCTAGGCAGATGATGATTCTCAGATCCAGATATAAATAGTCCGTCAAAAGTGTAATTAAATTAGGCCACGGCGTCGATTTGATTACCTCCGCGCCATCGCACCGGAGTCAATACTTATCAATATTCACGACGCTTCAGTTATGACGAGCAGCTATTTTTAGAAACTGGAATATTTTTGTAGGTTGATATCTGGATCAGATGTGTTACATGATGTTTTTGAAGTGGAATAGTCTAACGACCGGTGCGCGGTGGTCCAAAGACAATAATTTCAAAACTCACCCAATTTGCTATTGACATGAACAGACATAATTATATTCCTAGGTTTACAGGTATTCAGTAGTTATTGCAGCGCCCCGCGGTTTTACACGCATAAGTGTCGATCCCGTGGGAATCTCGGGATAAAAACTATTCTATGCCCTTTCCCGGGATTCAAACTACCTCTATACCAAATTTCATTTAAATCGGTTCAACGGTTTAAGCGTGAAGAGGTAACAGACAGACAGACACAGTTTCGCATTCATAATATTAGTATGGATGGGAATACCAGTAGATAATGCACAAATACACTGTTATGTACAGACGACAGAGCATCAAGCTACTACAATCTGTCAATTTTATTTAATGGATTTTCAACTTTATCGCTAAAGCATAAGGTTCAAAGTTGATTGAAAATTGGACAGTTACGGGTAGCTTGATATGCTGGCGTCTGTACAATAAGGAAATAAAGAAAAAATATTTATTAGCTGTCGCACAGAAAGATACAAACTAAATATTATGACACAAACATAGAAAATAAAAATCTGTTAACTCTTATATGTAGCTCATCTAAAGAAGAAAAATATGTTACAGCCAATGTGTCCCACTCAACTCGCCCAACTTTATCTTAATGAGGATTATTGTAAGTTCAAACAAAGCCCGAGAGTTTCTCATAAATTCGAGATCAAACTTATGACTGAGTTTAAAGGCAATAGGATTAACAAAAGAAATTCATTTAGTTATTTTATATCCTTCAAGTCTGATAATCAGGTATGGCTATATCTAATATGCTAGCTCATGTCTTATATAAAATGCATGAACAACAATAGACTGCATACCACACGAAATACAGTACCCACACCCATAATTACAAACCCCCAAGCCCCTTCAATCAGCACCCTCAAATAAAAACAAAAACAAATGACGATCCCGTAAACAAACTAGTCTAGAGCCTTCCACCTGACCAGCCACATAAACACTGAAGAAGAAAAGCAAAATGTATGTGCCGTATCGGCGGCAAAGCCCCGTACAAATCTGGGCAGTGGATAGCCGGCCTGATCGACAAATCCGGCAGATTACGCGCTGATACAGGGGGCATGTTTATGAGACAGCCGCCGGACTGCCGGACTGTGGCCGGCCGGGTAGGGCTGCCGGGAAATTCGAGGGAATTGATGAAAGAAAGTTAGATACACTGGTGCTTTCCTATAGCGCTAAAAGATAAGACAAGTAATGTTCGTGAATCGTGCACCTTCAAAAATGCGAGAAACCATCAAATATGCAAGGTTAAAAAAAAGATGGACATTAGCCAAAAATAAACATATACTAGAAATGCAGAAGTAAAACCTGCTACTAATTAATATTAGCCTGAATTTATTCCAACTGCATTATAAAAACCCTCGCTCTTTCAGTAAAGATTTAAGCATTGATCACAATCATCTCCATTCTTGCACATTGAGTCTTGAAGGCTATCAGACCATTAAAACATGGTGAGGTAGAAGCTCTCAATATTTTCTTCATGTTTGTTAATAGCGTCTTAGAGCATTAGGTTAACGGAGACTGAACGAGACACTCTCCCTCTTACAGAGGGAAGGCCCGTGTCCCAGCACTGGGAACATTATTAAGCAGATTATAATAAAAAAAGTTAAAAAAAAATACATACATACTCTCGAAAAACATAACCCTCCTTCTGGCGCAGTCGGGTAAAAAATAATTTATTTTATACAAAAAAGTCCGTAGGCAAGGCAAGGTTATTAGTTTTATAATTTTAGCTTTTATCTAATGTTAGTAATTAAAAAACCCCTCCAGAATATGCAACACATGGAGTTCAGTGAACCTACTGAGCAGAACAGTATCGGACATATATAATAATATGTATATTATGAGACACTAAAGTTCGTTTTTTAAACCCAGATACTAATTTGACAGGTGTAATATCAAACTTCTATACTAAAAAAACGCAAACACAAAAGACTTAACTGTCAGATTAGTCTCTGGGGTCATAAAACGAACTTTACAGAAGTTTTATTGTTTTAGTGGCGCTCAAAGTGTAAAACAAATAACTACACAACAAATCCCCCAATTAAACCCAAAACTAAATCAAAAAGACAATGCAGACAATCGTAGTCCATTTTCCAATACAAACCTGAGCACAATAGCCATAAACTGACAAGAAACTATCTTTTTCTGAACCAGATAACATTTTACAAACATATCTCCTTTACGTTGAAATAAAAATGTAAATGCTCTGGCAGCCCTAACGCATCGAGATAGAAGGAAGGTACTCCGTATAATATTTTGGCTTACAAAACAAGTCCAAGTTTTAATAGTGTACCCCATGTTTATGTTATAGCCTTTGGTATCGGAAGTATGAACTGGTCCGTAGGGACAAGGCCTGATGCACAGCGTATGGGGTTTTTGGATGGATTTGATTTGATTTTTTTGCGATATTTCGTATTATTTTTACTGAAAATTGATGTGTAAAAATTTACTGAATGCGTGTGTAAGCAAACTAGAAAACAAATCTTATCTAAATCTCAGCATTAATGACAGTATTTTAAAGTTTCTTTCGCATCAACTCTAAACGAAACTATATTGAAAATTATTAGAAAAGTATAAAACCCAACAAAAACAAAAGACATAATCATAATCCTACTTTTATTTCATTTTAAATATGTAAATATTAGTTTTGTACACAAAACAACTATAGGTAAGTAGTTAAAAACAAAGAAAATATAGGTTAAACATTGATTGAAATAGAAATACCATTTACAAAGTTACCTAGTTAATTAAAATGGGAATATTAATGCGATCCCGATCGTAGCGCCGCAGGTCTGCTACGGCTACGAATGTGTGCTACGGCGTAGCATTGGCGTAGACACAACATTGTTAAATTCTACCCGCAACTCCTTTTAATTAATCACAGTATTGTTTTGAAACATCTAATTTACTAACTTAATTATGATGTTTTATAATAAAATATTTATTATGTATTTATTTGAAACTCTTGAAAACTTTGAAGCTCTTTTTAACATTGATAAAGATTGTTGCTCCATGCAACAATCTTTATCAATGTTAAAAAGAGCTTATAACAAAGCAAAGCTGTTGTTTTTTCGTTTTACTCATAAGCAAAACAATTTCGCCATCAGTGTAAAAGTCGCCTACCTACTTATTATCTGTGACGATCACAGGTATATCTATTTGGAGCTATCATTTTATCATTTATCTTATCCTTTTCATATTTTATCTTTAAAACATTACTACTTAGGTACATTTACATTTCATTTCACCCCTCTAACACCAAAAACAAACCAACCCAATTACTCCACCTTCATTAATTAAATGAACTAAACAAACATTACATACAAAACCGATTACAATTTACCAAACAAAATACATAGCACAAAACAAAACTTAACAACGTAAATAAAACTGGTAACTATCGCAAAATGTATCTAGGCCCGGTCATTACGCATAATCGCTGGGCAAAAACTACAAAAGCCATAATTATTTACAACTACCGGTGTTTGCCCACGTTTTAAAACTACCCGCCGACCGTCCCATCAAAGTCAGATAACGCGGGGAACTATGAGAAGCCTTGTTTATTGAGAGGATGTCACGGGGGTCCTGCTGTTCAAATTGGGATGCTGGGAATACGACTTAATTTCCATGTGTTTTATGGGGCATTTTGTGTTGAAATATCCATTTGACAAACTTAATGGTGCTTTCGAACGTGTTTAGTCGAGTAATTTATTTATTTAATACTTTATGCACACAAATGTACAGAGGCGGATTTAATGTCACAGGCATTTTCTACCAGTCAACCTTTGGATAATGCAGAAATAAACAGTAGCAATTTTCTTATTAGTGGTTGATTATGAAACTACATTGGAACAAGAACTCTTCGTAGGTATAACGTTCAACATTCCGGCTAACAACTCGCTAATATTAATGTTGAGTCTATTAATTATAATTACGTAAGTACTACGAATAATTAAATTGGCAATGCTATTAAAATCGATTTATGAAATTAATATTTTTGAGATGATCTTTAAAACGTTTAGTTTGCTTGACAATCGTTTTGACTTAATAATCTTCAAGCTTTCCATGTCTTTATAAGTTTATATTAATTTAGAAAAAAACAACAATATTACAGATAAGTAACTCTTTCATAATAATTATTTCCTACATAATAATTATCAATAATAAAGTGCCCGAATCCGAACACGCTGTCAAGCTATATATCCGCCGATAAGGCCTTTTGTATCTCAAAATAAATAAAATAGCTTAAATATGTCCGGTCGGGGACTCAAACATGGCGCTTGTGTCCATACGAGTCCCACAGAGAAGCGTACCGCACATTGTATGGGAATGAATACCAACACACATGTTTTGTGAGTAATACTGGGTTGAAGAATAGGTTTTTGTGTGTTTGAAGTGAGTTGTTTAACTAGGTAGGGTCAGGATTTTTCTTTTAACTAACTGGAAGTCTGTAGATTTTAACTTAAGACTTATATCATTTATGAATAATTTAGACTGTTAAAATTTTAGAATAGATAACAAAATAAGACTGCTAGCGCCATTCAATCGGACTCGTACTGTAGGTATTGTACTTTTTAAATAAACATGTTGCAAACAACTCCTACAGAGTTGTTTGCAACATGTTTATTTAAAATTAAAAAAAATATTTTTTATTAAAAACTAGCTGCGCCCCGTGGTATCGCCCGCATAAGATTCGATCCCGTGGGAATATCAATTATAACAATATGTATGTATGTAAGATGAAACGAGTATGTAAGATCTAGCCTAATAATTAACAGAATTAATTAATTAATCGTAACACGTAGCTGCCATTCTACATCCAAAACTTTCCAAACACCATCAAACCGATACTAATTAAAGGAACTAGCAGCAGCAATAACAATAAAAATAAAAAACTTTAATAAACAATGAAACACGACGCTCTGCGAATTCGCCAAAAACACGGGCCCGACGCGATTACTGCCCCTTAACTCGGTATAATTACGGTCATTTGGTGTCATCTTACCCTTAACGAGATCATCAACACAGCACCAATGTTGAGCTACGAAAATTTGTGAGCGCAACGGTGGAGGAAAGATTTCGAGAATCTTGTGTGTTTTTGGAGATGGTTCTCTGGAATCGTTCTACCACCATCCTTGCAGCAGTATTCCTAACTCCTTTTTAGCATGGCGATAGCAATTAATATTTTTAAAATACAAGTTAAGTCAACCAGTCTTACCAATGGTATCGTGTTACCCAGTAACAGGATTGTTGAGGCCAGATAGGCAGTCGCTCCATGTATAATACTGGTATTTAGCTGCAACCGGTTAGACTGGAAGCCGACCCCGAAATAGTTGGGAAAAGGCTAGGCAGATTGAGATCAGTAGCCAGTGAAATTCACTTGAGACATTTTTAATTTCGAGTATTATAATTATGTATAGGCAACAATGGCGAAGGTACCATAAATAACTCGAATCCCACCGGCTTCCCTCCGAAAATTCAAAATGACTATATTAGCAATTCATCATTGAAATATAATCACATCATACTGTAGGTATTTAATACACTATACAATTAAAACATTGCAAAACGCCTACATGCATTTTTTTGCTCCGGCTTACCTCTGTCATAAACTCACCCTTCGTCACTGATAGGTAGAACTGATATTGATCCAAAGTCTTAGTGTTGATAAAAATTAAATGATTGACGGATTATTTTGCAAAGTTTATTTTGTTTATACCATCAAGATTGCAGACTTGCAATAGACTGCAATATCAAGTTGAGCTGTTAATCTTTTTGTTTTTAATTGCAAGCCAAACTAGCAGATTCTTTTGAATGACACAATTTTAAAATTAAAGTGGAGATTTTTTTTAATGTGGGTTTGAAGAAAGTACTCTTGTCACCTCCATCCCTTCGAGCATCCCCATCAGTATAAAGCTTCAAACTATAAATAATATTTTAAATTAATGCTAATGCCGCTGGTTGGCCTAAATGTCGGGTAGACGTTATAACTCAAGGCAAGCGACGCGAGCTGGTTAATGTACGAATTTGCAGAGTATTTGCCATTATTTATTATGATTACCCGGGTAAAGCTGAGATCGATAAGTAGTCAAGGTGCGTCGATTTATTGTGCGGTTATAGTGCTGAATATGGTAGTTCTGCTGAAGGTTATGCGTCATAGTTGAAAGGCGCCACGGGTACCGTTAGTGGTAAAGCAGAGCCCTGAACGGTACCACAACCCTTAATCTATAGCGGAATCGTGGAAGAGTGGAACTCTCTACCTGCGTCTGTGTTTCCGAGCGCATACAACCCGAATCTCTTCAAAGTAAGAGTGAACAGGCTTCTTCTGGGTAAGCTCACTCCATCGTCGACGATTTGTCTATGTCACCTTCAGAGGTGACATAGACAAATTGTCGAGTCTAGGTCAGCCTAGACTAGTGTCAAGAGCAAACCCATTTCAAACAAAAAAAAAAACAAAACAATGCCATTTTTCCCACAGTTTATAGTCATGCAGTTTTGAATATTTGGTGATTTGTTTAAGAAGATAACTTTTAATGATTCGCGCGTTTCCACTACGGCAGAGTAGGTACCTCATTTGCTTACCCTTTTCCCAACTATGTTGGGGTCGGCTTCCAGTTTAACCGGATGCAGCTGAATACAAGTATTTTACATGGAGCGACTGCACCTCCAAAACTCCAGTAACTGGGTTGTGGAGGTCAGATAGGCAGTCGCGGTAATATAACACCCCTTGGTAAGACTGGCTATCAGACTTTCGGGCTGCTGACAACCCGTAACGGCTGTCAAAGATCCACGAATGACAGCCGGGACCAACGGCTTGACGTGCTTTCCGAGGCGAGGAGGGGTTTTGGTATGTAAAAATGGTCACCCATCCTCGGACCAACCGTGGAAACTTAATCTGATATTATTTGACTTTATGTGTAGCTTTTATTACTTAGCCACAAGTCCGGAAGAGTAGGTACAGACGCCAGCACATGAAGCTACCCGAAACTGTAAAATTTTCCCAATCAACTTTGAACCTTATGCTTTAGCGATAAAGTTGAAAATCTATTGAAGAAATTTGACAGATTGTAGTAACTTGACGTGCTGGCGTCTGTACCTAGTATAAAAAATGCAAAATGGAATCTAGCTAATATATATATTTTGATGTATGGCAGAGAGTAAGCTTTGAAAGCGCCATGGAACTTTTTGTGTCAAAAATATGTACACGTGTAAGCAATCGCAACCACTGTACTAAATAAATGTTATTTAACTCTTGATTTCAATATTTTAATGGCTGTATATACCGGTACCATTCCACCATACAGAATATTAGGATAACTATCACAGTACTCCATATAAAGTAACAAATGTAATAAAAATAACAAATGTACGCACAGCACGGATAAGATTAATAACATAGGAATTTATGTGAAAATAAATTTATTTGACGGAGTTAATTGGCTATACTTTACCGAAATGCCATCTACGACGGGTATGAAGAGTGGTGCCGTCATTGTGTTATTGCTTCTGGTAGGGTAAAGGTTCTGGCGTACCATCAGGCCTTGGGTAAAATAACTAGAAAGGTTAATTTTTAGGGATGCATGAAGAAGCCTTACGGTGTAGCATAGTTTATACCGCCAGCTACTCAACTGAACCAAGCGCTCAGCGCATCCTGGACAGTCGAACCCAACACCTTATTTGACTGGCCAATTCTTCCCTTGCGGTGGTAGGGTTAACGCCCGCCTGGTTTGCGACACCCTCCCACTGGAGTCCGGCGTCAAGCAGCCTGCTTTGTTTCGTCGATACGTGGAAAGTTTCAGTGCCTTAGGCATCTTCTGAGCACGCTCGTTCCATCATAGATCTTATCCATCGCTTTCTATCAGGCGTGATCGAGGTCAGGAGCGGGCCCATTCTGCAATAAAATAAAAAAAAAGATTTAACCGCCGGAGCACAATTCTGACGTATGGCCGACAATCTCTGAAATAACAGTTTAATGAAAATTTTAATGATCATAACGCTTCTTCTTCTTTTGTTTTGTTTTTTGTTTTTGTTTTTTTTTTTTGTTGCCACACTTGTCGTTGGCACGACATTTCTCAGATTTTGTTGCAACAAAACTTCGCCACTTCTACAGCGTCGTCGGTGGCAGCGCAAAGGTCACTTTGACTGCAATTTTTGGAACACAGAGGGCAGGATAGGAGGTGGAGCATGGTTTGCGACATAGCTCCACACCCTGCTTGCGTTCCGTCGAGGTAGCTCCACTTTACTTTTTTGAAGAAACATATTTCCACATCACGCTTAACACACGCCAATCTATCATCAATATCCTAGAAGGGTTATCACCGAGATATAACTGAGTAGCAAAATTATATTAACTAGCAGGCATGGGGATATCTTGTCTTGACATAAATCATAATCACCATAACGCTTTTTTCATCATCCAGGGTAGACAAGGAAGTGTCTTATTATCCAGAGAATCACAGCGAATCCTGTTAACGTGGACCTAGCAACTGCCTATATATCTATTAGTAGGAATGAAATTTATGAGACGAAAATTACCCGAAGATAATCACCGGGCAATTTTTCACTTAATAGGTACTAAGTGCTTACATCACTACCTATTAGTTAAAAAATTACCTGACCTTTTATTCTCGTGACTACGCTCATAAAAACTTACATAATCGTCTGTTTAAGCACCAAAAATCATTATCAAACCACTAGAAATCAAACAAACGAAACTCAACCCTCAAATCTAATAGCAAATCAAACAGTGAACACCGCGGGTACTTTCGACCCATCCACCCTAACTTGAGTTATTTGCCCAAGTTATCGGCCAACCGTTTATCACTAAAATGTCACATTTAATAATAATTAATGATAATTGCCTTCTAGCTTACGACAAAGGCGATCGGCCGATTCTCATAAGTTATTTCAGTTTAAGTTAGAGAACACTTGGAATTTGAGTAGAGAACTGTATCTTATGTAGTTCGGTGTAAGTGAGGATAGGGGGTGGGGTGGAGTCGCTGTGGAAACAAAGGTTAAGGTTTGTCGTCTAGTTTTTTATGTTTGAAAGGGTTATTTGCAAGTACATTGTTATTTTTACTGTCTCCAATGTCATTTCAATGTCTGAATTTCACCGTAAGGAAACGTTAGGTTTTTATCGAGTTTTAAAAGTAATTAAATGTAATAAATCTTAAAAATAAAATGTCTTCGATTTAATGAAATTGAATGTCAATCAGTTTTTAATACTGTTGAGTATGTCATGTGCATAGTTGTTGTTGTTAGTGATAATAACATCAAAAATGGCATTATTTAAATGGGTTTCAACTCTTCAACTATAAGCCATGAGCTTTACGGAAATTTTCACCACTACCTGACCTTTTTGACCTTCTGATTGACTTATCTTTTCGTCATAGTGTGACTGTATGTATGAGCTATTAACACATAGCACATGCTAATAGTAGTCAATAGAGGAATATCAGATACTAAGAGCCCCAATATTTCATAGACTCCATAACAAATACAGCACTAACTTCTTACTCAATAGCACAAGAAAATCAACACCGACTCCACCGCACTCCTATCCTCAACGAGTATTCTTAATCACTTAGCATTGGTAAACGTTCGCACGACAAGGTAAACAATATGAAGGCTACAAGTTGAACTATAACTCTTGTGTTACGTATAAAGTTGTGCTCCTACGCAAACGGCTGCATTGTTTCATGTTTGACTAGCAGACCGAGTTCTGCTCTGACACTGGTGTTGGGATGTCATTGTAAGCGGATTGGGATGGCCTATGTATGTAATATTACAAGTTAATGTTATCGGGGTTTGGAAACTCGCTCTTATAACGGGGGAAAACGTCCGGGAACAGTATTTTCAATGACTTATTGAAAGAAAGAAAATTCAATTATTTAGCACAGACTAAAAGACACACAATACACCAGCGGTGCTATTCTGTAAAAAGATCAACGTGATAATTTAGGTGAAGTGACTTTAAAGTGACCTGTCATTGCACCTGATGCTAGGAATTGACACTATTGACAGCTCACTTTAAGCTCACTTCACCTAAGTTTTCACGGTGAGATTTTTACAGAATAGCATTACAGATACATACACCAGATAGAAACAAATACAAATCAAACAGAAAGTGTAAAGTCCGATGTAAGAAATTAGCAGGAAAGTGTGCCTCACGGCTGCGCCAAAAAGGCCCAGTTCAGCAAAAATGCCTAAACTAGTGTCTGACGCTGGTTTTCAACTGGTTCCCAACTATGTTGGGGTCGGCTTCCAGTCTAACCAGATGCAGCTGAATACCAGCATTTTACATGGAGCGACTGTCTATCTGACCTCCACAAACCAGTTACTGGGTAATACGATACCCCTTGGTGAGACCGGTTGTCAGACTTTCGGGCTTCTGACTACTCGTAACAACTATCAAAGATCCACGATTGACAGCCGGGACCAACGGCTTAACGTGCTTTCCGAAGCACGGAGGGGTCACGATATGTAAAGATGGTCACCCATCCACAGACCATTCGCGGCAAGCGTAGCTGAAATAAATGAAATGTAGCTTAACCTGATCGATCGACCTGTGCGGCTGGCACCGGCCCTCCAGCAACTGCAACTGGACCTGATGTGCGAGGTGATTATTGAATAAACTTATTAAGGTTACTTAATGAAACCAGCTTAAAGGTGGCGCAGACATTTCTCAGTAGGTGTCGAGCTACAACTCTTAATTTTCTTCATAGCGTGTCGATGACAAATATTAAGTTAATTTCCTATTTGGCCCAAAACTTGGCAACGCTGACACCATTCGCTGACGCAGACAACAAGACAACTCTCTCAAGTAAAATTAATGAAATTGAATATAAATATTATTCTTATTCCTCTTTTGTAGTGTTCAAAATAAACAAGACCATGGCAGATCTCCAAAAAATGATTGCTTTTGACCACATTTCTATCTATTACATATTTATTATAAAATGTTATTGCTGCTACAAGCATCAAATAAAGCAAATAAATGGTAGTAGCAGTGCTACTACCATTTATTTGCTTAAAAAATAACTAATTTAGTTTACTTTACCATCTCCGTAACAAAGACACCTTCCTTCTAAGACGAAAACAAACTCACCGTTTTTAATTCCCTACGAGAGCAACTAAAGGGTTAATCGATCGAATTCGATCAAGGGGTTAGGGGGGGATGGTCCCCTCTTGGATATTAGCAAGGTGTTTCTCATTGTCCCGACAAGTTTCTATTCGAATGGAATTTGTTCCAAAACTCGACGTTAACGGCTCTGAATGATAAAGATCTTCGATTGACAGAGCGTTAGAGAAGGTAGGTTTTAGAGATGTATTAAAACAAGTTTATAAAATATAGGTATTGAAGATATTTAACAAAACCAAATAAATAGATACTAGCAGCGCCCCGCGGTTTAACCCGCGTAAATTTCGATCCCGTAGGATAATCGGCATAAAAACTATTCTATGTCCTTTCCCAGGACTTCAGCGGGGTTCAGCGGTTTAAGCGTGAAGAGCGGAGAGACAATTTATAATTTTTTGAGAGGCATTTATAATTTTTTGGAAGTATGGATTTTCAATACCTATACATACCTTTCACGGAGCATTTCGATTATCGGACGATAAAGTATCAGACAACGTCACACCATAATCTAGTTAGGTGTTTAGGATTTAGGTTACCTAAAGGTTATAATAGTAAAACCAGTGTACATAATAGGAACACAATATCACGGGTCAGTCAGAAAGCATCTGCTCTTAAAAGTAGGTAAATCTGCAACTGACCTAAACTTATATTTAACTAACATCTGTTCTGAGAGCAATGTGCCCTGCCCACTGCCACTTAGTAACAGATGGCCGATGGGGCCGAAAGGTTCTGGAATGGCGACCGCGTACCAGAAGACGTAGCGTTCGAAGGCCTCCCACAAGGTGGTCCGACGACCTTGTAAAGGCCGCAGGAACCCGTTGGATGCGAGAATCACAGTACCGGTCGAAGCGGAGGTGCTTGGGGGAGGCCTATGTCCAGCAGTGGACGTCTTTCGACTGAAATGATGATAATGATGATGCTACTACCTTCTCAGAGCAGTCTACGTTCTCTCTAGACATTCCTAGGTCTACTCTTGTCAGTCGCGGACTATATCGGCGATCTCTTTGTTGGTCGCTCATATTGCGCTGGATTAACTGGGACTATTCGATACCTTCTAAAATAAGAACCTTGAAGATGTTGAGAAAACTAGAAGTGGCAGAATATGGGTCTCATTTTTTTTGACTCCGAACTCAAGGAACGAAAGTATAAAGAAAATCTAGCCAGTAAAACGTCATTCTACGTATGAAGGTTTATTTAAGTATTTTTATACAACATGGGTTATATTTATTTATTTAATACTTCAAGCACATAAATGTACAGAGGCGGACTTAATGCCATAGGCATTTTCTACCAGTCAACCTTTGGGTGATGCAGAGACAAACAGTGGTAGGTGCAATCATGACCATTGAGGAATGAATATTTTAAATATAAAAATACGCACGTACGTTTACGTATATATTCACTAATAGGTAGTACTAAACGAGTGTGGTGTTGATTTACCCGCCACAATTAATAAATTATATCCAGTTCTCTTTGACACCAATTCTTTCTTTTGGTCATTGAAGACTTTGACCTGGGGCCAATTTAATAAAACCGACAGGCGCCAGGCGCCCGGCGACAGATGACAATCTATAAAAATAAAACTATTTAAGTAAAAAAAACTGTCTTGAAAATGTAACAATTATTCGATTAAATTTTTCAATGTTTCTTTATTGGCGTAATGTTTAGATTATTAATAATTATATTATACCTACTTACTATACTTATATATGATATAATACATTATGTTAGTTTTTGACAAATACATATGTTGCAAATATACCTGACAGTAAAATAAATGTAGAATTTTTCGAGACATCTCATTTTTGACAGGACAAGAAAGCTCAAAGCTCATTCAGTCCCAACCACGCACCCTTTCTAGATTGTCTACCTCCTTCACTTATCGACATTTTGGGCCTTTTAATATGAGATCGTCGAAGTTATTTAGATTTTATCAGGAACACGTTGTATTGAGGTGAATAAATGAGTTCTGTTGCTTTAACGAAGTTGTATCACTATCGGATCGCGCTTTGTGTCGCTAAAATTTGTTCAGATTAAGATAACACTGATGTTGACTCTCGTTTTGATTAAGTTTGAGAGTTCAGAAGCGTTTTGGATTTTGTGTTTGTATTGTGTCAGGTATCCTGTGTTACCATGGAAAGCAGTTATGCTAGTGCTAATGTCAATTGTGGTAAGTTTGACTTTTTAGTTTTCCTAGTTGGACCATAGCAGACACATTTCTTAGGAGATCTGTTTTTTTTTAAACAGAATCCTTGGATGCCTGACATTATATTCGACATACATTCGACCCCATCTAGCGTATAATACACAGGATGGCAGGGACATCAACGCGCACACTGTATCACTGGAAGAAATAAGCAGTAAATACAAACGAAAAACATTGATCTGAACTGCTTTAAACAGTTCCATATGAGCCTAACGTTTAAAACAGTATTTTTTACTGAACTAAAAACAGTTAAAGCTTGAGGCAAAATGTTACCGTCATGATAGTAAACTTTAACGTTTTATGTAGCTAACAGGTCACAAAATTAACTGTTTTATTCTTTTGGTGATATCGTTCAAACCATTGAAATTTACTCACATTACAGTAATGGTGGTTTTCATCTTTTTTTTTTTTTTGTTTTTTCAATAAATACTGTGTTCAATCATTAAAAGTTACTGTTTTGTCTTTTACTGTTTTACAAACATTTCTTCTTGCTGTATAAAGTCAGTAAGTCTAAATGAAATCTTTTTAATGTGGTGTAGTAAGAAATTATATTTTTCAGTATAACCAAGAATTCAGCACATGATTGAATGATGAACGCCTAGCTTATAAATTTTTCGTAGGTTATCAAAAACAATCTGCTGTCTCCTAGAAACGTGCAATGCCTACGGGGTCAAAATGTACGGAACAGTTGTTTTTTTTACTTATAACCGAAATGATACTTCAACGCATAGAGGTTCAGAATCATCTGAATATGGATTAAGTACATAATTCTGAACCTCCATGCTCCATCGACGCGCACCCTAATACCAAGGGGAATGGGGGGATGCGAATATGAAGAAGAAGATGCAAGGGAAACTAAAACGATATGACAAATTTGCTCAATCTGCAAACATTATCCTTGATCTTTTAATAAATGAAGAACATGCAAATCGGGCCCTGTCAGAATACCAGCGCTGCGATATATAAAAAATAAATGTCACAACGCTGATATTCTTCTTGCTGAGATAGGAACCTTTTGGCCTCTTAAAGGACGAAAGTCCTTTTTTCATTTTTATTTATTACCTATTTTATTTGCATAAAACATGGTAGGTATATACAAGGTGTTATTGAAAAAAAACATTAGATCGGACATGTTTTGCTTAATACTAAAGCATGCAAACTTACTTACTAAAGATACATTATGAATTCATATTAAAAAAATCATTAATGCAATAGAAATTATTATTATTGAGCCATTCATATAATTGGATTTTAAATAATTTACAATTTAATATTTTAAACATTTTTGGTAATTTATTATTATATATAGATATGTATATAATTTATTATTATATGGTAATATATTTTTTTTACTTTTTTTTGTTTAACTGTATTTAGTTTAGTTTGTGATCTTCCTGTGCGAGCCGCAATAAATACTTTTTCTTTCTTTCTTTCAACAAGAAAAACACATTTCTTTCCCTTGTCAACAGTTACGTTTTTCAGTGTTCCCAATAAGCTAAATATACATCGTAAAATTCCGTTTGCTAATAATCTACCGATCTGTAAAGTTCACAGTACGCTCGTGTTAAAACGAGGGTAGTCTTACAAACGGACTGCGTTAACGTTTCGTTCTTTAATTAAACAGTAATTAGTTACCGATTAACAAGTGTTCGTGTACCAAATAATGCTGGGTTGTAAGCTTTCGGAGAGACCTTTGTTTTAGAGGTTTTTTTGTTTGTTTTAGAGTGGCTTCCTAGTTTTGGGTCGTTGATTGTGTAAGTGCTTACTTTTCAACAGTATTAATCTTTTATTTCTTGAATACTTACCTAACTATTGGAATCTGATTAATTGTCAGAAAGACAAATGAAATTGGTGTAAACTGTCTGCTGAGGGGACTACATTCAATTTATTTCTTTATTTATCCTCCCACTGGAACGCCATACAGCAATTACACCAACGGAGCTCAAAAATCACTTCGTGTGCTGCTTTGGTCCATCCTGTGCACGGTGGACATCGAACGGGCAAATTTATTAAAACTAGGCTGAGAATCATCAGTTTTTGAACGTCAAAATTATATAAGATGGTCTCCCAAAACGCCCGCCCATCACCACTTCCTAGTGCTTTAGCCGGGAAGAAGATGTGGAGCAAAAAAAACCCTAGCAAGTTTGTTAAGTTAGAAGAACTTGATTCTACACAATAGTAAGTAATTAGGTAACATGACGAAACACAGAACGACAGTTAAATTATTTGCCATTATGTTAGCTAACACACGCCTATATACTAACTAAAACAAAACATTGCTAATTAAGAAACAATCTGGAAGAACTAAAATGCATCTCTGATAACAGGTTCAGCAATATTGTTCTGAGGCAAAAAAACAATGGCACTCCGGGAGTGCCGACAAAAGTGAAAACAGAACACAATCAGAATACTTTGCCATCACTCACTGACATATCGGATATACGTTAAAACCGAGGACATCCCGAGGACAGCCGAACACATCCGAATGGGGTAGTTTTTGAATCGTCTTATAAACAAAACACGCGCGGTGTCGCTTACGGTAAGAGTGGCGCGAGTTCAATGGTTTTTTCCCATCTCAAATAATGCCTAACGCGCCTAAAGGAGTTTACACTTCAAAAAAATATGGTGGTAACACATTTCCGAATGAATTCTCCCATGAGAAAGAAGCATGACTATGAAAGATTTAACGAAGAATTTCCAGAAACAAAATTACAAGTTTTCTTAGGAAACGATCGTCTTAGATCTGGCAACACAGTGAAGCTACTTGTTTTGCGTAGCCCGCCACTCCCGACAAATGAGGTGATCGCGCCCTCCTACAAATTGGCCACATTAATATAGACAGGGTTACAGGTTGTTCGCGGAGAAAGGGTGCGGTATTTGAAATAAAATAAAAAAGTTTGAAATAATATAGAGACAACGGAGAGAACCCACGTAGCTAAAAGCTATTTCAACAGATTTTGTGTCTTCAGTAGACATACTATTATTTGCGAAAGCACAAACACCGGGGTATTCCACACTATCACATACAGCGCACTAACATACTATCAGTTTCAACGACATTTATTACGTAATTTACGTTGTTAAGCAGACAATTTTTTTGAACATATGAGGCAATGGATTAGCATTATTCTTTAAAAAGTTCAGATTGTGATTCTGACGTTCGAAAAGTGATGATTTTCGGTCTAATTTGAAAAAATTACTATTGATTAATTGATTGTGTTTTACGCAATTACGGTGCGGGTAAAAAAATTATTACAAGTTAAAGACTTCTCACTGTACAGGTTTTTTATTGTCACTCAATAAACTAACCATACGACAGTGGTGTGGTACCATAGAAATGTAAAAAACAGTGTGGTACTTACTCATTTTGTAAAATCTGACAATCGATCTCACTTAGGTGGTGTCATGGTGTCACAGGGAAACTCCTTTTTGCAAAAGTTACCTAGGGGCCTAAAGGGCCACTTTGGCAGAATCATAAAAGGATAACATTATGAATTATAATGGACAGTTAACTGTTAAGTTAATCGTATCAAATCCCATTGGTGAAGGATTTTTCAGTTATTTTTTTTTGTCTGTGCTAAAGTACCATCAATCCAATCCAAATCCAATCCCAATCTCTTTGATTATACCTACGTAGTGCAGCGAAAAAAGGAACGACACGGACTGTCTTCGCCATATTATGATTCATAATGTTATCCTTTTATGATTCTGCCAAAGTGGCCTATTTAAACCCCCTGTACTGTGACTAATATTTAGAACAAAATGTTTTTGTTTAAAAATCTATGTTTTGTAACTTATCTACAAATCCGATTACCGAACAGTAGGTTTCTTATTTAGGTAGGTATTATATTTTCATAGCTTTAATTAATTTATTATCTAGAGAAGAAAAACAAAACTATTGTTTTCAAAGCTCTTACATTCAACAGTCGAACACAGTGTAATGTGTAGGATGCCTGTGTCGATTCGGTAACGGGGCCTGTCGAACGCTCGTCTCGCGAACGCGCCAAGCATAGCCTCGTAGTGCAGTACTGGAGCAGATGAGGAAATTGTATAAGGTTTTTTGTATAAAGTTAGAATGATCATTATAGGAAATGCAAGAAAACCTTTTTAAAATACAATAACCAGATTCGGGGGTTTTTGTAAACCAACATTTTTGTTAGTCACCTTCTTGACAAGTTCCTTGCTAGGGCAGTTTATATACTACGAGTACTTTCATAGTTTCATAGATAAGAACTGTATCTGATTGATAGTCACTGGCTGATCTTACTACAATATGAACAGGTTAATTAGTATTAGCTCATGCCAACACAAGAAGAATAACTGAACCACAAGAAAAACTTTCAGGCCGTCACCAAACCTTTTAAACGGAAATAACCCCTTAGCAAAAAAGTAAAATTCGTTTTTCCATAGTTACTATGGAAAAACGAATTTTCCAAGTATTTTTGAAACGTCCGAAACCCATAAAATTACCCACCCAACTCCACTACACCACCGCGAGCTCCCGTCAATAATGGCGAAGTGATATCGGTTTAATTCGCGCGAGTCAAGATAACGAGGTCAGACAGTCAACAGTTGAGATAACGCTACTACCCGATAACAACGGGATAAGCGGAGTCGATTATAAGTAAAGTAATAAATATAAATAGGATATTAATATTGAGTCAAGATAACGAGACCAGACAGTGGAGATACCACCACCGCCCTAATAAACAACATCAATAAACGGAAGCGATTAGATAAGTGAATTGTGGTGACAACCATTCTGTCCCCACCACTGTGTTAGCTGATAAGACTTAGTATATAAACTAACCCAACTATAATTTAAGCACATTATTGTATTGACTCTACAACATACCACTGTACTACTAACACGTTTTGAGAATAAAATTACTTTTATCTCCATCACAAGTCTCAGTCTTTTAACTGGCGCCCAACGTTACGGGCATTTCTTGAAGAAATTATCAATCAAGGCGACGTGCTGAATTGCTGTATCTCCGCTACCAGACACCGAACCAAGAAGATTACTCTATCAAACCTGCCCAGAACCTACAAATAAAGAAAAAGATTCAAGACTTCTCCTGCAAGGTGACGCTGACTCAGAGAAAAACTCTTCTCCGTACACATCAAGGTGACGCTGGCTAAGAAGAACTTCTCTTCGTACATCGCAGTATAGAAGCTCATCGGAGTAAATCGACGGACTTCAAAGACCCGACTCTACGAAGCCTCTACTACATCCAGATGAAGACAGTGATAGCCCTCATCATTCTCACAACACAACTGTAAGTACACGTGATTATTTCCCGGTTAAAACAACCTCAAACTGGCATTTACTCCTTCAGGTAGAAAATTAGTAAACACCCCAAAGTTAATAATGACGTCATCCGTAGATTCCAACCCTCAAATTAGACCAGAAAGTAATATTCCTATTCCCCAGTTCTCTGGAGAAGGTGGAGAAAGATACCTACACGGTTTTATCACCGCAGTAGAACGTTTTATTCAAATAACCTCTGGCACAGATGCACAAAAAGTCAATATAATCTTGTCAAAGATAACAGGCAATGCGGCTACTCTCATATATAGCTACCCCCATAACTTCACTTGGTTAGAAATTAAAGAAATCCTAAAACAGCAGTATGGATCATGGAATAGAACGATAGGAGATGTGTTTCAGGAAATTAATAACCTAAGACCAAGCTCACCAAGCTTAACTAACGTTATATACGAGTTACAAATGTTAATAGCTGAAGGATGTACAATTAACCAACATGTACACACCGGTTTAAAGGAAATAGCTAACCAAAAGTTAATATCACTCCTACCACCTGAATATAAACCAGCCTGTGAAAAACTAGACTTCCTAGAAACTTGCCTTAGAGCTAGAACTCTTGACAAAGAAGGATATGTAATTAACATCAGAAATACGGGAAACAAACCGAATGGTCATACTCAACCTTTCGTTAAAAATAATATGAGCTCAACCCCCCAACAACACAACGCCCTTGTGTATAATTCAAACCTTGGTAATAGACCTGTTCAGCAAAAACACGCATATCCAATCTCACCTTTCTCGGCTAGGATTCGGATGCAACAAGCAGAACAAGCTAAACAACCTTGGTATGGCAACTATAATAATAATCAAACTCACGCTTACCCTAAGCGTAATTTCAATAATAATGCTAATAATTTTAATCAAAGACCTCCATGGCAACCAACTCGGCCCAACTGGCAACCAAAACCACAAAATGCCGAACTACAGAATAAAGACGCGACTATGCGTACTGTAACAGAACGACCTCAATTAAAAAGAAACCGAGTATTTAACATCGACGAACCTGAATGTAATAGTGATGACTATCCCGATACCCCTTTTGAAGAATACATGCAGCAATGCGCCAACGAATATTTTACTAACATCAACCCTAGATATGAAAACAATGATCAAATTTATGAGCCAACACACGAATATGACCCAAACTCGGAGGATTTTCAGACGGATTTACCCCAGAATACCCCAACATAAATTTTACACCTCATCATACCCAACTACCATACATTAAAATACCTAATACAGACGAAAAAATACTAATAGACACCGGATCAACACGCTCATTTATTAAACCCAATATAGCTAAAGAATTAATATCGGATGGATACGCGATTTATATTGACGAAACATTTTCAGTCCAAACCCCGCACGGACTCTCAAAACATAATGGTAAAATAATAACCTACCCCATGGTAAATATCTTCGGACAACACAGTAATCCAATAGAATTTTATATGTTCGACTTCTCTAATAACTATGAATACCTAATAGGATGGGACACATTAATTAAACAAAACCTATTAATAATTCCTAGCGAGAACAAAATAAAAACACCAGACGATATAACTATACTATTACATTATCAAGAAAACAAGTCGATTACGTTAGGACATATTCTAACAGAGAAGGGACTCAGTCCATGTCCAGAAAAAACCAAAGCAATAACCAGATTTCCACCACCTAAAACAACCAAAGAAATCAAGTCATTCTTAGGACTAGTATCCTATTATAGGAAATTCATACCAAACCTATCCAAAATAGTAAAACCTATAACTGAGTGTACAAAGAAAGGAAAAGAGATAAAACATGATAAACCATTTTTAGAAGCTTTCCAAAGAGCAAAAGACTTAATCATTAACCCACCAGTCCTAGCATATCCAGATTTTAATAAAATATTCACAGTAACGACTGATGCAAGTGATATAGCATTAGGAGCTGTTATTTCACAAGAAAATCATCCTATAGCATACACATCTCGAACACTAACGGAAACGGAACAAAAATATAACGCGACTGAAAAGGAACTACTAGGTATACTTTATGCCCTAACACAATTTAGACCATACATCTATGGGCGACACTTTAAACTTGAAACAGACCACCAACCACTAATATGGATAACCAAAACTTAAAGAACCAAACGCTAAGCTTACCAGATGGAAGTTAAAACTGCAAGAATACGACTATGAAATATCACATAAAAAGGGAAGTACTAACCACGTAGCAGACGCTCTGTCTAGAATCGTACTAATGCATAACTCAGACCAAGCAACCGTACATAGCAACTTCGATGACTCAGATGAAGGATTTATAATAAAATCAGAACATCCCCCTAGGCGTATGAATAGAATATTTGTAACGACAGAACCATATCAAGTGAAAGTAATACAAAAAGACAACCACACCTACGATTATAATCTAAAAATAAACAATCCCCAAGACTTTATAAAATTCTGTAAAGAATATCTCGGATCAAAAAGATATGCTATAGTAGGAAATAGTAATAAACTCATAGAACAACTGTCTGAAATATACAGGAAACATTTCAATAATAAAGAACTCACAATCATTTGGTTTACACAACCACGTGTAGAAATCACAGACAAAGAAGAAATCCTAAAAATAATTAGATCAACGCATGAATTTATGGATAGACATATAGGAAACCCAGCTTTAATAAAGGAAATCTCTAAAACATACTATATCGAGAACATCAAAAAACATACGCAAAACTATCTGAATCAGTGCGAAACATGTGCTAAAGTAAAATACGATCGACAACCATTTAAACCACCCTTTGAAAAAACCAAAACACCAACAAAACCAATGGAAAAATGGCAAATAGATACGTTCCACTTTAAAAAGAAAACCTATTTAACCGGAATAGATACATTTTCTAAGTGGACTTTCGCCACAGAACTAGTTGAAAACAACTCCCTACAAGTAATAGAAACGCTATTACGACTCTTCGCTCTAATAGGAACCCCCGAACTAATCTCAACAGATAACGAGACTACACTAATATCGGAAATAGTAAAAGAATTTCTAGCAGGATTAAAAATCAAACATCATGTGACAACACCCCTGCACCACACGTCTCATGGAGACATAGAACGGTTTCACTCCACCCTAATAGAGAGATTAAGAGTACAACAGGAACTAAAGAAAGAAGATGTTAACTTAGCAGTACTAGCATATAATTCCACTATACATAGTGCCACTAACAAAACACCTAACGAATTACACTTTTTACGAAAAATTAACGTAGTACGAGACATAAACAAACTACAATCCCTAATAGTCCCAAGCGTTGCTATACAAAGCAAACTATTAATATTCCAATTCGCTATACCCATGGTCTCTAAAGAACAATATAATCTAGAAACAGTAATTAGCGTAATCACCCCATCTAACCAATATTGTCAAATGCCTAGTATTAAGAACGGCCAGTATTTAACGGGAACCAATCATGTGTATAAAGTAGACAAATGTAATAACAATATATGTACAGCTTCACCAACAAAGAAATGTGTAGAAGAAAGCATTCTGAAACAACGCAACAACTGTCCAGCACGATACTCATACAAAATTCAGAATGACTTATATTTCCAGTTCAGATTAAAGGAACAAACAATCTATGATAGATGTGCCGACAGAAGCGTGACCATCGTAGACTCATATATAGAAGATAACACCAAATGCGGAAGCACTCAAGATCCTGTGGATATTCAGACCTGTACTGAAATCACAGAACCAGCAAACGAGTTACCAATGACGTTACCAGAAAATATGGACAACATAGAAGAGCAGATCGCAGCAATCAATAGACCCGACTTAACCTCTGATAAGATCAAAGACATAGGGATCCTGACCTACATAACGATAGTAACCATAATCTTGTTAACTATCGTCTTTTTAACTCGTCGAATCATAAAAACCCGACAGAGTACAAAAAGACTAGGAGGGGAGAGTCAAGATAACGAGGTCAGACAGTCAACAGTTGAGATAACGCTACTACCCGATAACAACGGGATAAGCGGAGTCGATTATAAGTAAAGTAATAAATATAAATAGGATATTAATATTGAGTCAAGATAACGAGACCAGACAGTGGAGATACCACCACCGCCCTAATAAACAACATCAATAAACGGAAGCGATTAGATAAGTGAATTGTGGTGACAACCATTCTGTCCCCACCACTGTGTTAGCTGATAAGACTTAGTATATAAACTAACCCAACTATAATTTAAGCACATTATTGTATTGACTCTACAACATACCACTGTACTACTAACACGTTTTGAGAATAAAATTACTTTTATCTCCATCACAAGTCTCAGTCTTTTAACTCGCGTCTTGACGCCGAGCCGAGGTCGAGGTGAGTCGGAATGTTAATTACACAGACTGATCGCCTCTCCTACTGTATTCGCCATTTCTCTGCGGAAAGATGGCGGGGTGAAAGAATGATTGGCGAGGGAATTCGGCTGTCGTAGAGCCATTTGACTTGGGAATTGCTGATGTGTTGTCTTTTTCTTATGTCGCGCAATTAAGTATGCAACTGTGTTGAATAGGACGTCTCGGCAACATGGAGCAATTTATGGCAACACCAAGACTGTATAGAATTGAGCAATTTTAGTTGCCCATGATAATGCACTAGTGTGCACTGCTAAGAAGTAGAACTGCTAGCTGATGAAGTCTGTGTTTTCCGATAGCATTGACCTGAGATTCTCCGAGTACCTACTGACTAATAGATTACTGTCTTATACGGGCAATTGATTTCGCAATTCCTGGCAATTGGTGACATCTCAGTAGCCCTGGAGCAATTTACAGCAACACCAAGATTGTATAGAAATTGCCAAGAATTGAGCAATTTTAGTTGCCCATGTTAATGCACAACTGCTAAAAAGTAAAAAGTGTAATAGCTAGCTAGAGTCTGTGTATTCCGATAGCTTTGACTTAGGATTCTTCGAGTATTGAGTTAATAGGTTAGTCATATCTATGTTTATAGAGACTGATCGCCACTTCTACTGTACACGCCATTTTTCTGCGGACAGATGGCGGGGTGAAAGAATGATTGGCGAGGGAATTCGGCTCTCGTATAGTCATTTGACTTGGGAAGTGCTAATGAGTTGTCTTTTTCTAAGATGTCGTTCTGTAGAACTGCTTGTCAGAGTGTATGTTTTTTTATAGCTATGTACTTATAACCTGGGACTCTTCAATTCTCGAGTGAATGAGCTAGCTTCTTTTAGAAAAGCGTGCACCATCATCCTTTACCATACAATATTATGCTGCTACGCGTTTTAGTTCTGGTTCCTAGTAAAAAAAACAACACATACTAACTTACACCCACAAAAGTCATAATGTCGTTTTTCCCGGTTCTCTGAACACAGACTTAATTCAAACTCATGTTAACTGCTAAGAATGGTTCACTGAAATCAATCATTTAATTTGACTTGACAAACTGACAGTCTGTTAGCAAATGGCGTTGATTAGTCCACAGAAATCGGATGATTGCGTTTAATTCCATTCTTTCATCATCATCATAATCAGCCTATAATGTTCCCACTGCTGGGACAAACCTCCTCTTAGTGAGAGGGAGTGGGCCGTAATCTACCATATGGGCCCAGTGCGGGTTGGTAGATGTCACATGTCTTCGAATTTTTGGTTCTAAGACATGCCGGTTTCCTCACGATGTTTTCCTTCAACGTTTTGAGAGCAGTGGTGATGAAATTATTCACACACAGAAAAGCGCCTGCCTGGGTTCGAACCCACGACCTACACCACTGGACCAGCCACCACTACTCATTCCATTCTTAAAATCACTACAATAACAGCATCCTCTTCAAAACAACACTATCGGAAAAAGTCAAGTCAATTATACTCAGTCCCAATTACGTACGGCAATAGTAAAAGAACAAAGCAATGGCAATGGCGATACACAACAGTCTCTATCGGGGACGAGACAATGCAAAAAGGCGCTAATTTCCCGAAACGAAAAAGTGGTAACGATTATGCGTTGCGGAGCCAGCACGTTTGTCTCGCGATAACGCGCGCTTACAATTAGCATGGACGGTGTTATGTTGGAGTATGCAGTTTTCTATGCAGGGCATGCCAAAATGATGCAGTTTTGGAGGAAGAGTTTTCTGCAATGTGCATTGGTTAAGTATGTGCAATGTGCTACGAGTACGTGTTACACTAGTGTGATAGACAGTTTTCATTATAATTTCCAAAGTAATTTCATTGAAGAATGATCATCATGAAGAAAGAAATCATCATAACAAAATTATTCCAAAATCTTGTAAGTTTTTCTAGTTTGCTGGATGCTTTTACAACAAGTTTCAGAGGCTAACCACCTATAAAAATAGTCCTCAAAATTTTATTTTTCTTATGGTTTGTTTCGGCAATGGCGGCCAATCTCAGCAGAAACTCACAGATGCACTCTCTCTTCCTAAACTGTTTCCGATGAGACGGCAATCCGACACGACCGGAGAGAGATTAGACGCAGGACCGAACGGCTTAACGTCCTTCCCGAGGCACGGGGGGTATCACACGGCCAACTTCCAACCCCGAGCAGTTACTGAGAATTCCATTATGGAAAATCAAATCGAACCCACACTTAGCAGTTGCGTTGGCGACCACGAGCCTAACAGGGCAGTCAAAACATGTGTAGCTGGTGGAAGTGCATTTTATGTATTACCGTGCCAGCTTAAAATCGAAACTAGACTTTTACACACACTTCTGCATAATCCCATCCTCTTTCGCAATTAGACGTGACTTGGCGACTATAATCGTTAATGTTTAGCACCGGTCACATATTTCTGTACCTTTGTGCAAATGCACCCTCCGTCTACCACCTCGCCGACCAATCAGAGCGCGCCTTTATTGCTAACCGTTAGCTTTGACAGAACGTTCCTTTTTTAAAGATTTCAAGTTTCGAATACGATTCTCGGCAGGTTTTTCTGTAAGTATTTAATAGCCAGTTAGCGTACCATAGAGTACGTTTCTTCTATGTTGCCAGTTGCAAATTATACCGTACTGGTTGCTTTTTCGTGCCAGTACAATTTCTAGTATAAGAATAGATAAACTGGGCTGGTGGACTGATCATAACATACCTGTTCTAATGGCCTACTATTACCTTAAGTGAGAATATGAACATTTCTTGGTATAAGGACCCTAATACCAAGAAACTAACTGGAAAATGCCATTAGGTAAGCTGGTATTGTGACCCGCGGGTTCTGAAAGTCTGGCCAAGTATGTGATCTGCTAATTTGCTGTCAAATCTCATGCTTACATGCAGGGTGGTAGTAATATGGATGCACAACATGTTATACCAAGGATATAGCACATGACTCTGAACCCCCTGCGTTTAAAGTATAGGGTCAATCAGGGTAATTGTAAACGTTTTTGAAAAATACCTTTTGAACTAATAAACTTTTGGCTTTATAAAAAAAAATATTGGCAGTTAGAAAAGAAGAGTTAATTACTTTGATTGTATAGTAATTTATCTAAAAACTGCAACATCAACCATTTGAACTGCGTCATTAGCGGTATTGAAAATGAAGTGTTTACATTGTACCCTGACTTTAAAACAAAAAATGATATTTTGGGGTAAATGTGAACACCAAAAGTAAGCCTACGTGATAAGCATTATAATTCCGCTAACTCGTTTTCACTGTTTTGAGTCTCATAAATGCAAAAGATTTTGTTCTGAGTGTCTACCAATATACAGGGGTAAATGTAAACAAATCATCTAGCTTCGATATTTTGCATTGACTAAATTACGGGGTGATTAGGAACATTTAATTGTTTTATGGGAAATTGTAAACTAATTAAGGAAACCTATACATTTTTAAAGGGGGTAAAAGAAAACAAAATATATAGAAGCGCTGTCTATTATTTGTTTTTAAATTAACTGCAACCATCTCAAACATAATGCCTTAGTAATCAAAATAAACATAGTCTTCATCATCCATCAATATAAACTCGGTTTCCTTTTCATTCAAAGTAAGCAAATTTACGTTTTTCACAATCATAGTAGCTGGTATAGTGTCAATATCTTCGGTTGTGGCAAGAAATCTCGTATTATCCTTTCCACCTACTTTTTTAAAAAACGAGACAGTATACACAGGATGTACACTGGCTCGTTTTTTGGTCTTTGACACTACTTTCCAGACAAAGTAGACTGCTTTTTTTTACCAACGTATCTTACGAGCACTGTATCATTTTCTTGATACTCTGCATACGCAGCAACAGGAATCTCATTAGATAGAAGGTATATTATGTCTCTCTTTTTCGGATGTAAACGCGTGGCATTTTGAAAAAGTACCTGATACGAAATGTTTACGTTTACCCATCACCATGTTAGTAGCAGAAATGATAAGAGTTTACAATCACCCCACTGTTTACAATCACCCCCTAACCCGTTTACAATTACCTCCACCCAGTACATCGTATGGGAAAATGTAAACACTACTTTGCTGCTTGTTAGATTGATGTTATTGATGGAAAGTTTGAAAAATGCAAAGATAATTCCATGAAATCAAAGCGAAAAAAACAATCAACAACTTATCTATCAACTTTTCTTATAAAATCTTTAACTATCAACTTCGTGCAAAAACTTGAAAACGTTTTTTTTGCAGACACATTTTCGTCACACTGAAATTGAGGTTACTTTTCTTTCAGATGAATAAATTGAAATTTGTAGTCATAGACAACAGATTGAAGTAACGTTCCATATCACAACCGTCAACCTAAATACATTATTAAAAGTTTATTGGGAGTTGTTTCCAATCACCCCAGTTTACAATTACCCTAAATGACCCTACGTCGTTTATCAAAGAAAATCTGTAGTTTCATAGAAAAGTGCAATACGCGGTCAAATGTATATAAGAGCATTTTTTTTTGTTTAATAATCGATGGCGTCGTGCGCTTAGTGGGACCCAATCGGTGGTTCTTTTAGCCCAATTGTCATCTGACCCAGTCCCACTTAAGTTTAGCGGCTTTTTGGGGTAATATCTTTTTTTTTCTTCTATCTTGGTTTTGGCGCGCCGTATTATGTTCCTTATACGGTTTGAAATTCGAACCCTCAGGATAGGTACCTAATGGCTCGCTGGCAAACCTCGAGCTTGGACCTAAAGCTAAACTACCAATCACAAAAGATTAGCCAAGAGATTACATTTTTTTTTTTCGTTACAAGATATTAATTGTAACAGTAAATTGAATCAAACTACAATTTCATCGGAAATAATGGGAACCAAAACACGAGGAAGCAAGCAAGACGTTTTTCCCCAATATTTTAATTATTCGCGGCGATACAAGCAATATTTACGAAGCCAGCCTAATTAACAGCGGCACATATGGACTCCGCTGATTTCTCTGGGGCTCGCCTACCGTTTGATGGAGACTCGCAAGCCCTTTCATTTGCGAGGCCACGAAGAAAGAGATTGTGCAGTTCAGAACAGAATTAGATAGAGTGATTACGATTCATGCGGGATTACTTATGTAATGTAAGTAGTCTAGAGAAGACAGGAGTTATGACAGTACGCTAAGGTTCCCAATTTAAAAAGATGAAAACTTCGATTAAAAAATATTTAAAAAACTACTAGCTACTCCTACAAAATTATTTTAGCACTCATTCATATCTCCCGAATTACTCGCTATTTAGAGGTTTACAATTTTTTTCTTTACCGAAAATAACCAACGTTGGCTTCATGGCCCAACCTCGTGAACCAACTTTTCTCAACCAACTAAAATATACAAAACTTAGTATTTTGCGGGTAGAATACACAAAATACTCAACTAATAACCGTGTTAGCTGGAATGAAGCAAAAATAACTATGGAGCCCACCTTTTTTCTACTATGTTAAGCTCAATTTGCTTTTCTTTATCGAAATTGGTCCTAGCAAACAAAAACCAAAGTTCTGTAATTTTTTAAAATACTTAGTTACTTATTTCTTATATTATGTATTGTTCTTCCCATTATCATAAGTTTAATTGAATCTGCTATCTCACTACGTTCAAACAAAATTCACCATTCTACCTCCAAAAACCGCAAAATAAATGCACACCTACACTATATATCTAAGTACAATTTTAAACCTCATCGCGGTTCAATTAATCCCGCGTCTTCAGATATGTTCAATTAGGCTCTCATATCGTTGCGCCGTGATTTCTCCGAGGGGCAACATGGCGTGAAACTTATGTGAGAGTAGGAGAAAAATTACGGGACTCGTGTAATCTAGCTGTTTCTTTACAAAGATGATATTGGTGCCATGTCACATAAAAAGCTGGTAGTAGGTAGTTTTTAAAGTCAAGCCACTAATCATTGAATCTTAGATCAATAACGGTTTTTGTTTCCAAAAAACGGATCACGGTTTTCTTCCAATAGAACATAGCGTCGTTGCGCGTGCAAAAGTGGCTATGTGTTTTTAGTGAACTTATTTGAGCTACATGAATTATAACATTTAGCGTGTTTATACGGAACTTTCGATGTATGAATATCACATAGCTACATTCCTTAACTCTTTAAATATTGCACTTATCACATAGCTGTTTATACAGTATGTGTGTATTGAAATAACGATTAAAACTGCATAAAGAACCGAAAATAACTAAATAACACATAGCGGCTTTTGCATGCGTAACGACGATAGATCAGTAGGTACTCGTATTACCTACGCAGTTGTTTCAAATCTATGTCAGAATCTTTCAACGAGAACTTATTACAATTATAAAGGAGCATATTTTACTGGCCCATTACGAAACGAAATATAAACAAAATTCAAAAAAAATATCTGTCGACATTAACGAAAGAAATAATAAGCTGGTCCCGCGTTGGGCGCCAAAAGGGGAGCCCTTAATATTCATGCTCCGTGAAAAGTTGCGAAAAGATCCGCGGGACCTCATCAAATTATAAGTTGTGCGAGTCATCGCCTTGGCACGAAAGTGAGATAGCAATAAAAAAAATTGAGGCTTTGGACGGACCGTGGGATTCTGTACGTATTATAAAATATATTACAATCGGTCGACATAACAGCAATGTAACAGTCATTGATATGATTGTATTCATATTTTGTGCTTTTAATTAATTTCATGACAGATTCTAAATTATATTTATAAGTAAGCAGAACACTATGTTGTGGCCATGATTTTAACTTTGATTGACAACCATACATCAATGTTGACAACTCAATTAATAAAATGTAGGCTACTAACAAAACTTTTGTTTTAAGAAATACTAAATAGAAATAAACATAGCTGTACGTAAAAGCCATCCAAATTCCTGACATTCTAGTAATCAAACTATTGGCAGAACGACCGGCGCCGTCGACCGCTCGAGGCCAACTGACAAACTTTTAATTTCTTCACCGCAGACATTGACGTTCGATTGCGATTGGCGGGAAAGTTACATTGCACAGATAACGCCAACTTTTGAATATAGAAGGTAGAAATGTAAAATGGATGCGTTCGTATTGGAGTTTTGAAGTGTATTATATGAATCGATTCGGTTTTTACGAGGTCAAAGTTTTCCGATCTGAAGAGTTATAATGGATCGGAATCAGCTTTGGTTATTAAAAATTCGGACTTATTGTCATTCAGACATCAGAGTACTCCATCATCGTAGTTTATCGCTGTCTGCTTATGTCTCGCAGCGGGATAAATAAGCACAGACGCCAGCACATCAAGCGACTACAATCTGTCAAATTTCTTTAATAGATTTTCAACTTTATCGCTAAAGCATAAGGTTCAAAGTTGATCGGGAAAATTTGACAGTTTCGGGTAGCTTGATGTGCTGGCGTCTGTACATCACTTGTCCACGCAAAAAAAACTCAAAAAAAACAATAAAAATCTCTCACAAAGTTGATACTCTTGAACTAAAGAGTTCAAGAGTGCTTTTTGCCACTTGTAATTCAACTCAACAATATCCTCATTAGGAACTAAAATGCAAATTCAATTATTATGCACCACAAGGAGATTAATAGATGCAGATTACCTCCTGATAATTATCGTCAATAGCCATCACAGCTGCGTTGCCATCTCAGAGGTATTGAATTCCAAGCAGTATTTCTCCATATGACTTTTCACAGAATACAGGTGACGTAATCAAGTAAAAAAACACCGTGTCAGTTATTAGCTGGGTCAGCGGATCGCACTAATGACGCATGTCGGATTGCTAAACAATGTTTTAATGTGAAACACCCTTACGCAGATGGCACGGGTTATTTGCTTAGGACAACCAAACTGCCGACCGTTTAGCGACCGACCCGTCAGCGGGACCCGGCGCAAGGGATGGGTTCCAGCGGGTGGGATTGGTGTCATCATTGTGAAGATACCATTTTTTTTTGCGCATGTATTTTTTTTTGCCATTGGATCTTTGGCGGCCGTTACGGGTAGTCAGAAACCCAAAAGTCTGACAACCAGTCTTACCAAGAAATGTCGTATTACCCAGTAACTGGGTTGTGGAGGTCAGATAGGCAGTCGCTCCATGTAAAATAATGGTAGTCAGCTGCATCCGGTTAGACTGGAAGCCGACCCCAATATGGTTGGGAAAAGGTTAGGCAGATGATGGTGTATTTCGTACATAAACAGTAGATATAAAATGGTCTGTTTGCTGCGGCTATGTTAAAAGATTATAGAGAAGAAACAGACTTTTTTCTAGAAAATTATCGCTATTATATGAACCAGAGTAAAATCTAGTAACTAATCATCTATGTCATTATCAGGTTCTCTTTCATTACACGCTAAAGTACTCTAATAAATCAAACATCTTTCTTAATAATTATGCCCGCCCTCCTGTAATCTCCTGAAAGTCTTTCTTATTGTTTTTTTAAAGTTGTGTCACGTTATGTTGTTGCCCTTTTGTGTGTTGTAAAGACTACCACTGGTTATTTAATTTTAAGTGTAACTGATGAAGCCTTAAGACTTAAGGATCAGTTGCTTTTGTCCTTACCGCAGCTCGGAAGAAGCCAGCAGTGAACTGTGATAGGCTCTGGACCTGACAAAAATTGTCTTCCTTTCCCTAAAAAAAACTTACTCAATCGCTGGTCAAGTATAACACACACCACCAATATACAGGCTGATACAGGTGCGAGATTAAATGGCCGCCGTGTATACAGGCTGTTCATTACGATATTGCTGTGAGTACAACGAATATTGTGAGCGGTTTTTATTAGGAATGTCGTAACGCTTTACTTTTTTGATGAGAATTGAAAATGTGTTTGATCTGGTGTTGTAAAGGGAAAACGTGTCATTGTTTATTGTTTGAATATTCGCTTTTCAATGCGCGATGATTTTAAAGGATCCGTTAATTTGTTCCGATTTATTTTTTTGATGGAAGGGTTTAATTTTGATTGTGATTGTCGTGATTATGGATGATTCGGCGTATTTTTTTCGTACCATTTTTATGGTAAATGTTGCTATGTGTAGCGGTGGATGAGCTACCAATTCGGTGAATAAACATTTACTTATTCTGATATGACACGATGCTGAATAGTACTTCCAAGATTTTAAACTACATAAATCCTTTGTAAATCCGTTGGCACAGTTACTAATTAAAGAAAATTTTATATGTACAACACGGATACCTACACAAGATCCTATTTACCCCAAAACGAATACCTACGCAATAAGTAATTACAGAGTATTAATTTACCAAACTAGGGTAGCACAATATCTACAGTAACGACACGTCCGCTGGACAGTCGGTAAACAACCGGATGGGGAACGATACCGGATAGTATTGTACCTACACCAAGAGTAAGTAAGGATTTTGTTATGTATGCACCTGAATTCCGAAGTTCTCTTACCGAAAAGATAGTCTCGCTAATCCCTTCCTACAGGAAGGGATTAGCGAGACTATCTTTTCTTTTCTATCTTTCTTTTTCTTTTTTCTTTTCTTATCTTTTCTTTCTTTTCTTTTCTATCTTTCCTTTCTTTTCTTTCTTTTCTTTTCTTTTCTAGGCGTCTTTATTGGCAAATTGTTAGCACGAATGGTTACGTATTTAGGGTTTGATTTGCAAGTTATTGCTTATAGTAGACAGATTTCACAATTTCCAATGGCCTTTTAACGAATCCAAGACCATTTCCACCCAAATTAAATGGCATTTTTCTTAACTGAAAAGAGACACTGAACTGACCCGCTGATGTTGCTTCATCAGAGGGTCAGTTCAGTGTCAGAAGCAAAACTTATCAGCCTGTATAATGTTCCCACTGCTGGGACACAGGCCTCCTTGCTGTGAGAGGGAGTGGGTCGTAATACACCATGAGGGCCCAGTGCGGGTTGGTAGATGTCACATGTCTTCGAATTTTTGGTTCTAGGACATGCCGGATCCACACGATATTTTCCTTCACCGTTTTGAGAGCAGTAATGATGAAATAGTAAACCGCCTGTCTAGGTTCGAACCTACGACCTACAACTCGTAAGTCGCAGCCGTTACCACTGAGCCACCACCGCTCTCGTATTTAGGCCTTTTTATTGGCAAATTGTTGATTTGTATGTTATTACTTATAATAGACAGATATTCTGATTCCCTATGGCTTTTTGCGATTCTAAGATGAATCGATTCCAATCCGATTCGATTTTGATTCGGATTGGAATATATTTATTTTATTCTATTCTATTCTAAAACCATTTATATCTCAAGTTTATTACCTATTTTACTTCTGAAAAGAGATATTGAACTTGTGACCCTCCGATGAAGCAATTACCCCCAATATACAGTATGTTAACTAACAGAGGGCGTTCCCGTTAACCCGCAATAGTATAGCATCCATACATGCTAAAAAAAATATTACCATTCGAAAATAAAATGTTTTTATTTTTTTTTATATTAAAATATTCACTAAAAATCGTAAATTGATACGTTAAAGAAACACTCTGTACACGCGTACTTGAAGGACAGCAATGTCGGAATTTATTTAATTAAATAAATTGGAATTAATTAAATAAATAGAGTATCAATTTACGATTTTTAGTGAATATTTTAATATAAAAAAAAATAAAAACATTTTATTTTCGAATGGTAATATTTTTTTTAGCATGTATGGATGCTATACTATTGCGGGTTAACGGGAACGCCCTCTGTTAGTTAACATGCTGTATAATTAATACTATCTTCCTGCACATTCAAATAAGCCATAAACTCCATTGAAACTGTTGTGCCCATGATGACCGTTCGCTGCACATCTATTAACTGTAACAGGTGGAGCGAACGGCCACGATGAGTTACTGTTATATTTATGTTCGTGTGTACGTCCCGCAGTAACTCAAGAACCTAGTGCATCGATTTTACGATGGCCGCTTGTTTCGGGAGCATCGGTGCAATTTATTGGCAATACGTGGCCTATTATTGATAGGGAAGACATGTTTTGAATTTTCGTTTGTGAATATTATTTTGGCGGTGAAATTGGTGGGATTGAGAAACGGTTATTTTTGAAAATTTAAGATGTGTCTAGGAATGGTCAAACGATGAACGCTTCTAGGTTAAGAATAACGTCGCGCTTATTAATTATACCTATTTCTACATTCATAGTTTACTAATTGCTTTTAATTTTCTACAGTTATTGGGCTTTTAATTTACCTGTATAACTTAAATAGAATTCGAAATTAAAGCACAAAAACATCACGATCAAAGTATAAAATACATAATCTGCGTTCGCGACTTAATTGCCAAAAATGTAAACAAATATAAATGAATGGAAAAATAACTTTAATTCCTACACAATAAAGTTCAGTTTACGCTACAACTTCAAACATTTTTATAACTTTTTCAATAGTACTAGTCACTCTGAAATCATCTTAATTACCATTGCTATAAAGTCGATATTTGTTTAATTTGAAATAACATCATGCCAACATAAATTTGAATACACCTTACATAAACATTCCCATGAGCGTAGGCAGAAACTACAGAACGCCACCTGCCGAGGATTCTTACATACTCCTCAATGTAAATATGTATATAAAATCGTCATTAAAAACGTAACAAAAACCGCACCTAATTTTAATCCTAACAAAATCTACAATAACCCAATATCAAAAGGACTTTAACTGAAAATGACAATAAAAACGACCCAAACGCCAATTCAAAAACGTATTTAAACAATAACATTAACAAAAATGACAAAGAAACAGTTATTTCAAACGGCGTCCACTAAAATTTTAATTAAATATATCGAAACAAAATCATAAATATGGCGGGACGTAAATTCGTACCTTTATTAAAGCCATTAGGAGGGTTGAAGAGTATTTCTACATCAGGATGTTATACAGAACCATAAGGGCGTAAGTCAAATAGAGAAACTAAGGAAATGTTTGTGTTTTAAATATTTGGGGAATGTTTCTTGCATATTAAGATGTTTTTACGCGTTGTTGAAAGTGTTGGATTCCCAAGTCGAACCAAGCCAATGTTGATTTTAATTTGTTTTTTTTTTTTGCTCTGAGCATATATTATTTGAGCAGCATCAATTAGTAGATCCCACACCATGTCACGTCACATTGCAGTCCGATTTCTGTTTTTAAATTGGGGGAATTGTTGCGCCACTTCTTTTCCCAGCTCGCACTAGGAAGTGGTGAAGGGCGGGCGTTTTGTAGGACTATCTTATGTAATTTGACGTTCAAAACGTACTGATTCTGAGCCTAGTTTGAATAAATGACTTTTGATTATCATTTTGAAAAATTTCGTCCAAAGTCACTCTCTTCAAAAACCATTAAGTACTTCTTATTCTTTTCTATAAACCTTAATAGTGTTTTTGACATATGCCATTATTGTTCCACGATCGTCATATTATTGTTTCCTCACACGAACGAAGTGGACTACCCTTTCTGCCCTCAGTAATTCGTGAGAGGGACTTTTGGTCAATACAATTAAGGGCGGGCAAGATTTCACGCGTACAATTTGAATTTTAAACAATAGTTTGTCATATAAATTTAATTTTATGTCCCTCATGTTTACGTATACATACAGGATGATGTGGGGAAATGTGATGGAAGAGATAGCGCTTTGTTTCAGTTTCGGGGGTTTGATTGATAAGAATGTAATTTGTGTAGCATTTGTACAAAGAAGAGAAAGAGATAAAAGTAATTTAGGTTAGCTTAAACTTAGGCTTACTTGGTTAACACATGTGAAAGAAAAAACGCTGCCATTTTCAAATGAAATTAAGTTTTCTATAGGTTTTGCCTAACAGATGTGATAGATATGTCTGAACAATGGATAATATGTTTGTTGACATTTAATTATAGTGCCTGTATTGGAAGGCTCACCTATTTGGTACAAAGAAAAAGGTCCGCTGTTTATATAAGAGTCAAAGCTTTTTCTCGGAAACGTCAACGTATCCTCTCAAGTAGGAAAATCAAGATAATGCCCACATCCACGTGTACAAACCCCGTCATAACCAACATCCTGTACAATAACCTCGACGATAACCAAAATAAATTGTCGTTTAAAACTAGGGATGGACGAGGGTTTAAGCAATTAACTCGTGTAGCCGTTAAGAATAAAACATTCTGATTTGGTCCGACACCGTCACTAGCGTTGCTTTTCAAACTATGGACGTAACTTTTCACTGTTTAGGCTTTGAGGGAGAGTTGCACCGGTTTTGGTTAACGTCCGTTTATGGGGTGTGTTTGTAAAATTTTAATGAAAATGATAGCGTTTTTGAGAGATGAATCACTGGTTCCAGGAGTCGATTAGTTGTGCTTGATTATTTTGTTGAATATCTAGTTAAATTATTGCCATTGGGAAGCAATGGGTTGGCGACATATTGATTGGACAGTTAATATACGATTTTCAATCAAGATGCAAATCGTGGATTTCATTTCAGTTAAAATTTAAGGCCAGGTCACTGAGCTAGCTGCTACTGCTGATGATGAACTCCAATTCTAGTAGGTTACATGTTATAAAGTACAGGATTGGTTAATATTTTTTAACTTGCAGGTTGGTTTCAATGACTTGACTTGCGCTCCATAATGTTAATAGGATGTTACAAGGTACTGACGCCAGCACATCAAGCTACCCGAAACTGTCATTTTTTTCCAATCAACTTTGAACCGTATGCTTTAGCGATAAAGTTGAAAATCTATTAAAGAAATTTGACAGATTGTAGTAGCTTGATGTGATGTCGTCAGTACAATTACGGGACACTGTAAGCACGACAAAAAATAATTAATGATCTCCAGAAATGCATATAGGTAATTTAGGGAGTAGTGGGGGTGGTGGTTTAGATCAGTATAGTATGATCAATATGTGGCAACTGTGCCTCCAATCTGTACTGAAAACAACGTAGAAATATAGAAACACCACCCTGCAATAGAGAGGCTTATTATTAATGCCAGCAGCTCAGAGACATGGCGTGTCACTTTTTAATATTCCTAACTAAAAGTTAACATCACGGTGGAACCCACCTCGAAGCGGTTGTTACTTCCAGTTAACGGCTTTTATAGCTTGTACAAAACGAGTAAAGCCACAAAATACTAATTCTCCTTTCTCAAAATGTATCAAACTTTTCTAATTACTGTAAATGTGATGTCCCCGCGAGTTTTTGCGATTGCAATATCGTTAAAGTATGGGTGTCTAGTTAGTTCGTAACGGGTACGCGGTAAATCTGCGGTCTTTATTTTGCAATAAAAGATGTGAAATGAAGGTATTTTGTTTCAGGTTCATATAGAAAAAAGGTTGACAGTTTTTTAAACTTAGGCCTAGATTCATCAAAATATAACCTTAAAACCCGTCCAAGTTGGCATAAGGTATTTAACAATGCATTACACTTGCTGATTGCTCCATTATATTCAAGGTATTATGTATAACTACATTGTGAAAACCCCACAATATTCCTCCTACAACCACAAAAATTAACAACCAAGATGCCAATACTTAACTCCTTAAACGAAGACAAAACAAAATGGCATCTCTGGAACGGGAAAACCGTTCCGAAAATCAGAATGACCAAAATTAATTCAATAAACAACATCACATATGCAACGTTGGACAATAATTCGCACGCGTGTATCCGAACGGACCACGTGACCCGCAAGATGGCGCCCGGCGACCTTTTGGCGGGAATCTGTGCTGCCATGTCAATGATTTTCCCGGGTTCTCGGTATTTCTTTGTTGTATTTTTTTGTGAAAGGGTTGACTGTAACTTTGTTGCATTTATAAATTGTTCATAGATTTAACTTTTAAAAATACTCTGCCAGTCGATTCTGTAAAAATCTCACCGAGAAAACTTAGGTGAAGTGAGTTTGTTTTTGCTAGGAATTGACAATTTGACACTATTGACAGCTCACTCCACGCTCACTTCACCTAAGTTTTCACGGTGAGATTTTTACAGAATAGCACCGCAGTAATATATTGTAGGTTTTATGTGTGTAATGTATCAATTTAGGGTTTCTTTACTAACGAAAGAAAAAACACATTGAAAATAACTACAAAGCAATAGATGAAGATTGTACCTATTTCTAAATTCGTTTTCCTAAATGCATTCATCCGATATTTCTCTCCCAAAAGCTAGCAACCCCAACAGAAAATCGGGAAGCGTCTACTAATGGCGTCTTTTTACGCTACCTGCTTGCTAATTGGAAATTAGGGGCCTAATGTGTAGGAGTTTAGTTACAGCAGCTATATTGTTATTGCAGATTCCTATTTGCCATTGTTTTTGTCTTTTTCTATTTACTTGATTATTTTGCTGACTAACGTTAAAAGTCTGTTGGGGTCAGTTTTCGTTAGACGATTAAGGGGCACATAAAGTTGAATAAAGATTAGGTGGAGGTTCAGGTGCTTGAACTGATTTATCTATTTGTTTTATTGTTTGTGTTATTTTTAGTAATTTAGAAAAGTTGGCAAAGCGATTATACAAGACTTATTTAACTTCATTTTTTATCATATATTTATGAAATGACAGTTAACTGCAACCGGATTTGACATTATTCATAATCATTATGGTTCAGTTTAATTTAAATGTCATTCGATTCGCAATTGTTTAGACTTCCTTATGCACCCCATAATTAAGCACTTAACTACCCACATTTATTAAGATAACAACCCTTTAAACTCAACATAGCTAAATGTTAATATCAAACAAAAATAAACAATACTAAACAGTGGCCTAATTAGATCACCTATGAATATCGCCCAAGATGGCGTACGCGTTAGCGCCATCTGTTGGTTGTTAAACGAATTTATTTATACATCTAATTGCTCCGTACTGCGAATATGCTACGCGTATGCACTTAATACCTTTAATATTACGTTTAAAGCGAAATTCTGCTTAAAACAAGGGTTATTGTGAATACTGTCATCAAGTTTTAGTGGCGGGCGGTGATTGCAGCGGTGTTTGTCTTTTTGGGTGGGACTGAGATGTATTTCGTTAGATATGTGCTACTCCTGCGACAGTCATTATTAAGCATTATATACGCCCGTTGCATAATTATTGTGGTTAGGTAATGGTCCTATGATACTTATTTGGTATCATTTTATTAAGCTGCTGATAAAAGTTGGCAGGGTTTGATAAAAAGCTTTAGGTATACAAAAATCGTTTGGCTAGGAAGTCAATAAACACATATTTCCAAAACGAAACACTGCATGTTAAGTTAACATTATGGTTAGAATTCAAAACAAAATGAATATTCTCTATCAATACCCCTATATTTAATTTAACAATTTTACACTCCACCGTAAGTAGTTACATACATCCTGCTTTCCATCCCCTGAAATTAGTTTCAATACAATGTTTGAAAGAAAATTTTAAATAATGAAAAGATAAAAAAAAACCTGTAAGAAATTACGCAAGATCCTCACAATAAAATTTAACTTAGCTACCTCATCTGCCATCACTAAGTCGTGTAATGTCTTCGTAATCTATGCTGCCATACCTCCCACAACTGGGGTGTGGAACTGTGGGCTGTGGGCATAACAGCCCGATGCTAATTATGTTCCACGCGGCATCCCTCGGATTTGCATGCCACTAAATCTGGGTTCCTGAGATTTAGTCGAGGACATACGGACATATTTCTTTGAAAAGAATTGCGATTTAAAGCAGGACGCTTTTGGGGTGATGTGAGGTGAGCGCTTGAGAAATGAGAGTTTAGTTTGATTACGTACCTAAATTAAGTTGGATCAACCTAGTTTTTAAAGAAATCATGTACTTATTTTCGTGGTTTAAAAAGAATAATATTCGCAAATTATCTACATAATAATAATTTAGAAGAAATTATCATATAATGATTAGTTCATATATTATGATCTGTCGTTTGGCGCCCAAAACCTGAGGAAGTTGAAAATGTTGACGTAGTTGAGGTACTGTTTCACTCCAGTCATTTGATAGACAAAATAATAACGAGGCATAACATATAACATTGTTATAGTGAAAATCTTTATCAGAACGAGTTAACCAACATTATTTACAAGAATTTTCCTAAAAATATGACACGGCCACCAACAAAAACGCGGGTTTCGATCGTCAAGATGAGACGTTGGCAAACCAAAGGGGGAAGCAGGGGTAACTCGCGCAAAACTATAAATTCCAGTTTAATTACCCCCGGGCAGCGTCACATCATGGATTCAGACAGTTTTATGACGATTTACGGCACATTTCGACGCCGGGACTGGCCCGCTTAGGGATTTCCACCGGCCGATCAAGCAAGACCTACCCAACCCCCTTTTCGCCGTAGAAATAGTTGGGGAGTCGGGGAGTAGCTGGGGAAAACGAGGAGTCTTGTGTAACTGGTCGGTATTCGTCACCTTTTACACAGCCGGGGGGTTTTAAGGCTTCCAGTTCTTTATGGTAATGAAATCTGAGCAGGGTGACGTGGCGAGGTGATGGCTGCGAGAGTTTTTGTTGTGCCTCCCCCCTCTTTATTTATTGTGCGTTTGGGGTGCGGAAGTTTTGGTCGAAGTTTGTCGAATAGAATGTGTTCCGTGCGGTGTTGATGATATCGGGAGTACGAATTGTTTTTGTTCATTTCTATTTGGGAAAAAGGTACAATAGCGTGGGTATCAGTACCAATAAACAGATGGGTCGGTTCGGTGATTTGTGAAATCGAGTTAAACTTTCTCTTGGCATGTTTTTGTTGAGGACTGTGACGTAATGAAGACGTTTCTTCAATAATAGTTTGAGTTGTCACTTTCATTCCTCATCAAAATATTTTGTCGACTTGTTATTTTGTTTGGCAAACATGGTTTTAAGTTATTTTTATTCGTCTAATCTGATTAACTTCTTTCAGTATTTTTGTTGTAAGTTACTCTGAACCATTTAAGCTGCTAGAACAGTTTGTCAAAATAAACCTACTTTTTATTTCTTCAATTTAACTCGGCAAAATCTTTATCAAAGAAGTAACAAACAGAATCTATACTTATAAAACGTCAGCCAGACAATCACACCACACGAAGACAGTACAGAAAAACCAATACAAAACAGATACCTACACTTAAAAAAGAAAAAAATAATTGTCATTCCCAACACAATCCAGTCAGGATCATAACAGTTTAACACGCAATTTTATTTGTCGATACAGAACGTAAGCTAACGAGACTTTATAACCAATAAACGTACAGACAGACGTTTTGGTGTGACATAAAATCAAATCAACAGTTATCCTGCGAGCCTACATCACAATCGGGCTTAATCGCGTATGTGACAAGTTAGCTTGTACGAGCAAGCGACCAGTTTACAAAGAACTCCGATAACTCGGCAGTTATATCCCCCGAGTTCTGTTCCACTGAATAAATCGGGAGGTGAAGGGGTTGGAAGTAAATTTGTCGGTTTGTAACACGCTCAGCGCTCGCTCCGGCCCGATATCGCCTTGAGTGACGGACAAGTATGCATTCAAATGGGTTACTTTAGCCCCCTTCTCCCCTTTATAAACATCGTGGCTAGATCCTCCACCAATTTGGTACAGAATTTGTTGTGGAATGTCGAATGCTTTTTGAGGGTTAAATTGCATTTAATTTGCAATAAACAACGGAACTGTTTTGATGTACATTTAAATATTTGTTAAACGATTTTTGGTGTGTTTAAGGTTTTATAGTAATTGCTGGATGTTTTCTTAATTATTTTGGTGTTGATTTTCTGGTGGTGGAAAAGTAAACGGTACACACGATTGTCTTGACATATTTTTTTTCAGCGATGTCGGGGCATCGAGGAGAATTTCAGAGCTTCGTAGGTTTCAACATTAATGACGTAACATTATAATTATTTAAAAAAGTATCTATGGAGTTTCTTCCCATTCTACTCCATAGGAACGTACGAGGCTTTAGAATGGGCAACTAGCTTCATCTTTATGAATTTCCGACTCTTTTGACAATTCAAAAGTTGTAAACGGTTTACTTAATTAAAGTAAATGCTTTGACTTTGAAGGTGAAGTGTCTGTTATCCAGAACAAGCAATTCTAGAGTAGTTGGAATATTAGTCTTACATTCAGCATTTTGAGTTAATTGGTATTTTTTTTTGCTACCTAATAATATCTCGGAATGAGATTTAAATTAAAAAAATGGTTTGATTTCTGTAAAGGATGACGCCACGAAATGGAAGCTGGTACCCGCTCTAATAGGATTAAATGATAAATCATTAAAACGGTATTATGATTTAGTGCAAGTACTGAAAATTCGTGGGGCATTCATTTTATATTCGAACCTCCTACATCTGCCATCATTTTCCACGGATTTCTTAACCACTAGCTTTTGCCTGCGACTTCGTCCGCGTGAAATTTCTTGTTGCCCCGACCCACCCCGTCGCATCGCATCGCCTGCCCGCTATTACTTCGTTTTTTCCTTAGCGTTCTTTCTGATTTTTTTTCTTTTTGCTCGGCTCCTAAAGGTCATAGCGTTATGTTAAATAACCTATAGCCTTCCTCAAGAATTGGGCTATCAAACGCAAAAAGAATTTTTCAAATCCGACTAGTTGTTCCAGAGATTAGCGCGTTTAACCAAACAAACAAACTCTTCAGCTTTATAATATTAAGTATAGATTATATTCCCAAATCCCTTCCATCAAAATTACCTCCATTATCATCCAAAACAATATCCATCCAATCCATAAAATGATATTACGAGATAAATCACTAGCGAATGCATCTCACGCCCCAGTATATTGCACAGACGTACTAACAGACAATATATGACGCGTACCCTCACGCTAGCCCCCAACGTAGGTAGGCAGGGCAATAAAAACTGAAACTCGTCAGCTACGGAGATGGTTGAACGATTTATGTGTCGATGTGGAGGAAGATGTGGTGGCAGGGAGTTAACCGACTGTGAAGAAGAGAGGTGTGTTGATAACTTCAGGCTGTCTTCTATTTCGTTGAACTATATTATAAGTACTATACAAATAAATAAAATTGAAGTGTTTTTGTAATATCAAAATAACACATTTTTACTAAAAAATTAAATTAATTATTTAAATGCATATGAAAGTATATACAGTACTTATAACAATTTTTTTTTATTTTGTCTGTCTATGTCTGTTTATTCTGGCTGATGGCTGTACCAATTTTGATGGGATTCATCACTCACAGATAGCTGAGTAACTTTGGTTACAATAGCTGAAAAAGAATTAGAGTTCCGCGCAAAAAAAAAACCATGAAATTTAAAACAACCACGCGGGCGAAGCTGCGAGCAGAAGATAGTACAAGAGAAACGTAAATTTATTCCACGATAAGGAGTTGACTGCTCAGACATAATGTACAGATGCCAGCACATCAAGCTACTACAATCTGTCAAGTTTCTTTAAAAGATTTTCAACTTTATCGCTAAATCATAAGGTTCAAAGTTGGTTGGGAAAATTTGACAGTTTCGGGTAGCTTGATGTGCAGCTGGCGTCTGTACAAAAAAGTCTCGACACTCATGTAGACTATTTAATGTCGCTGTTACACCCAACTGTAATTAACACAAACACACACACAACATCACGGTTATTGCTCTCCTGAAGGGTCAGGCCTTCGATGGGTAGGTACACCACTGCCATAGGTATATCGTTCATATTATAGTCCTACAATTTTGTGTGAACAATGGACACACTTGCACAGTAATATTATGATTGTGTTTTGCATGTTCCTACCTAATCACACTATCACACTAATATTATAAAGGCGAAAGTTCGTGTGTGTGTGTGTTTATATGTTTGTTACTTCTTCACACTAAAACGGCTGAACCAATTTAGATAAAATTTTGTATGGACGTAGCTGACACCCTGGATTAACATATAGGCTACTTTTAACCCGATATTCCCACGGGATCAAAACTTATGCGGCTGAAACCGCAACAGTAGCACATAAATATCTAAACTTCTAACGTAGTCACATAAGCATCGTCCATTCCCAAAACTCTGACGGTTATCATACGCTACCCTACCGAGTTATCCGGCACGTCACCGGGTCAAATCATCGTATCATTCGTGACGGACACGCGGACGTGACCGGGAACCGAACCGGCGAACGGCGATAAATCGCTGGTCCACTGCGCTAGTGTAAGTTGAGCTGTCGTGGGAAAGAATATGGTGTTGAGTGGTGATATAGTGTCAGTTTTGTAGTTTGGTATTAAGAAATTGTTAAAAGATGTACGCAGACGTAACTATTTATTTTTGAGAAAAAAATAAAGAATATGTGAAAAAAAATCGCCCTGTAAAAACAAATAAGTACCTAACTAAAATTACTAACCAGTTTGATTGTTTAGCGAGCATAGATTTTATTATTTATTTACCTACTTTCAAGATGTAGGATTGGAACCAGTTCTACTGAATTTTGTCTCCCCGTTTTCTTTGATTTTATAGTTTGAACTTGTCTTGGACTGGAAAAAGCAGGCTCAGAGGCTTGGCTCGTTATGAGATACTGAAAATAATTCTTTTTTTTTATAGGCCTCTCTCTACTTCTCCAGATTACTATTAAGTAAAACGAAATAGTAGATTGTTTGCCAAGGGAGCAAACAACTATTTTGAAGACGAGGGATTCAATGTACGTCACTCGAGCTTAAAATAGTGTTGCTGCCGAGGTGGACACTCTACTCTTTATCACTCTCTATGAAAAAATAAGTACCTAAGTGCAACTTATGAATAAGAATAGTACGTTTATTTATACACTACAATTACTTGAGGAAAACATGCTCATTTTTTATAAAACCTAGTAAAATCCTAATTTGAGTTAACAATTACGAACAAGGGCAGAATTCTTTTCGCACGTTTTTTATTATTTAACAAATTTTTCTTTTAAATTTGGCTCGAGCGTTTTACTCTATCATAAAACCTGTTACTTGTTCATACAATGCTCGTGATTGATCTCTTTGGTGATTGAAACTTTTACTAACAATACCCACATTCCAAATTCAAATCACTTTTAGCCCCTAGGGATTAAAGCGCTATTTTAGTCCCTGTTTACGAAGAATATACTAGCTATTTTTGAATAGATGTGATAATAATTATAATTTTACCACTGACCATAAAACTGATAATTAAAACAACATCATTGTCTGTAGTTTTTTTATTTTCTTAAGATAATACCATGGCTCCATTTCTACTCCACATTTCCTTCACACCATCCACACAGAGGTCTGACAACACTGGCTAGAACTCGACTCAGTCATTATTGAACATGTTATTGCTATTATAAATAAGGATCTCATGATATTGTGCTCATATTAAAATGCTTTGTTTTTCTTTTTCTTTCGAGGGTAGCGAATCGATATGCACATGGATGGGGTACCTACATGTACCAGCACAGTGGTCAATGCTGGCTTTCAAAATGATTTAGGACTTTTATGGATTAATATGCCGTCGCCATTTGTCGTCGGCAAAGAGGTAAGAGTCTGCAAGCGCTCTTATTCTGATAGACAGAAAGAATAGAACATAAAAGAAAAATTATAAATAAAACTTTTTGCAGTGCCGTGCATTTTTTTTATAATTAAAATCTGTATAGTTTTTTTTTTTTCTAAACTTTGTCTTATTCTCATAGAAAAGCTTCTACAGTCCTTTTACCGTTATTTTACCTCTGAATTTGCATCACAGTCAAAATCAAAGTAATCCTTACTCTCGTTGCAATATGGTTGCTTTTGGATTGTTCCCTCTGACTAGTCTGTCAAAATCATAGTGATCTTTATTCTAATATTACTTTATTACAAGATACATGATATTATTACAATTAACACACTAACTCTATAATAGAAATAAAAATATTTACAAGTATCAAAAAGAGTTACAGGGCGTCGAAAAATTCGTCCACATCCATTCGTCTTTATTCTTGTTACAATAAGGCTGTAGTTGGGTTGCACCGGTCACAGGTAACATAACTCTGACCGGACTATATGTTCTTTTTCAAAAAAAAAAAACATTTTTTTTGGATTCCGTACCTCAAAATGAAAAAAACGGAACCCCATATAAGATCAATTTGTTGTCCGTCTGTCTGTTTGTCTGTCAAGACCTTTTATCTCGGGAAAGCGTTGAAATTAAAACCATGTACTCACATCTACAGTCCCTTGAAGCTGTAAAAAAATCAAACTTCTGAGTTAACGTATAAAACAGATACGGCCGTTTATGCCGCAATAAACATGTATTTCGACACTCTTTAGGGAATACATAATTTGTAGTTACATTACAAAAAAATAATAATTCCGTGATAAACTATTTACATACCTACAAATTCGTACGGAACCTTCGGTGCGCTAGTCCGACTCGGACTTAGCCGGTTTTTTTTTTATTGAATCCAAATCCTCAGCCAATCCCTCAGCCCTTACAGCCACTAGACCAAAGAGTCTTCTACCCATCTGCCTTACACAGTCCCTGACTCACCAACACCACCCTAGAGAGAAAAAGAAATAAAGCCATTAATTCCCCATGGGCTTATAAAAGAGCTGCCATATTCCCCTTTAGAGAAACACCATGATATCCGGCAAAGTAGTATTCTAATGTTTTTAATGTGTATTTATGGGTTTTATCGGTGTTTATGGGACATTTGATGGGTAATGGTGGGGTAATTTTGCTATGTGCTGTAAGTGGTTTTATAATATGGTAATATAATTGATTTATTTTACGGTTTGATAAATAAGAAATCTATAAATAATAATATTGATACCTTACTCAAGCTGTGCAATTTTCTTTCTGTGTGTAATTTTTATATGAATAAATAAAAAAAAATATTTCTTTCAATTTTATAAGCCTAAGATATTGTAAGCTATTCGTTAAAAGTATCCATTTTATTGCATGTTAATACCTAACCTTTGCCTGTAAGTACTTTTACAATTGACACATTTAAAGATCGGAAGATATTATGCATTACGAAATGCTACAAGTGATATTTGCTACGCCGTAGACACAGCCGTAGACCTACTGCTACGAAATATTAATAAAAAAAGAAAAGCTATTCATAACTTTTCTGTTGGTACCTACTATAGAGGTAATGAGGAACAGGGTGTAAAGTTCACTCATACTCTATAGAAAAGGGCCTCCGACCAGACGGGTGTTGTGTCTGGCGGGCAACTGCCCGTTGATTCATGTCGGGCCGTTGTATCTATGCTAGTTGCGCGGTAAACTCTGCTTGCGCGATGCAGGATTTGCGTGACGTCAGTATGACGCGTTGTTTTGCATGTGGCATTGTAGATACCGCTACATCACTCCCCCCCGGAGACCGGAGGTCGATAGTGGGCTGAGTCTTGTATCTTGCGATGCTTGCCAGGCCAGCTGAGGTTCCAGTGAGTCGGAACCGGTTGCCGCATAGTTCACGGTGAGTCGGAACTGTCTGCGAAGATGTCCCCAGTGAGTCGGGGTGGCGCTGCGTTATGCTCCAGTGCGTCGGATGTGGTACAGCGCCGGGTTGAGGCTGACTGCTGCGTCGACCAGGAGAGGAATTGAGCTCTTCTTGTTGACCGGCCGAAAGTGCAGTGTGCTGTGTCAAGGTTGCTGATGAGGCTGAGGGTGATGACCAGGTATGCGCGGTCGCTGCATGCTGGTGGTCAGGATACCCGTAGAAGCCGTGGGAGCTGGCTGGCTGGGTGACTCGCCGCTAACGCTTGCGGGAGTGATGATGATGACGTCACGCTGAAGTATTTGCACGAAGGCTGCGCTGACGTTCATGTTCGGGGTCACCAGTATAGAGGTAATGAGGAACAGGGTGTAAAGTTCACTCATACTCTATAGAAAAGGGAGGATCCTCCGACCAGACGGGTGTTGTGTCTGGCGGGCAACTGCCCGTTGATTCATGTCGGGCCGTTGTATCTATGCTAGTTGCGCGGTAAACTCTGCTTGCGCGATGCAGGATTTGCGTGACGTCAGTATAACGCGTTGTTTTGCATGTGGCGTTGTAGATACCGCTACACTACTATACATTTTTAAATTACTTCCCGTTTACCATAAATAGTTATGTGTTTCAGAACAATTCATGACAGCAACCACACGACTGGAAAAAACGCTCGAATGATTTTATAGCGAAATAGACGAAACGACTGAAAACTATTACCTGAAAAGTTTTTGATTCCCTAAGCAATATATTAGTTCATCAGTTGCCTTCTTCGCCACAAAAGCTTGCACAAAGACACTCAATAAACCCACATAAAAATCCGCCAAGAACATTAAAAACAAACCTTCAAACTTAGTCCCAAAGACAATAAACTCTCGTTCGTTACATTAATAACACAATTATATAAGTAAGTAACAAAAACTTGAGCCATTAGCCACACTCCGCTGCATACGCCATGAGTCCCGTAACGGCTCATATCGCGGGCCGACCAACCTTCACGGCATTACTCATCGGGGGATAAGTTCAACGTTGTAATTTTTGACAGTTGTTATTAAAGGGTTACAGGTTGGTGGGGCGAGGAGTTTAGGTGATCATCTTGAGAAACTTTTGGTTAAAGTACTTGATATTGGTAATACAAAAAACCTAGCCAAGTGCGAGTCGGACTCGCACACGAAGGGTTCCGCACCACAAGGCAAAAACGCCGAAGAAAACACGTTTGTTGTATGGGAGCCCCCCTTAAATGTTTATTTTATTCTGTTTTTAGTATTTGTTGTTATAGCGGCAACAGAAATACATCATCTGTGAAAATTTCAACTGTCCAGCTATCACGGTTCATGAGATACAGCCTGGTGACAGACAGACAGAAAGCCGGTCAGTGAAGTCTTTGTAATAGGGTCTCGTTTTTCCGGAACCCTAAAAAGGGATATTTTTCAGGACTCGCACAGGAATAGTGCCTACTCTAGACTTAAGAAAAGCTGCCAGCTGATGGTCTTACTAAGGGCATCTAAGGGGTATCGTATTACCCAGTAAACTGGGTTGTACCTCTCCATGTAAAATACTGGTATTCAGCTGCATCCCGTTAGACTGGAAGCCGACTAGAGAAAATCAAACTGGTTGCTAATTGAATTGTAAATTTATTATTATTTTTTTACATTGATTTACATTCTGTAACTACTTTAACTCACGCCCTGACTTAATACTTGTTATTTTTTTTATTTAAATGAAAATCGTTTACTTTTATCATGTTTGTAAATATGTGAGCACCATGTATCTATCAGACAATTAATTTATACGTCATGGTTTCCTTTTTAATTCTTTTACCTATTGTGGTACAGTAATTTTATTTTAGGTGCATCGTCTTCTAATATAATTAATGTATGCAAAATATTGTAAAACATTTTAAAAGAGTAACGGTGGAGTTTCTTTCCCATTCTTCTCAAAAACTACCTTTTGGAACGGGCGACTAGAATCAATTCTATTTTGCTGTAATTTTTGACGTCCAAAAGTGCCTTTTATGTGCCTATTTGAAATAAATGCTTTGACTTTGACTCCAATATAGTTGGGTAAAGGCGAGGCAGATATCGATGGTCTTGCTCCACAAGGGCACATAAACAAATTGATTAGCATTTGAAAATTCTGTTAGAGCCTCTGAAGATTTCAAAAACTATCTTTGCATTATATAAATTCATCATCATCATCATCATCAGCCTATAATGTTCCCACTGCTGGGACACAGGCCTCCTCTCAGTGAGAGGGAGTGGGCCGTAATCCACCACGCGGGCCCAGTGCGGGTTGGTAGATGTCACATGTCTTCGAATTTTTGGTTCTAGGACATGCCGGTTTCCTCACGATGTTTTCCTTCACCGTTTTGTGAGCAGTGGTGATGAAATAATTTACACAAAGTAAAGCGCCTGTCTGGGTTCTAACCTACGACCTACAACTCGTAAGTCGCGGCCGTTACCACTTGGCCACCACTGCTCTTATATAAATTCGATGTCTTAGTATTGTATAAATGCATAGCACACGTGAGAGAACTATGTACTATAAAGCTACCATTTACTGGGTACTTCTTTCATTGACTTGAATGTGCCCTGGCGGCTGAGAGTATGTCATGCTCACTCTAATGTCTCGCTGATGATGACGCATGTATTGGATCATTTAGCTTCCTTCAAAATGGTTGAGCTGAATGGTGCTAACCCGTGCGTCATGTTCGTGAACGGGCGCCGTCATTAGGGACTGGTCATCTCTTAGCTGCCACGGCTTATTTTAATTTAATTTAATATTGGAATTGGTTTCTTTTTACGAGTATATGCTCTGCATCGTTCTCACATACATAATTTCAACATTAATGATGTAACCGACAGATAGGAAACGCCGACCTCATCTAGTTAAAAAAAAATATTGACGTGTAAAAGTGTTTGTGCAAACCTACTTACTTGTATAAATCGTCAATGATAAATTATTTATTTACAATCAAATAAATCATTTATCATAACCAATATTTTTTGTAACCATATTTTGATTCCAATGAGTGTTCGTGGACTTGCTTGCCCGTTCTTCTCCAAAATTGCTTACTACGCTTTGGAATGGGCAACTAGCTTCATCTTTCCGACTGTCCGATCCCTTGACAATTCAAAAGTGGCTGTAATTGAAAATCACACAAATCAATATTATGAAGGCGAAAGTTTGTGAGCGTGTGTGCGTGTTTTATATGTTTATTATTATTATTTATCTTCTTCACGCTCAAACGGCTGCAAACGGCTGGACCAATTTTGATAAAATTTGTTATGGAGGTAGCTGACACCCTGGAATCCCATATAAAGCCTATATGCCTATATGCCTGGAAGAGATCGCAGAAAGCGATAAGGCCGCCCATTGTATGTTTTGTATTCATAATTGTATTTTTTGTTATGTATTTTCTGGTGTACAATAAAGTATATATAAATAAATAAATAAATAGAGTACTTTTTATCCCTATATCGACACTTATGCGGGTGAAACCGCAGGGCGCAGCTAGTTTGAAATAAATGCTTTGAGTTTGATGAAGAAAAATAGCTGCCAGTTATGATAATAGCGTTAGCAAGGCCTAGATAAGTGGCAATCGCTTTCAAAGCTTTTTGTATTCCTACAACGACTTTAAACGGGATTGACATACACTAAAAAAAAAAGAATTGTTGAATGTACTAAAGTAGCGTAGGTTGAGTAATGAACTGCCATAGTCAACCCTTTTCATAGTTAATTTTACTATAACAAGAGTGAATTTAACAAAATCCACTTTGTTGATTTTCATAATCAACCAGTTCTATTTGGTAAAATCAACAATTTCGTGTGTAGGACCGTGTGTAACCCGCGGATTTGATAAAATTTACGCGGAATTTAGTAAAATCAATCATTCTTTTTTTTTTCAGTGTAAGCTTTTCGGTACCGTATGTCAGTCCCATACATTGTTGACTTTCCGTCATCGTTATAGCTGATAGAATGTCAGTAAGTCAAGGCCCGATCATTTCGTATCATGCTAATACATACTGTAGCATCAGTAGCATGTTTCTGTTAATGAACCTGCGCGGAATAGTAAGGAAGCTCCTATGTTAACTGTTGTCAGGAAGGTACATACGAGTACATCATTATACCTTCTCTCTCTCAAGAAAAAGACTATTCAATCAGCATTTTTGCTCAACTTCCATCTTATTACAAAAAGGTTCATCGTTTTACCGATCATAAATAACTGGCTCCTTTTTCAAAGAAGGTGCATCTGCGAGTAGGATAAGTTCTCATACTCCAAACAGGATACTTTTTAAGAAAACGAATGAATCATCCAAATCGGCTTTCTCATAAGGTTATTCTGATGTTAGTTTTAAGTTGTAACTTATTATCTTTTCGCTAATTGCCCCCTCTGGCTTAATGCTGGGAGATTTCGGCGCAGCTTGATAATTTCGGTCCGGTTACAGCATCTTGTGGTGGTGAGGTGCTAAACGTTCGGCTGGATTTTGTTGGAGAATTTTTATTTAAGAAAATAGTAACATTTTATATTTACCTAAGTCATTATAGCCAGACTACAATGACTTAGGCAAATATAAAATGTTACCTATGACCACGTTACTTTTCTGTGTGCTGTAAATCTGTGATTTCCTTTCCTAATTCTTTATCAGGTGAGTAGGTATAGCACCTCAAAGTTTTACAGTCGCTAAACTTTTCGATACCTACCTGATTAACGTGCATAGCGAAGGCTAATTTACGCTAGACCCAAGGGATAAATTTTCTGTCTAGAAGGTAGATAAAAAAAAAAAATATCATAGAAAAGTAAACCTACGCGGTCAAAATTTATGGAACAGCTTTTTTTTCTGCGAGAATTTCAATGCCCCCTGCATTGAAATTCTCGCAGAAAAAAAAGCTGTTCAGAATCATAGGCTGAATCCAAGGTAACAGGTTACGCATCGATATCCCTGCCATCCTGTATAAAAAAAATTAAACTTTTTTCTTGATGGTCAAACACCGCATTTATCGACTCTTATGTTAAGCACTCAATAGAAAAAGAAAACTCCAAGGAAAGTGCAATGTGACTTTCAATATAGTCATACTAATTTCTCTTGATTGCGTTCAAAGACCATACAAAAAGACCTCATATTTATTTAAATGCAATCTCAACTGCGCCAAAAACTAAAATGAAACAAAATCCTCACAGTTGCAAAGCGATGCAGGGGCCGTAAACATTTTTATTAAAAACAAAAACATAGAAATTCGCTGCGAAAACTTTTGCCGCCGCAAGAATGAGATAAGTGAACTAAGTTGTTCTCAACTGGCAGAGACTAAGTGTAATTATAATAATTCACTTAATAACTGACTGTGAAACTGTGGTGTTATGTAACTTGTAAGTATAAGTTATCTTTAAGTGGTTAATGAGACGCTGGGGAAGGTGGGACTTTTTTTGGGGAGAAAGCAGTTTAATTTTGTGTGATTTTGTGTTTCTATGAACGCAACAGCTACTTAGTTAGTTTTGGTTGATATCAGAGGGGCAATTCCAGTATTTTTAAGAATGTTCACAGTCTAATGTCAGTCTCAATCTGCTGTAGAGTTTATTGCGCCACTTCTTCTCCCCAGCGAAAGCACTAGGAAGTGGTGAAGGGCGGGCGTTTTGGGAGATTGTCTTTTGTAATTTTGACGTTCGGAAAGTGCTGATTCTCAGCCTAATTTGAATAAATTACTTTTGATTTTGATTTTATTAAAGATTTTTTAATGAATTTAGTTTTTGATTTGGGATTTGGACTTCATGTAAGTATCTGACTTACCTATCTAACAAAAATATCTCAATTAAACCAAGGCATTTTTGAATTGGTTGAGTCGGTTAGGGTCAGTCAGATAGATGAAGCTAGTGGTCCATTTCCCAAGCGTAGTAGGTATCTATGGAGAAGAACGGACAGAAAACTTCATGGACACTCTTTGAAATAAATGTTGTTACATTAATATCTTGGTAACTTCATTCAATGTGAGAACGATGTAACTACTTACAAAGACGTCCACGTAAAAAAAATTCTAAGTATTGACTCTGAACTCTTTAGGTAAGTAAGTGAATTTCTGTATTTTTTCATCTTTATAGACGAAAAAAAAAAACAGAAATTCACTTAACTAAGTGGAGAACAGCACTTAGTTACGAACCTTTGGGTATTAAGTTGCGTTGTGTACCTACCTACTTGATACATGTCAACTCCTGACATATTTATTTTACACGTGCGTAAAGTTCTTAAAAATACTTATCGACCCTGCACCACGCTTGTCTGAGATTTTTACTTGCCTGTGATTTTTTACTCATTGGTAAACAAGGGATATTGTGTACCCAGTAACTGGGTTGTGGAGGTCAGATAGTCAGTCGCTCCATATAGGTAAATTCTGTTATTCAGCTACATCCGGTTAGACTGGAAGCCAACCCCAACTTAGTTGTAAAAGGTTTGGCAGATTGAGGTTTATGAAATGGTGGTGCTAGAATCCCTAAGAAGGCTAATAAAGTTAGGTACCTACTGATTATGAAAATAAATATAAGTAGGTACCTACCGCCCTATAAAATAAACCACCCACCGCAATAAAATAAAATGCAAAATAGTATAAACTAGTAGGAACTAGAAAAAGATTTTGTGTGTTTATTATGTTTGTTACTTCTTCACGCTCAAACGGCTGGACCAATTTTGATAAAATTTGGTATGGAAGTAGCTGCCATCCTGGATTAAAATATAGGCTTTACTTTTTATCTCGATATTCTTACAGGATCGAAACTTATGCGGGTGACACCGTGGGGCGCAACTAGTCTGACTATATAAAACAGGTTTTTTTTTTAAACAGAGAATTCTCAAAATACCGAAGTGTCATTCTGTTCGCTGTTTTTATTTCCTAAAATACTAACCACTTTATTTAAAAATTTACGAGTTGATAAAAGTCAAACAAAATATTATTTCAAAGTAACTTCTAAAGAAAACACATTCACCAAAATGAGTGACATGCAGCGCCATCTATGTTGGAGAGCACGTGACTAGCATACTGATCACCGCCGCTAGATGGCAGTACATCGCTAGGTGTCACACGCGACATATTTATGGCCAAAAAAACAGCGCCTCGCTTGAAACAGAATCGCTTTTAAATGACTGGGCGAATTTGCGCGCGATCTCACGAATTTGTATGCAGATTTAAGAAGAAAGATGTTTGAGTGTGTTTTCCATTCGTGCAGACGGATTTCGTTATTTATTTTGCTTGGAAAAGATAACTTTCTAGATCTGAACAGCGAATTTTATGTTTTGTGAAGATTAACATGCTTTATTCTGTTTTTGTTACCTACGCGAAAATCGAATTATAACGTTGAAAAAACAACTGCAGAAAGCCAGATTTGGTGGTACTGACCACAGTAACCACGATAAAGATTCAAAAATCTTCAAAACCATACTTAAAAAATTATGACTTAGGTATTAGGTACCTATATCTAGACTTTGTACAAACAGCGAGGTAATTGCGTAACACATTAACAGTAGCATTATATGACTTTCGTGTTGACAGTTCAACAACATTCATTGCGTTATTTACGTTGTTGAGCAGATAATTTTTTCGAACATTTATAGCATTGGATTGGGAACATCCTTCAAAATGATTCAGATTGTCATTAAAAGTGTGTTACGCAATTTTAAGGGTGCATTTTGGTACGTAAGTACCTACATAAAAGAATAACCTAGACCATAGTTATCTAAAGACACCTAAATGCTAGAATAATAGTGAGAATACAATCAGAAGTCTACCTGTAGGTACATAACTACATATGAAAGTACAAATACCTTTTGCATCTTCGTTCCAAGCATGTTCCAAGTGTAGAAAAGCAGCGACTGATGCATTATTCATTAGTTTCTTTCTCTGAAACGAAGTTTAAATGTAAATATCGTCTCATGTTGATAGGAGTGTGTACTTGAGAGGTCATGAATGTACTGTGGTCTTTTGTTGTATAAAAGACTTTGTTCTAATCTGTAGTGGTTTTGTGTCACTCAGTGTCAACAAATAAACTCGGTAGGTAAGTGGCTATGTCTTGAAACATGATGTAATAGCAGTTTCTATTTTATATCATAAGGTTCTCCTGTTGATCAAAGCTTGTATGAAATACGTACTCAGATGTAAATATACCTACCTAATGTAGGTATGTACTTATAACTTATTCAGCTATTTGACATCCGAGGGTACCTATTTGCTTTCGTTTTTACAGGACCCTGAAAATATTTGAATTTTTCTAGCGATTTGGATACCAAATTACTAAAGCAGTTAGGTACCTGCTGTTACCTGCTTTAGTGAACTTACCTACGAAGTACCTACTTACTAAATTGTATGAGTAACTGATACGAATGGTCACACAATAATAAGTTAATAACATAACAATTATTTAGGTACTTACCGTTTTTAGTAAAGTAAACATCAATATATTTTACAAAAAGAACATTACACCCCATATTTTATAAAGAAGTGTGGACACAGTTCCCATAAATCGCCTTCATTAACACGCATCGCATAGTTCAAAATGAGTTCAAATTACAAAACTCGAATATTTTATTTTGAAATAGGAGCGTCAATTCAGTTCCGAAGTCACATAAAACGTTAGTCTATGACAGACATGGGGGTGGCAAAAGTCCGGGCCCCGCCAACGAGGCCTCCCATAAATATCAACCGTCTGAGACATTGTCAACCGGCCACCCTAATTTACGGCTAGTAATTAGGAGTTTGCACTTTGCCAAAACGATTTGCATCGATCGCTACGCTATTAATTTATTGTTTCACTAGAATGTTTGAGCTTTAGCTTTAGAATGCTGGATCTGAGATAATTTATAATAATGCTCTGATGATAGTAATTTAGTTGCGAGTTTTGAGTTCAATTTCGAAGTTTTTCAAAATATGCTACTAACTTGGAACACTACGTGTAGCGACATCTATCAATAGTTACAGTAAACTGTTGTGTAAATCTGTATGTACGCACTGTAGAAGCTAGCAAGTTGTTTAAGTAGATGTCGCTACGACATAACATAAGAATTCGTTAAAATTCAACATAAAAGTAACCTACCTACCGTAAAACTTGGTGAATAGGCAGCGAAGTAATTGCGTAACACAGTAACAATTGCAATGCCATTCATTTTCGTGAGTCAAAAGATACATGAAAGACACTTGGACGCCTGTGGTACAAGTTGACAGCTTTTTTCTCTTTTGTCGTCTGTGGTATAGTATTATCATGGCAGGACGTGTTTCCCGCACTTTTTTACCTCGAAAACTGAAAACAAAACTCACTGCCAAAAAGTTGTTTACTGTTTCGTGTAAAAACGTGTTAGTTTCTTCCAATTAGGAATAGTGATTGCTTGCTAAAATGGACCCATACGAAGTAGAATTTGTTGGCGAGAACAGAATCATTAGTGTAATACCAAATTTCACATACGACAAAATCTATCTGATCTGCGGTGAATTTGGTCCATTCCGTGCCGGTTTGCCACTAAATGTGCCATTATGGCTCGCTATGATGTTGAAACAGAAGCAAAAGTGCCGTATAGTGCCTCCAGACTGGATGGAATTGGATACTTTGGAAAATATCAAGGAAGAGGAAAAAAGATCTAGGTTACTTTTAATTTGAAGTTTGTTCTATTCCAATTTTGTTTTTCAAAAATATATCTGAAGCTTATTTGTTAGTACTGTAAGCCCACAATAATTAAATGGCCTTTTTAAATGCTACTAACCTGCTGATGTATATAAATGATATAAAATTACAAAGTTATTAAAGCACAGCAGTTTTTATAGTCAAGTTTCTTATGTCTGATATAGTGAATAAGTCTTTTAGTTACTGTATTATCATTATCAAGCAACATTACCCTATGTTTAATTTATATTATGCCTCTATACTGATAGTATACTGATACTTGTTGTAATTAAACTTATCTCTCATTTTGTTATTACTTCTGCATTATTTCAGGTTCTTCACAAAAATGCCAAATGAACACTACATGGTTGAAGCAAAACTTATCCTCGGTGCGGCATCGGAAGACGTCCCTAACTCTTCAGAAATAAAGACCATAATCAAAGACATTTGGGACATCCGCATGTCCAAGTTACGGACTTCCATGGATGCGCTGATGAAGTCGGGAGGTGGTTACGGTAGGCTGGACCACTTGACTATGATGGAGATCAATTCTGCAAAGCCTCTGTTGCCGTCTGCTATGGATTATTTGCTGCAGATACAAATGGTAAGTATTGTTATAATTGTCTTCATTTTCAGCAAAACAAGGAAATATCTATAATTCTAATAAAACAAAATTGATTCATTTCTATGTGCACTTATGTTTGCCAACCAGTCTTACCAAGGGGTATCATGTTACCCAGTTACTGGGTTATGCAAGACAGATAGGCAGTCACTCCTTGTAAAATTTTGGTATTCAGCTGCATCTGGTTAGATAGGAGGCTGACCCCAACAGTTGGGAAAAGGCTAGGCAGACCGATTGAAGTTAACAATATTCATTACAGCCTGATTCAAACTTTATGGTGGCTTTGAAGCGCACTACCCACTGGCTAGTACCTCAGCCCCTCTGACAGGTGAATTTGTTAACGCCTACATTCATTCTCCTCATTATCCGACAGGACGATTTTTATTCAAATAAAAAAGTGAAACTGAACATAATTATTAAGGACCTTCCCATTTACCACTAGGATAAATGATGATAATTTCAATGACAATCAAAATCGGAACAAGGTTAGATGAAGTCATTGGTATCCTATTAAACCCAGCTAAAGCACTAGGAATCGGTGAGGAGGGTTTGGGAGATGATTTTATGTAATTTTTACATTAAAAAAGTGCTGATTTTCAACCTAATTTCAATAAATCACTTGATTTGATAAAAGCAGTAAGTACCTAAACATTAAGGTATTCTTTACTTTACAGAAAGCCCAAAAGAAGATACAAGAGCCATCTGCCCTCAACACTTCAACATTCAGCCAATCAGGAAGCTCACAAAATACCTAGCTCTATGTGCAATATCTACTTGTTAAGATAACATGTAAGTGACTTCATTAAATTTTTAAGTAGGTAGTTAGTTATTTTGTAAGCGTTTTGTACTGATTAAGTAAACAAATTCCTAATTCATTTTGCATTATTGTATATTTACACCAACACATTCCATACTCCATGCTGAAGTGTTTATTAAGTAGGTAATAATTTAAAACTTGTTTTTACCGTCATTCTTTTGTAAAGAGCCCCCCTTTACAAAAGAATGACGGTAAAACAACAAGTTTTAGATAGATATATGTTAGTCCTTGGGGCCTAAAAGGGCCACTTTATCAGAATCATAAAAGGATAACATTATGAATTATAATAAGGCGAAAACAGTCCGTGTTTTTCTTTTTTTCGCTGCACTACGTAGGTATAATCAAAGAAATTGGGATTGGATTTGGATTGGATTGATTGGTATTTTAGCAGAGACAAAAAAAATAACTGAAAAATTCCTCGCCAATAGGATTTGATACGATTAAATTAACAGTTGCTGTCCATTTTGATTCATAATGTTATCCTTTTATGATTCTGCCAAAGTGGCCTTTTTAGGCCCCAAGGACTACATATATCTATCCACTCTTCTATACTTAGGTATACTAATACTAGCTTTTGTCCGCGACTTCGTCCGCGTGAAATTTCTTGTTCCCGCGACCCACCCCGTCGCATCGCATCGCCTGCCCGCGATATTACTTCATTTTCGCTTAGCGTGATGTTAAATAGCCTGAAGCTTCCTCAAGAATTGGGCACTATAATGTTCGAAAAAAAATAGTCCGCCAAATTACGCAATGAATGTTGTTGAACTTTCAAAATGAAAACTATTATCTACTGATAGTATGTTACGCAATTACCCCGCAGGATTGTTATGATTTGTAAATAGAACAAATAAATATCGGCCATAAGACATTCCCGAAATATTCTCACAATCTCAATCACGTTAAAGATTTACGATTATTACGTAAACAAGTGACAGTCGCCGCAGTTTGCTCCAATCTATAATTTATAACACCGATAGGCTGACTTTCAATTATAAACACTATGATTTGTTGAGCTAGAATGATATCTAAATAGGTTTTTAGCGTACAGTTGACGTATTGATAGGTTTGGGCCAAAGGTGCGTGGTAAAAGTGATTTGATAGTCTTTTGTTAGTATTTGTAGTCCATATTGAACTTACTTACACATATTTAACTTATTTTATCTACTTTCGTTATAGCTTAAGGTCTAGTAAGTTGGGGTAAGTTCGGTGCGGGGGATAAGACCGTACCTACGAATGAAGGGCGGACATTTTGGGGGACTGTCTTATGTAATTTTGACGCTCGAATAGTGCCGGTTCTCAGCCTAATTTGAATAAATGACTTTGATTTTATTTCAATCTATTGCCCGTCTGATTTGGACACAAACTTGTCAGCATTAAAAAATATTGTTTTTAATGCTGACAACTTTGTGTTCGGCGCCATTTTATTCTGGCCCGTCCGTCCGACCGAATAAAATATGATTCGTACGGTCTTACGGTCCTTACTTACTTATAGGCAGCGTGTATAATAAAGGTGTAGTCTTATTTAAGGATGTGGTACAGACGCCAAGCACATCAAGCTACCCCAAACTGTTAAATTTTCCCAATCAACTTTGAACCATGCTTTAGCGATAAAGTTGAAAATCTATTGAAGAAATTTTACAGATTGTAGTAGCTTGATGTGCTGGCGTCTGTACTTGGCTTTCTGGATCTTGCACCGAATGCACATTATCGTGGAAAAATAATTAACTATTTCTAACTACACATACGACTGCTGGTTGGCGGAGCAGACGAGTCCTTGAGTGGAGATCACGTATCAGCAAGCCTAGTGTGGGACGCCCCGCAGCTAGATGGACCAACGACCTTAAAAACGTGGCGACAGACTGGATTCTGAAGACGGAGGACAGGGTGTTCTGAAGTCTGGGAGAGGCCTTTGTCCAGCAGTGGACTGCGATAGGCTAAGTTGAGTGATTCGATCGAGCTTTTAACACCCGTAAAGGGACAAACATATACAGAAAGTAAGTGAAGTACAAGTAGCAGTAGTAGCATTCAAAAGTGCCTGTAAATGGTTTAATTGAAATAAATTATTTTAAAGGTGTCCAGACCAATGACGTAATATAAATAGATGCGTCATGCATGAACATTACGGCACTCGAAAACAGCGTATTTATACTATCGGTAGCTAGATAGCTACTTATACGCAAAGATGTGAATAAAAATCATATTTAAATCGGAAAAATAGTATATTTCCTCTTAACATCTAAGATGGGCCTTTCTCTTAAAAATCTAGTGGGCCATTTTTTCAAATTATTTTCGTTTTCTTACATTCTACTGTGTCCGTGATTGCCAAATACATACTTATAAGTATCTTAGACCTAGACTTAATACAATCTGCTTATCCATTAATTTTAATTAGTCTTATATTAGGTACTAAGGTTATAATAGAAAGTAGCCTAGCCGTAAACTACGGATTACAAAAAAAGGTACAAAAAGCTAGGGCAAACTGAGAGAAAAATTATGTTTATAAGATAGGTACCTGCACAAAAAAAAAATCTTGCATATTTTATCAGATGGCAATCTATCTATCAATTTTATCATTATGGAACAGGTACATACTTCCAAATTTTACAGAACAAAAATTAGACAATTAAAAACGAAGAACGCAAAATAAAGTAATGGTAGAAAAAAAAGGCGGTAATTTTTTTTTTTTTGCATCATTCTCTCAATCCTATAGCCTAAATGTAATAAAATAAATAATTACAGAATGGCTTCCAGACTTATAATAATGTTTTTTACTGGAATGTAATATTACGGTTGAGATTAAATTATTCAATAAAAAAGCGTTTTAGAAGAGATCCAAATTAACCAAGAAAACTTTAGAAAACTAGGCTGGTTAGTTTAATATTTTATAGATATTTACTGAATTTAACTAGGTACTGACAAAGGAAAAAATAAAGAATGTAAAAATTACAACTGTATTACTACTTCAACCTATGTCGGAAATTGCTACACCGTCCATTAATATACTTACATAATTTGAGAAATCTTTAAGATCAAGTTAAAAATAATTTGCGTTAAAGACAAGGAGCACACGAAAGTCCGAAAACAAAAACTTAAATGTATGTCTATACAGATAAATATATATTACTTACATACAGCTTTAGCCGTGTTTTAAGTTGATTTACTTTGCAAAATGGAAATGTACAATACACCATATTTTTTTAAACGCAAAGCAATCATAACACTTTGGTTTAACTCCAGCTTAACGAATACATAAGAATTTTAGGTTAAATATCAATAATTTTAATAAAACATTGATTTGTATGTACAAAGAGCGGCCGTACAAGTATTTCGTAAGCAGATATTTTGCAATTCTTAACCCCCCCCCCCCCCCTCCTCGTCAGCAAAAGTAAGCAAAGCTCTTACCCCCCCTCGTCAGCAATAAGCAAAGCTCTTACCCCTCAGTAGTGCTTACGAACTACTTGAATGGCCCCCCTATAGAGACAGTATGTACAGAAATGTCATCAACAAAAAAATCCATAAATTATTGTTTTCGTAAAACAGAAAATATATACAAAGATCTGCCGATATAACGAAGCTGGGCATGTGTCAAAGGTTTCTGTCGGTCCCTTAGGGATAAAGTTTGAAGATGTAAGTCCAAAGCATTTTTCAAAGAGCCTTCGATAAAATTCGCTTAAGGCTAACAAAAATGCGTTCTGAACATTTGGAGAGAGCTACACACAATTTTTGCAGGCTACTATAAAAATGTGTATATTTATACTGGTTCGATTTTATTAGAATGGCCTGAAAACTAATGCACTGCCTGAATGAGCCGAAAAGGTGGTTTAGTAATGATAACTCATTGTTAGAGTTGGAAATAGTGGGAAGGGTTGGGGAATGGAGGATTGTTCGGCGAAAAATATTATATCAACGCGCATGGGTTAGTATAAACTGAAAAGCCAAACCATTAGCCTTATTAATAAGGCATTTGAACAACCCTAAAAGCAAGAATATGGCATTAATTTGCATTTGCAAACGAAGTTTTCATCTCATACTGATAAAAAATATCTTCGTGTTAGTTTCAGGCAATCTTATTTTTAGGCCATACTACATTTAGTAGGGCATCCTACGAAAAACATCTGCAAATGGTGCTAATAGGTAAACAATCCTACTAAATATGGCACAGAAAAGCAAGTCTCGTTAAAGTAAAGAAATATGTACACTATGTCTAAAGAAATAAGGTATAAAATACTTTGAAACCATGCTGAGCTTGTTACGTTCTTCTGCCGGCAATGAAACTCAAGAGATCTTTAGTGAAAGGATAACAATTGCGTATGCGCACGCTAAAACTAATATTTACAAATATATACAAAATACTGAGCTAAGTATAAAAATAATATTTACAGTTAAAACTATGACTTCAAGTTACTTAATACTAAATAATGACTATAGAATACACATAATAACTAACTTAAGTTAACTTGGATTCAGCCTGAAGTTAGAACTAAGTTAAATCTAAGCCTAACATTCATCTAACCCCAACATAATTCTTTAGTACTCTTAACCACTTCACTGTAATTCTACTCAAAATTTGAACATTAGCAACATAGTTTAAGTCTGTTTAAGGCTTCTAAAACTAGATAAAACCTTAAATGAAACTTATTACCCGACTATAATTTATTGAACCCATTAATATTATATCTCTGCTTTTGTATGTACCCTCAATTTGATTCTATACGAGTACTGGCCGAATTTTGAAAAACTATCGTGTTACCCCTGATTAAATTGTGGAGCACCCACAATCTGGCTTATTACCGTACACAAATAACTATCCCCTAAACTATAATAACTAAACAGCTACAATTTTACTAGGATCTACCTTAACCCTTAAGAACATGACGTCATCCTTGATAAAGTTCCTCTTCTTCAGCATTTCATGGGAGACAAACCTTGGGAATCCAAAGCCTAACGCATCGGGTTCCTTCGATGGTCTTTGGAAGTTCTTCCATGTGGGGTCGGGAACGAAGCTCTCGACGATGTTGCAGGCTCTGTCTGGGCTTGAGCTCTGGTCGAAGAGGGTGAAAGAGACCGTGTGGGCGAAAGGCCAGCGCAGAAGGGCGTCGTATTCACCGGGTAAGATCTTGATGTAGACTGACATGTGGGTTGCTTCGCCAGCTCCGTTGCCGTTGAGGAATAGTGACGCCTGGAAAGAAAGGAGATTGTAATTTAGTTTGATGGTACAAAGCCACTAAAATAACATGGGTATTTAATTTTGAAATCAGGAGACAAAATTGAAAGGATCCTGCCATGGAGATCCAAAACCTGTTACGCAAATCGTCAAAACCAAAATAACTACAAACTAGTCATTCAAAAGTTTAAAATGCAGGAAAAAGAATGGAAATTAATTTAATTAACAAATGTCACAGTCTACTAAAACGAACAACTATGATTTATTACACTCAAAATAATATTATATTACACACTGAATGAGCAAGTGTCTAATTTAGTCTCCTTGGGGACGCGAGTTTAGTCATCATACTCGCGTTGACTCATACCAATACAGCGGCATGGCTTTGTTTACCAACAAATGTGATACATTTGGCATTACGCGACAAGAGGTTTGGATGGCAACACGATTTCTGTGTTAGGAGGTCAAAATTCATCAATTGAAAATAAACATGCACATACTATATTTGCAGATAGGTATATCACTGCATATTCGTGGCAATAATTGTGAATTCATTTGTATTATTGACCAAGGAGGTTTTTACTAACACTTGGGGACGAACCAGGAATTTGGCAGGCATGCCAAAAGGGGGTAGTTAGATATTAGTGTAAAGCGTGAATGTGGAACAGATGTATTTTTTTCGGACTCGCCTCTGCAATTAGAAATTTTTGGAAAATTGACTCATACACCTCGGGAGACAGAATGGGATCACCACAGTATTTCAGAAGGGGTTAAGCGTAGATCATAATCTCCGTAAGCCTGGAAACTTCTATGACAAAAGAATGCCATCATTGTTGTGGTCGTGGAAGAGCAAAAAATAACTTTGCAAAGCTTACCTGCAACTTATATCCATATTGGCTGGTATAAAACGCGGGAGACACAAGCTCAACGCCATCTTTGCACTTCGCCTCCGCCATCTTGGCAGCCCAGTCGCTAATACGCCACACAAGAGCACCAGAACAGTTGACCGATAGTCGCGCAACTGCAGAGCGCAACGAGTCTAGTTGTCGCGCTTGGCGGCTGGCGAGAGCTGAGACGAGGGCTAAGTGTTGCTGACAACTTTCTTCTGTGTGCTTTTCTAGAGCTTGCCTTGTTCCCTGTAAAGTAAGAAAAATTGGTTAATACTGTAAGCCCTTTAACCTACAATGAAATTAATAGTGAATCTTTTAAAAGAGGGTCTTGATATTACGGTGACTCATGCCCGGGGTCGCTTGGATTAAGTATCTTCGCAGTGTTTTTCATACTCTTTACAAAAGTAAGTAGGTACTCAGACTATATCTCAAAATCATCACATGCTTATTTTTATACTTCGACGGGCGCAAAGTAAAAAGAGACATCTACAAAACAGCTACTTTTCAGGAGAGCGCATAATAGGAAAAAATGCTCCCATTTTGTCAATTTTAAACCAAATTTATTGAAATTTTCATCATTGCTTCATTATTTAATAATATATCCACATGTATATTTCATTTCTTCTAATTATGTTTAAATTACGAGATATTGTAGTTGTCTGCATCTACATTGCGCTTAAAAATATGACAACTGTGTTAACTACCACTTGGTCGTTTCTACGTGGGAATTGAAATAGATCTTCTCGGTTCATAATATCGCATTGTCGTCTCGTTTTGCCCAAATTCACCAATTAATTTACGTCTTTCCATGTCTATTGTGTTGAACCCAAACTGTTTACTAATATGATAACACTTTTACACACACTTATCACTTAACAAACCAAAAAAAAACAAAATTCGTGCCGGCCGACGTAGAACATGTCATCTGACTGATGACACAATATGACTGACCGCTGGTCCCCCGCGCGTCCCGCGTATAAACGGCCAGGCGGTAGTTATCCGCATCTACATCGTGCAATTTCACAAAACAGGCGTAGTTGTCTTCTTTTACGTGACAAAAGTACCAAAAATAAGGTGATATTTGTATTTTTGTTTTTGCTATGTTGTAGAACATGATATTTTAAGTTAGTTTTTACAAAAAACCAAAAATCTCAAAATTGCAGTTGTCTTTTTTTACTTTGCTCCCGTCGACTTATTTGCTATCTTCACTATGCTTGTATCCTCATCGTTTTTATCATTTGCATTGTAGATAGCTAATTGTATTACATTGCCTGTAGCTTTGTAAGCTTCAAACGTTTATTTAGTAATAACCATTGGAACATACCTTAAATCTACACCCAGCATCTCTAAAGGAGCAGGGTAACGCTGCAGCAGCGGCGGCCGCGGCATGATCCCGTAGGTGAGCCGCAAGGTCTGCACGTGGTACGCCACTCGCGCCGCAACGTTGTGGGCACGCCACTGGTGCACGGGCGCATGATGCTCCGTGTGCTGATACTGTGTCCTGAGGAAGAGTGGAGGCGGTTGTTCAGACTGGTTTTAAAAGGCGATTTATACAAAAGTAAAGTTTCGGGACGAGGTTTAAGTTGGTAAGCAAGCATATCAAATTGGATTTCACTTTTAGTTAGGTCAGTCAAGGTAACGTAAATGAATATATTTTGGAGGGTAGAAAGTTTATTTTCTCCTAGATAATTTTCCACCCAAAAATCCCCTTATGAACTAACAATTGTAGATGCTTACCTGAGTATAACTCTGTCCGCAATGCTTGCAAGGCACTAGTCGTTTACTGCAATGCTGTTGAATGTGCTGCTGCGTATGTCTTCGCTGCACTTTAGCTCCACACTTGTTCTCGCAGTAAACTGGCTCGTGGCCACAGTTGCCTTGATGTTCCTGAAAATTACAATTTACATGCTGTTACAAATCATAACTGAAAACAGTAGCTTTTAAGCTTAATTTTCCAGCTAATGCTTGCCAGCATTGGCTGGAAAATTTCGGGGAACAGCTACTGTTTTTGTTTCGATAAACCATCATAGTTCTCTCAGCTTTTTGTTATGCAGGAGTAATTATTGTTGTCGTATTTAGGAATTGTAATTATGCATCAGATTTGAATTGTTAACCTTTTTCCACACTACCAAGGACAAAATCTGATACTAACGGTTCTTCCATCTACATAAACAGCGGGAAAAAATCAAAAGGATCCTCAACCCTTACCTCTAAGGCGCTTCCCGAGAACTCCTTATGACAATGCTCGCAGTTGGCGCGGCGGCGGGGACAGGTGTAGCGCAAGTGATCTTGCATCAACACGCGCGGGATCATCGCACCGCACTGCGCCGCGCAAAGCACTGCATCGTGCTTGCACGTGTTCAGATGCGCCTGCACATAAGAAAGTGATCTTAAAATGTTGAATCGGGTGTAAAAATTAAATAGGTCGGTTTGTTATTGTATCGGTCGTTAAGTTTTATGGGTGATTCGAACGAGATCTAAGTTTTAAAGAAACGTGTGTAATCAAAAATATTCATGAATTTGTAATGCAGTAGAAAAAGAAAAAAATATTTAAGCAACCGGATAATTCATTTGATTAATATACGACTATTGGTCTTATAGTGCTAACTAGTTGTTGAATCTGTAGTCTATACACATACATATAAAAATGCTGTTATTTAAATTCATCAGAAGACTTTAATTTATTTTTAATTCAAGCGAACATTTGACAAATTAACGTGTTCACGCTAAATGAACTTAACAGCAATTAATTTTGAAAACCGACTCGCACTCCTAAATTAAATACTATTGTCGGCCAGATAAATAAATGTGTCGTGACATGACAGGCGCACACAAAATGATAGATCGATCGATCTATTTACCTACTTAACTTTATCTTAGCAAATATTTAGCTTTCTCACTCACCTTCAATTTGCGTAGCTCGTCCGACCATTGACATCCTTCTTTGTGGTGGATACAGTACACCACCGATCCCATAATAGCCTTCTCCGACTCGGGATCCGGATAAATCTGAAACAAAGAGAACAATATTTAAAATCATACCCCAACAAACCAAGTACGTGCTCTTAAAAATATATCGACCTTTTTTATCTTTGAAATTATGTATTTAAGCATTTTGTTAGATTATTTTCAGTTTTAACAGAAAACACGACGTCGAAAGCAACGGCTACCGTTGAGACTGATTGAGGCGCTTCCACACTCGCATAACGGATTAAATAGGACAACGCGATTAAAAATAAACCACATTTCAAAGAGAATATCAAACGGGCGCTGTATACACACCGTACTCTCGAATATGGAACACATCGTACGGAAATATGCAAAATGGCCGACTGTTTTTCGCGCGTAATTTATTCAAAGTAAAGGCGCGGGTGCGTTCACCGCAAACGACTGATACGTAGTGAATGCGTTCCCGTTTGTACATTTTCGTTATCTTTATGGGTGCAACGAACAGATGGCTCGAGCCACGGACCACCGTTCCCTATGTTTGTACCGCGATAAGCGTGATTTTTCACTTCCCAAACCAGCAATGGGTAATGGAATAGGCAAATACACGCGTTAGATGCCTTTGAGCAGGTTACATTCCCATGTTGAAGCTAATTTTTCTATGAAACCGACTCAGCGAAGACTGAAAAACTTGTTAGTTGAATCACGCTGTTGTAAAATTAGGGAACGCGCTTCGAATGCTAATTGTTGTTAGTAAACAAAGTCAAGTTAGGATATTTGCTCAGGAGATGTCACTAGTAGTCGCACAGGTCTTTAAATACGCCACCCGAATCGTGAACACGGGTTTCTGCTAAGCTTTAAAATACATTGAGAGTTCTCCATTCATCCCAATTTTCATCTAAAGAAAACAGGCGATGGACTGTTCCCATTTCTGAACTGAAAGATGAAAGCCGTTCCATAGTACGCTGTGTTTCTATTTACAAACATTGATGCATGTGGTCATCGGCATGGCTGCTGCGTAACCGTACCACCTTAGCATATTCAATGCAAGTAAAACGAAGTACCTTATCCTATCTATTACCGCCACTTAACTGTGAGTTTTATCACCAACGAATAAGGGTGAAAATCCTGTTGCGTTTCGCGAAGTCCTAGGTGCTCTCAAAGCTGGTGGTGTATAAATTTATAAATATAGAATGTTATTTGTGTCGTATTCTAAAAAGATGGACCGCGATGTGTTGAGCTCTCCCACATCGCTCAATTATAGAACTCGTTGTATCGTAAATATAGTAGGAACGAAACGTAGCAGGTTGCTGAAGTGACGCGGCGGTTGTGACGTTTTGGCGCGCAACTCCCGCGCAGCAAAAGGATAGATAGAAAATGAGGATGTTACGCTGCCATTTGTAAAATATCACAGGCAGAGGTGACATTAGACAGCTAGAGAATATAATAACATAAATTGTATAGCATTACTTGAAAATATTTATGTTACCACTTTAAATCTAACTGTCAAACAGTTTTGTTTTGTTAGGCTTTCAAATGCCACACTTTTATTTTCTTATTCAGGCTATTTTAACGAAGTTTCTATATTATTTACATTGGAAATAATTAAGAATGTGATTAATCACTTAATTGACATAACATGCAAATGATTGCCGACAAAAATGTTACGAAATAAGCAGAGATAACAAGAACCATATTAGGCGGCAAGACCTTTTCCACCTACGTGCAATGTTTGAATTAAAACAATTTAATAGGTTTAATCATTAATGAAATTTAGACTGACAGGCAAGGGCATTATCATAAAATAAAGTAGGTAATAACAAATAAAATGAAGCCTAAGAATTTTCGATATCTTGTATCTCAGAACTAGCCAGGACGAACATGTCGCAAATGTTATGCAAAGCATCATGCTCCCAGCCATTCTATTTCAAGAAAAACTAAACAAGTCTTACAAAATTACTTAACAAAATCGTCACGTCCCACAATTCTCACGAAGACACTCAACTTTAAGGAAGGTAAAAAACAAGGTTTCAAATCTTATATGGCATAAAAACGTTATCTAATTACAAGGTAAAGCGTCATACGCCCACCGTATACGGGGTTGCATCACATCTCCCACGCGGGTAGACACTTGCCTTCTACCGATATGGAAGACCTTGGGGAAATATACTAAGTATTGGACTAGGTATTAGATTTCTATCAGTTGGAATTGATTTCAATTCCATCTGATTTGCAAATATTTAGATACTTAGCGTTGTTTTTGGACCCTGAAATGCATTACCTACTTATTTGAATTGCTTCTGATCAAAAGTGCACCCAATCATCTGAATCTGGCAAAAGGCTGCCTTTGTAGATCTTTTACGTTCGAAAAATACTGAAATCTTACCCTACTTTGAGACATGACAGTGAATCGAATAATTTATTACTCCAAAAGCAGTTAAAAAACTTCTTTAGCGAAAGCTGTCGTTAACGCAAAAGTTATTTTAGTCAAAACAATTGTATGCACGTCAGAATCCACTTGACGACCGTGTCCGGCCGCGGGCGACGAGTTGTAGTCTCTAATTTGTTTCGAGCACCATTCGGGGTGATTATTAACACAGTTCTCTGTGTTTTATTTGATATTCCAAGGTTTATAAATGTGCCAAAGGAGGGGCCGGAGTAAACGGACCTGGAACTTGTTTTTTTTGCTAAATCGAAATCAGTTAAGCGAAAATATGTTTATAGAGTCAACAGAATCTTCAGTATCAAAGGCAAAAAATCCTGATGTATGTATAGTCTATGTGCTTACGGTAAAATTGCTGTTATTCAAAATAAAACCAAGCTTGAATTAGACGCTATTGACAATGATAAATAGTATACCTCAATTTTTAAAATGTAAACTCTTCTGCATAAAATATGTCTTTCCCAAAATATATTTTGTATCTTTAAACAGAAAAGTTCTCAACCGAACGCACACATCATCGTTTAAAACGGAACGCACCATATAAATTATGGCGCGAACTTAGCTGTCAGTTTGTGTTCTAATTTAGAAAATGGCGGTTGGAGTGGTTCGGAAATCGTTATTTTTTTCTTACTTCAATGTTATTCTGGGTACACTTCTTTGTACAACTTCTTTGACGTTTCTAAACTTCTGTTTTCATCAAGTCACACCGTCAGTTGATTGACATGTGACGGTGATGCGCGTACAAACTTAGCCCCATCTTCCAGAACTGTCTTTTTACCTTTATCACTTTCGAAATAAAGTTGAATTTTGTTTGCATTTGTTTATCTATCGTGTTGATACAATTTTGTATTTGTTAAGCTATCGACACGCGCTGACGTGGGAATCATTATACCAAAAATATATCCAGGGATTATGTTCAAGTGTTTCCGTAGTAAACTGAACTAGTTTTTTTTTTTTTAATCTTTATTTATTAACGAGGGTTTGATCACATAGTGAACATGCCACCCTCATAGGAACTTTTGTTACATGCAAAACTTAACATCTACGCTTAATTCCTAAATTAACTAATTTATATAATATTTTAGCGGCTTTGGATGCTGGAAAAGCTAAAATAATATTACAATCTCCTAATTGACACAAATTCAAATTAAATTGGTCTCTAATCAAATACCTTTCCGCTCCGTTCCGGACACACTCCACCATAATATGAAAAGCGTCTTCAACCACGTTGCATTCCGTGCAGTTTGGAGATGAAACTTTGTAAGGTTGAAGGGCCTTTTTATCAGCATATTTTTATCTACCTCGCTTAAAAATGAAACGATATTTTCCTCATACGTAACATGGTCTACCAAAAATGTCTTCATTCTCTGAAAATCAGATTTTCGGCTATAGTCACATATAACTCCACGTGGACGAAAATGTTTTTTCCTAGATATAATAACTTTGCCTTTCGTCACCTAATAATAAAGATAATGGGAACTCCTATTCAAGACACAAGCCACTTAATCTGAAAAATGCCTCTAATAACTTATGCTTGTAAAGTAAGCGCAATATTTTCCCAGACTTGCGTGTCTAGCAATAGTTATTAACTTTTCAGCAATCTAAGTTAAATTACTTTATTTGATTTATTTGCTTGGTTGGATGTGGTAATTATTTCTGCAAAGTGCAGTATCTTAACCTTCGTGTCTGTTCACTTTTGTACCAGATTATTTGCTACTAGCTATGCCCGCGGGTTCGCTCATTTGGCTGTGCATTCTATTGGCATTATAAGTTAATGGGGAAACTCACGTGAAGACATAGTGTATTGGTAATTCTACAATATCAGTTGATGTCATAATGTAAACTAAAACTTTTTGTACCTACATAGGTTTTAGGTATATGAAGGATTGAAAATCGTTATTCGCTATGAATTGAATGTATTCTGTTCTGGCTTATTATTCCGGGTCATCGTTGCAGTTTTTCGTGTCATTCCTATGTTGTGCGTTACAAAACAAAGCATATTAAGGTAATATGTAAAAAAGCTGAAAATAAGTACAATCTTACCAAACCAACTACCTCCTAGAATTACGTGTAAATGAGACCGGAACAAGTAAAAATTGCCGCAACTTCTGCAAAACAAGCGCTGCATAACAACAACTCAATATTCATAAGAGCATGGTATTACAAAATTTAAATAATAAGTCTCGATGGTTATCACCGGTGCGCGCGCGCAACGGAAGCGGGTTCGACGCCCGGCAGCGGGACGGTACCGTGGAATATGTAATGATGTCTAATTAAAAGTTATGTAATGAACAATGTGTGATTTCTGTCATTGTTTGCATAGACGGGCCGTTTTTCTCAAAGCCCTAGGAGGATTTTAGTTGAGAGTTGCGTTTCTTAATTTTCTACTTAATCTACGAAAATGGCGCCACTTCATTTAGCAGAGTCAACTCCAGAAAAGATCTGGTCGAGGATTTAAATAAATAATAATAATATAATTTATTTAATTTTAAAAAACTTTTACAAAAGGTAAATGCCATAAGAAAAATGAAATAAATGCGTGGTAGCATTTAACTGATTCAACAATAGCAAAAACGTAAAAGAAGATCCAGTAAACATTGACATTCCACTCATTAGTAGAAAAATAATTAAGAAGAATAATTCCCATTCTTATCTATAAATCAGTGCGTGACTTTACGTCGGAAGAAGACTGAGGAGCTAACGGACAGTTCTATTAGAAACAATGCAATGTAATTGTTACTATTATTATTTTCCTACTCAGAAGATTGTTATCTGAAAAATGCGTGCGTTCACATGATCATGAATAACTTGGTTACGTACTGCTATGATGTGCGCAATTTTATGGAAACACCTTTGAGTATATATTTAAATTATAATATCTACCTTTTTATATCTCGTAAGTTTCGTAATAAATCTTTAAATAATTAGCAGTATCATCCTATTTTACTCTCAATCTTTCTGCTAAGCTGCTAGCGGATTCTTCGTGACCGTCGTCTTAAACTTTTCTGTTATTGAGAGTTATTGCAAGTGGTTTCACTTTTATCTGCTTCCATAAAAACGAAAGCAAATTCCGTGGCGTGTCCAGTTTCACTAGACTTCGACAGCATAAGCTACCGTCCTAACCATTTAGAAAGCCAATTACGTCCAAGTTGTTTCAGATATCATAACAATGATGAACTCTCTTTTGCATCATTTTTCAACTACCCACATAAAACCTACGACTTTTCACCCGACTTTAGCCGTTCTTCTCTACTAGGTATCTCATTCGTAGATCAGTTTTTGTACCAGTGTGGGAGTAATATTAAACTTCATTGATAAACAAACGGATTTCTTCAATGGACTGACATCACATCGATCCATCATACAATGCTAATGCATTGATTGTTATTGTTTACGCAACGTCAACGCTTCGGGTGTTAGGATTATGTAGGTGCATTGATTAAAAAAATTTTTGATATCAATTACGAGAAATGTACCATGATCTATACATTTTTAGGAAGCAGATTATTGACACCTTTTGGTATTTTTTTATGATTCATAAATTCTTTTATCTTGTCCACTAGACTAAATCTGAACCACTAGACGGAAAACGGTGAACAAGTCCAAAAACTGACAAGTTCTCGTTTTCACTCGGCGAAGCCGTGATAAATCTCATTAAACCGATTACCCTCAGTAGCAACTAACAGCGTATTACAATACAATCTTATACTTCTAAGTAGTTGTTCTGATTTTCAAAATAGACCACTTCGTTAGAAGCAACGCGATATCAATTAGGTTGTCTGTCATCGCCCGAACGTGTCGGGTTGCTGACGAATTCAATTCTAAAACGTACCCCGCCATTTGGGATACATTAATTCATAGTTTGTTTTGTTTAGATGTTAAAATTAATTTGAAATAGGAGTTCTGGGGAACACGGAATTAGAATGTAAAAATGTATCGTTGAGTTTTCTTTTTAATTGAAAGAAAGAAAAATATACAGTATCAGTTTCCTTGTCATTCCGAGTTATAATAAGAAGCTAAAGGAGCTGTGTTGTGTGATCTTGTTCGAAATACATCGAATACAGACACAAACAATGAAATCCTACTATGTATATCAACGTCAACTAACAAAGTCATGCTAATAAATACTCCAAAACTGCGTCCTGAAAATGTAAACTAAAGATAAATTCTAGGTAATTTAGACAAATCGCATTTCCCAAATGCCTATGTTCTCCACTGTCGTTCTGTCATGCCACAAATTCCAGAAGAAACCGCAAGTATGCGCACACACTTCCAAACCGTCATTTTGACACGTACTGCCTCGTGGTTAGTCGTGTCGTGAGAGATCACCGTTAGAAATATACATATTGAAGGGAAACGGAGAAAAGACACATCTGACTAACGGACTATGTATGATAAAAGATTAAGTCCTAGATAAGTCGTTGGTTTCATCTATGATTACTAAGTAGTTGAAATAGTTCTGGCTAAAGATTGGGAAATAGAAAAGGTTGGAGACTCTTAACAGCAGATTAGTTTAGAGAGAAAGAGGTTTATTTTAGCTCAAAAAAAACTTAGGTACTAGATTTTAATTTATTCGCCTAGAATACTTTGGTATTTGTAACATAAATTTATCCTTAATACCAGAAAATCAAATCACGTCAATCAGTCGTTATCAGTAACAGTACCATTCCACTAATAAATGCCAATAAATCACTGAAGCAGACGCACCGGAAGCGGCAGAGGTCGCTAGTGTCAGCCATCAGCGCGCGCGCATCAAACGATAGCTTTCGTAACAACTAACAATCGTTAACTGGACTCAATTGTTGTTGTGTAATTATCAACTTTGTATTTTGTAGACAATATGGATCCTTTGATTTAGTTTCGTATTTGTGTATTATGTAGGATTTTACCTTAAATAAACGCACTTCATTAAATGAAGATTCGAGGATTCGATTTTAGGGGCAGATATTGCACTTGTGTTGGATTTTTGTTTATGATTCAGAAAAGCAGGCGTAAGTTTACAGCAGTCGAAACACCATCCCCTCCTACCTTGGATTAATTTACGGCCTCTTGCCACCTTAAAGTTCTCAAGACCTTATTGCTCTATCCATTTTATTGACCCATTCGCTCCATCTATTGTTATGGCGAAACAATTTAACAGATCGCAATCTACTGCAATCTGTGTTACACCCGACCTAGCTGCGAAAACAATCACTCCACATAACTCTGCCCTAACAAGTGCAGCTCCAATTGAAGTCACTAACCGCTTAGCTCAATTGGATAATGCTCCGAGTAAAAGGGTAATGCGTTCGCAAGCGCAGATTAATCGATTACCGGAAACAGCCATTTTGGATCGGCCACGACATTGCGATTTCAATCCTTTTATTGGTTGCTAGCTGCTACAGGCCGTTGATCTTACGAATGTGTATGTAGGACGCGATAAAAATGTCTGTAGATTTGGCCATCATGAATGACGAGAATTTGCCTTGACCTAATTGGGGCCCCGGTAGGATTAGTTAGGACTAGATAAAAGTTGCTGATAAAGTTGATAAAATTGAGCTAATAAAGAAATGTTATTTCTAAATATTAGGTCGATCGTTGGTGGAAGTTAACTAAGGGCTGATTTCTCAATCGATAGATAATTTTTATTCGTCGAATAAAATTAACGTCTGACAGATTTTGCATGGAAGAACTGTCAAAAGTTCAACATTTTCTCTATGATAAAATTATCTGGCGTTGGAAAAATCAGCCCTTAGAGGAGTAACATATGTAGGGTAAAACCGGGATAGATGCCACACTTTTTGAAATAGCCTCCTTATTTAAAAAATATTAATTTTATATGAATAATTTCTATGAATGTAGTTAGCTTAATCATTTATGTTGAATCACAGTTATTTTTTATTTACCTATCAATTACAAATTTTGCAGAATTTAGATTTTTGTGGAACCCTTTTTTTGAGGATAGTTGCCTACCTGTATGGATAGTTGCCCCACCATGAAAATACTAAGAAGCATAGATGCCTGCAGTGCAGGATAGATGCCTTTTATAATGTGTAAAACATAAATCCCACCAAATATGAGGTCGTTCTACTCTTGAAACAGCAATCGTCTCCAAAAGACAAGGGTCGTATTATGAAAAACGTTTTTTATTTTTTTAAATCTTTTATTTGTTATCGTTATAAGATAATTTTAATATGACACAAAGAAACATAGTAAAATTTTAAAAGTATTTGTTCAACAAAAGTATTAATTCTTAATTGTTATTATAAAATATAATCATTAAGTGTCAACATGCATAATCAAACTTTAAAAAAAAATGATAACAACATAATATAGAGATCATCTCTTAATACTACTCAAATGAGGTTGATCCGGAGTGCTTTCAGTTTTCCACATCTTGAGCAATAATTTCTGAAAAGTGTACAGGTTTCATGTAGCCAGTTTTGACACATTGAATCCAATCGGATTTCTTAGTTTTTATTTTTTTTCCTTTCATTCAGCCACATCCTTCTTTTGTTTTCTATATCTTTGTTGTTTTCTTATAGATGCCCCTTGGGGCACCTATACCTCGAAAAATCAGGGCAACTATCCTTTACGATACGGATAGATGCCCAAATATTTTTTAAATAAATTAAAAACAAAAGAGCTACTGTTAACACTCAGATGAACACTTAATGAACCAGTACATTGATGTAATAAAAAATATAATGAAATTTATAACTACTTATAAAGTTATACAACAGCAAATACTAACTTTTAAATCTTTGACGTGTTTGTGAAGTTCGCCGCGGAGATGATTGCTCACACGAGGGAAACGCATCCTCACCATACGACAGTCCGGGGACAATTGAGGTTCGGGGTGATTGCGGCTCCTACTTGTACTATTAATTCTTAGTTGCGAGTTTGGGAAGTTAGATTTTTTGAGAATGAGGCATCTATCCCACTGCGGCATCTATCCCGGTTTTACCCTATAACTCTACTGTATCATCATAACGGTTTGTGATGGGTATTACTGCCATGTCTGTATGTCTGTGGTTGTGTTTTATGATCGTTCAATACTTTTTTGAAGTTGAAGTACCTAGTCATATTAGGAATCATTTATACCATGTTAAGCTTAATTACTTTATATCCTGTCTAGGTAACTTATACCCTTTAGCAATCCGCCGATCGAACAATCGTCTCCATTTAAAGACATTCAGCGTGAAATCATGACAAAATTGTACATGATAGCGAATAATGGATAAGGCTTTTATAGCAAAATGCAATTAAGTCTCCCCTTTTCCAGCCATCTCATCGAAATCATCGTATTTCGGGTTTTCAGGAAACCTTAACAGAAATGTTATATACCTTAAAACAAGCTTTAATTACCGAACTATAAGTAGGCACACGTAAATAGACATAAAACTCCTTCTTACACTCTCCACGCTCCTCTCTTTCTAATTCCATATGTTAAAGATGGCGGCGATGACGCATTGCCGTATAACAATCTAGTAATAGAACGCGTTAAAAGACTTAATGCTTCAGTTACGGTACGGATAACTCATTTGAAATAGTTAACGGGTTCTTTTATGTTAAGAAATAAACAAGAGGCGAGGCATAAGGTGTGAATGATCCATGTTTTTAATTCATTAAGAAAAGAGTATTTGGCCATAAAAATGACAAATGGGCACTATGGGCAGTCTTGTTACGGAACGAATTCGTAGCTCTAATGAAAAGTCGGCTTTATGTAAAGAATTTTATATGCATGGGCTGTGGCAAATATTTGCTGAGCACTGATTGATTTATCTATGGTTCGAGGATTTGAAGAGCCTAATGATGCCCATAATTGATTATTCATCGCTCCATAAGCAAAGGCGTAGGTAATCTAGAAGTTAAAGTATGGAAATTCCACTAAATTACTACTTCCTAACTTTAGAATGTCTATTTTCCATATTTGCAATTCTGCGTCGATCGTAACTAAAAATGTCTTATTTCGTTCACAATTTGTCTTTATACAATTACTATCTAACCTGGCGAACTTCGTACCGTCTCAGATTTTTTTTTATTGTTTTTAAGATCATAAAAATCGGTACAGCGTTCGTTCTTGAGTTATAAATGGTGTAACTAACCCGACTTTGTTTTATAGTATATATATAGATTACATTACACAATTACTTTTTACAGTAGATTCTAAATTAAATGACTAACTATACAAATAAATACAAAATTTCTTGAAAAACAATGGTCCAATATTTAATGTTCATATTTTTCTTACTTTACGAGCTGCGCCAACGCATAACTCCTGCACCTTCGACTTATCAATGAACCATTTAGTAGTAAAGTGAATAATGGCGTGACTCAGACAGAATGGCAGATATTTGCCATAATGTTGCGGCGATGCGGGTTACTAGGTCTCGCAATTTTATGGGCATTTTGCTCATTGGTGGGATATCATGCGTGGCATGGGAAAAATCATTTATGTGCGTGCGAGCTTATGTCATTTAAAATTGGTATACGCCAATTGGCTTATGTTAATGAATCTAATGCCTCTACCACTCATACTTTTTGAAATTAGAAACATAGCTGATCTCTGTAGGCTTTTTTCCAACTGAGTGAGGTCTTCTTCCAGCCTAGTCGGATGCAGCTGAATTTTACTTGAAGCGACTGCCTATCTGACCTCCACAACCACGTTACTGACAGAAATGACTAATCTTGCGAATAGGTTCAACATCCTTGTATTTCCTGTCTTTCTTTGTCAAGCTTTGTTCTCTAGAAGTTACAACTGATACAGTATCTTTGTGCCTTTGGTATGATTTCCTAATGAATCATATTTTTTCTGACTTCATTGATAAGTTCGCTTTGTTGAGTCACTATTGGCAAACAGACATTACGTAGGGTCGTTGGGACGAGTTCAAGATAGACTTGTCTGGACGATTATTCATTATTTAATCATATAATAATTGACATAATGAATAATTGAAATAAGCTCATACAAATAAAACTAAAGTACTATGTAAAGATTACTATCAACGGTATATAAATCAAAATGACGAGTTTATTGACCGGATATCGCAGGCTCCAACAAGCGGAAGTGACGTAGCGTTATCGTGGGATGCGCTCGCGCAAGTTACCGCAAAAGATTATCATGTCGGCGCCTTGGATTTATTGATTTATGGTGAATTTATCAGTTTTATTAATGTTGGCTGGAGCAGTAAATGTGTTGTACAGTTGTATGACTTTGTTATTGATGAATGCATTTCTCTCTTGAATTGCAGAATACTGAGGTACCAACTGATTTAAGTCACTCTAACAAGATGCCTTTCGACGCTTAAATACTTGAAATGGAAGATTGTGTTTTCTTATAAAGAGAGTAGTGTATGCATCAATTTTTGGGGAGTACACCACGGGAAGTTAAGGCTCCCGTAGACAGGCGCGACGCGACTCTAGTAGAAAAAATTCTATAAAAACCATATGGAAATTGGGAGCCTTTTGTAAAATACTTAAAACATTGTAGGTAGTGTGAGACATCTAAGGAATGTATAAAGTTGATAGTTTAATAGGTACACAGGCTCATAGATAGGAATTCTGCCTTGTAATCAAAGCGTCAAGCCCACGTGCACGTGTAAGCATTTTGTAAACGTTTACAAGTATGTGAGCCATGTTGACATATAGACACCTAATGGGCTTATTATATTGAGTGTTTGTGTTGTGCAACTTATTAACACACGAACATCTTTAAGGCTCCTTCAAACAGGCGCGACGCGCGACACAAAGGCACCGCTCGTTACGATACTTGCGGTGCCTTTGTGTCGCGTGTCGTGTCGCGCCTGTTTGAAGGATCCTTTATTTGTGTTTGAATTATTGTGCAAAAGTTGAAAAGTGATATTGGCTATTTCGTTTCATGAGTTAAAACTTAGTGGGTGTGATTTGTAATCCACATGAGTACTATTTCACTATACACTTATGTTTGCTATAAGGTTAATTACCTGACGTAGGTACACGGTTCCTTTATGACGACGTTAATCGGTCCCCATTTCATTTATCGTTATCTATTGTATACTAAAAAAGAGTCAGATATTAAGGCTTCGTATAAAAAAAATCACTGCACTCTCTAAGCAAGATAAATATTTTTGCTGATTACGCACCTAATCAAATTAAGTTACTAAGTCAAGAAAAGTCAAAAGAAGAGGTAAAATACGAAGTCTTATTAAATAGGAGGAGAAAAAGAAACTGCAAATAAGATGCACTATAAAAGCAGACTTAAAATTTGATATAGTAAATATACCAACTTACAAAGCTGTTAGTCATTTGAGTAAGATACACAATTTTCTCACAGTGCTATCTGTCATCTTCGGAATGCTACATTATGTAACGTTATTGTTGACTGTGTCGTTATGACCGACGATTAGATAAAGAACTCTTTACGGGCTGGTTTATACTGGTTTAGTAGCTTAGCCCTTTGTAGAAAAGAAATTACAGTAGGCCGCATGTTACAATACCAGTATAAGCATCTCTTGGTCAAAGTGTTACCACTAACGTGCAGTCTACTGTAGGTACTCTATTTTCAAGAAATCTAAAACCTGCATTATTATTTTTCACTGATAAAAATTATGAATATTCGAAATCATGTGTTACGTTATTCCTGTAGAAACGAGATAACAGCATTGGCTAATTCCTTGTGTAAATATAATTGGGAAATATAGGTAATTATTTCCCAATTATATTTAATACATTAGTAAGTCACCAAATTACGCGTGTATTCCTTGTGTAAATATAATTGGGAAATATGATTATTTCCCAAATAAATAATAATAATAATTTTTAATAATGTTTGTAACAAAACAAATAAAGGACATAATAATGTAATTATATTTACACAAGGAATACACGCGTAATTTGGTGATTTACATTTAGTAAATCACCAAATTACGCGTTAAAATAAGCAATTCAAATAATGGTAGAGTTAGATCTTTGTGAACGAAGTATTCCTAGCAAAACAATAACATTATATAAAACCCAGGAATTACTTAGATGCTGTGAGAAAAGATCTGTATCTTAGCATAAAGATGAATATACAAATGCGTCTACAAAGCTCTAGACAAGGAATTAATTATAGTGACAGCTTAATAATAGTATCATGTGACAATCTAAAGCGAAAAGAAGTGTTTTCAATCTAAATATTAAAAAAAGATAACCATCTTTTGTTATTAATTACTTTTGAAACTATGAATAGTGCGATAGTTTCCGGCTATGTAACTAGATGGCGGTAGAAGTCAATATACATCTCGCTACGATTACTTTCCTAGTGAAATCTATAGGAATTTTCGTTAAATTAAAAATATTAAGTTTAGGAGACTGTTTTTAATGTCTCAGATCAAAAAATCTGCTGTAAATCACACAGATATCAACCAAATCAACAATAGCCGATCAAATCATATGACCACAGATAAAATTCCCGGCTACCAAAAGTCGGAGGAACGCATAATATTTCTCATCAACAAAATAAATTCAAATTACGCAAACACCAGTTGTAGTCGACCCCATAGCCTAACAGCCTAAAGACTACATTCCCAAACAGATTTCTTGATTACCTAGAAGGCAAGTATTTCTATTTAATTCGGTTGCGCAAGCACGTTTCATTTTCATTTCATCTCGCAAGGAACGCCGGACTTATCTGAGCATCTATGGTAATGTGTAAAAAGTTGTACCTAACTGCTCGGAAGGCATGTTTTTTTAACTGGCAACGTTGGAAGTAATGAGGCAGTATACGTGAGTGCCTAAGCATAGAATTAGTGCAGTAATTTAGAGCGTAGGGTGCGGTTTTTGCACTGCAGGATTCACATTCCCCAGGCACAGTTATTGTAAGTTCTCATACCGGGAATAGGAGATCCTGTTAATTATCACCAAAGTATCATACCTATACTTTCTTTAAAACCCGTATCACCATAACCGTGTTGCCAATTGAGAAACCATAAAATATTATAACCAAAACTAAACTTTATCACCACACGACGCAAAGATGAATTAAATTAAAGTCTTCTTTAGGAAGTATCAAGCCATTAACCATTCTGGTCTGGCAACCCGTTATGAACATGTCTCGACAAGTCTGAGGAATACTGAGAAACGGGGGCAAGGACTAGGAATCCATGAACTTATAGAGTTATTTAATGACTTGTCTACACAATGGGCCATGATGGCAGTCATAAAATTCATTAATAGTTTTCTAATTAGCTAATGATCCATTTCAAGTCTGAAAACGAAAGACAATTTATTGGGCCTTTTAAATTGAAGGCATTAGTTAATGAGCAGGAATTTAAAATGGATGATCATACTAAGCATAACCATGCAAGGCGTCCCATTTTCTGGTGGTTAGCTGTTAAAATCCTTTTAACTAATGTTTTTTTTTATTGGGTCTATTAAGTAAGTGCTCTGAAAAAGGTATGTAACATTTTAAACAAAAAGTAAAACCGTTAACAAGTTAACCGATTTTAGCCATCTACAAGACACAAGGCGTATTACCTTCTAAAGCTTTTTCTTTTTCAGGATTCATAAATCACTCCAATTTTCTTTCATCAACCACGCTCTCCGATGTGTGATATATTAATCCCACATGATGTCTTTATAAGCGCATTTCACTTGGAGCACAAGTAGTTACGACAGCGAATATAATGTTTTCTTAGAACAGCACGTCTTGAGCAGAAGATGTACTTAATTGGACGTCCAGTGGACACCTATTTAGTTCTTGTGATGTGCAATGAGGATATTTATGGATCAATGTTGGTCCTAAAGCTTCCAACATTGGCATATGAAGTTGGAATGCATCATCTACCTAGTCTTTTCCAACTATGTTGGGGTCGGCTTCCAGTCTAACCGGATGCAGCTCCTGACCTCCACAACCCAGGTACTGGGTAATACGATACCCCTTGGTAAGACTGGTTGTCAGACTTTCGGGCTTCCGACTACCCATAACGACTGTCAAAGATCCACGAATGACACCCGGGACCAACGGCTTAACGTGCTTTCCGAGGCACGGAGGGGTCTCGGTATGTAAAGATGGTCACACATCCACAGACTAACCGCGGCAAGCGTAGCTTAACCTGATCGATCGACGTGTGCGGCTGTTATTATTAAGCCACCCGAACGCGTTGCCATGTTGGAATGTGTTAGGCCAAATATCGGTAAGGATAATTTTGAATATCATTTGTTATGCAACATAAAAACGTTATGATTGTGTTAATTTGGGTAAAATGGTGATGGTAAAGTAAAAGGCATAGTCAAGGATGATAAAGGCTTCTAGAGGACTTGGACTCAAAAATACGTCACACACAATGAAACATAATTTGGTAAAAAAATGTATCATACCTACTTATTCTTATCTTACTGTTAACACCATCAATAGTTGCTTAGTTAATTAAACTTACAAATTTACAAAAGCTAACGTTAAAGACTTCAAAAACTTACCTCTAGCAAATCGTAGAGGAATTCCACATAACTCATTATCGCAGTGATAAATTAAAAAAATTAAAAACTTCACTAAATAAACCTCACTGCACAAAGTCTTTTGTCGGAGTGGCAATGGCAACTGCAAAAGATAATTTGTTTATGGTAGGTTACCACACCTATGCGCCTACGCCGTTTTTTAAACACCTGCCTATCTATATATGGACACTAATCAACAGATTTAATATTAACATTGCTGTTTTTTTTTCTTGTCTACCAACTGTGTCATTGACACGGAGAAAAAAATGCAGATTTTTCCGAAAGTCTTTGGACTTTTGTTTTATTTCCTTTGAATTTGAAAGTCATCTATCTGTATTAGGAAGTCGCTTAAAAGCCAGTAAATGTCATTTTAATTATCATCTAGTGTTTGTTAAATATTGAAGGAAAATAATGTATAAATCGGCACCAGCAAGCCGCGAATCATCGTCAAAACCGGTTTGAAAAGTAGGCTTGCAAAATACAGCTACGGTGTTAGTAATCATGCAGTACTGTGATTTCTCGGCGACAAAAAACTAAGTTGACTGCAGATTATAACGTATAGGTGCAATAAAAAACTGACGACGTCACGACAGCTTTAAAACGAAAAAGTAAGGCGGGAAAAGTTTCAAATAGATCATACTTAAATCCTCAATTTCAAGATGCACACAAAAGGTGGTTACATAATAATAAATCACGCTACTTACACACGTCAAAATGCGCTTACGCACCAAAACCACAGTTAATATACTCTAATGATAGTGTACTGCTGCCTCAGCAACCGACAATCAAACGAGATTCAAATGAAAGCAGTTTGGCTCCTTCAGAATCAAGCCCGAGGCACGGATGCGTTGAAAAAATAAAAAAGCTTTGGTCGCGTTCGCGTGCACCGTTCGTGGGAACGTTGGAACAATAAAAAGTATTTAATCGACACGATTATCCGGGGTTGCCATTTGCGAAAAATTCGGACGATCTTGAATATGCACGGTATAATTTAATTTTAATATTACGCTGTCGTATTCAACTTCAACACAATGGTGCTGCGGAGCGAAGTCGGCAGCTTTTTGTTGCGAAAAAAATATGGCGGATGTAATTACAGCAGTAGATACAAAATCGGATTGCTATTTTTTGGAACCAGTCAGTCTTTTCGATACGGTTCTATTATCGAGAGGAGGTAGCGATTTTTCACGGATTATATGTATTTGTGCCGAATCCGAATAGAGATGTTTCGAAATTGTGTAGCAAATATTTATTTCTGTAAAGGTCGAGTAACTTCAAACTTTCAAGAATAATGTTTGACAAGTGAATTAAGGTGTATTATTAAGATGTCGCAGTCGCAGCACAATCCTTTCGAGGTTAGACTCAACAAAATTTATGTAACTATTCGCCTCAAACAAGTCTTAAAATGTAAACGAATCAAGAGCTAAACTGTCAATCTCAGATATTCTTCCACAAAGTTCAATAACACAGCTGATTTGCATTCGCCAAGACATTGAAACCGCTTCTCGTCCTGAGAATCGATAATACGATCGGTTTCGCGCCGAGAATTTCGGATTCAAGTCCGAACAACCATATAGGTCTAATAAATTAAGAGTCGCGATGCGTGTGCGCATTACAAAACGATGACTAAACATCGCATCGGCCGTGCAATCTCTTACAACCTGATTTTTGTCGTGACTAATGCGAAATATTCAGATTTTTACTAAATAACCGTGTTCTTTTATAATTTTCGGTTACTTTTTGGGGATTTATTGGACTAATAAATTATTCGTATATTGAAATTTTAGTCTAGACAGAGTTTTATCATAATATATTTTTTATTTGTTTTCTACTATAGATATGTTTTTTTTATATCTATGATTATAACTATGACGGTAAAGTCAATGAAACTCTACCGACATAGTAAAAGATAAGTCCACTTTAAAAGGGCAAACAACTATTTGCCCAAAGCTCCCAAAAAGACAGTTCAAGTTTGAAGTTTAGAGTATCATTTGTCGTTAATAACATATTCTTGCTCTCTTAACCGTGAAATCACTTCAGAAGAAAATTGCCCCTAACAGCCCAATTACCATAACATTAACAAACTAAATTAGGACATAAAATCTTTAAAGATTCCATTGAATATGTCAAGTATTCAATTCAGTCTGACTTGTTAAAACGTTCCGTAAAAGTTACGGTTCAAAAATTCTCCCAGGCATAAATACATACTTGTTTGGCCTGTCAACTTCTGCAAAAAGCACATTCAAAAGTAAACTCTATGAATAGGAAGCAAGTCTTAAAGTAAGTTGCGCAAAAACTTGAAGGCCGCCGGAAAACAAGTGCGGTTAGATTATTGGGATCGCGATCACAGTTTAAATATGGCCGCGCATCCGGTCAATTGAGTGTCGATTTTACTAATTAAGAAGACTTGATTCTAATTCCGATAGATGCAAACGTCAGTGTAGGTGTTAGAATTACTAAAAAAAAAATGAGACCCATGAAACAATATTAATATTTTAAACCTTTTAAGAACCACCTCAAATGAATGTACAATTTCAAGAACTATATTCCATATTAAATTCATACTGTGCATACATATGAACAGTAATAACTGTAACTACATTCAAGGAAAGAAACTACCATAAAAACTAATCAAAAATTACTGCGATCATCAAATACCTACAATTTTAATAAAAGCTCACTGGACTCCCGTTTAGTTAAAACACGGCGACAATATCAACATGCAACCGTAATAGGATTGTCCATCAGATATGGTGAGAATGAAAGCTTCCGTGGATGTCAAAATAATTAAGATTGTTGATAACGTTTGATAGGCTAATTTGTTTTAATTAGCTAAAGGCATCGGTTCGGTTAGGTATGGAGGAACAAGTATGAGTCATACTAGCCAGGAAAAACAATATGGTGTAGTTGTATTAGTCAGGTTTCTTACTAGGACGATCGAAATTGAAGCATTGTATAATTTGTATAATCCGGGTCTCAAGAAACGTATAATTTATATTTCAAAATACTCCTGTAATTTTTGGGACTGCAATAGCATCGAATATCTTAAGAGTTTAAGCAACCATTAACATTGTTTAACTGCCCAAAAAACACAGAAATTACTGTAAGATCCCACAAAGACCAATTTCCAACTAAAACCCCTTTATTAAAAAAAAGGTTATTTTCAAATCCATCCATCAGATCTGTATAATTATTACAATCGTATAATATGGCAACTCTGACAGCCAGTAATTGATGCGTTCAGTTTTGAAAAACGTTCCAGAATCGATGGTAATCAAATATTTTTGATTTAATTGTCGTAAGGTTGGTAATGTTCGGTTCGAATGATTGCCCGTTACTTTTGAATAATTGAATGATTGGCACTTTCAAGCTTGAGCTTATTAATGTAAGTGATGTTATTAATAAGGGTTTTTCTCATGAGTGTATTCTAATAAGACTACAATAGCCAGCTTGCTTGAATAGGAGATAGCTTGAAAGCAGCTTCAGTGTATTACAGTTAATTATCTAATCTTTCTTCATATGATTACTATTGCAATGCCATTCTCAATTGAAAAGATTTTAGAATGATACACAATTATCATTATGCTCAATTACATCTGTTACCAGCTAAGCAACAAGACAGTTCTAATTCCACCCATATAATTATTTCCCAGTCGTATATTTATCTAAAAACGAAAAACACGACACTGTCATGTACAATCACTATAATTTGTCCGACAACATTCAGCTTTATTTCTTTAACATCCAAACTAATCGACTTAGAATAGTGAGGGGACTTAACTAAATAAAACAGTCGATCCCTACACTATCAAAGGCTGATGGCTCAAAGACTGTGTGGGGAAGCAAAACTACTCCCAATGGACATGTAGCAATAAACAGTAGGGCTCTAGACAGAAAACAGACGTCCTCGCACGAAGGGAAGGGCCCTTCGTTTAGAACATTTTATAAATAAACCTTTAAATAGTGACCTCCTTTTTGTTAATATTGGAATGTTTATAAAAAGTTTTGGACGATATTCAAAGAAGAGAGGAAATAAGTTTAAATTAGGAGCGTTTTTGTGATGCGCCTACTGGAATCAAAAGGAATAAAATAGAAAACAAAAGCGATTAAGTCTAAAATTAACGATTGTCGTGTGTCGGCTATAAATAACTCGACTGTGCATAAATAATTCGGATATTCAAAAAAATCTTGCCATATGTCGGTATCAGCTGATCGGCCTCCATTATACTCAGTAATTCCTCTTAGCACAGGTAAAAGGATTTTTTGGTGGCAACTTTCAACAGCTGTTCGAGAGCGTGCACGCATTCGAAATCCCGAAATTTTCATACAATTTGAAGTTTCGTTAATGTATCCGAACATCTGCGCCAGCAGGTGCTGCCCCGGAATTTTTGAATTTCGAATTCGAACACTCTTTGTGTATCGAATTATTACTTTTTGTCTGACTATTGAAGGAGGCGGACTCGTTTTATGACAGTAAAAACGTATGGATTTTATTGCTACTTATTTTGATCAGCTTTAATGTCAATTAGTATGACATTTAATTATGGAAATTGGTATTTTACTGCTTCATGAGAATGTTATTTTTTTTACAAAATTGATTCAAAATAAAAATAACATTTTACGTCACAGAGGATTTAAATAATACATGAGGCACGTGTAAGCTACAGCAATCCTTAGACCAAATGTACATTCAATATCCGCAAAAAAAATCCTTTCCCCTCACATCCTTTCAATAGTTTCAATTTTGCTTTCCATAACCGGAAATGTCATTAAAACAGTCCACTTTTTTTCGCATCCGCATCCCGTACTTGATTCATATCGATGTGTTTGTGTAACGATACCGTTTACTACCGATATCCCAGATATCGGATATCATATCCGTTTAGTTGATATCCGATACTGGCTAGCGAATATTCTGCTGACTTTTTGCTTATCTTTATTAAGATAAGGGTGGTCTTTTGTATCAATTACTGTGAATGAGATTGAATGGCGAGCATCAAGGTTTTTGTGAATAAGACAGTTTCGGGGAACTTGTATTACAATTTTTCAACACGTACAACTTACTACCTATCGTTGCATATAATAAGTTTTAAAAGAATATATGTCTTCCATTTATTTCAAAATAATTAAAGTTGTAAATTCTTTTCACTCCAACACAAATTGGAATATATAATTATGCAAATTCATTCATTGGTCAAATTACACCCCTAAAAAGTAAAATTACTATCCTTAAAATAATGGAAAGGTCCCCCTGTTAACCGCGAGATACCATTATCCACAACATTGAATTAAAAAAAGCCTTTGGTATACTAATACGAGTACATGAAAAAAAAATGAAATGATCGAAAAAATAGAGATCCGTTGAAATCTCTATTATTTGCGTCCTTTGTACAAAACACCCCTGGTATCGGGTTCAGTAACAGCTGACGCTACAAAAACTACCCTCTTCCTTTATCTATGGTTACTATTCAATCTTGAGCACAGTTTTGTGCAGGGTTTATTAAAAATATTATTATTAGTTCTAAGTGATGTTTTGGAATTTGATGGAAGAAGTGACTTAAACTCTAAATATTGCATTCCAACCTGCCAAGCCCTTTTACATAAAATCAATAAATTAACAACAGGTACATAGGTAGATTACATAATTTAGAATAAATATATTTTTTGTATGTAAGTATAATATTATTTTGCTAATATAATTGCGTGCACCTGTTTCATCCCTGAATACCTTACCCTAAAATAATAGTCTAAGATCCCAACATCAATTGATCTTTCCTCATTATGTATTTTGAATGCAGGGTACTTTTAAAAATATTGTACACGTATTATTAGATAAAATAGATAAGAGCATTTTTTCTATTATTTTGTGGTTTGGTAAAATAAAATATATTTATGCTTCTCGAATCAACTACCACTCACTAAAGCGTTATTTATGTATCCTACGTTCTTTCATTCAAATTCAATTTCTAATAACCCAAGTTTCTAACCAGCCAAGAACATTGGATAGGCAACAACGTTTTTTTTCCTCGCCTCATGCACGGTTCGTTTCCCAAGCCTGCACAGTGCACATGGCACACAGGAATTTGACACGCAGATGTTCGTTCCGCCACCACATAAAATACCTAATAAAAATGGCCGACTTGCACTTTAGAAAATTATTTAAGTTTTATCACGCAATTATTTTGTCGGTGTTGTACTAACCACTAATTATTTTGAAGAAAGTTACTTAACTAATGATTTATTGTTTTGATGAAATAACATTGTGTTTGACTTTATTGTTGATTTTTATTGTAAAACCTATAAATTACGAATTAATTTCCTAATTGCATGCTCATTTTCTTTAATAATTATAATCACATAAAGTGAATATGTTTTCCAATAACACTGAATCATACTAATCCATAAAAAAATAACATAACATATGAGAAAGCTGTGACATCCATTAGCGCATGCGCGTGTGAATTACTTTGCGCTTGGAAAGATCATCATTCCATTACGAAATGTCACGCCCCATATGAAATGTTTATACCTACTGAATATTGGTTGGATTACAACGTGAACGATGTTTTAAATAAATAAACAAACTTCAATGAAAAATCTAATGAAGTAGGAATAAAGCAAGCTCTAGTTCTCTATTAAAAAAAAACTATCGCACTTAGCCCCAGCGGTAGACAGAACTGCTGTTAAAGTTAGACTAAAAATGGAAGTCGTTATTTTACTGGAGTGTTAGACAAAGTACCTATTACAACTATAGAAAAGAACAACCTAACACCTACTCTCGGTTTTCGGGCATAAGTAACATAAAATACTCCGAAAAATATTAGAATGTGTAGAAGAAACTTGATAATAATGCAATATCGTGCTCAACCTATCCAACTAAGGAAAATAACTAAATAGGTAGTCTTTGGCTTCACCACAAAAGTTCAATACGGTCGATTTGACCTGTGGCCTATTGAACTAAAGTCAACAAGCTTTTAGTCTTAGGGTTACGTTACGAGAGATAATAATTTGAGTGGCTTTTTTATTATCGCTTTATAGAGAAAAGTGGTAAGTAATAAAAACGAGACTGACAAATTGAAACATTAACCATGTTACTCAACAATACAAAGAAACATTTGACAAGAATTTGAGAAATCTAGAGTAAGGTAGTTTTGGTCAGCGACAGACTAAAAGTGGGTCCAAGCATGACAAGTGAGCCTAAAAGTGGAACCAAATAAGACAAGAGTTGCAAATTATTATGATTAAAAATATGCCTACTTAACACAATGTTTAATAACCAAACTTAATTGTTTTATAACACTTTAAAAGTGTTAAAAACATAACAACCGAGTAAGGAATGTGCAAAATCCTGCCTCGCCAAATGAGGGCCGACATTGTACGTAATCATACGCAATCCACACTTCGAAATTACACTAAATGAATTCTTACGTTATTTACCGGTAATAAAATAAGTATCTTCACGCATTTTAAAAGCAAATTACTTTGGCGCCACTTGCTTGTTGAATTGCAAAAGTTGTTGCTAGCTCCGCGGCTACGAATGGTCTCTTTTGTAACCCGTCTCCCACAAATACCATAAACAAAACAATGTAGTCATTCAAGTTCTTATTTCACTAAAAAGTTTATAACTTCAACTGTCAAAATTACTTTTTAATTTTGGAACATGTCAAAAAGCGCGCCACAAATCTAAAATTGCGCCAAAAGAAAGCCATCAATTTATTTTACGATGGTTTTTTATTGCGCGTATTTTTTAAGACATGGGTCATAGCAGTTTGACATTTTGTATATGAAAACACTAAGCATGGGCGAAAAGATTTTTATTGCGAATTGTCGTCCGTCGATCATCGTTAATGACACAGTAATTCGTTTATGGCCCTCTGTAAAAAGTAATGGTGATAAATACCATGAATTTTTAAGATGTGGCAATAAGCCATAAGCTTTTGCGGGTGGAAAGATGTGAGTCACAACCTTAGAGCACAGGCCAATTTTATTGTGAATAAGAAGAAAAAAAACCTTACTGCTCTGAAAATCAGTTCTAAAGCTCTAAAAGTAAACTTAAAAGGTGACACAACAAAAACATGTAGATTAACTGTATTTTTTTATTAAAACATAAAAATCACGTTTTTCAAACGTCACGTTAAAATAGTAGTGATGCTACAATAAAATAATCAAAAATCACTAAAAATGTTAACATTTTACGTTGGCCTAACATGGAGAGATTTACAACGAGTATTACGTTTCGCAATGAATTGTAAATCAGTTTTATTGTGTCTGATTAATGAAGATAGTGCCTATTTATCATTTTTATTGGCCTCGACCTCGAGTAGAAGGAAATACTTTAGTTAATAGGTAATTTCTTCCGTCCCTCCAGGAATTTCTTGATAATCCTGCTCCTTATAAATTATTAGTTTTTGGAAAAACAAAAGACTAACTATTGAGTAATGTTTTATTTGGGTTTAGTCCCTATACATTTACTCGTGTTTGAAGTTGTGAAGGCTTCATTTTGGAGTACTTTATACCAGTGACTGGTATTTATTAACACCCGATTTTGACATATCTTGGGACACTGGGGTCCCAGACCTTTGGAAGGCGTACGAGGGTCCGAAGCCAACTCGCAGAGGCCCGATAGACTTTTCCAACAAAATGAGGCACCAACGGACGATTATCCCTGTTTGTACTATGCAAGTGCACCCAAGGACAACCCCCGGTTGGTGTAGGACTGTTTCAGGATATGGAAACAAAGATATTGGATTATGGGTTTGGGTGGCTAAAGTGAACAAATTAACATCCGATTACTATTATTAAATGCATTCCTAAGTTCACTGCTTAATACATTGATCCTCGAATGGCATGACCCGACAGTAAATATTGCAACATCTGCAAAGCTAATTAAGTAAAATTGAACGCTCTTTGCATACCGTTAAAATACGTGTATTTCTGCATATATTTGCCGCTGGTTTTTGCATAATATTTGGTAAAGTCATGATAACTTATCTTTGATAAGTAGGTTACGCATTTGTTCACCGAAAAATGGATAAAAAAAACTTGCCAGAAAGTGCACTTTTATAATATTTCCTAACAAGACATTATGAATAATTGTAATAGCGCCAGTTACAAGAGATAAATAAGTACAATTGCTTTTAATGAATGCAAATGATTATTATGAATGAATGTTCTTAAGGGAGACCAGAATGGCATTTAGTATTTTCTAGGTTATCTCAGTACATGGGTACACTTTGATAAGTGCTGTAATCTACCTTAGCATCTCATTTTGAACCAGTAACCTACATAAATAAAAAATTATCGGTATCGCGATTTTAAACAAAACTGATATCGAGTACCTTGTGAAATAGTGACTGACATGCAACATTACACGTAGATGTAGATCATTACAAAAAACGCCACGATAGCTTTAGCGTTTGCTTGACGGAATTTGACCGGTATAATGCTACCTATGTATATTTCTTCGGGTCGACAGACTACTGAACGGTACCAGTGATAGGTACTTCAAAGAAACGGTCTCATTCAAAGTTGCTCATACAAGGTGTACGTTACACTACCCAAACATAACACTAGCAAGTACTTAAAACCTAAGACCTGAATCAAAAACAGACTTCAGCATTTAGAAAGGCGTCTTAAAAGGTGAAAGTCATGCTTTCATGCTTTGCAAAAAACTCGCATCTCGTCGCGGCCTTGCCAAGGTGAGTGCAAGGGGGACATAACGGTGCGCTGCGCGGGCGCTCCGGCCCCCGCGCACCAACTAACATTAATTTTCATACACCATCGCCATCTTTGGCATCCAACGAACGTTCCCACACTATCCCTCGTACGTGCCACACAAAATAAACAGCAATGTACACGATCAAACCACGTGCCTCGTCGGAAATGAATATGGTTTTTGATACACTTCCTTTCAATGCTGTTGTACTTAATGACCGTCTAATATGGTGTTCTGTCCCATAAAGTATGGTTCAAATTTCATACACGTCTATCGTCGGTTATGGGAAAGCTAGGTAACGGTTGCTAGCCTTATTGCGGTAAGAGCCTGTTAGGCATTCGCTCTGCTATTTGTAAACAAAGGTGTAAGTCTGCAAGAGTAATTTTCCCCAACTAATGTGGTATTTCATAAGTATTGTTACATCGTTCTGTCATCAGCATTAACCATAATATTGTCATCACGTAATAAAATCTGGGATGTAATCTTATTGTTTTAAAGTAGGGTAACTGTGTTGGCGGTTTTTTCAAGGACGTTCTCTCGTTTTGACATCCCAATTAAACAACTGAAGCGTGTACGATGGCCAAATTGATAGAGCTTACAAGGACATTCCTATTATGTATTGCAAATTTATACAGCATGAATAAAGATGTGTTGTAATTTTTGACATAAAATTCTACATACCATCTCTTATTAAATTATGTATTCGTAAAGTAGACTTAGAGCCACTTTTCTGCGAAATAGCTAACCGTAAGTTTTCGTACATAATGAACTACTTGGCATTCAAAACGCATACTTGAGCTGCAGCTGCAACTACACAAATGTCCCCTCTCTAAGAAATAATTCAGCGGAGGGACCTGTCCTAATCAAAAAGGGCGACTTACGATTTGGCTGATCTCCGTGATTGGAATTGGTGTGATAGTTTTATCCGAGCTGTGGGGGAGCGATGAGGCGCTGGGAGTTGGCGACACTCCTGGCGAGGAAGGGCCATTCCCGACGCTCTCCTTAGAAGTTCGGTTGGGAGACAGCCTCGCTGGAAAGCTGAGGGTCTTCGTCCACTGCGATAAGCTACGCACCATCTTGACTGTTCATAAGCACAACACTCGTTCACTGAACTCTTTGTGACGAGCGACACGCGCGCTCGCTAACACGGTCCGCGGACGAATGGAGAATCGAAGAGGGCAACAAAACGTACAGCCTGTGCAAGTTGCGACTTGACCGAGCGGAGGGGAACGCGTGTAGGGTGGCGATGTACGCGTCGATGCAGTTCGGAGTCCGGCCACCTATGGGTTTTGGGTCGGATTTTCTTTTGTTTATCGGATCGCTTCGGCTACCTCGTGGAGCAAAAAGTTTCGAACGATCATCTTTGCGTTGTAATGAATTGGCAGTTAATTTACAGTTTGTTGTGTTGATTTAGTTCGTTATAAATCCGATTAGTCACCAACTTGTTTTATAGGAGAGGCACAAAGTAGGTTTTTTTTTGTTGAAAGGAATATCAATTTTTATTACCCTTTCACTTTTATAACTGACTTGAAACAATTTACCATCCTTGATATACAAGAAAAAAAAGGTCAATGATAAAAAAGAGCTTTTGTGATATAACCATTTCTCAAAAAGCCCATTAGTTCTCCCATTCAAAAGCACATCTCAACGCAGACTTCAAACCCATATACCTACCTCACACATTCATTTGAATTAGCAATGCCCTATAAACGCAGAAAATAACTGCACGTAACGAGGGTGGCACCCTCCTCTCTTTTCAAAAACTCCAAGATATGTGCGAGCGCATATGCGCGATATGTATAGACTGGTTTTAAATGCGACTTATGCGTATTGTTCGGAGTATGCAATCAATTTTTCATGTAACCAAGAATAGAAAAAGGAAAGAAAGCTTTATAATAGCCATATTCTTGAGCAAGGTTATAGGCTATTTAACATTATGCTATGACCCTTAGAAGCCAAGAAAAAAATTGAAAATTAGAAAGAACGTTAAGCTTAAATTATGTAATAGCGCGGGCGGGCGATTAATGCTAACTACATACTACAAGCAGTCTAGCCCTTTACTTGACAAAAACTTCTCATCTTGAGAAAAAACTGTTTCTATTAACTTCGCATCCAGACAACCAAAGCACTTCTTCGTAATCTAAGAAATTAGTTTCTCCACAAACCATAACTCAACCAAGCTTTTATAAACTAGGTACGTCACGGATGGTTGGTTAAAAGCTCCATTAAAAAACTTGGAGCTTATGGTTCGTGATAAACAGGAGGGTGCATAAGACGCGAATCGATACAATGGGTGCGCAGGATTGCGTGTCGCAACTTCCTGAAGCCACGTGCGCGCGCAGCTGACGCCCGCAGCGCATGCGCGCTGAGTGCATATTTGAAGGGTTCGAAGGAAACTGTGAGTGGAATAGTAAGGAACCTTTTGTTTTTACATGCTTTGGGACCGACACTTGGGAGAAAGATCTCTTCGATAGTTTTTAGACCTTTTGTTTCGTATTCCATTAGGTTTTCTTGCCAAAATAATTGAATATTTTGAAACATACTCTCGGAAGTAATTTATAAGTATTCGTTACGAAGTTTCACAATTATAAATTTCTTATAATCAAGTTACTCTTGTTCTGCATTAAATTACAGTTTTATTTAATTACATCACTGATGACATTACTAAGCTATAAATAAATGAATACCCAATCAGTTTACATCCCTGACAAACTAAGCTCCCTGTTTATTTTACAACGCTCAGCACTAAAGATTGTCTTGAGCAAAAAAAGGGTCGTTACTGCCCCTCGTTATAAGTACGGGGGCTCCATCAGCCCCTGGACCACTACTACCCTATTGTTCTCAGATAGGGTTGGTAGGTCTTACTTTGAGGGTACTTAGATACTTGATGTTGGCACGGTTCGATATAAGGGTAGTTAGAGTGCTTTGTTGATAGTAGTTTGGGCCTGTTTTGTTTGAGATAAAAATGTAAGCATCATTAACGCAGCTTATTTGTTCGTTAAGGGTTTCCAAATAGAACACAATACAAATATTGATAAATAGTTGTGTTATGTTAAAATGTTATCTGATTGCCAAAAGCAATCAAATGAACTAATGATCTTGGAAAGTCCTATACAGTGGTAAATTAACGGTGGGGTCAGATCATTTAGAAATTAATTAAAACATTGCGAATGACTAGGACCTGGATGAGACTCGCGCAGACCAGGGAAGCACTGTACAAAAGGGAAGAGTTCTATACTCAGCTGCAGCAGTGCGTGAAACAAGGCTGCCAATGATGTCGATGAGTGCGAATTACGTCAATAGTTCACTTACAAGTTGATTTAGATTAAAAAAAACCCGAAAGACGACATGTTTAATACCTCCTACGTCTCTGTGCAAATATCGTGTCCACAATTGATACCCAAGGTGACAACAACAAATGCTTTAGAATTTAAAAAAGCATACCATACAATTGTGACCAAAATGAGTCATAGAATGTGTTTAATAGGCATTGACAGTTGGTAATAGCCAACAGGCAAAAGAGTTTGCGTTATAGACAATAGTTCTGAGTACCGGATACGGCGGTACGTGTCTTGAAATACAAGTAATGAATTGCGCAAATCAAAACAAAATCAAATGACATTTATTTCCTTTTTATCATTTTATAGACGTCTGCAGGCTTTTAAAAGGATTATTTATTACTCTTCCTGATTCTAGCTTGGGAACCTAAGAAAGCATGGGTGTATAAATTTAACAGTAGTAGCACGTCCTAAATTAACTGTACCAACGTAATAAACAGTTTTTTTTTCTTCTAACGGCTACAATAGAGATATGGAAAATGCCAATCTGGATTTTCCATACCACAGTTTTTACCAAAAATGACACTAAATATAGAGAATATAAAGGGTTTAAACCAGAACCACCTAACCCTAATAAAATTTACAACACCTAATTTTAATGCCACACGTAATTTTGGGTATTAAAAATAAACGTTAACACTAAACAATGTTTTCATAACAAGTAAAGAACGCATTTCTATATACGGCTTCAATTGTTTTGATTTTTGATTGCCCCTTAAAAAAAACAAGTGAAAACGTCAAAATAATTAATGTAGGTAACAGAACAAAGACAAACGAATGGTGTAATTTTTTCAACTAAACATGGCTTGAAAAAACATTTTCTACTAAATTTTTAGCTCGCCAGGGATTAAAGTTAACAGGCAATAATTAATATGCACACATGTTTTCTACTACAGACGTTTATTGACGATTTAAGTCGATTTGGCCAGTAAAAAATAACTATAAATAAAAGCTTAATCTCAAGTTAAAACAAAGACGTGTAAAATGTCAAAGTGACATATCCTCGCTTTCGTGAAAAGTATGGTGACTGTACTTTCAGGTTTTTGTCTTATGCAGTTTTTTTTTCGTAATAAACTAAATACGTTAAAAATTTTGCAAGTTCATTCATAAGTAAAAGTAAACAATAAACTAAATGGATTATGTAGTGTATAAAATTATGTTGTATTTTTAATTTAAGTAATTATTATAAATGATAAATGATTTTATTTTTGTAAGTAGGAGTTTTACTTAATAGTTGTTATTACTCGGCTTTAAATATAGGTATTCTTCTTTTTGTCAGTTATAGAACCACTTTTAAGGGTCAACAATGGGAAAACCAATTGTTTCTAGCAACGGCTTATGAAAATCCTGTTTATCCGCGATGACGTTCGTCTTTATCTAAAATTGTATGTGTCTTTCAACCGAACTTCGATATAAAAATCTACGTTGTTAATGAAACTCGACAAAGCTCACAGAATAAGTAAGCTGAAGTGGCAATGGGTCGGCCATATTAGCCGTAGAACCGATGACCGTTTGGGTAGACGTGCTCTTGAGTGGAGACCGCGAATCGGCAAACGTAAGGTAGGACGCCCTCAGGCTAGGTGAAGCGACGATCTTCGCAGTGTGCCTGGTGGCAGCTGGCTGAGAGTTGCCGAAAATCGAGTTGAATGGCGTGCAATAGGAGAGTTCTATTTCCAGGAGTGGACTGCTGTAGGCTGATGATGAATGAAACATAAAATAATAATAATGCTAGAGAACATTGTACCCACGGATAAAAAGTATGTATTTAGTCTAAGTCTTTTTATGCTGATCCATATAACTGGGGAATCCTGGACCCCTGTCGTACAGGTGTCCCAGTTCAGTCGTCGAGACCCATTGATGTAACGTGTATTGAAGTTTTTGGGAATGAATTACTATTATTACTAAATAATTTTTAATAGTTTCTACCCAATCAGAAAATATCCTGCTTCCCCCAAAACGCACAGCTACACCACACATATTGTCAGGCGAGGGTTCCTTTATTATTAAAAACTAGTAAACGCGTGTTCAAAATTTGTTCTCTGTCAATCTGACTAGCTATTCCCGTACCTCGTAAATTACGTTCTAACACCGTGAAATACTTTGGCAAAAGCGTGTCAAGTTAATTAGTTTGCTCTAAACTCTGTTTAATGTTTATTTTGAATATTTGGAAGTGATTTAGCCAATAGATGAATGATTGATTGGGTGTCCCGTTTTGAACAAACTGAAAATTTTAATAATGGTGGTTTAAAATAATCTTCGGTATAGTGAAAATATTGGTTAAGGATACTGGCAAAGGTTAAATACATGTAAATTTAAGTGCTTTTGTGGATTAAATAAATTAATAAAAGATTACTTAAGAACATCCTGGGCTCCAGCTCCAGGATCAACAGAATAATGATAATGTATATAGAGCCTATAATGTCCCCAAAGCTATTACAGGGCTCCTCTCGGTCAGAAGGAGTGGGCCGTAATCTCCACTACTTGAGCCCAGTGCAAGTTGGTAGACCAAGAGACTTTTGCCTAATCTGTTGACCGCAGAATAAAAGAAAAATAAAAAAATACAATATTTTATTTCATATAAATCTACAAGGGAACTAAGGTAACGTCAGTAGCTATAGGTGCACGGTTCCAACTGGTCGTTTCCTGTAAAGAAGAACCTGCAAGAAACTTTACGATTACGCTTTTAAAAATAATTGGCTTTAGAATGAACTCCAGGTACTTGTGTACCTCAACGGTGTCAATACGAAAGTGTGTATGGTCGGATAATCGTTATCAATTACTGAAGTGTATGATTTGCTTGTCACACTGCATATTCAGTAAGTATTGCTGACCAATGCGAAGTAGGCAATTAACTTTAAACGCTCTACTTGTTTGTAAGAGTTCAATCAAAGTAGTTATTAGTGTTAAATTAGCTGATAAGTAGAGCTAGGACATAGAGCATTTGAAAAGGCGCTTGTGAAATGTTTTTACCATGCTCTACCTCCTGTCCTGCTCTCTGTGTTTCAAAACATGGAGTCAAAGTGACCTCTGCGCTATCCTGTCACCGACAACGCCGCCGTGGAACTGGCACAGTTTTGGGAAAACAAGATTCAAAATACAGTCGTTCCAGATACACGAAGAAGAAGAAGACTAACCATTTTTTTTTTCAGGAAACACCTCAGAAGTCATCTATTATTTTGGCTCATAACCTAATCAGCAAAAATACTGCAAACCATTTTTGTTTCTGAAACGATTAAAAAATATCTAAATCACTATTATTTCCCTCTTGAAAAAACTCGCTCTCTGCGCTCCTGCAACTAATTATAAATGAATTCTCTCATCAGCTTAATTTTGATAAATTTGCCTTCAAAATTAAAACCCAATGATTACATGCGTGACCAAAAATATCATAATACCAACAATAATACCCAGAAACCGATTATGACCATAATACCCTTATCTCTACTAACCTCATTCCATTAAGTAAGGGTGAGGACTCATTTCCGGCTAGAACGGCCAGTTTTCAATTAAGGACAATAGGCAGTAATCGATTTGGCCCGCAGAATGATCACTCATTAAGGAAGCTACAAAAAACATCAATTAGGGTGCTGGTTTGGGAATACCACGTGGGTGTGTGGTAAGTGTGTGAAGTCGTGGGAATATTATCCCAGGACAGTATAGGATATCCTACTTTCGGGAGTGTTGGTAATGGCAAGAGAAAGGATTTAAATTGTGATGTCAAGTGGTATCAGCATCCTAACCTAAATTTTATAGAATCCATGTCTTACTTATCCTTTTCCCAACTCTGTGTCGGATTTCAGTGGTTCCTGGCTACCATTCTGACCACTAGCGATGAGATTATCAATATTTTACAGAATATACAACTGTCAAGATAGAGGGGCTCGTGGCTAAATGATAACAGCCGCACAGGTCGATCGATCAGGTTAAGCTACGCTTGCCGCGGTTGGTCTGTGGACGGGTGACCATCTTTACATACCGAGACCCCTCCATGCCTCGGAAAGCACGTTAAGCTGTTGGTCCGGGTTGTCATTCGTGGATCTTTGACAGCCGTTACGAGTAGTCAGAAGCCCGGAAGTCAGCTGCATCCGATTAGTCTGAAAAGGCTAGGCAGATGATTATACAACTCTCAAGATAATAGTCGTCAAGCTCAAAGCATGTATATCAATTTAACCATTTACAGGCACATTTGTGTCCATCGTCAATCATCATCACCCTACAGCTGTCCAATGCTGGACATAGGCCTCTCCAAGCACGCCATTCAGCTCGGTTCTCGGCGACTCTCATCCAGCTTCTACCAGCCACCCTGCTAAGATCGTGGTATATCCACCTATTTGGTATTCGGGTAATCAATACAAATGAGACCCTAGAGTGATAGTACACAATCGAGTAAGTATAAAGTATTTATAATTGATGTAGTACTAGGTAATAAAACTTTGCCTCTTTCAAGTATTGCTATATTTACACCATCGGAATGCGAGTTCAACTCAGTTAATTAGGTGACTAATTACAAATTCACAAGAAATCTATAAGGAAATGTGCTAATTATAGGCATTCCAGGAAAGGGTTGAGTTTATTGTTTTAAAACCATAACTCCTTTAACTATAAAATATAAATTCCTTAACTTTCTCTTATACTTATATTAGGTATAAATTGTAAGTATAGCGAAAATTAAGGACCAACGGTCGGGTTGGTCCTTAATTTTAAACTGAACAACTTTAATAGATTACGGTAGTACATAATGCCCTACTAAAGAAGGAATACTAGATAGTTTGAATCATATTATGATTCAGACTATCTAGTATTCCTTCGTTATGTGCTAACAAATCGACAATTTCAGACAAAAAAGTCCCAGTATTCAACGATCCTTTCATACATATTTATTCCTAAAATACCATTTGCCAGTAATTAACAACGCTCACCTACAAGCCATCATAACCGTGACAATAAGCATGTATGAAAGGAATTTCAATTAATTCTATGCGTTTGTATGGCCTTTGTTTCCTAAGCCCCACATGCATCCGCACCCTTCGTAGACGATAATGGTGTTATTCTATGGGGAATATTTTATGCGATAGGCAATACATTTTTGGAAGCACCTAATAAAATAATATTTCTATGGGAAAAGCAAATAGGAAAGAATTTACACGATAATTTTAATTGGAAAGTTCACGTGAGAATCTACTACACGGCGGTAAATGTTATTTTGAGATAATCTTTTGGGTCCAATCAAGTGCGAAAAACAAAATTTAAATACCAAGTGTCTGTCCATAAAATTAATAGCCTAATACTATAGACAAAGTGACGGACCAACTGCCAACCGAAGCCACGTTGCCGAAATCAATTAGAACCACACAAAAACCCACCACACGTCCCTGCAAGCGGTCCCTTTAAACTTTAAACCCATTGTAACATCTAACTGCCCTTCAGTCAAAGCCCATATGTGGCACGAACCAAGGCACTAATAAAAACAGTTCAGCAAAATGACCGGTCCCATATGGCGTTGAAGAAAACCGGGACATCTTAGGCACATGTGGACAAATAGACGTATTTTGGCCTATTGTGTTCCAGATTTTTTTTGGTGTTGGCACACGTGGCGGTGTTAAATTTTTATGACCCAAATTGTGTAGCCTTTGAAGCAGTGTGTTTTTAATTTGTTAGGGCATATGGATCGAAGAGGAAATATTAGGTAGGTAATATGACGACGTAATTAAAATATATATGGTCCACGAATTGCTTTTTGAGTCGTGTACGTTATTTATAGAGACTCCAACTTTACGAAACAAATGTTTCATTGTTTTTGTGTTGTGTTGTTTGTGTTTAAGATCTGATTGCATCCTTCCGCAGAAGATGGTGTTCACACTGTTCACCTAAAAACGGAGTCAATTCGAAGTTGCCAATCCGGTTCTGTTGTGATATTGCTAAACATTCTAAACCTGGACTATACAGGCTATCGACGATTAGCCAATCTTCAATCGGCTGGAGTTCCCTTTGAGCATATGAATGCAGCGTATAGCCATGAATGTTAAACTCAAGGGCTTCAATCAACCTGTGTTTCCCTTCATATCGCGCATCCGTTCATAACACCTGAACATATCAATAAAATATTACATAATAGGAAAAGTCGTGTGCCCACCACACGAGCGTACCGAGAACTGATTATTAACAATCACAATATGACCTCATTGGCGCCATTTTATTTTTGATTGTCTCGTCAAACTATCGGACGTGCTCACGCGCCAAATGCTGATACGTGACTGACTTGATTAAGAACTTTTTACTTTGAATTTGTTTGATTCCATAATGTATAACGTAATTGCTGGCACACGGCATAAAATCAGAATACATTAAATTTATGTTCATGATTATTGCAAATATTACATGATGAGCTACTGCTCAGCCAGCGCCCGTAGAGTACCTACTCTCTAAGGGCACTGACTTTCATAGCAACTGGTCACGCTGACTGACGTTTCAACTATTATTATGTACGTTGTAGGTACATATTTTGATTGTTAATGATAAGTTTGCAAGATAAGCCTGGTAACCTAATAAGATGACCAGAGTTGAATAACCCCTATAAATTGACACCATAACAAGATACCCTCACCATTAATTTCAAAATCGTTCAATTAATTACAACATCCTTCGTCATCGACACGACAACTTTAAACAAATTGTGCAATTCCAATACATTTTATTGTTTATCCCAATCATTCTATCGACCCATATCACTGACATTAAAAACTACCCTAGAATATAAACCAACAGCCTCGTTGTCACACAGAGACAGCTCTTAAATTAACTACACTTCAAAACAAGGTACTTAGCCACTAGCCAGTTAGCCACTGTTTTCGTCACCTGACCGAGCCTAGTCCTTTTAAGTACAATTCTAGAACAGGTTTGCATCCGGCACGGCCGTAGTCTTGTGCAAGACGCTAATAATATTGAATTGATATTTGACTGTCACTCCCACGTCATTGACGGACAAGAATTTTACGGGACATTAATGTGATGTTGGAGAAATGTTTTAGGTCGATACGTGCATAAAATTTAATTTTGGAAAAGATCCGGAACGAGTTCGGGAGGATCAAAATTAAAGAGCACTTGATACTGGTCCTGCGAAGATTGACAAAATCGATAGAAAAGAAGGTACCTACTATTAAAATTACCAAAGACATTATGTTTAGGAAAAATATGTAGCACAGATTAAGTTTTGGAAAAGATCCGGAATGCACAATTATAAAGTGACAGTAAAATCGGAGTTTAAACTGGGCTTGCAACAAAAGATAGTTGATGAAATAGACAAGAAAGTGACAATAGATATATTGGAAGATTGCTTGCTTTTTATCGAAAAGTGCAATGTGTAAGTAAGGCACACTTTCTCTTAGCTGACGAAGCAGGTTAGGCAGCTGATAAATGTTCGGTATAAATATGTATAGGTACTTGAAAGAATTAAACTTTTGATGTCAAAGGGAGCCAATGAATGAAGTGTGCTAATCGAAGAAGACCCGTGTACATGAGTTGGAATTTTTCTATTTACTTTAGTCACCCAACCTCCGAATCCCATAAATAAACAATAATACTTAATTAAATATCTCGTCTGCTTACATCGTTTCATCAATCTTTACAACTAAAATTACTAACGGCTTAACCGCTTCATCCCATTACGCACTAATTCGAAATTCAAACAAAGAAAGGGCATGGAACTTTTAAATCATGGAATAGTGAGGCGACATTGACGTAAGAAAAAAAATAAAGGCAGTGACACATTTATTAGACCTGTCATTCGATGGTACTTACCACTGACAGCTCATAAGTTTTGAGCCTTAATTTGTGATAAGCTAAATGCGTGTATGTACAGATGGATGCGCTACCGGATTTTAACTTTCACATTTCTAAAAGTATTGTTGGGTTATCGGTTATTTAAATTGGGTCTTTTAGCGTCTTTGTGTCGATGGTTTTATGGTTACAACACCGTCATGATCCGATATTTTATTACATCATCATAACGATAAGTCCTTGTCTGACTTACGGCAAGAAGCTAAATAGATACTTAAGTATAGAGTTTTTTTTTGTGAAGCAATAAAACTGAACTAAAATGAAATTATCTGATAAGGCCGTTTGAGTCACAAACACAAATGCCAATTAAATTTACGATTGGCATAAAATCTAATAGTGCCCTGTGTAGCTTAAGAATCTAGTTTCAATGCGACGTAACTAGGCGATGTTAGCTCATTCGTAGCAGGTGTTCTTACTATTTAGGTATGAGGACTTGTATATAAACTACCTTCGTATACTAACGAACGCGAACCAATAAATTCAAAACTCAACAACTCGGCCTCACCAACAAAGAAAACAACACATACCCTTTTATATTTAGTCAAATTTATTGGCTTAACTGAACTAATTACATGCGGTGACAGTGTATTTCGGAACATAAGTCGACTAATTCGTCGGACAGGCGAGACATAATCGTAATCGAGGTAATGCGCCTCACTATGCCATCGACGAGTTATGGCGCCAACATTTACTTTTTTGTTTTTAAACAGTTGACACTGGCTGAATTTATAACGCATTAAAAATTACTATGAGATTGTCTTTTCTTTTTTTCTGGACAATCCAATTTGTAATCTTCGTTGTACAAAGATTATGAAAAACTTGGAGAGTTATTTTTCAATCGATAGGTAGTCATTAACATCTTTCGGCGAGGTAACGGCTGTAACCGTATTTAAAAAGTTCATGGAATGACAGTCTGTCGACAGCCGTACAATTTGGCACTTTCATTACGTCAAAGACGGCTACCGCAGTGTAATTGATTTGCTTATTGTCTATACAATAACAACGTTATGCTTTAAGCAAAAGGCTGAAATAACGTTGATTTACTATAAAGAAAATAAGTCGTGTACCCAATGTGTGCCATACACAAACAATAACAGATTTCATCCACGGATTGTAGCCGTCTGCCGCCCTAGGTAAACGATTTAATTTTCCGTGATATTGTGCATACGGTTGTGACCGTATTGTGATTTTGTATGAAAAATTCTACTGTCTTTCCCTAATATAGGATCGCGCCGAAAAGTGTTAAACATGTTCTTGAAAAAAAAAAGCAACAATAGTGGCACATAGCATTCATGAGGGTGCTACAATATACATAGGTTGTTTGGAAGCTGAATACAATGTCTTAAGGGGGTGATTGTTGACACCGTTTAGAGCATTCTCAACCATACATGTCTTAGACGAAGTATGTTTTTTAGTTTTTAACGCAGTTAAAGTTGGTATGTTATATTTGACAAAAAATTTGCATTAAAAAAAAGATACTTCGTCTAAGACATGTATGGCTCAAAATGCTGTAAATGTTATCAACTATCACTCCCTTAAAGCTTTGCACTCAGCTTCCAAACATCCTGTATATCCGTGACGTAATATTCACCTATTCTTTCAGATTCAATAAACATAACATAACGCCTGTAATCCCCGAAGGGTATGGCAGAGGTGTACCTATAGTACGTCTAAATTATGCCAGTTATGTTAAAAGGGGATTGCTATCAACCGTGCACAAATCCATACTCCGAGCTGCTACTGAGAAATTCCTGTTAAAAAAGCCCAATAATACTTTTCTCGACCTGGGAACCAAACCCAAGATCCTCGGGCTTCCTAAAAAAAAAAAACCCTCAGGCTCAGCACTAGGTAGTACTTGCGACCACTGGACCAACGTGGCAATCAGTTAGTTTTTATTCTCCAGTAATGCTCTACTAAATTTTACTAAACTCGTTTATATAGTTTTGTTGTTAAGCAGAATGTTAATGAAGGTCAATTTAATCGAGTCATACGTGGTACATAGCCTCGGGCTGCCTGATGAGCTGCCTATATATAAAAGGAAATGCCTTAAATTGCAAGACCGCAGACTGAGCTAATTTAAGAATTGATGTGGAAATAATATTGTACAGACTGTACCGACATTTTTCTTAAAAATTAATGCTGTAATAAATAACAATATGGGTAGGTACTGGGTCACTCCCTTTCACCTGAAGGCCTGTGTCCCAGCTGTGGGAACATTATAGGCTAATTATACTCATGCTTATAGGTAGGTACTCCAAAAGTAAATGCTGGGATAGGTAAAATGTTGCTATTAAACTCTAGGGATCCGTCAACGGTAGGATTTACAAAATTGGCTTCAAATTACTCTGTCGTTGGAGACAAATCTTTCGCAAATTGCCACGCAGTTTCCGCCGATACAGTTACCTACTAAGTACCTAGGGAGGCTTTCAGAAAATATATAAGTATGAGTACCTAGCGTGGAGTACCGGCAACACTTCCCCCAAAATTTCTCAATGTTTTTACATAAGCTCAAAGCCCAAAACGGACATAAATACATAATCAAACGGTTATGCTGGTTTTTGAGCTTTCTCTGCCCACAATTCATAATAGTAATTAAATTAATCTTTAATGTTACAATTACAACCGGCGAACGGCTAATTAAATTACTTACAGTTAAAGTACCTAACCGGAAGATGCGGTTAGAGACCAAGAGTCAATATCCGGTCGATATATGAATGAACGGTCGTTAATAATACCAGTTTATGTGGAAGTGGCATAAGAGTATTATGTAGTTCAATAAACTGTGTTAACTTCATCAGCTGTGGTCCTTTGGTAATTCATTTTACGCGTCTCAATCATCCTCTAATTGAAGAAGGGGTGATAAAAGCTTACAAGCTATAATTTGTTTCCTATTTCACTATAAGAATGCGAAAACCTACAATGTTTTCAAGTGTTACAAAATCATAAGTCACTTATTCAAACTAGGCTGAGAATCAGCACTTTTTGAACCCCAATCCATACTAATATTATAAATTCGAAAGTATAAACTCTGTCTGTTTGTCTGTTACCTTTTCACGCCTAAACCACTGAACGGATTTCGATAAAATTTGGCAGAGAGATAGATTGCATCCCGGGGAAGGACATAGAATATTTTGTATCGACATACTTCGCGGTTGAAGCCGCGGACGGAAGCTAGTATTACATAAGAGTCGAAACGCCCGCCCTTCGCCACTTCCTAGTGCTTTAGCTGGGAAGAAAAAGTGGCGCAACAAACTCCCGCAGCAACTTCCCAAGATAATGGCAATTGAATATAAGACGAATCAAAAAATAAAAGAGCTGTATTGAACTTGGTACGAAAATAGCCCAAGTCATAAATCCTGTAGAAAAATGGAGGAAGATAACCCCTGACTCAGGCAATAAACACCTAAACGAAGGAAATTAATATAATTATAAACTGTTGACAATTTAAAGGGTGTGCGTCGTCATACTGTCTGAAACTTGGACCAATCTCGAACACCAAGCGTGGAAGACCAATAAAAGGGATATTTTTGGTGCGACTATTTTGGATTGTTTCGTTAACGACGACGCCGACGTTAAGTTGTATGAGATTTTTTGGGTTAGTGCTGTAAACTTGATGTAGGTAAAAGATGTTGGTTTTTCGATATTTAATGTGTTCTCCAAATTTATCATAATTTTGGCATAAGCATACGTCTTATACTCACCTATGTATGGATGGATATATCAAAAAGATCCTCGAAAGATATGTATATCTGCTCCACAGAAATACCACAAAAGCTCCGAAATGCGTCACGTAATCCTGCCTACAATTCGTTCGAAGCTGGAAATATCGCCAAGACTTCAACAAAGGGACTCCCGCGCTGGTTGCAACAATGGCGGTGACAGATGCGTGCGCAGCACAATGCGAACTGTCAACTATCAGCTGTGCACCGCCATCTTTGATTTGCTGGTTATTATATTGTAAGTGGACACCATGGACTTATTATACAAACAGGACTGAGCACTCGTCCCGAAAAAACGTGCCGACAGAGATGGCAAATACCGAGGCTGTTTGTCTCTTTCTAACAGGGTGACCAAACAATTTTTACACACAGGAGACTTCAAGGACTGACATTCAATACATTGGAATTTTAATGCAATATGCGTGCTTTGTATCACACAGACATATTAATAGTTTTCAGTTTAAGTACAATATTTCCAGGGCTGGAAGTCTCGACAGAGATAGCGACAAATTCGCTAACTTTCAATCGCTGATTACTCACGAAAGAATTCGGTTGCAATAACGATGCTTGCGGAAAATGCAAGTCTATACATCAAAGATGCGATTATCACAAGCATCATTATTGCAAACGAATTTATTCGTTAGTAATTAGCAATAGAAAGTTAGCGATTTTGTCGTTATCTCTGTCGAGACTGCCGGCCCAGCTAATATTATCGATTCATATTTCAGTTACGTGAACGATACTTATTTACCATGCCATTCGTACCGCCTTAATCAGTGCTAGGGCTAATCGTGTAGGATAAAATTCGCTTTTTTGATACCATATCGCTAGCTAAGTGTTCTAGCCAGCGACATGGTATTAAAACGCGTATTATGAATACCTAGATCATAATCATAAGAGTAGCGCAAGCAACCTTATTGCGTTACATACAACCGAGAGATTGGTGGGATCGGTAGGTAGTGCAATTATGGTGCGTGCAGGTGATACAGGGTTCTCTCCTTCCAGCGTTCACCCTTAAGAGCAGGTTTTAGGGCATTTAATTAGAGAAAAAATGGAAATAAAACCAAGCCATAATATATAGATATATAATTATACATATATATTTAATAAATTCAAACATGGCTAAACAAAATTGTTTTATGGAGCTTCTGCCTTCTTCTTCTTTCTTCTTCTTCTTTGCTTCTGCAACATGTACGTAATATTAGTAAGTAATTATAGTATATTATAATCACAAATAAACAAAGCTATTAATTGTGGTCTTAAGTTAACAAAACGTCTGCAGCATGGTCACTCTAGTCATGTGAGTAAACAAAATCTTTATTATCGCTTACCTGTGAAACGATATGCCACATCCACCATAGGATTCACTTTTACACGATTTTACGCAACACTTTTTGACCATTTTGGCAAAAAAAATGCTAAAATAACGTAGTATAATATACTGCTCGCTTTCACAAAACAATATTCAACGTCAACAAGTCGCCATGACACATAACAGGGTTACCATAGTAGTTTTTACGAAACTTCTAAAGCCGTCATTATAAAGAAGGTTTTTATTGACCGACCGATCAAATAGTTTACATCTAAGTCGCGAAGGTAGCAATCAAGAAAATAATTACTTTATTAATATTCATTCTTGGTTACAAGGCTAGGAAACTCACTTATTTATTTTTTCTTTTTTTACCAATCTTAACATTTTTATCTCCTGGCAATTGAGAAAAAGGGACAAACGGCCTCGGTACCGGCTATCTCTCTCGGCTCGTTTTGCCTCAGCTACGACAATGTATATAAAATAAACCCAAAACTTAACTCTTTATGGTTCATTTTTCAATGACACGATTTTTCTAGTGCTCAGTCCTGTTTGTATAATAAGTCCATGGTGGACACCTATGTGGGGTTTCGAATTTTATTGTCAACTAAAGGCAGGAATTATGGTATTATAGAGGTATGAGGAACAGGGTGTAAAGTTCACTCATACTCTATAGAAAAGGGAGGGTCCTCCGACCAGACGGGTGTTGCGGCTGGCGGGCAACTTCCCAATGATTTACATCGAGATATAAGTACTAACGTTAGTACTTATTATCTCGATGATGATTTACGAGAATGTTGGGCTGTTGTATCTATGTTAGTTGCGCGATAAACTCTGCTTGCGAGATGCAGGGTTTTGCGTGAGGTCAGTACGACGCGTTGTTCGTATGTGGCGTTGTAGATACCGCTACAGTATAAAAGGGTATCCAATAATCAAGCCATGGGAGAGACTTGAACTGCTGACGGTTTTGATAATAGGTTCTTTTTCCGGGTCGGGTAAAGAGAACAATAGAATTTTCTGAAGATGAAAATTAATCATCTCAGAGTTAAAAATGTGTTCGTAATTTCTGATCTTTAGAGTAGGGAAGAATGGAGGAATGTATGGCACTTAGGTAACGACTCTTTTAAAATTCAAAACACATCAAGCTTTTTAACAAAATAACCATAACTTCATCTATTGTCAACAACTAAATAATACAGCATTTTATCTCAGACTAATCTCTGGCCCAATTAAGTTCTATTTGTGTAACCCGGGGTGGTCTAAAAAAGGGAATAAGTCAAATATTTTGTTGTTCCGTGGCACCGTACGACCTCCGTCAATTAGAATATGTCAGTTACTGTATTATGTCATGGAGGACGGTCCTCCCAAAAATGCTATTGAGTTAGACCCTTTTAAAGACACAAATAATTGAAATAAAGTTCAGGAATAGCTTTATGAACTTACTCCATCCACATTTTAGATCAAACTCAAACTCAATCTATCTAATCCAATAATACTCATTTGGTCATAATTATATCCAATTCCTATAGATACCTCAACCGTTATGGGATATGTTTAAAACCTGAATACCTACTGCAAATAATTTGTGATTTCCGTCAAAGGACGAAGAAGAAGTCTTTACCGTGAACTTGCGCATTCGCCTGTGTCATATGACGTACCTACGGCACTGCGCGGGCGCATTCCTCACATAAAACAGCCTCGCGCCTCGATGCGTCTATTGTCCAATATATACTCGTCTTTTTACTAATAGCTACACATTGGAACGGTCACAGTATTGTGGTCAAAGTTAAAATGGATGTCATGGCATACCTTAAAGATTTTAATGTCTCATGTCTAATACTCGTAAATAAGGAACTATTGAAATTGAACCAATCTTTGACTGAGTGATAATTTTAGAGATGTTCCAATTTCACACAATGATAAATTGAAACTTTTAAATTAGGACATTCATTTTGTTTTTTTGGAGGTTGAATTCGACTCACTACCAAAACAACACTACACTAAAAGGTCAATCGAACCCATCCTTACAGAAATATATACAGCAAAACCTTTCAGTGTTTTTACCACAGACTTATATAACTTCTTTTTATATTTTCCCAGTCCGCACAAAAACTCTTCATTCAATAAACAGTTTCCGACCTTTACCCACAAGAAGATCACAATCAAATACCGGATCAGAATATCGTTATATTTTTTTCCGAGGCACGCAGACCTTGTTTACATTAGAAATATTTGTATCGTGTGTCTCTACATCATAAGTTATTGGAATTAATAGAATCTGTCGGCTCCTTTTAGATACGAATCAACGGATAAAAGATGAAATAAGCGGAAAAGGAGTTATGTTCCAAGGTTGTTGAAATGGGTTTTGAGGATAATTTAATGTTGAGTGATGTTGGACAATAAATGGATATTGATTTTACTACAAACCGATGAAAGCAAAATAAGCAAGATCCTGATAGAAACTGATTTTGTAGCATTGATGGTTTCCACATTCTGAGGGGTTTTAGCCAAAGGTTTTTGTTTGTATTTACGGTGAAGTTATTTGTGAAGACGGTTTGCACATCTAATACGACGTAAAGAAGGACCTAAAGTATCGCGTCAGTGAACTTCCAAAAGGTAAGACTACCTAGTAGTAGTTTAGAGTCTATATCAGCTACCTGATGACATCCAAGTATGAGGCAATCCTCTTGTCAGCTTACATTAAAAAAATTGTAAAAGAATTAGAAAAAAAAAATGGTATAGTACCTATATTTTTGTCCAGATATACGGTCGTCTAAACAATGTATATTTACATTTACACAAACGATAAGAAATCGTATGATCATTATATTGTGTCATCATAATCACAACATTTTATCAGAACTTAACCGACAGTATATTTTTAGGGTTCCGTACCCAAAGGGTAAAAACGGGACCTTACTACTAAGACTCCTTTTGTCTGTCTGTCTGTCACCAGGCTGTATCTCATGAACCGTGATAGCTAGACAGTTGAAAATTTTCACAGATGATGTATTTCTGTTGCCGCTATAACAACAAATACTAAAAACAGAATAAAATAAATATTTAAGGGGGCCATACAACAAACTTGATTTTTTTCGGCGTTTTTCCGGGCGTCGGGAGCCGCGCGATGACTCCCGCCACCGCAGGCGCGGGCCTGCGGACGGAGAGTAATGGTTAGCTCACCGTTCAATCAGGACCAGGCCCGTGCCGGACGGCGGGCGCGTACTTGTTCCATGCGCGCCTCAAATAGATGTCGGGCCGAAGACTGCCGGGTCAGCGAGATTGTCCGAAAGGGTTACCGCTGGCCCGGAACATAAAGGGCTAAGGACGGAACAAGGGTGGGTTTCAGTAAGAGTCTGACACTCCCTTCCGCTGCACCCAGAGCGGGAGGTGTCGTTTGATGATTTCCCATCTTGAAAAAAAAAAGTGCGGTCCCCATACAACAAATGTGTTTTTTTCGGCGTTTTTGCCTTGTGGTACGGAATCCTTCGTGTGCGAGTCCGACTCGCACTTGGCCAGTTTTTTTATTTACTTACAGATATTTTTTACCTAGTTAACAATGACTCATTTAACGAACGGTTATAAATAAAAATTGCCTAATGTTTAGACTTCGACTTCGGTTATTAGTGCCCATGCTGATAATGATGTTTTTTTTAAAATAAAACATTCACTGATTGCAAGAATTCGTATTGTATCTCACATTAACGATGTTAGTTTAAAAGGTACTTTGATAAACCTTGAGCTTTATCTATAGTGAGATTAAAATTCAGAATAGATGAGCCATTTCTGACAAAGCAAACCTAAAATTGGAAAGCTACCGATACATGAACTACTTTTACATAAACGAGAATAAGAAATCAACGGTTGTAAAATCATGATCATGACCATTAATACTGTCTTTAAAGGAATGATGGGGGTTGACGGCACTAGGGCATGAATCTCGGAATCTCGGAATATCGCAATATCGGAATCTCGGAGCGCAAGTTCCGATATTACAATTCCGATACTGAGTGATCCAATATCGAAATCGGACAATTTTTTCTAAATTTGGAGTTTTAAACTAAACCTATATTTTAGATCCTTGTGTAGCGCGCTACCATATTCCTGTTGCCAGCTCGCTAAGCATGCGATACAAGAACAATAAATTTGGAATTATTAGAACTGAGCACCAACCCAACACATGGCACCATTTAAACAAAGAAAAAAAAAAAAGAAAGATTGCAAAAGATCACAAGCTTTTTGAGGGTTCTTATTAGATATTACAAGACATGTATGCAAGTCTGCAAACTGATAGCATGTATAGTGGTTGATGCAGCTTATCATGTCATTTAAATAAGATAGAAAATGGAGGGGCCCCAAAACTGACCCTTGAGCCATGCCATGCCCTGTGTAACATGAACGGCTTCACTTAGTGAATTACAAATTTTGACAGCTAATTTTCGGTTTTGGAGGTTATTCCCGCACCAGTTGAGCAGAGGGCCACGAATTCCACTATGGTCCAGTTTACAAATTAGTGCCTTGTGATCAAGCGTGTCAAAAGCACGGGAAAAGTCAATGAAAAGTGCGTATGTAATCTTTTTTTGATTAAGGTGCTCGTTGACTTCATTAGCAAACTTGGACAATAGGTCTGATGTACCTTTACCCACTTGGAATCCAAATTGGTTCGGATAAATTGTGTTAAAACGCCTCAAATATAAACAAAACTCAGTAGGGTTTTGTTTATATTTGAGGCGTTTGGAGCGTGTGGCGTGTGGAGTGTGTGGCGTTTTGAGGACGCTGAGACTGCTAGTAAGCAGTCTCACAGAGAGACTCAAGCAACGACAGCTGTTTTATTATCTTTCGATGAAGATGATGAACCACTAGGTACAGCTAGTCTCGCTACAACGAGTGAGCTGACCCTGCAACAAGAATTTGAGAAGGAAATGGAAAAATGCAAAGAAAAGGAGAAGGCAGTGGCTTCCGTCCGACGAATTTGATCTTTTGGGATTTGTAATGACTGCAAAAAGCAATATACGACAATAGAGGTGAAAGAGGAGTTTATTTGACACGGGCATACGTACACTTTCTCACATCAATTTTGCCTACCAGTGTTGAAAGTGAGCGTGTTTTTTCGTCAGCCGGGGATTTTTGCAATAAAATACGAAGCTCACTATCCGACAAAATGCTTGATGCTTTGTTGCTCTTGAGAACGTATTACCACGAAAAACGAGATTTTAAAATATAAACATACCTAGTACTTAGTTTATTTCTGTTGATTTAAATTAGTACAAGTTACTTTTATTGTAATTTAAACTACCGAACTCAGAATCAGCAAAACTTCTTAAAGTTTTGTTCATTCTGATTCTGAGTACCTACGGTAATAATGAGAAATATGATTAACAAATATTTCCAATAATTGTTGTTCCTAATTGTTGATTTTGCTTGCACACTTTAAATTATAACAGTTTTGTTGATCCGAGTTCGGTAGTTTAATTAGTAACAAGTATAGGATATAATAATGAGAAATATGTAAACAAATATTTCTGATACCTAATTATTGTTCCTAATTGTTGATTTAGCTTGCACATTTTAAATTATAAGAAGTTTTGTTGATTTTGAGTCAGGTAGTTTAATTAGTAATAAGTATAGGAAAATAATGAGAAACATGTGATTTAATACTTAAAAAGAAAAACATTTTTATATAGTATTCTTTAATTTGGTTCAACCAAATTAAAGAATACGATTTAAAAATGTTTTTATTGCACTCAATCCAACCTCATACCGAATTTGTGCAAAAAAAACGTTATGTTAAATAAAAAACGATACTGTTAAAGAAAAAACTAAATTCCGATATTAATATCGGAATTCCGATATTGAGATCTAATATCGGAAATCAGTATCGGAATTGAAAACCTTCCGATATTACATGCCCTAGACGGCACTTATCTTACAGCGCAAAATTATGTTAAAATTGCATTAATGATATGCCTCTCTCTCATCATCCATTTCTTATTTACTTCTATTCCTTCGGCCATTTTAATGCATCTGTGGGCTTAGACAAATGACAATCGCTTTCAAAGCGTTTCGTATTTCTTCGTTTCAACAGAAGCTTTTCAGTAGCTTAAGTTAATTTTGTACATTGACTTTTCCATCATCGTTATAGCTGTCACTAATAATAACACTTCCACACAATAGACATAACGAATAGTCCCCTGTGCAGGGCTTGCATGGAGGCTGATGAAACCATTGCACATGTGCTCTTTGAGTGCACAGGCGTCATCCTGATTAGTTCAGAAACCCTCCGGACACCCAGATCGTACACAGATGTTCTCAACAGACTCAGGAGACTTAATCAGCTTTTGGAAGGAGGTGGGCTGGTTGGAATAACCACCGACGGCCGCCATGGCCCATTGTGGGTCCATTTGAAGGGAAACCAAACCCATAACATAGAACATAGCTGTCACTAAAATCTGGGCCCTCAGATCATGCATTCGTGCCGGTAAGAGTTCAACACTTTAGAGTTTTAGATGAATTCACAAGTAAAATCAGTCTATATCATGTCTACGAGTATATTAGACTCTCTTTGTTTCAATGCCACCTAATACCATTTCCCCCATCACCATAACCCCATAACGTATTAAAAAGGTCAATGAATACCGGTTCACTAACAAAATGATTCCGTCTGTCCGTTACCGCGAACTGGTCTCAAAATCAGCTGTTCGGCTGGTTGGCACTCCCATACACAAGTTCCACCGGTTCTGCTAATATTGTTGAACAAGCAACATTTTGAACTTGGAAGTAGATCGTAACGTATTTTTAAGAATGTGTACATTTTTTATTTATTATTTTGCACCAACAGCTTCTATGTAGATATAATATATCTTAGCAGCGCCCCGCGGTTTCACCCGCAGAAGTGTCGATCCCGTGGGAATATCGAGATAAAAACTATCCTATATCCTTCCCCGGGATGCAATCTATCTCTCTGCATAATTTTATCGAAATCCGTTCAGTGGTTTAGGCGTGAAAGGTAACATACAGACAGACAGTCAGAGTTACTTTCGAATTTATAATATTAGTATGGATAATTAAGATTAGCATTGTAAAGACCATTGTAAAGTTCTACTATGATAAATGACCCAGCAGTCTTCAAAATCAGCAATCCTACTGAGATTTTTTGTGTAATTTTACAGGTAGAGTCACGGCTAGACCTGTCTGTCTATTTTCAGGAAGCCTCCATGAAAATGTGTATTACTTTCTTCTTTTTCTGTGTTCCGTGTACCTACTACGTCTACAAGAGCTAGACTATTTTGCAATAGTTTCCTGCAGCTATTACAGTTTGTGTACTTATTTTCTCTTCAACGAAAGCTTTTCGTTTTGATATTTTTCAAATCAAACCGAGTAACACCGGCTATTTAGTAATTTAGCCGTTAATCACTAGTTCACGACACTCCTACGCACTTTCAAATATCAATGTAGACCTCACCGGCACCGGCCCCTTTGTAGGGTAAAAGCGACAATAACCGACACTATATTTTAACGCGGCATCTTTATGACTCATTACGGGAACATCCAAATGTATGTGCAAACATAAATACTATGTTTTATTGGTGCCTATAAAAATGTTGATGGATGAACAAATGGGTCGGTTTTATTTCATACATATGTATGTATGTACTTGTTGCATGTTACGTTGGAATGTGCTGATGTTTTGTTAGGCACTGGGAAAGATAACGGATGGATTGGAAACTATAGCACCTAGATACAATGTAGGTACTAGGTACTTATATTATAAGTTGTCAGTAAAATAAATGCTGGTTTTTGGCTTTTTAATACTGGTGACCTGAAGTTACCTGAGTATTTATATGGTATACCGGGTTTCAGTAGCGAAGGGTCAATATTAGTAAGAGGTAAATTGGAGCAGATATCTTTAAAATTATTATATTATTGGTCTATAGAATACTGACTGTGCCATTTTTCAAAGGGAAGCCGGTAGGAATCTAGTTGTATGGAACCTTCGCCACTGCCTGGTTTTAATAGACACTCTAAAAGTGAATTTCGTAAAATAATCATTCGATTAAACCTATGAAATTACAACTTGGCAATTGAGGCTTCCACCTTACTGTAGTGCGTCAGGTAGGTACAATGCGCGCCACGAAAGATGAGACTTGACCCCGCCTCCCCCGCTCTTTCCGCCGACCCTATGACGTCCGGTCCCGTCCCGCACTCAGACCTCATACCGCTAAAGATACCTAAAATCGTGTACTGCGCATGTCAAACCACGTGGTGTGTCAAGTCTCATCTTTCGTGGCACGCATTGTATGTTCGTCGATGCGCACACTGACGACTAATTTGCGATAATGCGGAAGAAAGTTGCCTCAGTGATATCCCGAGTCAGGGGAAGCAGCAACAGCATTCTGAAGGTGTCTGCAAAGAGGCTGGATGGAGGTCGGTCGGGGGGAGGTTTACCAAGCTACATGTTGGCAACAAAGCTTGTTAAACCTTCCTGTGATTGTCTTCTTCTTTTTTAGTGTTCCTGCATGTTACTAATATAGTTTTTAAGTAAGATGTAATAATACTAACACCTTATGGTCATTGATGCCTGACAATAAAATGTTTTTATTTTTATTAATTTATTATTTATTTACTTAGTTATAATAATATTATTAGCATAATTTAAACATGGAAATTAATAAACAAAAAATGTGTACCATCATCATTGCAATAAATCAACGTTAATGTTCACACTCTGTGTCACACATTTCTCAGTAATCCCGAATCCATGTGTGGCCAATTCGTTTTAAAAGCAAAAATATTGCCGGTAAAGTCAAAATTACCGACAAACACCATAATTTACGTGTTGTCAACATTCGATTGATTCTTTACTCGCATTACCGATGCCGACTGACTGATAACTGGTGCAGCCACCTTAATATTTATCACCCTTATGTCTCAGGACATAAAGTCCATATTATATGTATTATTTAATTGGTAATCTTCAACTACGGTGTTCTCCATTAACCTGTAAATCGTTCCTTAACACCTTATTATTACACCTCATTTTAACGCAATTGAGACTCAACCTTGATACAAAAACCACAACGTCGAAATTCCCTAAATATGCCATAATAAATCACCTAGCCAATTTTAGACTCTCCAGCAATGGAAATAAAGTTCAAAATTATTTTACAGTAGTTTCCCCTCAAAATCAAGTGTGGTGGTATTATGTCGTGTCTTTAAGACCGCCGTATCAGCAGGGAGGCATGCGGCACGATTGAGATATTTCCACTAATTCTAATAGATAGTATGTTTGTTTGTTTGCGCCGATATAATGGGATGGGAGGTCCTCAGGTTCTCAGTAATGAAGACTGTCGGCAGAAAGGTGTTCAGATAATAAAAGGATGCGACAGATTTTTGTTTGGATGGTGAGTATGGTGACTAATTTCAATAAAACATGCAGCTGGTGTAATCATAGGTAGGTAGGTGGTGGTCATTCATAGGTTTCTATATTCTTTTTATAACATTCAACAATATACAAACACAAACAAACATTAGGCTAAGTTATAAGTTACTACCTACTAACAATACATGGATGTAATTCTCAAATTAAATATTCGAATTTGAATAAGACCCATTTAACTGTATGTATGAATCGTAAGCTCTGAAAGCGCTGAAGAATCAGACATATTATTATGATCTAACGAGCGGTCATCACTGCAGAAGACCGCATAACTTAGAGACGCGTCGTAGGTACCTATGTGGTCGCGATCCTCAACATCAAGAGAATGATGAAAAGGAGAAGATTAGTATCTAATAGGTAGTCTTAGGTAGAGTAATCACACCATTAATAAAGCTGAAGAGTTTGTTTGTCTGAACGCGCTAATCTCTGGAACTACCAGTCGGATTTGGAAAATAACTTTGCATTTGATAGCCCAATTCTGGAGGAAGGCTATAGGCTATTCAACATAGCCCACAACAAAAGCCCAGTAACATGACCCTTAGGAGTCGAGCAGAATGAAAAAGTCAAAAAGAATGCTTAACGAAAACGAAGCAATAGCGCGGGCAGGCGATGCAATGCGACGGAGTAAGTTGGGGGAGCAAGAAATTTCATGCAGACGAAGTCGCGGGCAGAAGCTGGTGAACGATAAAGTTATAAATTTCTTCAGTGGGCATACTTATAAACCTTTATTTATCTCATACCACAGACACTGGTTATTAGAATGCACAATCATAAATAGAGAAGGGCACCTGAGATAGGAGGGATCTGAGTTACAGATGACCGGCTCTCTTAGATAGAAAATGTTAATTTACAAAACTATAGTCAAGATATTATATGATCAAAGTTTGAAATTGCAATTAAGTATAAGTAAGCAGAACCTACAAAATTAAGAGAAAAATTTTAAATATTACAAATTGTTTTTGATACTCATATCTACAATTGGGGAAAATTGCAAATTAAGTATATTGACTAATATCTTATTGCACTGATACATAATTATCTGTATCAAAAGCGAAGTCCAGAAAAGAATATTATTTTATTTCTCATGCACAAACCTACCTCACCTACCTGTAAACAATTCTCTACCAAATTAACTATTTCACCCCAAACAATACCACATCACGTCCATCAACTACAAAATACAACTATTTATCAGTTTATACATATCTCCAAAACAGCGGAACGAAAGGCTTTCGAACATAATCCTTCGAGTTCGTCACACCTTTCTTGTATTGTGAAGACAAAGCTATTATTTTAGTAGTTCTATTGTGTTTGATACGCAATTTTTGGGTAACCGTTAAAGTAGGGTAGAAAAGAGTAAGATTGGTAGAAGTAAAACTTGAGAACGCCTTTGAAATTCTGTTAAAGAATTTGTTGGAAGTTGTAATATCTGAATATACAGGATGGAATTTTCAAAGCGTACCAGGAAGGAAAGTACACTAAATACTGACGATAGCAAATTTTACTCAAGGAAACATTCTTTTATTTTTTTAAAGAAACTAAACTGCATTTATAGACTTGAAAATACGCTTGCCACACTCGGGAATCGAACCAGCTACAATCCAAAAAAATAGCATCTAGTAGTAACTAGTCATATAGTTCTAGACCGACCAGCGTAGAATTTTTTCGTCAACTATCATCACACAAAACCCTGCTGTTTCAGGGAACAGTGACCAGTGAACAGTGACCTTCGCGCTCAAAAATGTTCCGAAGAGCAATTTTTTTTTAATAACCGACGATAAAATGTCGACGCCATGAAATTTTTCGTCGATTCAGAATCATATAGGTACTGAATTTATGGTAACAGGTTGTGCGTCGATGTATGCCTGATTAATTCATTATATATTGACAATAATTACACCCTTTTTTCTATCTACTAATAAACGTCGTATAGCGTCTGTAACAACGCTTTGCCTTCTTTCGAAAGTCAAATTGCTGACGACTGAAAGAGAGAAATCGGTGTTGTAACTATTCATCTGATATAATACGTTTATTAGTAGGTAAGGGGGTACCTATGTCTCGTAGAGGTGATTACCTCAAGACTGTGATCAAATAAATCTAGGATTGGAAAACACAATGTAAATATGTCGCCTATAATAATATTATAACACGTGCTTGCCTACACACACTACACACTTTATCCCTCGAAAGTTGTTCTACTGTTTTTACCGATCCTAACATCATCTTTACAACCTGCACACTTTCGACTCCCGTTTGTTTTCTCTAAGCTCTTTATTGCCATCAACAGTTTCTGCCCACCCACCCTCCATTCTTCAAGGGGCTCTGAACACACAACACAGTATCCCAATAACATCTTTACGCCTTAATTGCCTACCTGTAAATGTCATTATACTCAATAAAAAAATATATCGGTTCACACTGAAGGGTACTCCTGGTAAAAAGGCCGCTATTTTTTGAAGAAGGGAATTTGGATAATAAAATCTGTGACGTGACGAGTAGTGACGTAACTAATTATGTATTATTTGCTGTAACTGTTGTGTATTGTATTAGAGATGACGACAATATTTATGGAACAGTGGTTTTGAAGCAAGAACTGTTATTGTTTCTTTTTTTTTGGCTAAGCACCTGGCTGGTTTAGAAAGGATGCTAAATATCCTACTTACTCGTAAGTAGAGTTTTTTATTGTAGACATAATCTCAAAATAGAGAGCTATGCAGCTACTAAACGAATAAACATAATAATATCTCTTGTGTATCGAAATCTGGATTTATTTGGAGATTCATGCTTGATTATACATTAGTTTTAATATGTAGGTTTTCATTCAAGTATTTCAGAACTCTCAAACATTCAAGACGATCTTCACGTTATATACCTATCAATACTAAAATAAATAATGTATTTTTCGCACTCAAAGTCTACATACAACAAAAACCTAATGTATAAATTAAAATTTGTTAAGATGTTTAATGGTTTAGCAGCACATAATACATAGATGATCTACCAACTCCCAAACTAAGACAAGCTTGTATTCTATGGTAAGAAGCCGAAAGATGTCGCCTTAGATAAAGTCACTGTTTGCTCTGTTGTATTTTAATGCTTCAGTGCGCAACTAATAGGAACAGGTTACAACAGGTACAGTGCTGGCCAAACAAGGGTTGTAACATGTCAATACTCGTGTGCCATTGAGCTTGTTAACGACCACACGTCTCCGGAAGCTCAGATAAGAAAAACAGGTACGTTTGAAATGAAAATACAATACGGGGCCGTTATCACTAAAGAAGGTAAAAAATCTCGTCCTGACCAAATGGCAAATCGTTAGATACAAGAAGACGTGCACTCTTTACCGAAAAGTAAAATTCTGCATACCTAGCAAGATGTCTTAAAACGCTAAAAACAGGTTGCAGTAATGTAACGGCTAAAATGGTCAGAATTTTTTGTTTGTTGTTTCTTTTTAACTTTTGCGTTTGACTCTGAAACCACTACCATTTAAACTATCATACACTCTACCATATATCTTAAATACAAGAAAATAATATGTATTACCAAACAACTATAATTATTTAACTTTTTACTCCCAAACAAGAAGCCTGCTACACCTAAAAGGCTAACATTACATTCATTTTATCTTAGCAGCATAGAATAGAGATACCATTTTTTGCTCGACAAAATCACTAGAAGCGTACTATTTATTATAGTAACACGATCCTCCAATCGAGTCAGTTTTTGCAAGAACTGCGAACCGCTGCATACAACCTGTTTATGACTTCACTGACCAGCTAAAGATGGTCTTCCCTGCCTCTTGTTGGTCCAACTTTTAGTATGAAAGAAAGGGTACTGTGTCATTGGTTAGGGGTCTAGGTGACTGGCGTCAAAGGCGAATGTACGGCCTTGCTGATTGTATGTGGAACTTGGGACTGAATCGGTTAGTACAATTTGATGATGAATGATTTTTTGGTTTGATGTAATCTTGGGTTAAAGTGTTGAATGAACGTTGGGATGACGATGAGATTCTAAGATGATACTAACTTGGTCTCTAGATAGATGAAAAACAAGATCTTTGTAAATGTTGTTTGCACTTTCTCTTTTTGACAGTAAACATGTTTCATTTATGTACTTATGATCTAGAAATAATCGATAAGTTTTTAAATGTCCTGCCCATGAGAGCCTGCAATAATTATATGGCATTTATTACAAGACTTATTACTACAGAAGAACAAATCATTTAGCACCTCGTTTCAAAAGTGCTAATCTTGAAGAAAATTGTCTTGGTCCTTAATGTATAGTAGTCGTGCTAAAGACGAAGACAACGCACCAACTGAATTCTATAAAAAGAATCAAACAAAGCTTAAAGAATCACAAATTGTTATTAATGGTGTATTGGGAAGAGAAACGATTATCTCTTCGTGAATATAAAATACCCTTTGTAGAATACGACGCAATAATTCCGATACCGGGTCGCCGAGGCCATTGGATGGCTCCAAATATACCTTGAACATGTCATAACACGTCGGGATCCGGATTAAAAGGCTTTATAACATTTATTTTAAACCTCTCTTGTTATTTTCTAGTACGTACCGTTAGTTGGTACTTCGTCTATAATTGTTGCAAAAATAAAAAACATCTTTCCTCTTTTAGATGGCTTGTTTAACTTGATTCTTAATCGATGTAGATCTCTCTTTAAATTATAAGACCCTCTCGGCCAAATGCTCTTTCGATATCCTCAAATTAACTTATCCGCTCCACTTCCAAATCAAATTAGGCTAAACTGATAAACACACCCAAACCGAACAACAGTCTTTGGGCAGGTAGTGACGTGTCTACTGTCCAATACCTGTTAGGCACGACCTTGCCTCGACCTAGACTGGACAGGATTGTACGGGTCAACGCACCGCATCTGTCTGGTAAAAGATAAGTGTCATTTTGAAGCTAGATTTTATGGACCGCTCACTTTTATGGCAATGGGTTTTGGTCTCAGGATTATGTTGGGACTTGAGTGCTTGCAAAAAGTTTTCTTTTTAATGTTGAAAAGGATTTTACAACTTTTAAAGTTAGAAGCTAAGTATGCATTGTTCATGTTGAAGTTACTTACGTTTGAAGACTTTCTTGTTGCAGATAAAATGGAAATAAGTTGATTTGCATTGCAAAAGTGTCGTTACGTTACGTTAGATTTAGTTAGCAAATAGTAAATATTTGCATAGTTTAAAATGGACATGAAGAAATTGGCTGGAGTGTTTTAGGTTCCATTATATCCTTGGTCATCGTTTCCCAATCCTTACATAAAATGTAAGTGTGTATTGTATTAGACATTCCAAGCCCTTTTGAAAGATGTTACTACAACAGCAATAAGACAATAACGATAGTGACTCCACAATAACTTATTGTTAGTTACTCGTATTACTAGATACTTCTTTACAATGACTGAAGAGCTCGTGGCTAAGTAATAAAAATAGAATAGAATACTCTTTATTATGTACACCATATAAATTACAGACATAAATATAGAAACTTTACAAAGGGTGACACAATGGGCGGTCTTATATCTTTTAAAGACAACCTTTGGATGGATTTAAAAAGGGGAAGGACAGACAAATACTGTAGGTAGTCGGCGGTGTACCATTTACTTAATACAATAAATACATACATAAAGTATATTATACTAATCTAAATAAATATAGACATATAATAATAAACATGAAACAGGAGCAAAGAAAATATAATGATGATGTATACCGACACGGGCAAGTCATTCCATAACCGTAGGTACTTTAGTTTCTATGACAAATCCTGTACTGTTCAAGCAGAACAGTAAAGGATTTGTCATAGAAACTGGTGGAATGCATCCGGCATCTCTAGTCTCAGGTTTTCCGATGACCTCAGATATCTATTATGTATGGTCATGAAGGAACTGGAAACGTTCTTTAAAATAAGTAATAACAACCGTACCTACGTGTCGATCGATCTGGTTAAGCTACGCTTGCCACGGTCGGTTCGTAGATGGGTCATCATTTTTAAATACCGAGACCCTTCTGTCTCGGAAAGCACGCTAAGCCGTTGGTCCACTCCCGGCTGTCATTTTTGAATCTTTGACAGTCGTTACGGGTGGTCAGAAGCTCGAAAGTCTGAGAACCAGTCATACCAAGGGATATCGTGTTACCCAGTATCTGGGTTGTTGAGGTCAGATAAACAGTCGCTCCATTTGAAATACTGGTATTCAGCTGCATCCGGTCAGACTGGAAGCCGATCACAACATAGTTGGAAAGGGCTAGGTAAATTGATTGACACGATGACTATTAATGTATGTACCTACCATCGCGGCATTTTTCGCCTGATCATTTAAAAATATTTTCGCCTACATCCTGCGGCGGCGGCGTCAAGCCACGCCCCCTTAATTTTTTATTAGGAAAGCGATAACGCAATTAGTTGCAACCTGCACTGCGCAGCTTAGTGACACATTACGTGTACTCCTTTTGTGAATTTTACGGACGAACTATTTGACCTTGGCGCGCTTACTAGAGAGTGCTCCTTTTTTTTGAGTGCAAGCAAAAATGAGCTTGGTGGTGGTCAGGCGAGAGTGTCCGTGATAATACATAGGTATCCTTCTATGACCTTATCATGTTTTACAGGGTGCACTTCTTCTCAATTCTGAATTCTGTTACCTATAGTGTTTTGGTTTTGTTGCTACGAAAATAATATCATAACTGGCAATATGTAGATGAGTTTTACCCATCAATCTACAGTTATCTTTGAAAACTGACTGTTTTAGTGGTTACAGCACCAATGTAAATCTGTTTAAGGACTTTCATAATAATACCAAACGTGTTCACGACACACCTTCACAATTTCACACAATCATTCCCTCAAAATAACAACAGTAATTATATCCTATAAAATCATGGAAGCACCAATCTTGGGACAAGCGCTGAGGGCAAAAATAAAACAAAGTATCGGCTTGGTCCACACGTGCTGCCACATCTGCGCAAGGTGCGCCTGCGCAGCTGTCCTCGCCAACCAGCATGCTTGCGCACAACGACCATAAACATTTGAACATTTAAAAATCTCGCCGCAACGCTCTGCACCTTTGCTTTCAGTCAAATCTTTTTAGTCTCTTTAGGGTTGCTTAAATGACAGTTTTTGTTCGAAGCCCGATAATTGGCGTAATTAACTGAAATGATGAGGAGAAAATTGTGCTGTTAAAATTTTAAAAGGTTCGATTTTATCAGGTGAGATAGTTAACCATGTTACACTGCATCGATTTTTTTAAAAGCCATTTTGGTTCAGTTTTCGACTTTTTAATAAATACTTTAAAAGAAACCATTTTGGCTCAGTTTTCGACTTTTTAATAAATACTTTAAAAGGGCATCTGATTATGTTAATAACACTGAAAGAGTGGCTGGTTGGCAGGTTGTCATCTGCAAAAGCTCGGAAATAAGAGTCAGCTAAAATAATGAATGAAAGTGATCGAGGCTCACAAAAACAACAATGATTTGTTAACGAATAATTTTGCTAACTCGAGAGGCTACACCTCTTCTTCTTCTTTAAAAAAAAAAATACTAATAATATTCATTGCACTATTTACGTTGTTGAGCAGACAAATTTTTCGAACATTAAAGCAATGGATTAGCAATATTCAAAGTGATTCAGATTGTGATTGACAGTGTGATGCGCAAGTGTGTTGACGCTCATTGTTGGGCCCTCTTTGAGCGGCCTTTAGTTGTAACAAGAGATCTCTGTACCGATTGTACCAGCATAGCTACTTCACTATGTTCTATATGCAAATAACTTGTTCTAATCATAGTACATCATTCCCTTTACAACCCTCGTTAACTTATGTTTCTACCACGGGCGAAGTAGACTGACTACCCACGCGAGGTTTCCCTTCGTGGTCAGCGGGATTGTCCGAAAGGGTTACCGCTGGCCCGGAACATAAAGGGCTAAGGAAATAACACGGGTGGGTTTTAGTCAGTAATAGTCTGACACTCCCTTCCGCTCCACGCAGAACGGGAGCAATCATTTGATGATTTCCTATCCTGAAAAAAAAAGGTCTCCCTTCGTAAGGAATCTGAATCACTCACTGAAGAAAACAAGATATTATAAAACATTTTAAAAGAATAAAGGTGGAGTTTCTTGCCCATTCTTCTCCACACGAAAACTTCTTTTTGGTAGGGGCGACTAAAATCAACTCTATTCTATTCTATTTTTTATTGTAAATATTGACGTTCAAAAGTGCCTTTTATGTGCCTATTTCAAATGTTTTAACTTACTTTGAAGAAAGTAATTTATATTTGTGTTCATGGGAGCTTTGTGCTATTTAGCTGCCTTGAGCTGAAGTCAAACTCACTCATCGCACCACAAATGACATTGATTTACCTTCCAAATTTTCATTGCACCTCTTACATCAACATTACAATCCTCAATCTAGATCCATAGATATATGTGACCCTATTCGACCTCTAACATTGTTCATTGGTTACTTAGCTGACGTCTGCTGCATTCTGTCCGGCAGCCCGTAATGAATAATTCAGTTGGATTTTGGGTTCGTCTCATTTGTTAATGTTTTTGTTACGTTTCTTATGTACCTATGTACTGTTTATGGGTAGGGGTCCCAGGTTTTGCCTTTAGAGATGAAGAGGATTATTTATGATAACGTTTGCTATTTATTGGTAGGATAGAAAATTAATAGACAAAGCTTCGAACCCTCTTACGGCGTTCATTGTCTCATATTTATTTTCTTGCTGGAAAAAATGTTAATCCATAACTTTGTCAAGTATGCACCAATCACCCTTTATGGAAAATGAATAGTCGGTAAGCCTGAACCTAACCTGAATGCAGTTCGAATTGCTACACGTACATCTACACATAAACTCATCCCCTCTTCTCATGGGGGTATGCAGAAACAATAGAACGCTGCCTGCTACGCCAGTTCCAGTTGCTATGCTGTAATTAAAGACTATAAGTAAAGACTATGCAGTTGCTATAAGTAAAGACTAAAAAGTATTACCAAACTCCAGGTGTACAAAAATTTCGACAATATCCGTGACTCGTCCGTCAACTTCTTGATTTCATTGGAACCATCTGGTTGATCATGTTGATATGAAAATAAAACGACATACGAATACATCACCTGCCCGTCATCTCACGCAAGCTGGGAGACTACTGAGGTACCTTACGAATGTAGGATGTACTGGGCTGATGAGCTGTCATTGTCTACGGTACCTACGTAGACACCTCATTCGAATTGTACTTTTTAAGAAATTAATGTCAAGACGATTTAGAAACAAAATGTATCTCGGTACGACAGAAATCTTAATGACCCGTCTGCATAAGGGAAAACTATTTGACCACCTTTGTTAATTTTTCCCATTTTTTAACATAGTTTACCAATATTTAACATTGGAAGATTCCAGGTGTGGAAAAAATTCTCTATTTATTTATGCTTTATTTTACCTTGATATTTAAATTTTCAACACTCAACAGTTGAAAACATGGTACTTTTGAAGTGAAAACTTCTTTAGCGGCGTTGTACACTTTTTTTGTAATGGGTAAAAAATGTTAAACTCGCGTCAGGACACGTGACCTGATCGAAAATTCGTAAGACGGATGGCCGTAGCCGGTACCGCGCGTGTTTTGTTTATAAGACAATTCACAAAATACACACATAGTTGTTCAAGTTTTCACTTCTGTCGGCACTCCCAGAGTGCCACTGTTTTTTTTTAATGTCTCTTGAGTTATTTATGAAGATAGCATTTTCCTGAGGCCATCTTCAAAATCCTGTAATGTGACAAAACGCATTTCTTTTCTTTTTCTCCTAACCCTCTATACAATGATCCTCTATTTTGTCGATTCCATACATTGGTTATTAAACAAGCCCATTTCCAAAACGATACAATATCAATCAAATTATAGAACAGTGCTATAAAATATTTAAAGGGATACATCACATTGTCAAGTGTGAAGGTGACCGGTACTGTCCGGTACCTTCGTTTATCGTCTGTAATCATAATCCATCATGTGTTATAGACTTGGAGCCGTTAAAAATGAGTGCAGTGTCAAATGTAAAGAGATTAGGGTTATTCTTTGAAATTAAGACCCTTATTCTAGTAATATAGAACAATGCACAAGCATGATCCATTTAGAAAATAGATTTGAGTATACATAACATAGATTAGTGTAACATCTGTCAGTTAATTAAGAATCGATCTGAAGTCTGTAGCTTCAGATATAAAACGAAGTGTAGAAATCGGGCTATCTGAACACTCATAACCCGTTTACTACATTCATGAGATATTCTATCAAAGAACACACGAAAGTAACTGCTGGGGGCTTTGCAGTTTATTTTCTTTATGTATCGTGTTTATTTCTGCAAAGAACTTTATTGTGTTAAAGCAACACTGATAATATTATGAAACCCGTTTTAGTAAATCCACAAAATAATAGTATAGGTACGTAACAATGTTTTCTTCGATCTACCTTGCTGCCAAACTTTTACAGAATAACCCATCACATTTACTGTATCCCAAAGACACGAGACCGTCATAGATGTGTGACCTATGACTGCCATGATTTACAGTCAATACGTCGCTCTATGCGTCTATGGTGCATGCTGCCTATGGAATGCACTGTTCATACACTGTTGGTACATTGTGGATATAATTGTGTAAAATAAACAGAGAACATTCTTTGAAACGTTCATTTAAAATAGAAACCTTGAAAAATAATCTAGATTAATTCAGCGAATGAAATCAATAATCTCATCTGAATGAATCTAAAAAAAATGTAATAAAACAATTTCTATTCGATGTACCTACCTATTTAGTGATTAAGATGGGATGTTTTTCCTAAAACTTTTAATTGAACGACAATCTTCATTCATGCCCAGTTAAAACCCTAATTCAAGTATTTCAAAACATTAATTTAATCAAAAACATAAATCTAAATAATAAGCACCAGCTCCACAATATGAATTTAGAGCACATCTCTCATAATAAGCTCCTAAACATAATATCTAATCTACGCGTCGGTCAGTACAATGCCTTTCACCCCAAGCATACGCGCATGACAAATAAAATTCCTAACGTGAGAAAGTCGAGATAACGTCAAATGACCGTTAATGCTGTATTTAGATAAAGTTTATTGTTAACTTCTGTGAACTGAGTTCAAAGTGAGGTTACTGTTGCATCACAGTGATACCGACATTTAACTGGTGTTAGTTAATCGTGTTGGTTCTTAGTATCTTTATTTGTTCCTACTTTCTAATTTTGTTAATGAGAACATCTTGGTGTATTCCTACATGGTACTTATAAGAAACTAGTAGCTCCCCGCGGTTTCACCCGCATAAGTGTCGATCCCATGGGAATATCGGGATAAAAACTGTCCTATGTCCTTCCCCGGGATGCAGTCTATCTCTCTGCCAAATTTTATCGAAATCCGTTCAGTGGTTTAGGCGTGAAAAGGTAACATACAGACAGACCGACAGACAGACAGAGTTACTTTCGAATTTATAATATGTATTAGTCATATTAAAAGTACACTTTGTAAACAAGGATATTACAAATTAGAGGATTATATCCAAGATAAGAATTAATAATAATAATATAAAATTATAAATTAATAATATATTAATTAATAATTAATTAATATATATTATTTTTTTTGGCCAAAGAATCAGCATTGCTATCCAACGTGGCAATGCTGCCAGCCTTCTGGGCACTTTTCCTGTTGACAGCGATGTGGACGAATTTTTCGACGCCCTGTAACTCTTTTTGATACTTGTAAATATTTTTATTTCTATTATAGAGTTAGTGTGTAAATTCTTTTAGATAAGAATGCTTGGAAACATGCTGGTCCTGCTCCATAGGACAATCTAGAGTCTAGACAAAATCAAACTGGTTCCTAATTTAATTTATATTTTTAAAATTTTTATGTCATTGATTTTTACAATCTGTGACTACAGTAACTTGTTAAATTCTAGGAAAATCATCTACTTTTACAATATTTGTAAATAATTTGTAAGTATGTGAGCACCATGTACCTATCTATCACATAATTGATTTACCTGTCATTGCTTCATTTTTAATTACTTTTACCTTTTGTGGTAGACTAATTTTATTGTAGGTGCATCGTCTTCACATATAATTATATTATGTATACAAAACATTTTAAAAGAGTAACGGTGGAGTTTCTTGCCCATTCTTCTACATACGGAAACTACCTTTTGGAATGGGCGCCTAGAATCAATTCTATTTTGTTGTAATTTTTGACGTTCAAAAGTGCCTGTGCCTAATTGAAATAAATGATTTGACTTTGACTTTAGTATGGAAGTAGGGTTTATAATATTAGTATGGATAGTATCCATACTATGATGAAATGAACGAGGAAATTGAATCAATAAGTCAAGCTGATTATTACCGAATTTGTACCTATATTCGGTATCACAGAATTACAGACGAAAACAAGACGAAAATCTAAAAAAAGGCCGACACGTGTTTCCCTGGCTACTTATATGGAAGTCCTTAATTTGAAGACAGTCAGAGACTCAGAGCAGTCAGCCTCCCTACCAACTTTAATAAAGAGCCCGATTATCGTCTCATTGCAGGGCAAAAGCCTCTTCTTAGACAAAAAGCACGAGCATTAACCACCACGCTTTCTTTACGACGTACGGCATTTCATACAAACTTTCAAGCCCTTGTTTTTCGAAATGAATGTAACCGATTTTAATGAAACTTCATACGAATAAGCAGGATGCAAAGGTCTAAAAAAAGTTACTTAAGAAAATTCTGGAAAAATGGTGGTACAGCCAAATTCGACCGATTTAAATTTTTTTATAGACACAGAGATTCCCAATTATCTTTCTTTAAATAAGATATTTCGAAAATGTTTTAGAAAAAGTTACCCGAAGTAGTAAAATGATTATTTCCTTACCTTACCTTATTACCTTTTCTCGTGCTGCTTCACTACATCTATATATATATATTTGGACTGAGTATATCGTCTAATATGAGTATGACTCATTGCCTCTAGAGAGAGAAACAATCCTCCTAACTCCCCTCCTTTACAGTCGGGTGACCACACGTTCCCTCACGTACAAAACATCTTATCTCCATTGTTAGCACCTACTTTACATCATAATGTCCTGGGACCCGTTTTATATCGTTTAACCTCTTCTATATGAAAAGGGAGCTAAAGGTTGTGTTACATCGGGGTGTAACGTAGGTACGTCTACGTAATATTGGTAAGAAAACATTTTGTTGAATAGGTAATTGGATCTATAATAGAAGAAGCATTGAATAAAATTCAATGGGTACTTGTTTTAATAATTTATTTGAAGTTATTTTTTGCTGTCATCAAATTGTGTACAAAAAACATACTTAGTCATTGATCCAGCTATTCGATTCAAAGCACGGTCAATCTTTGAGTTCCCTGGTTTATTCCGGATCCAGTATAGTTTATTTATAAGTATACCTGTACAATATACTTTGTGTGGTGTACAATATACTTTATTGTACACCACAAAAATATATATAATGGGCAGCCTTATCGCTTACTGCGATCTCTTCCAGGGAACCTTGGAATGGACCGTGATTTGCCTGGACATAAAATGTGGTTGTCGTTGGTTCAGTTTAAATGAGGTTTTCGGTGCAGATGTCGCACTAGTAGACATTATATTCTTAAAAATATTAATAAAAGCAATTATTACAATATTAACGCAATCCGCTGACGACAAGTCAGTCGTGGTTATTCGTAGTTCATTGACATTCGATCGAAGGTCATTGACAAGGAGCAAATCTTAAGTATATTGCGAAATACTTTGCAATAACATCACACATCCTTATAAGAATGCCAATATACCTATTACCCAATTTAAAACTTCGATTACAAAAATGATGCAATCCAGAACACAACGCCCTAATGTAACCTAACCCTTATTCATTTTGAATATGTCCAAATTGGGTCTTTTCAAAACGAGGTCAGTGATCCTGCGAGCATTATTTTCTAACACAGATTAATCTTTAATTTAAATGCTGCTTTACAAAGAGCTATAGAACGCATATTATAATATGTGATCGCTTGAGAATGCATGTCTCTATGACTTATGAGATATGCATCGTATGCATTCGAGGATCGATCTTCTGTTGAATACAGAGAATACATAATATTATGTTTTAATAGAGACAAATAATAATAATAAAACTGGCCAGTAGGCTGTATGTTGTGATTGTCTCAGGGTAGTAAACTATTGTGAGGAATCCTGGACTTACCTTACTCGTAAAAAAACGTAGCAATCTAAGGTAAGGTAAAACCGTGAAAACTTAGGTGAAGTGAGTTTTTTTTGCTAGGAATTGACACTATTGACAGCTCACTCCACGCTCACTTCACCTAAGTTTTCACGGTTAAATTTTTACAGAATAGCATCGCTGTAGAGTTTTGTTTTTTTTTTATGTAGGTAGGTGTGATGTTGCATTTTGTGGGTACGACTAGCATATTATGTCGTTAACTTGACAGTTTTGTGTTGTTAGTGACGTACGTAATATGTTAAAGGGAGATGTTTATTATACTTCAAAAAGTTCAAAATCCACCCCATTACAGCCACTAAACATTGCTTAAAGTATCATGCGCCCCATCTACATAAGGCAAGAAGATAACAAAACAAAACACAACTCCTTTTCACGCATCGCTGATAGATTAGAAATCAAGTTTATACTGAACTAAGAGAAGTGGTTATTTATTCTCTTTGGAACTACATCATTACGCCTCTTCAAACTCAAAAAGGGGTGAATAGAGAACTATTTGGTCCTATTGTACGCAATGGCCATCCCTTTGTGGGTCAAATTTCTTTTGTGAAGTTTATCTATTATTTTGATTTTAATTTTAATAACCGTGAGATCTGTTCTGATAGGGTTTTTTCTGATGTCCATGGGAATTACAATATTCGGTTTCGTTGTGTGACGAAGGAAACGTCATTTGAGGTCTATTCAATATATTGTTTTCTTTTTTTTTAACTAGCTAGGGATGCAAGACTTTACCAATAGAGGCCGGTGTCAATATAACAGAATTATTTTTTAATTTTATTTATATCTTGTTAAATACCTACCTAATAATTTTAGAGCATACGTTTTAGATGGTCTGAATTAGTGGCTTTTATTATTTCCTTTATTTCGTTAGCTTAAATATTGGTAACATTTTTAAATATACCTATTTATAAAAAAAAAATTGTTTTTAGTAAACATTTAAAAATATAAAAAAGTCTGCATCAGGTACAGGCATGCAAGCATATATTCTGTATCATCGTATCTGGCAACGAATTAAATTGAATGGTTTTTTTATAAACCATTTAGGTAATCTAAACCTCTTTTATAAATAACGCGTAAAGCCTACTTATACACGGATAAAATATTGATATAAACTTAAATTAACAAGTAATATGCCTAATCATCGTATCGTGTTCAAGTTTGTCGATCAGCACAAGTCGGCAGACATAAAATAACAAAAGAATACGCCTATTTGTTTGTAATGACACCTGATACTGTCTACTGGGTTATTGCCGTACTGCCGTATTTATGTATGCCGTGGGTAAATAGTATTTGAGGCTTCATGTTTGAAGAAAATACGTGATGTATTTTAGAGTTTATAATCACCCATGAGTATGTTGTTCGTTAGATTGATTAACTGTTTAAATCTAATAGTCCGAGAGCCGGCTGTATAAAAGTCCTATGGATCAGATACATGAATCATTTTTGGGGTATGAACAATAAAACCATAGGTCTAGAGGTCGACACCCCTGAAGTTGCTTGATTTTGCCCGCATGCAAAATTATGACGTCACTTCCGGTTTTTATTTTAGGTGTAATTGTAATTTATGAAATACATCAAGAAAATGTATGTCAAACGAAAGTTTTTGATGAGTAGAATAGAAATGACAAGGGTCGACAAGCTCTATTTATTCGCTACCCTGAGTCGACCTCCGTTAGAAATTATTTTTTAAAAATTTTTCTTAAGCCATCGAATACATGGATTTGCTTACGATTTTCTGAAACTAGAACCTCTTAAATGACTGAAAAAAATTGGTCGACACCTTTTATTTGCCCGGATCTGACTGTCGACTTAGTTTGAAGAATTAAAGAGCCTATGCTTATACATTTCATCTCTATGTATGTTTAATCATTTAATTATCTGCATATCTATTCCAAATACATTGATCATTTTTTTTTTATTAATTCTGTAACTCTAACATTACTAAAAAAAATTGGTCGACCCCTTTTATTTGCCCGGATCTGACTGTCGACTTAGTTTGAAGAATTAAAGAGCCTATGCTTATACATTTCATCTCTATGTATGTTTAATTATTTAATTATCTACATATCTTTTCCAAATACATTAATAACTTTTTTTTTCATAGAATTTTATTTATTTTGTATTTCTACCTTAAGTCCAGGTACCCGTTAACATTTTTTCTTTTGTACCTGTAACGTAAGCTAGGTTCGGAGTTACTCCGGCATTAACAAAAGAACACGAGTAGGTAGGGAGAGCCCGATATTTTTCAGCCCTAAGTTTGGGACAGTAGTGTTACGAGCTTGGGGTTCGTGACAATAAAAACTACCGATTTAATAGCCAAAAAAGTGACACTTTAATCAACACACTAAATAACACCAAAACTCACAATATATGTGGTAAAGAATGGAGAAATGTACAGTAAGTATTTCAAGAAAATTGTAGTTATGTTACAATTAATGAAAAAAAAGGTATTAATGTATTTGGAAAAGATATGTAGATAATTGAACATGTATAGACGTATGATGGAACGTATGAGTTAGAGCTCATTGATTTTTTAAACTAAGTCGACAGTTGTATGTGAGTAAATAAAAGGTGTCGACCAATTTTTTTTAGTAATGTTAGAGTTACAGAATAAATTTAAAAAAATATATTAATGTATTTGGAAAAGATATACAGATAATTAAATAATTAAACATACATAGAGATGAAATGTATAAGCATAGCTCATTAATTCTTTAAACTAAGTCGACAGTCAGATCCGGGCAAATAAAAGGGGTCGACCAATTTTTTGTAGTAATGTTAGAGTTACAGAATTAATAAAAAAAAAATGATCAATGTATTTGGAATAGATATGCAGATAATTAAATGATTAAACATACATAGAGATGAAATGTATAAGCATAGGCTCTTTAATTCTTCAAACTAAGTCGACAGTCAGATCCGGGCAAATAAAAGGTGTCGACCAATTTTATTTAGCCATTTAAGAGGTTCTAGTTTCAGAAAATCGTAAGCAAATCCATGTATTCGATGGCTTAAGAAAAATTTTTAAAAAATAATTTTTAACGGAGGTCGACTCAGGGTAGCGAATAAATAGAGCTTGTCGACCCTTGTCATTTCTATTCTACTCATCAAAAACTTTCGTTTGACATAAATTTTCTTGATGTATTTCATAAATTACAATTACACCTAAAATAAAAACCGGAAGTGACGTCATAATTTTGCATGCGGGCAAAATCAAGCAACTTCAGGGGTGTCGACCTCTAGACCTACGGTTTTATTGTTCATACCCCAAAAATGATTCATGTATCTGATCCATAGGACTTTTATACAGCCGGCTCTCCGGCTATAAGTACAATAATAGATACTTAATGAATGAGTGTACTCAGCTAAACTCGCAGTATACTGTCTTGTACTTCAATCATTATTTGCCTGCCTTTACTAAGAGTCCTGCTAGTATTAAGAGTCTCTGAGCTAACCCGTAGACCGACGAACAGTAACAGACATGGCGAATCTATAAGAGTTCTTTGTTGACTAGGGAACCCTAAAAAAACTGCCGAAGTGCCAAGGGTAACCATTTGACCGCTACAATGAACGTATCATAGAGAAGATAACATTTATAGTAAGGACCTCGTGGGTGATTCACGAATTCTTGTTATCAATCGCGCTAATCGTCCGATTCATGTGGTTCAGTCTTCAGTGTTAGGGTCCTCTCTCCTTTATCCATAAATTTCATGATACATATTTGGAGTTCCTCGTGGGACGTTACAAACTTTGTATGTAGTTTTATTTACCTTATAATTATCAGGGTAGCTTTAAACAATAGATGTTCTTCTAGTTTTGAATGTGGGTCCAGTTAACCAATAAAAATACAGAAAATGAATGATGTGGTCAACTGGACCCGCGGGTCCAGAAGCGACCGGTTCCAGCTGACAGAAGACTCATCAGACCATGAAACCATCACTACCATCACCACCATCATCCACCATCACCTGTCTGTAGTAAACTAAATGAAAAAATAATAAAAACAGTACTAACAATAATGAAAACCTGTGCAACCATGAGATTTCCTATAACATTACTGCACTGTTTTGGTTCTAAGCAAAAAATACGTCCTTTGTGGTCGGTTTTGCAATGATTAATGATAACATTACTACGTAGTTGAAAGAAAAGATAATTACTTTACATAACTAGTATTGTTAAAATCAAGTATTTTCTAACTGAACAGACAGCTGTGCTGCTGGGGAGTTTGTTGCGCCACTTCTTCTCCCCAGTGAAAGAACTAGGAAGTGGTGAAGGGCGGGCGTTTTGGGGGGACTGTCTTTTGTAATATTGACGTTCGAAAAGTTTGAATACATGACTTTTGATTTGATTTCTCGAACGTTCCCTTACAAATTCCATAGTTAGTCTTTGTTATGTCATAAAACAATAATTACCACTGCGTTTGACAATGACAAAGCTTGATAAAGCTATGCTATGGGTATTGACGAGCATATTTTTGACACATGTTTCACACACTGCCTGTTAATCCTGTTATGAGAAGAATTTGTCTAGCATCTTTGATTGTATATTATATGTATTTAAACTTGACAGAATTTTCTAACAGTCTTTACTGAGTCTTGTAAACTGGATTGTTCATCGATAAAATGGAAGACTACAACTACCTACTTATAATCACACATAACTAAACTATACTTACCTACCTCATCATGATGCCTTTTCCCAACTATGTTGGGGTACTGGGTAATACGATACCCCTTGGTAAGACTGGTTGTCAGTCTTTCGGGCTTCTGACGACCCGTAACGACTGTCAAAGATCCACTAATAACAGCCGGGACCAACGTTGCGAGGTACGGACATTGAGTTTAAATATGTACTACGTAAAAAAATCCGCAGACTTGGCAAAGGTATGTTAATTATACAGCATGGCCTTGTAGGTATTCAAAAACTCAAAAAAAAAACCTTAGAACTATGTAGGTACAGACATCAAGCTACCCGAAACTGTCAATTTTCCCAAATCAACTTTGAACCTTATGCTTTAGCGATAAAGTAGACAATCTAATAAAGAAATTTGACAGATTGAGTAGCTTGATATGCTGGCGTCTGTACATCTGTGAAAGCTTTGATACTAAAGTCACAAGTACAGACGCCAGCACATCAAACTACCCGAAACTTTAAAATTTTCCCAATCAACTTTGAACCTTATGCTTTAGCGATAAAGTTAAAAATCTAATACAGGAATTTGACATATTGTAGTAGCTTAATGTGCTGGCGTCGTCTGTACAACAGAATAATAACTCCGTCTGACTGTAAGTTCAATAACAATCTACATCTGCAGGAGAATAATCCACTATAAAAAAGTATGATAAAGATACCCGTGCAATTTTAGCAGCAAGTCAGCAATGTTATTATCCAATGGATCATAGATCGCGGCATTTGTTCCGCACTCACTCGCGCCGGTTCTCACGCCCTGCGCCCGCGCACCCGTAAGATTGTCCGGTCCGACACTACACCACACCACGCACGGTGGCAAGACGGACATTTTAGTGTCGTCGCTTATTGGAACTTTTTAAGCAGATGTCAAGTTGTAAGTTTGATTTGTTTTGGTACTTTCAGAAACGATATATCCTACTATACAGGGTTATTGGTAAAACATTAACAACCTCTTAAGAGGTCATTGTACTCGTCATTATGAACAACTTTTACTATGGGACCAAAACTGAAATCGCGAAAAAATAAATCAGCTTTTCCCTACATTTATGTTCGTATAATAACTCGACAAAATGTAGGGTACAGCTGAGTTTTTTTTTCGCGATTTCAGGTTTGGTCCCATAGTAAAAGTATAGATATACTGGATTTTTTGTATTATATTAATGTCTGGACCCAATTCTGAAGTCCACGCAGATGAAGGCGCCGGCAGAAGCTAGTAAACATATAAATTAAAATAATCTTTGTGTCCTTCGGTTTTATTTGTATTCTCACTCACATAGGTCAGCCCATCAATACAATAAGTTGTAGGTATGTCTTTGATAAAAGCGCCTCAAAAAAAAAGGGAACAATTACGTTTAACTTTTTCTATAAATTTTGATATACAAATATGTTATTTGATGTAGTACCCATTGACTTATATATTAGTACCAATGATTAACAATAAAAAATTACGCAAGTCTAACACTTTGGCCTCTTCAATATTTGTACATTTCTAAGTCAATGTCTTTGCAGCGCCATCTACTTTCAAAAGCACAAACTAATCACACGACGTCCGTAACGCTCCTTGGCTCCAAACGCATAGTGAAACAACCGTACAGCTTTGCACTGTTAGAAGGAGATAGCAACACCACTTTACGACCGGACATAATCCGGGGGAGAGAGACAAAAGCATTGTCGCGTGACTGGTTAGCATTGCAAGGTCGTCACAAGAGGTGAGTGACACCAATCTGTGAAGACTGTCTTTTGTTAATTTAGACTTTATGTTTCATAATTTATGGTTCAAATTCGTTTGTGAAGTGTTGATAGATAGTGCGTCCGCGCATTTTGCGTGCCAAATCATCTTGTTTTGATTTTGTAGGCACAATTGGTGTTTAATCGATGTTTAAACGATCGATTGCGGTTGATTTGCCGCGATATGTGCGATGCTTGTAATTTGGATGCTGTGCCGAATTTGATAATTCCTTGGCTTACATCATTGTTTTGCATTGTGTAATTTTTGAAGTAAAAAATTCTATAGGCGCGTTGGGCATTTTTTGAGATGGGAAAAAAACATTGAACTCGCGCCACTGTTACCGTAAGCGACACCGCGCGTGTTTTGTTTATAAGACGATTAATAAAATACCCGCTTCGGATGTGTTCGGCTGTCCGCGGGATGTACCTACTCGGTTTTAATGCCGATAATTATTTATGTCAGTGAGTGATGGCAAAATATTCTGTTTGTGTTTTGTTGTCACTTCTGTCGGCACTCCCGGAGTGCCACTGGTTTTTTACCAAGTTTTTTTGACTGCAGCGTATGTGAATCTAACTAATATGATAATTGAAACGTGAATTCATATTTATGCAAGTATGGTATGTAATTTACATAGGTATGTACATAATTTAATGAAAGAAAATACTTAAGGAATTATGCCTGGTATTATTATTTGCTATATTTTATCATATGCCTGGTATGTGTTTACATTTGCTATATTTTATCTTATTTAGCTCCAAAGCGGTTTTTCTTTCGATATGAGATTCTTTATCTTCATCAAATGGTTGTTGCTTTATGGCAAATATAGCGTATTGGCTGACTTCTCTTAACACAATCCTCTCAATATCGTGTAAGTACAATAAAGGTTATTTCTATTCTAGTACCTACCTTCTATACCTAACTATTAATTTCAGGGCCAAAAACCTCCCGGACTCTTTTTAAACCCTGGGTTTTATAGGTTTTTCGACATTATCCCAAGTATCCCCCCAGGATCGTTTGTTATGGCAGTCTGTGGGAGACACACACGTGTTCAATGTTTACGAGAATCTATTAATGTTCCTGAAGAAATTGTTATTCATTGAACTTTGAAGAATAATATTTTGATCAAACTGCTTTTATCTTGTAGAAACTTATTAGCTTCCTTCTAGCGTCAAAGGCCTTGTCATCGTCGCCAGCCTTTTTGAACAGATTCATTTATTTCAGATAATTCACCAAAATAATATAAATCAAACAAAAAGTAGACCGCACAAAAATGCTTTAAGGCTCGTACACACAGGCGCGACGCGACACGCGACACAAAGGCACCGCAAGTCGCGCGACGAGCGGTGCCTTTGTGTCGCGCGCGATTCGCGTCGCGCGTCGCGCCTGTTTGCAGGAGCCGTTAGGTAGTTGTTATTGTTGAGACTTTTGCATTCAAGTGTATTTTACAAACTCTCAATCCATTTTTATCAAAACATTATCATCGACTACTTCCTCGTCATGAAACAAAACATTCATTCATATTATCATTTTCTAAAGTAATTCAAGCAATTGAATTTGAAATTGACCGCGTGTGAGCTTGCGCGCCTGCAGCACCGATCTATTTGAGATAACTGCAATTTTATGGCTCATTTTATTTCTTGTGAACATTGAAAATCCTCACGACGGTAAGAGGTTGGTAAAGATGAGGAATTTCAAGTAATAAATTCTAACGAAACGATGCAGTGGAAAGTTTTCACTTGAATTTATATTTATGGTTATTATTTGCAACAACTTACTGAAAGAAAATTGAACATAACTGGTGAAATGTGGGCTTACTAAAGGTATACCTCTGCCTGCCTAACCCTTTGAAGTTTGCAGTCGTGATTTTGTGTGTACTTACTGAAAGATCTTGTTGGTATAATGAGATAAGTAATACCAAATCTTCAGATTTTTTTACCACATCGTCGAGTTAAGACAGACCAAAGCTTGTTCAAGCTCCATAATAATGTAACAATTAAAATTGTTTATAAAACGCATTCTAAGAAAGCTCGTAGTTTTACGAGTCAATAAAATAACTTTTAAAGATTCGTTTGTAACAAGCGGTGTTTGACCGCAAGTTGTAAACAGCGCCATCTATCCACAGCTGGTTGAACCGCGTAGAGGGCCGGACGACCACCCGCGTGCTGCGTCGGCGCGTGCGCCATCGGATAACGATAAATAGCGATTGATGGAGGCACTGCGCCCTATTGGGCAGGGCGTAGTGTAGATAACGTATTAGCAATAATTACTCATACATATATAACTACTTAATTCATACGGTAATAAATAAAATAAAAAAAAAAATCCTCTTTTCAAAGATTATTACATATTTCAATGCGCGAGAACTTGAGACGTAGGTACCTACTTACCCGAAACACCCCATGCAGATTCTCAGAGATATATAGGTCATCATCAGGGATTACGTCGATAAAGTTTTAGTATTGTAAGTTGGAAACTTACCTTCGCGTAATCAACGGGAGACGCGTTGACCGGACAAGTAAACAGTCCCTCGCTGAAACAAAGAAAAGAAAATCAGGCTACTGCATAACTTCATGTAGGTGCCACATGTCTTCAAAATTTTTGTTCTAGGCCATGCCGGTTCCCTCACGATGTTTTCCTTCACCTTTTTGACAACAGTGGTGAAGAAATTATTTACACAAATACAGTAAAGCGCTTGCCTGGGTTCGATCCTACGACCTAGAACTCGTAAAGTCTGGGCAACTACTGCTCTTATATGGCTAGCTAATTCTCTCAAAAAACACTGAAAACTTGACTAATAAATATAGTCAAAACAGGTCTACGCAATGGCCAATAAGCCTTGTTAAAATTGGCTGCAAACACATTATGAAACCTCTTAAACGTCTTCTCAAGTACTTAACATTTTGATCATAAACCGTAGCAGTTAGCGTTAACACGTAATAATATAATGTAGTTAAAGTGTTAAAAATATAGTGTAATAAACAATTATAAAGTCACTATCGTTTGAGATTGCAGTCGGCATAGCAATTATATACTAACTTAGTACAGTGGGAGTCGAAAGTGTTAGGAATTTGACAGACCTTGTTGATAAAATTGGTTTACAGTATACAAATTAAATTATGGTAAAGAAGAAAGACATTAGCACCCTAATTGCGTGACAGACTACCAAACACAATCTGAAAAAAATTGGAGGATGTGACTAATCCAGTGCTCCATAATATATATTCGAAAATTTTTCTCAACAACGTAAATAACGCAATGGATATTGTTGAACAGCTGTAAAAGTGAAAGCCGTTGCTACTGCCCCGCAACTTGCGGGTCAGCGTCAGTGTGTTACGCTACCACCCCGCAGCTTTACCATGTCAAAAGCTTATGCTAAATCCATTTCATTTGCCAATTTTAAACATTCTACCACCAAATTGGCAATTCTGATCGTGCTGAAGCTGGAAATCGAACTGCACTATGTACCTGTACATACCCTGAAAGACATATCACGCAATCCAACACTTGTGTCCACGACTATACCACTTGCTAATAGAGCCGGCCACAGAGAATAATCACCGGAACAGCAGACGGATACTGTCTGGCGATAAAATACATTGCGTAGTGATTCCATGATGGATTGCATAGTTTGTTGTTACAATAACAGTGTCATGTTCGGATAGCTATTGTTTCATTTATCTGGGTGCAGGCGAACTTTGGTTGGAATGGTACCGATACGCGCTTTAGTGAGGAATTTTGTGTTCTGTGAATGCAAATTGCTAAAAATTTAAACGTCAACAGACATAGGTACTAAATAATCATGCTTATGTCAAAATAATTATTATTATAATCTCATGTAATTATTCAACAATAATAAAAAAAAGCTATAAATCTAGTTGTATCTACCTACAAATATGTTGCTGTGTTCTAGCAGAGTTCATGTTTGAAACCTATACTATGTAACATCTTGTAAACAACATGAATGCAATAAATAAATAAAATATGTTTACTGAAGATTTCCTTATCCATGATTTTAATGATTTTCTTTTAGATGAAGAACGCATTATGCAAACACAGGAACCATTTCACAAGAAATCAATCATATCAATCTATAATGTCCTTCGCTATTAAATGATGATCCCTCACTGCTTAAGATTCCTCCAGCTTCAAACAGAGATTTAGGTAAAAGAAGATACACAGGTGGGTACCTGAATCGGAATGCCTGCCTCTGTTACATAAATGTAACATTCACAGTAACCTAAGCGGAGCCTGGCGATAGGCCAGATGAACGCGTGAATGAAGAAGCTGATACGAAGGAATGAAGAATACTAAAGGCTCAAATGAAGATGAAACTATCATGTTGAGAAAAGACAGAAAGAAGTATACATATATGTTTCTTGCATAAAGTTAAGCTGAGAGTGTTCAAGTCATCAGTTTAAATGAGTTAGGTTCTTGGGGACTCATGGGTTCACCATCGTCGACAGCATTTCAATTGAAGTCAGATGACCATCAACTGCTAGTGATTATTTCCGACAGGATTTGTCCACAGGGTCTAGCTTTGAACAATAATTTCCCAGGTAGGTAATTATATAAGAGTTCTATACAAAGTGGCAGAAGTGACATTGACCCGCAACCTGTAAACTACCTGATTTCAAACCCCCTGGGTTGAAATTGTTCACCAGTTATTTAAAAAATAAATAAAACAGTGGCACTCCGGGAGCGCCGACAGAAGTGAAAACAAAACACAAACAGAATACTTTGCCATCACTCACTGACAAATCGAATATACGTTAAAACCGAGTACATTTCGAGGACAGCCGAACACATCCGAAGCGGGTATTTTTTGAATCGTCTTATAAACAAAACACGCGCGGTGTCGTTTTCTACCGAAAACGACACCGCGCGTGTTTTGTGCGCCACTGTTACCACAGTGGCGCGAGTTCAATGGATGTTTCCCATCTCAAAAACTGCCCAACGCGCATAAAGAAGTTTTTACTTCAAAAAAAATGCTGTTCCATACAATTTGACCGCCGCGTAGGGTTTGCGTGTTGGTGTCCCTTCCACCCTGTACTGTAGAACTCCAGTTTTAGTACCTACCTAGAGTTCGTTGCAATTGCAACAAACTAAAATTCAAGAAATTCAACATTTTTGTATCCTTTGCTTGCATATCTGCAACACTTCAGGGGGCCGAAAGGCTCCTACAAACAGGCGCGACACGCGATATAATCGCGCGCGACACACAGGCACCGCTCGTTGCGCGACTTGCGGTGCCTTTGTGTCGCGTGTCGTGTCGCGCCTGTTTGAAGGAGCCTTAGAAAGGCCATGACTTTGGCAGAATCATAAAAGAATTATGATGATGAATTATGCATAATGGACAGTTAACTGCTAATTTCTTACATCGGACTTTGCACTTTTTATTTTTATCTTATTTTTTATCTGATGTACGACTATATTATCTAACTATCTGGTGTATGTGTGTCTCTTAGTCTGTGCTAAATAAATGTATTTTCTTTCTTTCTTTCTTTCTGTTAAGTTAATCGTATCAAATCCCAATGGTGAAGGATTTTTCAGTTATTTTTTTTGTCTGTGCTAAAATATCAATCAAATCCAAATCCAATCTCAATCTCTTTGATCATACCTACGTAGTGCAGCGAAAAAAAGAAAAACACGGAATGTCTTCGCCAAATTATGATTCATAATGTTATCCTTTTATGATTCTCCCAAAGTGGCCTTTTTATAATAGGCCCCCTGATCAGACGTGAGAAGATGACGTGAATCATTCATGTAGAAGGTTTTATGATTCCTGTCGTGGTCTTCTTTTATTCCTAAACAAACAACTTGTTATAGAAAGCCATAAATCATCTCACTATTAAATTGCTTACCATAGTTTTATCAACTGATCGTGTCTAATTAGCTTAACGCCTAAGACGCTGGTTCTACTAAACCCTATTTGAAAATCAACTTTATCAAGTAGTGTTAAAGTAGATTTTAGTATCTTCGTTAATCCAAACGCGATGTACAGTAGTTCTTCACGATAAAAACGTTTATTTTTTCGTTTGACGTTTGTAATTAGTCGGTAATGCGAAGAAAATTATGTAGCGCGCCTCTTTATATGCGCACGCGCATGAGATATGGCAGTTTTTGTCGGGTGATGATCTCGATGTTTCCGTCCGAGTGTTTTGCTTAATAATCGGTATAATCGATGCAATGGCTCGTGTAGTTGCATCGATTTATTGGTGGCGTGGTCGTTCAGCGAAGATATTTGTTAGAGTATCAGGGGCGGAAATTAGAGTAAATTGTTCCAGTAATTATCGTGTATATATAGTGGATTATCTTGTGTTGTTAAAGCAAGAGCTCGTAAGCGTGTGTTTGACACGAATTTTATTAGATTAGTATGTCGTCACACGGACTGCGCTATCGTGAGCATTCATCAGTCGGCACTGCCCCTTTTCCAGATTCGGCCAGTGTGCAGTGCTATGTAGAATTTATCACACATTGAAACAGTTTGGGAAGATTAGCAGCAACTCTTAGCATTATAGAAGGTTGAGTATGGTGTAACACGGGTAACAATTGTGACTCGGCAAACGCTTACATATTTCAGCTTTAGGTTCATAAAGTCCATAATCCATACTTATTATAAATGCGAAAGTGTGTCTGTCTGTCTGTTACCTCTTAACGCTTAAACTGCTGAACAGATTTAGATAAAATTTGGTATAGAGATAGTTTGCGTACCGGGAAAGGACATAGGATGATTTTTATCCCGATATTACCACAGGATTGACACTTATGCGGGTGAAACCTCGGGGCGCTGTTAGTTATAGATATACTCGATATATACAATTTAATTCATGATACATTTGATATATGTACTCGGTACAATTTTATGGAGGACATATCGAACTTAGAAAACAGCCGAAAGCAAACCAATTCCTTATAAGAGTATTTAAGAGCGTTTACGCCGTACGGCATTTCATACAAACTTTCAAGCACTTGTTTTTCAAAATGAATGAACCGATTTTAATGAAATTTCATACACCTAAGCAAGATACAAAGGTCTAAAAAGTTAGTAAAGCACATTTTCGAAATGTCTTATTTAAAAAAAGATAACTGGAAATCTCTGTTTCTATGGAAAATTTAAAATCGGTCTAATTTGGCTGTAACACCATTTTTTGAAAATGTTCTTAACTAACTTTTTAGACCTTTGTATCCTGCTTATGCGTATGAAGTTTGATTAAAATCGGTTCATTCATTTCGAAATACAAGGGTTTGAAAGTTTCTATGAAATGCCGTACGTCGTGAACGCTTTTAAGATAATTTTATCGCTGAAACCTCATAACTTGACCCACACTTTGAGCCTCGGGGCACAGCTAGTTAATGAATAATTTTCTTCTCACTAGCAAATCACTATCGAAGTTAGAAAGAGAAATCGATGTAAATCAACAACTTTGCACAAGGAAAAACATGTAAATGGCGTGCGTTTAGTTCGATGCACTATCACGCCTCTTATTATGACGTCACGGGCAACGACAGAGGTGATCATTGTGCCACGTAATGCTATTTACATAATTAAACCATTAGCGGGCGTGTGAGTGAAATATTCGCCTTATTTAGATTGTGAGCATACTGAGCAATGAGCATACAAAGTTGTTTGTTAATTAATTTAACATTTGCATTTGGACCGCCATGTTAGTTTTTATCATGTTCTGGAATCATTTGGTGTTTTAAATCTGCCTATTGGTGGTTTTTCTTACAAAAACTTAGCTTAAAAGCAATTTAACCTTTTAGTCTTTTATTTATTTATTTATAGTAAAGGTACACCAACAGCTTCTGTATACAACATATCAAATAACAGTAGGTAACAGTTAATGTGCTTATACAGTTGCCAATAACTGGTGAACTAACATTCTCAAATACAGTGATAACCTAAGGTAAAAACGTAACTATGTAAACAGAAATATAAAATGATATAAGTTATAGGTTACAGAGGTCGCAAGAAAAACCTACATACTAATACAACGAATCTTTAGACTGTATGGGTTGCGTGTTTTGGGGCCTTAAAATTTGGGTTTTAAAGTTTTTTAAGGAATCATGATATATGTCACTTGATATACATTTATATATATCAAGTGGAAGAATTCATCTCTCGGCTGAGCCTATTGAGAGGTGAGTTTACTCCTATATTTGTGTTGGATGCTTTAGTGCAGAACAAATCGATAATGGGATATCTGGGTAAATTATCTGGGAACTTTTAGTCCAGTTTGTTCAGTTAATCTATCGCAGTCCATTCTATTGTTAACCAATTTGAAAAAGTCTTCTCTACTTTGAAGAGGTGAAAGCAGACTTCTTATTTTAACAGCGAGTTTTAGGAAGTAATTGTCACACAGAGGTATGAAGGAGGTGATGTTCTGCAAAGTCAAACATTTTCTTCATCTTGATGTGCCATATTAATAGCCGTATATTGGAGGTTCCATTACGCTCTTAGGATTCGTCCACACGTACCAAAACCACACCACAACTACAACACGTGCTTGGGCGCTAATTTGTATAAAAATGAACCGTTCATTCACACGGACCACATTTTGCCGTCAAAATGAACAGGGTCCAGCCACGTCGCAGCCACAACGTTGCGTCGACCATTTGATTTGATTTTGTTACCACAATACAATTGCAAGAACCTGCAGCGACACTATTCACACTGCTTGCCCATATTTTGTCGTTGCGATGTGCTGTGCTTGTGGTACGTGTAGGCTTCTTCTGGGTAAGCTCACTCCGTCGTAGACTTTATCTGTGTCATCTCTGACCTAGATTAGAGTCAAGAGCAAACCCATTTCAAATAAAAAATAAAAAAAAAACGGCCCCTTAATGCAGGTCAACTTCAACCCTTCATAATCAGCCTATAATGTTCCCACTGGGACATAGCCTCCTCCCTTTTGAGAGGGAGTGGGCCGACATCCACCATGCGGGCCCACTGCGGGTTGGTAGATGTCACAAATCTTCGAATTTTTGGTTGTAGGACATGCCGGTTTCCTCACGGTGTTTTCCTTCACCGTTTTGAGAGCAATTGTGGTTATTAAATAAATGCGCCTGACTGGGTTTGAACCCATGACGTACTACTCAGACGTCGAAGTCGTTCTACTGGGCCACCGTTGCTCTCAACTCTCTTCAACACTTCATTTAAGCGAAAAGTCAACTAACTGTCATGCGATCAGCATGTCTTGGCCTGCATAACTCAACCTGCGTCTAGTCTAGGCGCACTTACAGAGTAGGTACCTAGATACATCAAAACACCCGCAACAATGTAATAAGTGGTACTAACGGCTTTCTATCCCCCATTTCTAAACAATATGTAAACACTATGCATCAGTGTTGTACGGTTACCGGGCGTTATGTAGGTATGCCTTCACAGTACGAAGTTGCCGACCGTTACTGGTAGTTCCGACTTGCCATAATATGCGTAATTATTGCGTCGCTGTAGCCTTATCTAATACAGTATGTTAACTAACAGGGGGCGTTCCCGTTAACCCGCAATAGTATAGCATCCATACATGCTAAAAAAAATATTACCATTCGAAAATAAAATGTTTTTTATTTTTTTTATATTAAAATATTCACAAAAAATCGTAAATTGATACGTTAAAGAAACACTCTGTACACGCGTACTTGAAGGACAGCAATGTCGGAATTTATTTAATTAAATAAATTAGAATTAAATAAATAGAGTATCAATTTACGATTTTTAGTGAATATTTTAATTAAAAAAAAATAAAAACATTTTATTTTCGAATGGTAATATTTTTTTAGCATGTATGGATGCTATACTATTGCGGGTTAACGGGAACGCCCTCTGTTAGTTAACATACTGTATAGTGTTGTTTTAGATAGCCATAACACAGGTTTCTGGTTGCATGCGATATGTTGCATATATGCAACACCAAGGGGTTAACATACACGTTATTGAGACGTAGTTAAAACTTCTCGTGTGCTTCATGCGTGTAATTTCTATGTACGCATTCGTAACCTTCAAAAAGCAGGTGCCACTGCTTTGCTGTGCTCCTGATATAATGGTAACTATGGTAGACAAAGGTTTGAAAACGTGATGGACTTCCTCCTTCACATTTCGGTTCAAGGTGGCATAGCCTTCGCTTGTATGGTCTGAAATTAGAATCATTGGTACCGCCTAGAAGTAATTCTCCTAGCTGGAGTTTCAGGAGAATAGGTTGCTTTGTAGGGTTCCGTACCCAAAGGGTAAAAACGGGACCCTATTACTAAGGCTCCACTGTCCGACTGTCACCAGGCTGTATCTCATGAACCATGATAACTAGACAGTTGAAATTTTCACAGATGATGTATTTCTGTTGCCGCTATCACAACAAACACTAAAAACAGAATAAAATAAATATTTAAGGGCTCCCATACAACAAACGTGTTTTTTCGGCGTTTTTGCCTTGGTGGTACGGAACCCTTCGTGTGCGAGTCCGACTCGCACTTGGCCAGTTTTTAAAGTCTCCTCCCCTCCCACTCTACTTCTGACTGATCTTGTCTCATTTTAGTATATTACTTGGGTTTAGTAAAAAATTGTATCTCACTGTTAGCAGTTACGTGGTCATTCACTCCCTTTCCATTCCATTCCATATGACTAATCTAGAGTAGTCATATGCGCTTCATCCCTCCTCATCACTTGTCCATACCAAGACAAACGGTTACTTCGTAGAGTCTATCCATCAATCACACTAATATTATAAAGGCGAAAGTTTGTGAGTGTGTGTGTATGTTTATATGTTTGTTACTTCTTCACGCTCAAACGGCTGGACCAATCTTGATAAAGTTTTGTATGGAGGTAGCTGACACCCTGGATTAACATATAGGCTACTTTTTATCCCGATATTACCACAAGATCGACACTTACGCGGGTAAAACCGCGGGGCGCAGCTAGTACAAAATAAAAAAGACGAGAATGACGTTCCATACAAATTGACAGTCCTGTATAGTGGAAATAAATTTCCTACACAACAGTATTCAATTTAAGCCCGTTACCGTCAAATCGATTTTCTCGATTCAAATAATACAGTATACATTGAAACATTATGTATGTATGTTTATTTCGCAACTGCAGTAGTCAAATACATAATTCAGGTGCATACATTTGACATACTTACATCTCTGAGACGATGCGTGTGGGATTTAGATAGTGATGTGCCTCGAGACAAGATTAGGCGATTGTTTATCGATTCTCACTCACTGTAGGTACTAAGATTTGCCTTGTCGTACGCGTGGGATCATGCATTGTCATGCGAAAACAAATACAAAGCATTGGAACTCATTGTTCTAATTATTTTTTAAATATTTTGTTAAGGAACGGATACAGTTTGTGAACAGATTGTCAATCTCACAGCTGATTGTAATAAGAAAAGCCAATTAAATCTCAGTCACTCACTCTCAGTGAGGGGCCCGTGGCTAAATAATAACAGCCGCACAGGTCGATCGATCAGGTTAACCTATGCTTGCCGCGGTTGGTCTGTGGATGGGTGAACATCTTTACATACCGTGACCCCTCCGTGTCTCGGAACCCAGTAACTGGGTTGTGGAGGTCAGATAGGCAGTCGCTCCATGTAAAATACTGGAATTCAGCTGCATCCGGTTAGACTGGAAGCCGACCCCAACATATAGTTGGGAAAAGGCTAGGCAGATGATGGTTTATCCCATCTACAACTTCCTGTGGAAAACTAAGGGAACAAGTTTCCAGAAAAACATTGATACAACTAACTTTTAAACAGAAATCTTTCAAACTTCAAAAATCACGAACTTCAATTCCAACTTTAAGGCCAGGATCTTCGAGCGTAGTAGGCATTTAGCGTTACCTCCGTCCTCGCGTGGCAAATGCCGCGAAAGCGCAGTTCGAATGAACTCACTGACCCCTGTCACGGTTATTTTTATAAGTAATAGTATTGTGAATCGGCCCTATTCTTGAAATATAGGGCTGCTCGTCTACAGTATTTTAATTTCATCATCCTACTTTAGTTTCTAGTTTTGTGATTGTAAATATTATTTTTTTAACAGACTTCAAAAAAGGCGGAGGTTCTCAATTCGGATATTTCTATTTTTTTATGTATGTAAGGGCATAACTCCATCGTAAATAGACAGATTTGCAAATTTTTTTTGAAGTGAAAACTTCTTTAGCATCGTTGTGATTTGAAAATTTTATGAAACGAAAAAGTAACAGTAAAAAGAGACATAAGATTTATCGTGGGAGAAAATGAGATAGGAAGCATTATACAGTGTTTTTGTTTTTTATTATTACAAATGACATCACATTTAATCCTATGCTACTAATTTGTGATGATGATGATGATGGTGATGGTGATGGTGATGGTGATGGCGATGATGATGGCGATAATGATGATGGCGATGGTGATGGCGATGGCGATTGTGGTGCCGATGGTGATGGCGATGGTGATGGCGATGATGATGGTGATGCGATGGTGATGGCGATGGTGATGGTGATGGCGATGATGATGATGGTGATGCGATGGTGATGGCGATGGTGATAGCGATGGTGATGGCGATGGTGATGGTGGTGATGATGATGGTTATGGTGATGGCGATGGCGATGGTGATGGCGATGGCGATGGCGATGGTGATAGCGATGGCGATGGCGATGGTGATGGTGATAGATGGATGGATGGATGGATGTTCTTTAGCATCGTTGTGATTTGAGAGTTTATGAAACGAATGCTATAGCAGCAATCGCGGTTGATTTGCTGGCATTTATTGAAGAGTTCCGTTGTTTGTCTCCGAAAGTCATCATCAGATCTTTACAAAAATAATAAAACAGCATGTGTGCAATTCACACGTGGTAGAAGTGAAACCTTCAAAAACACCGTATAATGCTTCCTATCTCATTTTCTCCCACGCTAAATCTTATGAGTTTACATGTCTCTTTTTACTGTCGCTTTTTCGTTTCATAAACTTTCAAATCACAACGATGCTAAAGAACATCCATCCATCCATCACCATCGCCATCGCCATCGCCATCACCATTGCCATCGCCATCGCCATCACCATCGCCATCACCATCTCCATCGCCATCACCATCACCATCATCATCATCATCGCCATCACCATCGCCATCACCATCATCGCCATCACCATCGCAATCACCATCACCATCACCATCGCCATCGCCATCACCATCGCCATCACCGCCATCACCATCACCATCGCCATCGTCATCACCATCACCATCATCATCATCATCACAAATTAGTAGCATAGGATTAAATGTGATGTCATTTATAATATGTTATAAAAAACAAAAACACTGTATAATGCTTCCTCATCACCATCACCATCGCCATCACCATCGCCATCACCATCGTCATCGCCATCATCATCATCGCCATCACCATCGCCATCACCATCACCATCGCCATCACCATCGCCATCGCCATCACCATCATCATCATCATCACAAATTAGTAGCATAGGATTAAATGTGATGTCATTTGTAATAATAAAAAACAAAAACACTGTATAATGCTTCCTATCTCATTTTCTCGCAGGTTAAATCTTCTGTCTCTTTTTACTGTAGCTTTTTCGTTTCATAAAATTTTCAAATCACAATGATGCTAAAGAAGTTTTCACTTCAAAAAAATATAATATTATAAAGCTCGATTTATACTATATAAAGCTCGATTACCACTGACTGACTGACTGACATAATTGTTCTCCCAGATGGTGAAGGGGGAGGTGGGTATATTTTTACAGATTCGTATACAAGTAACTCTCACGAGTATGGGAAAAATCCCAAACCTCCCCTTTTCCATTCCACCCCACTCTCCCTCATCCCTATCGTATCTCGGAAACTAAGAGTCCCGTGTTTTGTTGTTTTACGGATTCGTATAGAGGAGGCTCGGAAAAGTAAAATCCATTTTTCAAAGTTGCCCCCCTTGCCCCCCTTCTCCCCCCTCTAGAGGTAGATCTCGGAAGTTAAGAGACTTGGAACATCAAGGGGCCCAGAGTTGGTCAAAATCATTTTTCAAAACTCCCCCCTCTCCCCCCTTCACCCCTCCCCCCATCGTATCTCGGAAATTAAGAAACCTGGGTTTTGTTTTCTTACGGATTCGTATAGAGGAGGCTCGGAAAAGTAAAATCCATTTTTCAAAGTTGCCCCCCTTGCCCCCATTCTCCCCCCTCTAGAGGTAGATCTCGGAAGTTAAGAGACTTGGAACATTTACGGATTCGTATAGAGTAAAAGTAAAATCCATTTTTCAAAGTTGCCCCCCTTCTCCCCCCTCTAGAGGTAGATCTCGGAAGTTAAGAGACTTGGAACATTTTTTTTTTTCAGATTCATATCAAGGGGCCCAGAGTTGGTCAAAATCATTTTTCAAAACTCCCCCCTCTCCCCCCTTCACCCCTCCCCCCATCGTAAGAAATACTCCTCAAAAACACGACCCCGCGAGCTGCTTGCAGCTCGCGCAACGCCCAAATACTTTTTACAAGGGTAAGAAATACTCCTCAAAAACACGACGCCGCGAGCTGTTTGCAGCTCGCGCAACGCCCAAATACTAGTTTTACCTATACAATCACAAAACTAGAAACTCAAACTCAAAAAATTCAAATTTTGCAATTGAATATAAACCTTATTCCGTTGTAGTAAAGTTGAAAATCTATTACAGATATTACGATAATTGTAAAATGGTACCTGCTACTGCTAGTACTGTGACGAAAGCAAGAGGACTTATACAACTACAATATTATTCTGTCGCGTCGTCTTATAAGTGGGTAGTTAAATACGTAGAAAAATAATAATCAAACTTACTTTATTTTTTTTTAAGCTTTGCAGTTCAATGCTGAACATTTTTTTTCTTTCTTCTGTTTTTATTCCCCATAATTTAATCTTAATTATCACTATATATTACAACTATATTATAACAAACTAATATTTAGTTTAATTATTAATACTAGAACCTAAACAATATTTACAGACTGATTTTTGAAACTAATACACAAACACGGAAATTAACAATAATATAACGTATATTTCGATCGATTAGCGGGAACGCGGCGAGCCAGCAAAAGCGACACAGGTCCTACCTCGGTAACGCCCGGCGGGCTACTGAAGTGAAGCGCGCAGGCCGCCTTTTTAGGTTATATCTTGTTAAGACAATAAAAATCAGTTTTGAGAAAAATTAACCGTAGAATGTTCTACTATACATCATTGCCTATTTTTTGATATATTTTTTGCGAGTAAAAGTTAAGTCTACTTCAAATACGACTTGAAAAACGATTAAAAACTTCGCTGTTTTCGATTTGTTTGCGATTTTTTATGATCGAGTGAAGTTGTAAATATCGTGTTTTGAACCGTAGAATAATCAAGAATGTTAGTTAAACTATGCCATATATTTTTTTCAGATTAAAACAAAGAATATTTGATTGTTTAATGTTGAATCAAAAATAGGTCGATTCCGATATTTCCGAGAGTCCTGGCCTTAATCTCTGTATTAACCCACATAAGAGATGAGTTTTAAAATGATGCGTTTGAGGCAGTGCGTTGTCTGTCAGTGCGTGAATTTAGAAAAGATTTTTATAAAGTAGGTAAGAAGTATCCTAGCAATGGGTACTAGTAATCTTCTAAAGGCAATAAAATAGTGCAAACTATTCATAAGTTCACAAGAAATAATCTTATTGTTCTCGAGGCACCGCGACCGTTAATAGTTTCTCTCAGTCAAGCTTTCTGCAATTAACGCGTTAAGATAAATAGCGGATACATTAAAGGTTGAGCTTTAACTTCCAGATTTAACGATCGTTTAATTAGATACGTTTACTGGCTGTTAAATAAATAATAATGCCGTCCTGTAATTATTTACGAGTAAATGCAGGGAAACTGCCGTTTCTCGTGCTAAGATTTCGGGCAATGATCAACGCTTGCTTATTGCGTTTTGGCGATTCCAGACTTTGGATAGGTATCAAGTCCGATCCTCTTGATATTTTCTGTCACCAAAGTAAATGGTGTAAAAATTTACTTACATAGAATTTTTTTAGTAAAAAAAAAATCAACAGAGAAGCAGTGGTTATGAAATTATCTGTTGTTTGCTGCGCTACTTCTCCCCAGCGAAAGCACTAGGAAGTGGTGAAGGGCGGGCGTTTTGGGGGACTGTCTTTTGTAAACTTGACGTTCGAAAAGTGCTGATTCTCAGCTTAGTTTGAATAAATGACTTTTGATTTGATTTGATTATTTACACAAAGTAAAGCGCCTAGGTTCGGCCACGGTTAAGGAAAACAGCGTGAGGAAACTGGCATGTACGAACCAAAAATTCAAAGACTGATTAGCTTATGTTATGCTAAAGAAAAATTATTATTTATAGCTCTTAGCTGTCCGAAAATATTTAATAAAATCATTTTGCCTTGTATATCGCCTTCGCCTATTGCCATACAGATTATCAATTCAGTAACAATATTTACTGCATATACTAGAATATAAACTTCGTCTAGTAAATTTTGCGTATTTTCTAACCAAATCTGATATGAGCGGTTTCAAAATGTAAGCTGTTTATTATTCAAAGGCGATTCTAACGGAGAAGTTCGTCGATAGATATTTTGAATCGATAGTTTGTTTGTGGGTTTGATCGAGTATAAATAGGGATTTTAATTCGCAGATTCAAATCGATTGCAATGTGTGACGTATTAATAAAGCACAAGCAGCGCATGCACGTGCGCGGGTGGGGATTGGCATTGCTCGCTCAACTGCCGGCCGGTGCGGGTGTGTGCGCTCCTTGGTGAAACCAGTGTGAGGCTTTTATTTATACCTATTCGTATACACAAGGAAACAGGACACCACACGTGGCGACGAGCCCTCAAGTAAGTGGTAAATTTTGCTGATACATGCAAAAATAAAATAAAAAGGAGGGAGGAAACGAACTCACGTGCACGCAAATAATAACAACCTTACGGTTTTGTGAGCTACTGATTGAGTGGTATATGTACCTACCTATTTATCCAAGGACTATATAAAACAATGACTAAATATGACAAATAACAAACACAGTGTTATTTGTCTGATAGATTCATGACAAGTTATTGTCATGTAAACCTCTTGCAATATCCATACTAATATTATAAATTCGAAAGTAACTCTGTCTGTCTGTATGTTACCTTTTCACGCCTAAACCACTGAACGGATTTCGATAAAATTTGGCAGAAGCTAGTATAAAATAAAAGCAAGGAATACTTTTCTCAAAAAAAACGTCTGTCATATATTGTTATATTCTGGACGGTAGACGTGGATTCGGGTATTGATTTTTCTGATATTGGTGAAAAATCTTAAAATAAGTACCTAATCGATGGTAACCGTCAACTATTTAGCTAGTATATAGTATAATGAACATTTTTATATCTTGTGACTTTAGTCTAAATGTAATTAATAGAAATCGCGGCTTACCGCGTAAGTCCGCGTAAGTATAATCTATGCAGAGACATTATTTATTTAAATACCTACGTAGTAAGAATGTTTAGTGTAAATTATAATACCTCACTATTGATCGCATTCTTCCTAGATTACTTAATGATGTTTTAAGGTTGAAGTAAGTAATTCGAATGTCGTTAGTAATAAAAAAAAAAATGCTTTATTGACACAAAAATATTTTACAAGTTGATTTTGGCAAACAGTAGGTACAATTCTGCAATTGAACACAATTCGAATGACCACTAACACCTAAACTAGGCCGAGCCTGTACCTTAGGCGTTAGATCTTTCCCGGGTAACTATCTACAGACGTGTACATTAGAATCCAATTGTATATTGTAAACAACTTTTGCACATTAAACCAATACAATAAGTAATAGTAATGTTAAATCAGATAAGTCAAATATCATTAATCATTATATTAATATCTTTTAACCTACAGTGCAATGGGTACATGTACTACCAATTGATATACTAGGTACAGTTTTATTATTATAACAAGTGTACCAAAGTGTATTATTGTAACTTGCCAAGGTGCAATAAGGTGCCAAGGAGCACAAAGTACTTATTTTTCCAAGGTGAAACAAGGTGCCAAGGAGCACAAAGTACTTATTTTTCCAAGGTGAAACAAGGTGCCAAGGAGCACAAAGTACTTATTTTTCCAAGGTGAAACAAGGTGCCAAGGAGCACAAAGTACTTATTTTTCCAAGGTGAAACAAGGTGCCAAGGAGCACAAAGTACTTATTTTTCCAAGGTGAAACAAGGTGCCAAGGAGCATTAAGGTGTAATTTTGCCAAGGGCATAAACATAAACAATGCAAATTATATTATATGGATGAAATTAATTACTATTTTCTTTGTCACCTTTATTGTAACTAAATTTTTGATGTTTTAGTTAATATCTATAAAATATCTCTAAACCTAATGTAATATAATGTTACCGGCATAGCCATATCTACTTCAGCCGTATCATAGATTAATATCACTCATTCGATTATTGACCATTTAACGCTGCATGTAACTAATTAAAATGTTGCGGCGCAGCGTCTCACAGTTGTCAAACAGTTAATTCACTGCAAAAAACTAATAATTGAGTTATACTAAAATTCAAAGTCAAGGACATAAATAATTAAGTGTAAATCACACATACATTGTAGCTTATTCGTTAGGCAGCCATCATAGTAAAATACCGATCTAAGACTTATCAAATCATTTATTATTTACTATTATGGTATTATAGTGTTGTGAGAACATACGGATATAACAGATAGTAAGATTGGCCAAATAAACATAACTGGGTACAGATTGCTGATAACATAATATTACGAGGAAATTTAAGATCAGTAATTTGTATTTTACCGATAGTACCTATAAATAAAATGTGAAACACCTTACCCAATAGCGCCAAGGGTGCAATACAAAGGCATACTGACATTGTTTCAAGTCGGCCAAAATGTCCAATCTACCACCGGTAGAACCCTTGCAATGCGATGGCAATCCCATGTCACTGGGATTACGCTGGGAGAAATGGATGAGAGCCCTAGAAATATATCTCCTTGCGACAGGCATAGATACACCCACCAAGAAAAGGGCCAAAGTCAAAGTCAAAGTCAAAGCATTTATTTCAAATAGGCACATAAAAGGCACTTTTAAACGTCAGAAATTACAACAAATAGAATTGATTCTAGTCGCCCATTCCAAAAGGTAGTTTTCGTATGGAGAAGAACGGGCAAAAAAACTCCACCGTTACTCTTTTAAAATATTTTACAAAATTTTGTATACATTAATTATATAATAATAACTAGTATTTGGGCGTTGCGCGAGCTGCAAGCAGCTCGCGGGGTCGTGTTTTTGAGGAGTATTTCTTACCCTTGTAAAAAGTATTTGGGCGTTGCGCGAGCTGCAAGCAGCTCGCGGGGTCGTGTTTTTGAGTAGCATTGAATAGCAATGTCAAAATGCTATTAAAAAAAAAATGTACCAAGTCTCTTAACTTCCGAGATCTACCTAGAGGGGGGGAGAAGGGGGGCAAGGGGGGCAACTTTGAAAAATGAATTTTACTTTTCCGAGCCTCCTCTATACGAATCCGTAAAACAACAAAACACGGGACTCTTAGTTTCCGAGATACGATAGGGATGGGGGAGAGTGGGGTGGAATGGAAAAGGGGAGGTTTGAATTTTGAAAAATGGTTTTTATTTTTCCGAGCCTCCTCTATACGAATCCGTAAAAAAACAAAACGCAGGTTTCTTAATTTCCGAGATACGATGGGGGGAGGGGAGAAGGGGGGCAACTTTGAAAAATGAATTTTACTTTTCCGAGCCTCCTCTATACGAATCCGTAAAACAACAAAACACGGGACTCTTAGTTTCCGAGATACGATAGGGATGGGGGAGAGTGGGGTGGAATGGAAAAGGGGAGGTTTGAATTTTGAAAAATGGTTTTTATTTTTCCGAGCCTCCTCTATACGAATCCGTAAATAAACAAAACGCAGGTTTCTTAATTTCCGAGATACGATGGGGGGAGGGGTGAAGGGGGGAAGAGGGGGGAGTTTTGAAAAATGATTTTGACCAACTCTGGGCCCCTTGATATGAATCTGAAAAAAAAAAATGTTCCAAGTCTCTTAACTTCCGAGATCTACCTCTGGAGGGGGGGAGAAGGGGGGCAAGGGGGGCAACTTTGAAAAATGGATTTTACTTTTCCGAGCCTCCTCTATACGAATCCGTAAAAAAACAAAACCCAGGTTTCTTAATTTCCGAGATACGATGGGGGGAGGGGTGAAGGGGGGGAGAGGGGGGAGTTTTGAAAAATGATTTTGACCAACTCTGGGCCCCTTGATATGAATCTGAAAAAAAAAATTTTCCAAGTCTCTTAACTTCCGAGATCTACCTAGAGGGGGGAAAAGGGGGGCAAGGGGGGCAACTTTGAAAAATGGATTTTACTTTTCCGAGCCTCCTCTTTACGAATCCGTAAAACAACAAAACACGGGACTCTTAGTTTCCGAGATACGATAGGGAGGGGGGAGAGTGGGGTGGAAAAGGGGAGGTTTGGGATTTTTCCCATACTCGTGAGAGTTACTTCTATACGAATCTGTAAAAATATACCCACCTCCCCCTTCACCATCTGGGAGAACAATTATGTCAGTGAGTGGTAATCGAGCTTTATATAATATAACTAGTATTTGGGCGTTGCGCGAGCTGCAAGCAGCTCGCGGGGTCGTGTTTTTGAGGAGTATTTCTTACCCTTGTAAAAAGTATTTGGGCGTTGCGCGAGCTGCAAGCAGCTCGCGGGGAGGGTTTTTGAGGAGTATTTCTTACGATGGGGGGAGGGGTGAAGGGGGGAGAGGGGGGAGTTTTGAAAAATGATTTTGACCAACTCTGGGCCCCTTGATATGAATCTGAAAAAAAAAATGTTCCAAGTTTCTTAACTTCCGAGATCTACCTAGAGGGGGGGGGGAGAAGGGGGGCAAGGGGACAACTTTGAAAAATGGATTTTACTTTTCCGAGCCTCCTCTATACGAATCCGTAAAACAACAAAACACGGGACTCTTAGTTTCCGAGATACGATAGGGAGGGGGGAGAGTGGGGTGGAAAAGGGGAGGTTTGGGATTTTTCCCATACTCGTGAGAGTTACTTGTATACGAATCTGTAAAAATATACCCACCTCCCCCTTCACCATCTGGGAGAACAATTATGTCAATCAGTGAGTCAGTGGTAATCGAGCTTTATATAGTATAAAATAATAATAATGTTCCAAGTCTTAACTTCCAGGGGAGAGAATGGGGGAATTTTGAAAAATGGTTTTTACTTTTCCGAGCCTCCTCTATACGAATCCGTAAAAAAACAAAACGCAGGTTTCTTAATTTCCGAGATACGATGGGGGGAGGGGTGAAGGGGGGGAGAGGGGGGAGTTTTGAAAAATGATTTTGACCAACTCTGGGCCCCTTGATATGAATCTGAAAAAAAAAATGTTCCAAGTCTCTTAACTTCCGAGATCTACCTAGAGGGGGGGGGGGGAGAAGGGGGGCAAGGGGGCAACTTTGAAAAATGGATTTTACTTTTCCGAGCCTCCTCTATACGAATCCGTAAAAAAACAAAACGCAGGTTTCTTAATTTCCGAGATACGATGGGGGGAGGGGTGAAGGGGGGGAGAGGGGGGAGTTTTGAAAAATGATTTTGACCAACTCTGGGCCCCTTGATATGAATCTGAAAAAAAAAATGTTCCAAGTCTCTTAACTTCCGAGATCTACCTAGAGGGGGGGGGGGAGAAGGGGGGCAAGGGGGCAACTTTGAAAAATGGATTTTACTTTTCCGAGCCTCCTCTATACGAATCCGTAAAAAAACAAAACGCAGGTTTCTTAATTTCCGAGATACGATGGGGGGAGGGGTGAAGGGGGGGAGAGGGGGGAGTTTTGTAAAATGATTTTGACCAACTCTGGGCCTCTTGATATGAATCTGAAAAAAAAAATGTTCCAAGTCTCTTAACTTCCGAGATCTATCTAGAGGGGGGGGGAGAAGGGGGGCAAGGGGGCAACTTTGAAAAATGGATTTTACTTTTCCGAGCCTCCTCTATACGAATCCGTAAAAAAACAAAACCCAAGTTTCTTAATTTCGGAGATAGGATAGGGAGGGGGGAGAGTGGGGTGGAAAAGGGGAGGTTTGGGATTTTTCCCATACTCGTGAGAGTTACTTGTATACGAATCTGTAAAAATATACCCACCTCCCCCTTCACCATCTGGGAGAACAATTATGTCAATCAGTGAGTCAGTGGTAATCGAGCTTTATATAGTATAATAATAATATAATAATGTTCCAAGTCTTAACTTCCGAGATCCGCCTAAAGGGGGGAGAAGGGGGAGAGAATGGGGGAATTTTGAAAAATGGTTTTTACTTTTCCGAGCCTCCTCTATACGAATCCGTAAAAAAACAAAACGCAGGTTTCTTAATTTCCGAGATACGATGGGGGGAGGGGTGAAGGGGGGGAGAGGGGGGAGTTTTGAAAAATGATTTTGACCAACTCTGGGCCCCTTGATATGAATCTGAAAAAAAAAATGTTCCAAGTCTCTTAACTTCCGAGATCTACCTAGAGGGGGGGGGGGAGAAGGGGGGCAAGGGGGCAACTTTGAAAAATGGATTTTACTTTTCCGAGCCTCCTCTATACGAATCCGTAAAAAAACAAAACGCAGGTTTCTTAATTTCCGAGATACGATGGAGGGAGGGGTGAAGGGGGGGAGAGGGGGGAGTTTTGTAAAATGATTTTGACCAACTCTGGGCCTCTTGATATGAATCTGAAAAAAAAAAATGTTCCAAATCTCTTAACTTCCGAGATCTACCTAGAGGGGGGGGGGGGAGAAGGGGGGCAAGGGGGCAACTTTGAAAAATGGATTTTACTTTTCCGAGCCTCCTCTATACGAATCCGTAAAAAAACAAAACGCAGGTTTCTTAATTTCCGAGATACGATGGGGGGAGGGGTGAAGGGGGGGAGAGGGGGGAGTTTTGTAAAATGATTTTGACCAACTCTGGGCCTCTTGATATGAATCTGAAAAAAAAAATGTTCCAAGTCTCTTAACTTCCGAGATCTATCTAGAGGGGGGGGGAGAAGGGGGGCAAGGGGGCAACTTTGAAAAATGGATTTTACTTTTCCGAGCCTCCTCTATACGAATCCGTAAAACAACAAAACACGGGACTCTTAGTTTCCGAGATACGAGGGGGGGAGGGGTGAAGGGGGGGAGAGGGGGGAGTTTTGTAAAATGATTTTGACCAACTCTGGGCCTCTTGATATGAATCTGAAAAAAAAAATGTTCCAAGTCTCTTAACTTCCGAGATCTATCTAGAGGGGGGGGGAGAAGGGGGCAAGGGGGCAACTTTGAAAAATGGATTTTACTTTTCCGAGCCTCCTCTATACGAATCCGTAAAAAAACAAAACCCAAGTTTCTTAATTTCGGAGATAGGATAGGGAGGGGGGAGAGTGGGGTGGAAAAGGGGAGGTTTGGGATTTTTCCCATACTCGTGAGAGTTACTTCTATACGAATCTGTAAAAATATACCCACCTCCCCCTTCACCATCTGGGAGAACAATTATGTCAGTCAGTCAGTGAGTCAGTGAGTGAGTGGTAATCGAGCTTTATATAGTATAATAATAATGTTCCAAGTCTTAACTTCCAGGGGAGAGAATGGGGGAATTTTGAAAAATGGTTTTTACTTTTCCGAGCCTCCTCTATACGAATCCGTAAAAAAACAAAACGCAGGTTTCTTAATTTCCGAGATACGATGGGGGGAGGGGTGAAGGGGGGGAGAGGGGGGAGTTTTGAAAAATGATTTTGACCAACTCTGGGCCCCTTGATATGAATCTGAAAAAAAAAATGTTCCAAGTCTCTTAACTTCCGAGATCTACCTAGAGGGGGGGGGGGGGAGAAGGGGGGCAAGGGGGCAACTTTGAAAAATGGATTTTACTTTTCCGAGCCTCCTCTATACGAATCCGTAAAAAAACAAAACGCAGGTTTCTTAATTTCCGAGATACGATGGGGGGAGGGGTGAAGGGGGGGAGAGGGGGGAGTTTTGAAAAATGATTTTGACCAACTCTGGGCCCCTTGATATGAATCTGAAAAAAAAAATGTTCCAAGTCTCTTAACTTCCGAGATCTACCTAGAGGGGGGGGGGGGGAGAAGGGGGGCAAGGGGGCAACTTTGAAAAATGGATTTTACTTTTCCGAGCCTCCTCTATACGAATCCGTAAAAAAACAAAACCCAGGTTTCTTAATTTCCGAGATACGATGAGGGGAGGGGTGAAGGGGGGGAGAGGGGGGAGTTTTGAAAAATGATTTTGACCAACGCTGAGCCCCTTGATATGAATCTGAAAAAAAAAATGTTCCAAGTCTCTTAACTTCCGAGATCTACCTAGAGGGGGGGGGAGAAGGGGGGCAAGGGGGCAACTTTGAAAAATGGATTTTACTTTTCCGAGCCTCCTCTATACGAATCCGTAAAACAACAAAACACGGGACTCTTAGTTTCCGAGATACGATAGGGAGGGGGGAGAGTGGGGTGGAAAAGGGGAGGTTTGGGATTTTTCCCATACTCGTGAGAGTTACTTGTATACGAATCTGTAAAAATATACCCACCTCCCCCTTCACCATCTGGGAGAACAATTATGTCAGTCAGTCAGTGAGTCAGTCAGTGGTAATCGAGCTTTATATAGTATAATAATAATAATGTTCCAAGTCTTAACTTCCAGGGGAGAGAATGGGGGAATTTTGAAAAATGGTTTTTACTTTTCCGAGCCTCCTCTATACGAATCCGTAAAAAAACAAAACGCAGGTTTCTTAATTTCCGAGATACGATGGGGGGAGGGGTGAAGGGGGGGAGAGGGGGGAGTTTTGAAAAATGATTTTGACCAACTCTGGGCCCCTTGATATGAATCTGAAAAAAAAAATGTTCCAAGTCTCTTAACTTCCGAGATCTACCTAGAGGGGGGGGGGGGAGAAGGGGGGCAAGGGGGCAACTTTGAAAAATGGATTTTACTTTTCCGAGCCTCCTCTATACGAATCCGTAAAAAAACAAAACGCAGGTTTCTTAATTTCCGAGATACGATGGGGGGAGGGGTGAAGGGGGGGAGAGGGGGGAGTTTTGAAAAATGATTTTGACCAACTCTGGGCCCCTTGATATGAATCTGAAAAAAAAAATGTTCCAAGTCTCTTAACTTCCGAGATCTACCTAGAGGGGGGGGGGGGGAGAAGGGGGGCAAGGGGGCAACTTTGAAAAATGGATTTTACTTTTCCGAGCCTCCTCTATACGAATCCGTAAAAAAACAAAACGCAGGTTTCTTAATTTCCGAGATACGATGGAGGGAGGGGTGAAGGGGGGGAGAGGGGGGAGTTTTGTAAAATGATTTTGACCAACTCTGGGCCTCTTGATATGAATCTGAAAAAAAAAATGTTCCAAATCTCTTAACTTCCGAGATCTACCTAGAGGGGGGGGGGGGAGAAGGGGGGCAAGGGGGCAACTTTGAAAAATGGATTTTACTTTTCCGAGCCTCCTCTATACGAATCCGTAAAAAAACAAAACGCAGGTTTCTTAATTTCCGAGATACGATGGGGGGAGGGGTGAAGGGGGGGAGAGGGGGGAGTTTTGTAAAATGATTTTGACCAACTCTGGGCCTCTTGATATGAATCTGAAAAAAAAAATGTTCCAAGTCTCTTAACTTCCGAGATCTATCTAGAGGGGGGGGGAGAAGGGGGGCAAGGGGGCAACTTTGAAAAATGGATTTTACTTTTCCGAGCCTCCTCTATACGAATCCGTAAAACAACAAAACACGGGACTCTTAGTTTCCGAGATACGATGGGGGGAGGGGTGAAGGGGGGGAGAGGGGGGAGTTTTGTAAAATGATTTTGACCAACTCTGGGCCTCTTGATATGAATCTGAAAAAAAAAATGTTCCAAGTCTCTTAACTTCCGAGATCTATCTAGAGGGGGGGGGAGAAGGGGGCAAGGGGGCAACTTTGAAAAATGGATTTTATTTTTCCGAGCCTCCTCTATACGAATCCGTAAAAAAACAAAACCCAAGTTTCTTAATTTCGGAGATAGGATAGGGAGGGGGGAGAGTGGGGTGGAAAAGGGGAGGTTTGGGATTTTTCCCATACTCGTGAGAGTTACTTCTATACGAATCTGTAAAAATATACCCACCTCCCCCTTCACCATCTGGGAGAACAATTATGTCAGTCAGTCAGTGAGTCAGTGAGTGAGTGGTAATCGAGCTTTATATAGTATAATAATAATGTTCCAAGTCTTAACTTCCAGGGGAGAGAATGGGGGAATTTTGAAAAATGGTTTTTACTTTTCCGAGCCTCCTCTATACGAATCCGTAAAAAAACAAAACGCAGGTTTCTTAATTTCCGAGATACGATGGGGGGAGGGGTGAAGGGGGGGAGAGGGGGGAGTTTTGAAAAATGATTTTGACCAACTCTGGGCCCCTTGATATGAATCTGAAAAAAAAAATGTTCCAAGTCTCTTAACTTCCGAGATCTACCTAGAGGGGGGGGGGGGGAGAAGGGGGGCAAGGGGGCAACTTTGAAAAATGGATTTTACTTTTCCGAGCCTCCTCTATACGAATCCGTAAAAAAACAAAACGCAGGTTTCTTAATTTCCGAGATACGATGGGGGGAGGGGTGAAGGGGGGGAGAGGGGGGAGTTTTGAAAAATGATTTTGACCAACTCTGGGCCCCTTGATATGAATCTGAAAAAAAAAATGTTCCAAGTCTCTTAACTTCCGAGATCTACCTAGAGGGGGGGGGGGGGAGAAGGGGGGCAAGGGGGCAACTTTGAAAAATGGATTTTACTTTTCCGAGCCTCCTCTATACGAATCCGTAAAAAAACAAAACCCAGGTTTCTTAATTTCCGAGATACGATGAGGGGAGGGGTGAAGGGGGGGAGAGGGGGGAGTTTTGAAAAATGATTTTGACCAACGCTGAGCCCCTTGATATGAATCTGAAAAAAAAAATGTTCCAAGTCTCTTAACTTCCGAGATCTACCTAGAGGGGGGGGGAGAAGGGGGGCAAGGGGGCAACTTTGAAAAATGGATTTTACTTTTCCGAGCCTCCTCTATACGAATCCGTAAAACAACAAAACACGGGACTCTTAGTTTCCGAGATACGATAGGGAGGGGGGAGAGTGGGGTGGAAAAGGGGAGGTTTGGGATTTTTCCCATACTCGTGAGAGTTACTTGTATACGAATCTGTAAAAATATACCCACCTCCCCCTTCACCATCTGGGAGAACAATTATGTCAGTCAGTCAGTGAGTCAGTCAGTGGTAATCGAGCTTTATATAGTATAATAATAATAATGTTCCAAGTCTTAACTTCCAGGGGAGAGAATGGGGGAATTTTGAAAAATGGTTTTTACTTTTCCGAGCCTCCTCTATACGAATCCGTAAAAAAACAAAACGCAGGTTTCTTAATTTCCGAGATACGATGGGGGGTGGGGTGAAGGGGGGGAGAGGGGGGAGTTTTGAAAAATGATTTTGACCAACTCTGGGCCCCTTGATATGAATCTGAAAAAAAAAATGTTCCAAGTCTCTTAACTTCCGAGATCTACCTAGAGGGGGGGGGGGGGAGAAGGGGGGCAAGGGGGCAACTTTGAAAAATGGATTTTACTTTTCCGAGCCTCCTCTATACGAATCCGTAAAAAAACAAAACGCAGGTTTCTTAATTTCCGAGATACGATGGGGGGAGGGGTGAAGGGGGGGAGAGGGGGGAGTTTTGAAAAATGATTTTGACCAACTCTGGGCCCCTTGATATGAATCTGAAAAAAAAAATGTTCCAAGTCTCTTAACTTCCGAGATCTACCTAGAGGGGGGGGGGGGGAGAAGGGGGGCAAGGGGGCAACTTTGAAAAATGGATTTTACTTTTCCGAGCCTCCTCTATACGAATCCGTAAAAAAACAAAACGCAGGTTTCTTAATTTCCGAGATACGATGGAGGGAGGGGTGAAGGGGGGGAGAGGGGGGAGTTTTGTAAAATGATTTTGACCAACTCTGGGCCTCTTGATATGAATCTGAAAAAAAAAATGTTCCAAATCTCTTAACTTCCGAGATCTACCTAGAGGGGGGGGGGGGGAGAAGGGGGGCAAGGGGGCAACTTTGAAAAATGGATTTTACTTTTCCGAGCCTCCTCTATACGAATCCGTAAAAAAACAAAACGCAGGTTTCTTAATTTCCGAGATACGATGGGGGGAGGGGTGAAGGGGGGGAGAGGGGGGAGTTTTGTAAAATGATTTTGACCAACTCTGGGCCTCTTGATATGAATCTGAAAAAAAAAATGTTCCAAGTCTCTTAACTTCCGAGATCTATCTAGAGGGGGGGGGAGAAGGGGGGCAAGGGGGCAACTTTGAAAAATGGATTTTACTTTTCCGAGCCTCCTCTATACGAATCCGTAAAACAACAAAACACGGGACTCTTAGTTTCCGAGATACGATGGGGGGAGGGGTGAAGGGGGGGAGAGGGGGGAGTTTTGTAAAATGATTTTGACCAACTCTGGGCCTCTTGATAAGAATCTGAAAAAAAAAATGTTCCAAGTCTCTTAACTTCCGAGATCTATCTAGAGGGGGGGGGAGAAGGGGGGCAAGGGGGCAACTTTGAAAAATGGATTTTACTTTTCCGAGCCTCCTCTATACGAATCCGTAAAAAAACAAAACGCAGGTTTCTTAATTTCCGAGATACGATGGGGGGAGGGGTGAAGGGGGGGAGAGGGGGGAGTTTTGTAAAATGATTTTGACCAACTCTGGGCCTCTTGATATGAATCTGAAAAAAAAAATGTTCCAAGTCTCTTAACTTCCGAGATCTATCTAGAGGGGGGGGGAGAAGGGGGGCAAGGGGGCAACTTTGAAAAATGGATTTTACTTTTCCGAGCCTCCTCTATACGAATCCGTAAAAAAACAAAACCCAAGTTTCTTAATTTCGGAGATAGGATAGGGAGGGGGGAGAGTGGGGTGGAAAAGGGGAGGTTTGGGATTTTTCCCATACTCGTGAGAGTTACTTGTATACGAATCTGTAAAAATATACCCACCTCCCCCTTCACCATCTGGGAGAACAATTATGTCAATCAGTGAGTCAGTGGTAATCGAGCTTTATATAGTATAATAATAATAATGTTCCAAGTCTTAACTTCCAGGGGAGAGAATGGGGGAATTTTGAAAAATGGTTTTTACTTTTCCGAGCCTCCTCTATACGAATCCGTAAAAAAACAAAACGCAGGTTTCTTAATTTCCGAGATACGATGGGGGGAGGGGTGAAGGGGGGGAGAGGGGGGAGTTTTGAAAAATGATTTTGACCAACTCTGGGCCCCTTGATATGAATCTGAAAAAAAAAATGTTCCAAGTCTCTTAACTTCCGAGATCTACCTAGAGGGGGGGGGGGGAGAAGGGGGGCAAGGGGGCAACTTTGAAAAATGGATTTTACTTTTCCGAGCCTCCTCTATACGAATCCGTAAAAAAACAAAACGCAGGTTTCTTAATTTCCGAGATACGATGGGGGGAGGGGTGAAGGGGGGGAGAGGGGGGAGTTTTGAAAAATGATTTTGACCAACTCTGGGCCCCTTGATATGAATCTGAAAAAAAAAATGTTCCAAGTCTCTTAACTTCCGAGATCTACCTAGAGGGGGGGGGGGAGAAGGGGGGCAAGGGGGCAACTTTGAAAAATGGATTTTACTTTTCCGAGCCTCCTCTATACGAATCCGTAAAAAAACAAAACGCAGGTTTCTTAATTTCCGAGATACGATGGAGGGAGGGGTGAAGGGGGGGAGAGGGGGGAGTTTTGTAAAATGATTTTGACCAACTCTGGGCCTCTTGATATGAATCTGAAAAAAAAAATGTTCCAAATCTCTTAACTTCCGAGATCTACCTAGAGGGGGGGGGGGGAGAAGGGGGGCAAGGGGGCAACTTTGAAAAATGGATTTTACTTTTCCGAGCCTCCTCTATACGAATCCGTAAAAAAACAAAACGCAGGTTTCTTAATTTCCGAGATACGATGGGGGGAGGGGTGAAGGGGGGGAGAGGGGGGAGTTTTGTAAAATGATTTTGACCAACTCTGGGCCTCTTGATATGAATCTGAAAAAAAAAATGTTCCAAGTCTCTTAACTTCCGAGATCTATCTAGAGGGGGGGGGAGAAGGGGGGCAAGGGGGCAACTTTGAAAAATGGATTTTACTTTTCCGAGCCTCCTCTATACGAATCCGTAAAAAAACAAAACCCAAGTTTCTTAATTTCGGAGATAGGATAGGGAGGGGGGAGAGTGGGGTGGAAAAGGGGAGGTTTGGGATTTTTCCCATACTCGTGAGAGTTACTTGTATACGAATCTGTAAAAATATACCCACCTCCCCCTTCACCATCTGGGAGAACAATTATGTCAATCAGTGAGTCAGTGGTAATCGAGCTTTATATAGTATAATATGTGAACACGATGCACCTAAAATAAAATTACTTTACCACAATAGGTAAAAGACTTAAAAATGAAACCATGACATATAAATTAAGTATCTGATAGATACATGGTGCTCACATATTTACAAACATGGTAAAAGTAAACGATTAAAAAAAAAAAAAAATTACAAGTAATAAGTCAGGGTGTGAGTTAAAGTAGTAGTTACAGAATGTAAATCCACTTCCACTCTTCTTCATATGGGAGGGACATCCTTACAAGGAATTAGAAACGCGATAGGACGCGTGTGCAAACGTAACAGCACACAATACGACAGCTGATTTGTGTTTTGCTGAAAATTCACTACAAGGAGGTCATGTTGTGGCCGTCATTAAGGCGCACAAAGAAAGCAGTATCAACTTGGCTATCGTGAATAGTACGAAGGACGTAGCGTGAAGCTACCAGTGACGTGGAGCGACTTCAAGAATCGAGCCAAGCAGCCCGCAGCCGTCGATGAAGCCCTTCGTGTGCTGCAAGTGAGGGAATCCAGGACATGTTGCGGCCCGGTGCACGAGAAGTGGCAGCCAAGCAGAGAGTGGAGGTGGAGCACGCGCTGCAAGCAGCAACGGCGAGCGGATGTTTGCGTCGTACAACTACCCGCAGGCACGTTAGAACATAAAGGTGGGCTGTATTGTTTTATTTAAGTTTCTGGTGCTGAATGCTCGTCAGTAAAAGCGAGTTGTGCAGGCAAATTAAATGCCAAACGAGTTAATAATGTTGTTGCGTTGACGGGTATTGGTTAAACACGTGTATTCAGCACAAAACAAATCATAAGAAGCGTTGCGAATAGCGAGTCACAACTTGAGATTCTATTACATTTCTACACGACATTTACTTGCAAAGTATTATTTTGGGTAGGTTATTTTGTGTTATTAGAAAACGAAGAGTGAAACCAGATTATCAGACTAATCTAGATAGGAAGTTCAGAGGTCCATTTAAGGTAGTGGAAGTTTGGACAAGTGATCGCTATACGTCATAAGCTTTAGATTCTAACCGAACTTACTAGTATGCTCACGATCGCATATCAAAGATGCCTCTAAGTAGTGTTCCTAACGTGTTAAACGTAGATGGCGGTGAGGATAGATCCTTCACCGTAGTAGAGCACATACCATGGCTAGGTCGCACTGTACGTACTTGTCTGTAGTCGTAACTGCAACTCGCTTGTGAGTTGTTCAGGGAGCGATGGGCAGCTGGTGGTGCAGCGGGGACCAGGGTCTCAAAGGAGACTATTGCTGTGTTGGTTTCCTAATAACCTGGGAGTCGTAGACTATATGGGAAGTGATGTGTGTTGGTCGTATCACTTGAGGTGATGACTATATTGGCATGAGTGACTAGGTGCTGCGGCAGCCGGGCCATGAGCGTTGTATGTGGTCTACTGATGCAGTTCCTGACCAATTATTACCAAGGTTTGGAGGAACCGCCCCTAAGACGAACCACCGACCGAATCTTTTGTTATCAATTATCGTTTTATTAAATGTGGTCAGAATTGGCCGAGTGGAACATGTACTGCTGTTGATTTTTTTGGTTACAGGTTAACACTGACAGTGGGGGACAGCGCTGCACTCTTTGGATCTCCTGTACGAATAATCGCTGATCAAGGACGGTGCTTTTCGAGCGAGGAGTTTCAGGACTTCTGCCAAGGAAACTGTGGATTGCAACCACTACAGCCATTAAGCCAGCTATAGATCTATTGTCTACTGAATTTGGTGAGTCGTTTTCATTTTGTTTTGACTCGGGTATCCAGTGCTTCCCTGGTAAACAACAAAAAAAAAACGGTTACATTGTTAGGTATAGCCCAATCTAGTTAACGATGCAATTTTTAAATACGCTCACCATAGGTTATGAATGATGCCAGTAGGTTATGTACCAGTCGAAATAGATGGTGATCACAGTGGTAATGAGCTATGAGCAGGCCTAAGTAGTGGGAACCACGCGAGTAGGGGTTCTCTATCGGCCGTAGTAAAAAGTGTGTAGTCACAGGGGTGATACACATGGATCCATGCGCTGGATGTGTGAGAGCAATGCGATTGCTGGTCGGCCGGAGTGCCGTGGCGTTGAGTGGTTTACTCGTGTGTGGGTTTCCAGGTATCTGAAGCTCTTAGTGGAAAAGATTATTGTTGTAATGTGGATTACGATGGTACATGGCTCTGGTTGATGTTTTTTGTTATGATTGATTAAAGTTTGATTACATGGCTCTGGTTGAATCAAGTACGCTCATGAGGCTAAGGCATATGTTATGGCACAGGCAAAGGGATCAGAGTATTAATGACGAATTTGAGGAAAGCCAAGTAAAAGTCTTGTTGATGAAACAGAGCAGAGATTAAAGTCGAGTGATAGTGGTGAATCTTAGTTCGGCTGGTCGGGGACCGTACCAGTAGTTATTACATAGTCGTAGCCCGGTAGAAATCGGTGTCTCTTGAGGCAACTCAAGTAGTCCGTGGGTGCGCGATGCGTGTTTAACTCTGGCGGAGGTCGGGGTCTTGTAGAGACCATAGAGTCCGTGGGACTCGGAATTCAGGAGAAATTCAAAGTAACAAACATGAGGTTTATTGTAGGGGCTTGATGAAAAGCCACAGGCCACGAATAAGATTCCTGCTGTGTTTTGTGATGCTCTAAGGATGTTATTAGCTGCTCTATCATGTTTAGTTGATTATTTAGTTTGTGATCTTGAGATTTGGGTATCAAATAATGATTAATACTCTGAACTCTGCAATTATTTTAGTTCGAGCGAATTTTCATTGTGTTTTTGTCTGTACCATATTTGGTCTGGAGTGACCGAGCTCTGAGATACTTTGCGGAGTATGTTTGTTTACAGATTAACACACGAGGACGTGTGCATCGCAGGATGGCCGTGTCGCATCCGGTCATTCATTTGACTATTCGGAACGCACATGTGCTCAGAAACTGTCCCGCGTTCCGTATCTGGTTGTGTCGTGTACCTACAGTGTGTAATTTGCTAGTGTGACTAAATTGTTCGTGAAATTATAATCTTATTTAAACTGCAAAAAAAAAAAAAAAAAAAAGAAAATAAGCTTACTACTAATAATGAGAAGCAAACAGATGATTCAGAAAATGAAATTGATTTGATAGAAGCAAAAGAATAAATAAATAACTTGGTTAAATTATATAATAAGTATTCATTGGAAAATAAATGTAACATTGTCAAAAATTATAGAGATGTTGATTTGAAGTATAAATTACTTAATTGAATTGTGTATAATTAAAATTAATAATCATTTATTTAACTTCTTATGTAAAGGAAGAGGTGTGACGTATTAATAAAGCACAAGCAGCGCATGCACGTGCGCGGGTGGGGATTGGCATTGCTCGCTCAACTGCCGGCCGGTGCGGGTGTGTGCGCTCCTTGGTGAAACCAGTGTGAGGCTTTTATTTATACCTATTCGTATACACAAGGAAACAGGACACCACACAATGGCAAAATACTTATTTTTGCTAGTGTTGCGCCAAGTTACTTGTTTTGAATAATCAGATTATTGGTAGTTACTGCATAATGTGATCAAATATGTTTCAAAGCGAAAATTCATACAACTCTACGCAAAAAATGTAAGCCTACGAATACATTGGCATAGCACCCGCTAATATTTTTTTTAGTGCATTCCCTGAAATATGGCTGAAATTAGCATGGGAACAAAGTTGCAAGTTACCTCTAGTGTGTTCATATTTCCCCTGAGGGCGCAAAAAAGACTTTCCCGTGGTTTTTCCAATAAAATTAGTAAACGAAACATTTTCGCCAAAATTCAAATGGTGGACGACAAAGGCCTACCCTTTGTCGTCCACCATTTGAATTTTGGCGAAAATGTTTAAGCACTTTGTCTATTACGTTATTATATACCTACATTGATTCTAGAATCTTACCAAGTACTCAGAAGCCCAAGTCTGACAACCAATCTTACCAAGAAGCATCGTGTTACCCACTAACTGGGTTGTGAAGGTCAGATAGGCAGTCGCTCCATGTAAAATACTGGCATTCCTATTCATCTGCATCCGGTTAGACTGTCGACCCCAAAATAGTTGGGAAAAAGCTAGACATATTGAAATCTTACCAAGATAATTTTGAATTCGCTCCATATCCCTTTTGTGGCCTTTGTTGCCATCATTTGCAATTACGATTAATTTATAGTCAATAAATTCACTGCATTTAACCAACAAAACAAGTTTGTAAACACACAGGTCTGTTGGCATGGGAGCTGTAACTGATATAGATGGGAAACTGCGGTGCGGCTGTCCATCGAGCTATCGCGTTACCGAGTGTTTGCCACGGCTTTAGAGTTAAGAGGGTTGGCAGAAGAAGTAGTGGTGTTTAATTAGTCTGCAGACGATGAAAAGGACTTTAACAATCTTGCAGTATAATAGAATGCTGTGCTTATAAAGGGTGAGCGTCGAAGTCAATACCACTTTTAGGCATAGGCCTTAAAAAGAAGAAAGAAAGATCATAGAAACTACGTTAGCACAAATACTCAGTCTTAAGGTGGAAGCGCTAAGGTAGCCCGCGAAATTCAAATTTTCTTACGTTTTTTGCAATTTGCTGGTCAGCATTAAGTTGTACGTTGATTAATATATGAATCGCGGCCGTAAGAAATATGTGTTTACAGAATTATAATCATTAAAGTCATCAACACAACTCTCTAAGACCACGTAAGTCCAAAGAATGATGATTTCATGAAATAGGTATTCTTGAGACTTACGTGGTCTTAGATTCCAAAAAACCTAAAAAAAAATGAATTTCGCGGGCTACCCTGGCGCTTTCGCCTTAACATAGGTGCGTAATCAGCATATGTTCCCACATCTGGGATTCAGGCCTCCTCTCGGTAAGAAGGAGTGGTCCTTAATCCGTCCGGGTCCAGAGCGGGTTGGTAGAGGTCACATGTCTTCGAATTTTGGGTTCTGGAAATGTCTGTTTCCTCACGATGTTTTCTTTCGCCTTTTTGAGAGCAGTGGTGATGAAATTATTTATACAAAGTAAAGCGCCTGCTTGCAGTGTCTGAAGACAGACACACAGACAGTCTTTGACCAGTGCGTGTTGCCAGTAATGATATATAGCACTGAAACTTGTTCGCTCACAATGGGCCTTATTAAATGGCTAAAAGTCACCCAAAGAGCAATGGTGAGGGCTATGCTTGGAGTTTCCTTGCGTGATCGAATCAGAAATGAGCTATGTTGGTTACCTTGGTTCTCCTGCGGGAGATCCGCAGGAGAACCAAGGTAACCAACATAGTCCGAAGAATTGCCAAACTTAAGTGGCAGTGGGCAGGGCACATTGTTCGCAGAACAGATGGCCGAAGGCGCCGAAAGGTTCTGGAGTGGCGACCGCATACCGGAAGACGTAGCGTTGGAAGGCCTCCTACAAGGTGGACCGACGACTTTGTGGAGGCCGCAGGAACCCGTTGGATGCGAGAAGCACAGAACCTGTTGAAGTGGAGGTGCTTGGGGAGGAATATGTCCAGCACGACACGTCGTACATATCTTTCGGCTGAAATGATGAAGCGGCTGCTTTAGTTCGAACCATAGTTAAAAGAAAGAAGTTGAACTTTTTTTATATACGTATATTTCAATGGATCGAACCTACGACTTACAACTTCTAAGTCGGGGCCGGTACCACTGGGCCTCGACTGCCCTCTACTTAAACTACATTATTACTTTGACTCTTTTATTTGCTCATAAAATCTCGTGCCGACGACACTTTGATCTCTTTCCAGATAACCAAAAGAAAATAAAACTTTGTACTTGTCAATCACATAACACCAACATATCATCAACATAGACCAATAAATCATAAAACAATGTTCACAGCCTATTAAATTAGTTAATGAGCGAATGTGTGAATATGTATTAGTGTTAAATAACTATTCGAAGGTATGCGGTTACGTACAAAGTTAATTTAACGAATTATGATAGTATCGACTCACGCGCATGTAAACTTTTCATTCATAAATTTTGTTGTAAAGTGTGAAAAAGTGGCAGTTGGTTTATGATTAAAGACGGGTTTTTCATGTTTTTGTGAATTAATCTGAGCGTCGAATTAGTATCGTGGTTTTACTCTTGGTAATTTGATTAAATTAAAAACTAAGAATTGAACAGTGTTATTTTTAAATGCAGTAGATATAAGTCTATGCAACGGTGTAGACGATGTGGCATCTATCAACCCGCACTGGGCCCGCATTTCGTATCCCACGCACTCCCTCTCACTGAGAGGCCTGTGTCCCAGCAGTGGGAATGTTATAGGCTAATAATGCTTAACGGTGTCGTAATGTATTTGGTCATTCAAACAAAATTCAAAATGATCTAAAAGACAACCATGAATTATTCTGCATTTGGATTCTGTTGAAAATGCAGAGATTTCGACTTACAGATATTATGGCAGTTGTATGACAGTTGTTTCAGCTTAATATCAGTCCATAATTGTGGGTTTAAAGGGTCATCCGCCAGAAAAAGCATTTACACAAGACACCTTTATCATTACCGGAATAGAACTAAATAACGCAACGTCCCGACCACATAAATTACTAGGCCCGTTCAGGAACCGGGTCTTCGTTCATCCATACCTAATACGGTGAGTTTCTAGTTTTGGTCAAAGTGCAAGGCCGATAGAGCCATTTGCCGTCCCCTTCTACAAACTTGAATTCATGATTAGGTACTGCCGATCTATTCAGAATACTGCATGAAGTGGTAAAAATACTAGCCAGTCAGCAAGGTGGTAGTGGGATAAACGACAGGCGGAGGTACAGACAGCGTCAGTATGTGCTAACCCCTCAAGTTTTAAAATGTTATACATTAAATTCCTTACAAATAATCTAAAGAATACTTCAAAAAGAACCCACATTGTTTCGACTCGGATTCGAACCATCGCATCACCGAACGTCGTCTACTCATACCGGCAGTTTGACGAACTAGCCAGCGAGCCCATATGAATTGCGTTGAAATTGTTATCTACTATGGTCTGAGTCATTTTATCTTTAGGTGGGGATGTCTAATCGATAGATGTTATAATTTGAGGGTATCCATTAATTTTACTTACTTACGTTGTTTTTATAAAATAATCCATACCCTCAAGTTATAACTACAACGTTTGATGTATACGTTCACTTAAAACGGCGAAGAGTAAACGACTACGATTTATCCATTAATTTTTAAAATTATTTATGATTTTATGAGAACTAAAATTGTAGTTGTTCTGTGTGAACAAAATGTGAGCATAAAAGGAATTGCGAGACAGCTTGGCATAGCAGTAAGTTCATTATAATATTAATTGTGTTCTCCGATTTTTTTCTTGTTGAGCTATTTGCGGTATCTTGTGTGTGGTATTTAATAACTTATTTAAAACCATGTTTTTCTATACAGAGACAAACGGTGCGCTTATGGGTGCGCAGATTTCAAGAAACCGGCGATGTTAAGACAATGTCCATGGGTCGGAGAACTACTGGGATCTATACGGACCAATCTGAACATAATCGGGATATTGTTAAGGTTCACACTACACCGCCGTTTACATCCACTTGTTACAGTTCGCAACGGCATGGAATATCTCTGTCCACGGTTCGAAGACATTTACACGCAGCGAACATTCACAGTTATCGACCTGCAAAATATGTCTAACAGAAGAACATCGAAGAGAACCAGAAAAAGCAGTTATATTAATTAAGTATGACAACAAAATAAACAACGAAGACATTTAACTCATTTGATTCCACTATTTTACTTTGTATAGCAAAATATTCTAAGTAGATATCATGAGCTAATAAGAGATGTTAATTGATTATCTATTGATAACATGTTTATTCACTTATTATGCTCATGATTGTAATCCTGCCAAACTAACTTCTAGTGTCTAGACAAGTTGCAAATGCTTCAAAACTTGTCTCTTTCGATGTCACTTGTCAGACTGTCAAATGTCAAATTTGTATACTGAGACGACATGACAGGTCACGTGACATTTCGTTAGGTTATGTCAATCTAAAATATTTCTACCGCTTACTATTTTATCGTTTACGTTAATAGGATGCTACTTGTCTAGGAACCCAATTGTGTCAGTTGGTAAAATAGTATATTATGATAACTGTAAATAAAATTATCAAATCAAAATAAACCTTTGTTGTAAAATAAGATCATAGTTTTGTTAAATAATAGCAATAATAAATATTATTATATGATTATTAAGGTATTTTATTTATTTTAAAATTCTTTATAAATAATTACTAAAACAAAATAGAAAAATATATTAAAATAATAATTATAATGAACAAAAAGCACATTTCGTGCCTATGATTTGAACTCCCACTCATAGGCACGGCAAGCGGTCTTGAAACCTCTACACTATTTGCGCTGTAGCATGGTGCGGGTGACAGTTTCAGTAACATTTCGTTTCACTCTTGAAAGTTGCCGCGATTTACAATTTATGACTTAATATTTCAGTTGTACCACATTCGTAATATATTAAATAATTAATAACTGTAGTAAATTAAATTAAACCCAACCAGAATGTTCTAATCAAGAAATAAAATCAAATTGAATGAAAAATTAAGCAAAGTGTTATGCGTATAACGTAACGCCATAGACGTATTTAGTGATGGGATGTACTGCTACGATGGATAGTCGATATTTTTTATAATAAAAAACGTATATTGTGCGTAGGTCAATTTTTATTTTTAAAAGGTCTAATTATACAACAGAACATTTATAGGGTAAGGTTGCTTAAAAGGTTGCTAAAAAAAAATACATGTTATTCGTCTAAACTCATATCAGAGTCAGGAACATCTGAATTGTCACTCAATTCATCATCTGAATCTGTGACGGATATTATTAACGATGACTCAATTATGTTGTCAATATGTATGTCACGATCCCAATCAGACATAATGTCCCTTTTTGTTTTATTCACGACCTTCGACCAGTCTTCAGGTTGAACATTGTTGATGGCCTCTTGTAATAGGGCCAACATCTTATTTGCCGTAAATGGCGGCGAAGTATTATTTCTTGCGGCGTAACCTAAAAATAAACGAACTTATAAAAAAAAGTATTCAAATAATCATCAATCAGCCTAATCTAGTATCTGGTAATGTTTTTAAACTAGGTACATGCTACGATCGGAAAGCTGATTTTTTTATAAAGCTTCAAAATGGGAATTGAAATTAAAAGCATACCTTTTATTTGGGCCCAAATCAGCTCAATAGCGTTATACTGGCAATGGTAGGGTGGTAGTCGAAGGACCTGGTGGCCTTTTTCTTTTGCCATCTCGTCCAGAGCATAGGTAGGAGTTGGTGGCTTATGGCGTCGGACTAAGGCAATAAGCTCCGTCTTTAACATTTTTATATCTGCTGTAACTCCGTTTTCACTCAGCCACTTCACCAACTCGCTTTTGCGGTTGGATTGGTTTGGGGGTTTATTAACTTGCACCGAATGGTAGGGTGCGTTGTCCATTATTATGGTCATAGGCTCTTTTAAATTGTTTAATAGACCTATGAACCAATCTTTAAATTTTTCGTAATTCATCTCCTCATGATACTCCGTAGTTTTTTTTGACTTAAAAGCCAGCAAACAATCAGGGACGAATCCACTTGCTGTACCTGCGTGACAAATAATAAGGCGTTCGCCTTTGCCTTCCGGCACTTTGGTACACGATTGTGCCGTATCGTCGGTCCAACTTTTACCCACTGTGTGGTTGGCGTTTAGCCACGTTTCATCCAAAAAAACAACTTTGCTCCAATCACTTATGTTTTTGGCCTTCCTTAAAAATCTACATCTTGCTAGGGCAATGTCAGTCCTATCCATAATAATCTTTCTTTTGTTAACTTTTTTGTAAACAAAGCCAATATCTTTTATAACTTGCCGTAGCGAAGTAATACCTCCTTTGAACAAGTCAGCTTCTTTTAATGATTTTAGAAGCTTGAGCAATGTGGGTAGCTCCATTCTTCTATAATAATCATAAATATGATTTCTAATAGCAACCTTAGCAAAATCATCCAAATCTGTGATTGGCTTCACCTTGGTCCGCTTTTTGTTGGGTGTCGATAATTTATTTTCAAACATCCCATCTTGGCCAATTTTCTCACGTGTTATACGCGAAACAGTATTGCGGCCAATATCAAGAGCTTCGGCTACTCGTTCTACAATATGATTCAATGGTAACAACGGTCCATTATTTTGTTGTTCTCTTTCAAAGTAGTCTCGGAGGCGAACAACAAGCTCCCTGGCCTGACTACCCAAAACAGTTTTTTTTGTATGCTTAGGCATGGTAATAACAACAAACTCAACAAACTTATAACAAATAACAATTTAACAAAAATGAAAACAAACAATGAAATCGTAATACGTGTCACATTAAGTCACAATATAACGCGCTTGCACTCGTACTCGCACTCACAGCATCGCACGGGTAAACAACATGGCCGCCGCGCCGATGCACCATAGAGCAAAAATGTTGTCACGAAAAAAAAAAACATAAACCCGATTTTGATTATTTTATATAAGTACAAAGATAATTATGTAGCCATAAAACATTTATATTGACAAGTTTATACACGTAGCACACACGTAGTTACACTGCACAACTGAATAATACACTAATTTTCATAACAATATTAAAGAGAACTAGATTCACGCTGCGAGTATCGTTAGCGATAAAAATGAATTGCATAACCTCACATCCCTACGTGGTACTGACAAATGTCAACGTCATACGGGCAACTGTCACCCGCACCATGCTACAGCGCAAATAGTGTAGTCTATTTAGACGATGAATGAAACGTTCTTAAATGTTAACCCTATTAATTTATTGCTTGTCGTTTTCGCAATAATAAAAGTATTAACGTTTTATTGAAAAAAAACAATAATAAAAACAGAATTTAAAAAAATAAATATTATCTTAAACTTATTTATTCACTAAAACAATAAATTAATTAAAATAAAATGTTTTTGCAAAATACAAAAACCAACTTGGGCCTATCACGGATTTGAACGCACATGTCTTTTGGAGGGGTAATGACTTAATGAAGCTGTGTGTACCTATATAGCCACTCGTGGAGTTTATTTTATTGGACTTAATGAACTGGACAGAAATAAAAGGCCACTTTGGCAGAATCATAAATGGATAACATTATGAATTATAATGGACTGTTAACTGTTAAGTTAAGGCTCCTTCAAACAGGCGCAACACGCGACAAAATCGTGCGCGGCACCGCAAGTCGCGCAACGAGCGCGCGGTGCTTTTATGCCGCGCACGATTATATCACGTGTCGCCGCGCCTGTTTGTAAGAGCCTTTACAATAAATTATAATTTTACGTACCGTCTTTGTATATTTATGAAACTGCCTTATTTGTTAAGCTGGATTCACACCTGTTTCCCAACTTATCAAATACAGTTAAACGTAACAGCTAGGCGGAATGATACTTATGTCACGCGGACGTAGAGCCAAAACAGCATTAATGTAGAAGAGCATATTCTGTACAGCCCCGCAAGTTTTTAACAAAATCCCAAAGCAAAGCAAAAAGTTAAATGACAGCTTGACTTATTCGAGTCATGATGCTCCAATTTTCTAATTCTGTTCGCTCGCTCTTGCATTTTCTCAGTAATATCACAATGAAAACTTAACCTATCGGGGTCCAGAATGCTCCAAGTTTCCAGCTCGCTTCGCTCGTTCTTGCATTCTCTTAGTAAATTCACTATGGCAGCTTACCCGAGTCAAATTGCTCTTTTACTTATTTTGTAAAAAAAAATCAATAGCCTCCTTTTGATCTTCGCCGCAGTCGGTTCAAGAGAGCCCCAACCTATTTATATACATTAGCTTGTATTCAGCAAAATTATCCTAACATACAAAGCTTATCTTCACTCTTCTTTTCCTTTTGCTCAAAGTGAAAGATTACTCCAATTTTATACATTTGGCAATTTGTATTTTGTCATTTTACTTTTGCCCTGAGCTGAGACATCGAAAACAATCTTTTGTTTCAAGAGGTAGACTTTTATGAAATTGTATATTCAATTATTCATAGTCAACTTTATCAGACAACCGAGTCAAACTGCTCTTTTACTTATTTTGTAAAAAAAATCAATAGCCTCCTTTTGATCATCGCCGCAGTCGGTTCAAGAGAGCCCCAACCTATTTTTATATACATTAGCTTGTATTCAGCAAAATTATCCTAACATACCATTCAAAGCTTATCTTCACTCTTCTTTTCCTTTTGCTCAAAGTGAAAGATTACTCCAATTTTATACATTTGGCAATTTGTATTTTGTTATTTTACTTTTTATTCATAGTCAAATTTATAAGAAAATAATGTAAGAACGCTTCAAAAAGCCATGTTCGCCTTGTAATACAAGCGTGTGTAATTTATACCTACACTTACATCTAACTACATATTCAACGCATGAGTTGCGTTTTGGTCACGGTGTATCAGCAGAGGCCTAGGACTCTGCTGATACACCGTGACCAAAACGCGAAGACCAATCACGAAGTTTTTTTTTTAACTACACCTAAGTGTGTTTAGAAAACCATACTTCGTGATTGTACTTACATGTGCTAAATTTTTTGCACTGGGAACTGTTCAAGTGTACGCTCGTAAAGGCGCTTCTAAAGAGGCTATATTGTCACTATAATATGTGGCTGTATAGATTGCCGACAACATATTCAGAATGGCCCACTTTGGCCACTCTGGCCATTATTGGTGCATGTATTATTGATATATGTTTTGCCGCTACTGCAAAAATATTTTTTTAAGAAGGCTTGCGGTTGGATTTATCTGGTAGAAATCATCACGTAAGGAAAAGCTTTATGCCCCTCGATGCGACTTTCTCTCTCTATTATATACGAGTGTGTGTGTGTGCGATCGAATATCGCGTAAAGAACTTCGTTCCTGATGGGGGTCCCCCGACCGCAAAGGTTATTAAAAAAAAACAGTGGCACTCCGGAATGCCGACAGAAGTGAAAACAAAACAAACAGAATACTTTGCCATCCCTCACATCCCTCACTGACATATCGGATATACATTAAAACCGAGTACATCCCGAGGACAGCCGAACACATCCGAAGGGGGTATCGTCTTATAAACAGAACACGCGCGGTGTCGCTTACGGTAACAGTGGTTCAATGGTTTTTTTCCCATCTCAAAAAATGCCGAACGCGCCTAAAAAAGTTTTCATTTAAAAAAAAACTTTTATTTTGGACCAAACACTTGTACCACTGACCTCTAATAAACAAGTGTACTTGTATAATACAGGTCAGTGACTTGTATTTCATAAACCTGCCAAACTGCGTGACAGTTTGTCGCCAAGATTAGGATTTGATGTATTAGTTGAACAACCAGAACCACTATTGAAAATAATGCAATATTATGCTACATATTGCTGATTCTCTGTATAGCATAGGTATAGCATAGGTATGCTTAGGCAGGCTTTGCATGAGAAAGGGCCTTTGCCCTGAAAATGGAAAGTTTCAAGCCAGTTAAGGTGTATCCGTGGGTCCAAATTACCCCAATGTTTTACTGCATATTCTTACTCTATCAGCGACAGTATAGTCAATACCAGGAAATGAGGTCAAAAACTTCATTATAACACCGTTGAACGGATGCATGGCTTCATCGATCAATGCAGGTATATTTTTTCGCAAAAACAACAGTATTCCATCCGGTATACCGACTTCCTAATAGGTAAGTCTTAGGCACAGATACTTGGCTTCTTTAAGAAATGAAGATCTATAAGATTCACAGAAGGTGGCTAGGACAGACTGGATGGCAGGAGGACAGGGTGTTGTGGTGGGCCTGGGAGAGGCCTACGTCCAGTAGTAGACTGCGATAGGCTGAGTTGATTGAGGCAGTCACTAGGGATCGAAATGTTTGGTGGGCCCCACTATGCAAGGCGGGCTGATACCCTCTTCCTGACCTCTCGCTTCTGGCCCCGGTTCAAGCCATGAGCCGGGGCGAGAGGGAGTGGGGGGCAGTCGCCTCCTTCTGCGAAACAGTCATGCTAGCGAAGCAGGCGGCGAGACGGTTGAGGGAGAGAGCCTCCCGTCCCAGCCGCCGCGGGAGACGCTCCGGGCATCGGGAGCCGCGCGACGACTCCCGGCCACCGTAGGCGACTCCTGCGGGCGGAGAGTAATGGGTAGCTCACCGTCCGATCAGGACCAGGCCCGTGCCGGACGGCGCGTACGTGTTCCACGCGCGCCTCAAAGAGATGTCAGCATCAATTGAAAGGACCCGTCAGGGGCGAAGCCTGCCGGGTTAGCGGGATTGTGGAACATAAAGGGCTAAGGAAGGAACACGGGTGGGTTTTAATCAGTAAAAGTCTGACACTCCCTTCCGCTCCACCCAGAGCGGGAGGGGTCATTTGATGATTTCCCATCCTGAAAAAAAAATACCCTCTTCGTCTCTCAATTTTGCTGTGCCCGACAGGGTCCATGCAATGATCATGACGTTTTTGTAAAACCTACCACGTATCATATTGTCAAATGCAATAAATATATCGAGTATCTATAGAGTTGGGAGTGCGGTGACTGTACGTGTATATCCCGAGGCCCTGGACTCATTGCATTTATTTATTTATTTTATAATTTATGTACACACAGTAAAATACACAGGGATATGACATGATTATAATTTGAGTACAAAGGTACTGTTTATTTCTTAAGAAATTTCTCTGCGAAAGGAGAAGTAAAAACATACGTTGCAATGTTTAAGATAAATGTACTAAAAAAACCAAAAAATAAAAAAACCAAAAAATAATAAAATAGATACAGTCGTGGGAATTATAAACATATGCATAGACTAGACTAAAATAAAACCGTGGGGCACGTCAATCAACAACAACAATAGACAATTGACGTGCCCCACGGTTTTATTTTAGTCTAGTCTATGCATATGTTTATAATTCCCACGACTGTATCTATTTTATTATTTTTTGGTTTTTTTATTTTTTGGTTTTTTTAGTACATTTATCTTAAACATTGCAACGTATGTTTAACATAAAACCGTTTAACTGAAAAAGTTTTTTTTACCTATTTTTTTATTTTCTAGTTTTTAGTTTTTATTTCGCATTCTGTTTAATTCATTTAGTGCTTCATTATTGCAAGGTTTCTTGCCCGTTAGTTTATTGCAGTCTAACTCCTCTATACGTAGTCCCTGCAAAGATCTTACTCTAATAAGAGCCACTTATTTGATACCCATATTGGTGGGATTGATAAAAAATTGTTATCAGCCATTTGGTAGCGGCGGCCATCTTAGATTTCAATTTTGCATAGTAAATTGTATTCTACTTGTTGAGACCTTTCATTTGATACCCATGTTGATGGGATTGATAAAACCTAAGTTATCCGCCATTTTGTAGAGGCCGCCATCTTGGATTTTAATTCTATATAGTACATTGTATTATACTGGTTGAGCACTTTCATTTGATACCCATATTGATGGGATCGATAAAACCTACGTTATCCGCCATTTCGTAGCGGCCGCCATCTTGTATTTCAATTTTTTATAGTATATTGTATTCTGCTTGTTGAGCCCTTTCATTTGATACCCATATTGATGGGATTGATAAAACCTACGTTATCCGCCATTTTGTAGCGGCTGCCATCTTGGATTTCAATTTTGCATAGTGAATTGTATTCTACTTGTTGAGATCTTTCATTTGATACCCATGTTGATGGGATTGATAAAACCTAAGTTATCCGCCATTTTGTAGCGGCCGCCATCTTGTATTTCAATTTTTTATAGTATATTGTATTCTGCTTGTTGAGCCCTTTCATTTGATACCCATATTGATGGGATTGATAAAACCTACGTTATCCGCCATTTTGTAGCGGCTGCCATCTTGGATTTCAATTTTGCATAGTAAATTGTATTCTACTTATTGAGACCTTTCATTTGATACCCATGTTGATGGGATTGATAAAACCTAAGTTATCCGCCATTTTGTAGAGGCCGCCATCTTGGATTTTAATTTTATATAGTACATTGTATTATACTGGTTGAGCACTTTCATTTGATACCCATATTGATGGGATCGATAAAACCTACGTTATCCGCCATTTTGTAGCGGCCGCCATCTTGTATTTCAATTTTTTATAGTATATTGTATTCTGCTTGTTGAGCCCTTTCATTTGATACCCATATTGATGGGATTGATAAAACCTACGTTATCCGCCATTTTGTAGCGGCTGCCATCTTGGATTTCAATAAGTTATCCGCCATTTTGTAGAGGCCGCCATCTTGGATTTTAATTTTATATAGTACATTGTATTATACTGGTTGAGCACTTTCATTTGATACCCATATTGATGGGATTGATAAAACCTACGTTATCCGCCATTTTGTAGCGGCGGCCATCTTGAATTTATAATGATAATGAATAAACATAATTGTATTGTCACCAAAATCCAAAGTGTATACAAAATTTCAGATTAATCGGTTGACAGGAAGAGGGTGAAATTTGAATTACTAAATATGACACAAGAATAAAGAATAAAACAAACGGGGTGAGCTAAATAAAACCGTTTAAAAAAAAAGAAATGTAGACAATAGTGTGTGAGAACAAGAAGAGAAAAATATGAATGTGTGAAATCTAAAACTAGAATATTAAATAAACCTACACATATAATGCAAAATAAAAAATTAACATAAATATACTTAAATAAATACATAATGCAAAAATATATAAACATTTATGTATATACTCACAGTACAGTAGTAATAGTAGTGGTAGTGGTAGAAACCATGAGATTTAGTCGGTAGGAGTCCGAAATTACCCTCCGATTTCCCCAAACGGAGGATATCCATGAAGAAGACTCTCCACAGCAAAAAAAAAGGGATGAAATGTCCCGAGCAAGTGTCTTCAGCGACTAAAAATAGGTTAAAACATCCATTTTACAATGGAGTCTTGAACTCACAAAAAGTCACAAACTGTCGATACTTCGTCAACATGGCGGGCTGGGACATGCAAGATATCAAGTTAAGTAACATCGAATAACCGTTAGCTGACAAGTAATTAGATCTTCCTCTACAGGCCTTTGAAGGCATAAATATGTGGGTGAATTGCCCAAGCATAAAAAATACACGGCAAACCTGAGAACGGTAGTGCAATGTCGTGATTTTTAATTTTATATATTTTTTCTCAACAAAGTAAGTACTTCTCTACCTTGGCAAAAAAAATCATTGATTTCTACCCTATAATATACAAAAAAAAAAAATTACAAAGTGTTATTTTATCATCACGGTGGCCTGTCCTGAACCCACTTCCGCTCATAAAATACCTTCCCCTGCAAATATATTCGTAATATGGTTTTAAATCGATTTTGTTATCATTAAATTATAATATATTCGATCAAATAAAACTATTTTTGTTTGTTTATCTTCTTTCTGGTGGATTTGACAGGCAGTCAACTTTTGTCCGGAAAAAAGTTATCATTTCAGAGGACAGTAAGTTTTAGTAGAATAGCCATGTCAACATTGCGTTGTTACGCCCATCTCACCTTTCCTCACTTCGGATCAGTCCGACTCAAGTTCTCGGCGCGAACGCATCGGTCCCAAAGTCTTGCGGTTTACCGCCAAAAAGGTAAGTATATCATTTCAGTGATATGGGGACAAAAATAGTTTCATTTCGGTGGCTGTTAAATCATAAAGTTTTAGAGATCCTTGTGTCAAATACAAAATCATAGTTTTGTAATGTACTTTTACCTAGAGTGTAGATTAGATTATTCGGGTGTATTTGTTGTGTAATATTTGTGTTTAAGATATATAATACATTAATAAACATTACATTAATATCATTCTTTGAGGTTATTGTAACTTCAAAGAATGATATATGTAATACTAACTGTAATATCTGTATATTAATGATGATATTAAAATAACTGTGTACTGTCCTATCTCAGTGTTTATCTAAAATTTGTGGAAATCAAACCTAACAAAGTACGGAACCCTGGCTGCCTGGCACGGTTGTTCTTAGCTGTCATAGTTTATCATTTCGGTGGTAATTTTTATCATTTCGGTAGACACTTTTCATTTCAGTGGACTCTTAAAAATTCATGCTTAAATATTTATGTAAGTTTTGATGAAATTTGATGTCCACTCACGCACAATGTTATAAAATAGGCTAAAGTTTTATTTGTCACTAAAAATATGTACTATAGTATTGAAATAAAAAAATCCACCGAAATGACAAATAAAAATCTCTTGTTGAAATTCACCCATGTAGTCTAGCCTTACTTGTGGTAGGGCTGCCAAGTTTCAATTCTACTAAGCCTAAATTATATATTATACATATATTATATACCTACTAGAGATGTTACGGATGTCGTTTTACCGGAACCGAAACCGGAATCGGAGGTTTTAAATTTGATTGATCGGAATCGGAACCGGAATCGGAACTGGAATCGGAACCGGAATCGGAACCGGATCCGGGGCGGAGTAGAAGAAAGATGTGTTAAGGGGCCTCCCCTTAAAACATCTTTCTTCTATTTCTTCTAACATCCACAAACAAAACAATAAACTGAGACTTTGTGAGCGCGAGCGTGTATAAAATAAACAAACATTACCCTGGTGACAAGTTAAAACTTTTTTGTAGGCGCTCATAGTCACGTGTATCGCTGCGTTTCGAACTTCGGTCTAACTCCGATTCAAAATTATCGGAACCGAAATCGGAATCGGAGGTGTAAAATTAATCGGAAGTTCCGACTTTTCGGAATCGGAACCGAAGCTCCGTAACATCCCTAATACCTACATATATCATAAATGCGAAAATAACTTTGTTAGCTTTTCACGCCTAACCGGCTGAACCGATCATCCTGAAATTTCACATATACGTTGTCAGGAGTACCAAAAAAAGTGCTGTTCCCGAGGAAAACAACAATAACGTTATTATGATAATAGATGGCGCCACGTGTCTTTCGAATCAAAAACAGGACGTCTGTCTGGTCAGGTAGTAAAAATAAAAAAGTTTGGATATTTTGGTACTCAATCACGCTTTAACGAGAGCAGTGGTGACCGAGTGGTAACGTTCCCAACATACGATTTGTAGGTCGTGGGTTCAAACCCAAGCAGGTGCTTTACTTTGTATAAATAATTTCATCTCTCTGAAAACGGTAAAGGAAAACATCAAGTTTTGGATTCTAGGACATGCGAAACCCGTATGTCCTAGAATCCAAAACTCGAAGACATATTATGACATGTACCAACCCGCAATGGGCCTGCGTGGTACATTACAGCCCACTCTCTCTCGAAGAGAAGAGGCCTGTGTCCCAGCAGTGGGACCATTATAGGTTTATTATATATCAACCTATAATGCTATCGCTTGAAAAACAGAATAAAATAAATATGTAAGAGGGGCTCCCATACAACAAACGTGCTTTTTTCGGCGTTTTTGCGTTGTGGTACGTACGGAACCCTTTGTGTGCGAGTCCGACTCGCACTTGGCCAGTTTTATTTATTTCTTTCTTCGCTTGTATTCTAGTGTGAGAGAGAAACATTTAAGACAAAACCATCCAATTTTTTTTCTTGTTCTTGTACGAACAACAACTTTGACAGCCCTAATTAAGCTTCCCTCCAATCAAGTATACAAATACATGGAAATTGTAAAGAAGTCAGTTCAAAATGACTTCACGCTCATACATGAAGGAGCAAAAAACATAAAACTCAGTTCTATGCGTATTCATGTTGTTGCGTTCTTTTTTCTGGGGTGAGCAGTATTCCAGCTGTAGCGGTAAAGCATCCCGTGAGGCCTTGACTTGAATGAGGAATATAGACGGACTCATTTCAAGAATTTATATAATTGTGTTTTAATATAAGTAGGGTCATGTACATCAAGGACAACATACAACCAAAAATTAAAAACAAAGTAACTAATGGAAAAAAAACTTATCAGAACCCCCAGATAGGTTCCTTATCTAACTGAGGAAATTATATACATTTGCATATTGTGCATTTTTATTCATTTACTGGATAATTGCCTCTCCGGTCACTATGAAACCGACCCGAAATCTCTTTTCTAAACATTTAAACGGATTTCTAACTTATTCCAGTAATCACAGACATCCATACCTACGACGCGACGGTAACATACATGTGCAAAAAAGTTCAACACATGATAAAAAAAACAAAACATCTGGTTGGATAACAATTAAAGCCGGTGTTGCACGCACGAACGTGAGCGTCATGACGAATTGCTCTCATCCATCATTGCTTAACTATAACTGATTGAACAAGCTACAACGTGGGAATACTAGATCTACAATTGTTCAGACTTAAAGATAGATAGATAGATAAACCATTTGGCACATACAAGAAGACAGCACAACACACAAAAGTACAATATTAGATGATAACCAAATTACCCACCATGATTATAAAACAAGGTGCCGATAAAGAAACAAAAAGTAAACACATCGAAATAAAAGTGACACTATGACGAAACTTAAAATCAAATTAATAACGAAACATACACAGTGCGGTGTGTGTCTCAAGGTTGCACCAAATGGGAGTCCAGCTCAGCATGTGTCAGGTACATGTACCTGACGCTGATATTCTGCTGGATCCCTGCTGTGACACACGCTGGCTACGCTAAAGGCCGCTGATGCCCACGACTTGTTAGTATTTTCAACCCCTCATTTTAGCTCCCAATCTGTGTGGCTCTCTCCTCAAATACCCATAACCATAGCAGCATAATAGGTCTATAATGTTCCCATTATTGGGCTTCCTTCTCGGATACGGGCTTCCTCTCACGAAGAAGGTGTAGACCGTAATCCACCACGCAGACCCAGTGCAGGTTGGTGAATGTCACATGTCATCGAATTTTCGGTTTTACATGCCGCTTTCCTCACGAAGTTTTCCTTCACCGTTTTGAGAGCAGTGGTGATGAAATGATTCACATAAAGTAAAGGACCTGTCTGGGTTCGAACCTACGACCTACAACTTGTAAGTCGCAGCGGTTAGCACTGCGCAAAAAACATCTCAGACGCTAATCTGCGTGGTCCTCACATGATCTGACCAACACAATTTCTGGACTTTATTATGAGACTGAGAATACAAACCCAGAGGGAGTTTGTATTCTTCTCAAAGTTCTCCTTGTCTCGTTTAAAGGCTCCTACAAACAGGCGCGACACGCGATACAATCGCGCGCACACAAAGGCACCGCTCGTTGCGCGACTTGCGACGTGCGGTTTGACGTATTTGTATAATAATGATATTATATAATTTACATTTATCAGCCTTTAGGGTCGAAAGTCAAACCCAGACAGGCGCTTTAATTTGTGTAAATTATTTATTTAATCACCACTGCTCTCAAAGCGGTGAAGGAAAACATCATGAGGAAACCGGCATGTCCTAGAACCAAAAATTCGTAGACATGTGACATCTACCAACCCGCACTGGGCCAGCGTTGTGGATTACGGCCCACTCCCTCTCACCGAGAGGAGGCCTGTGTCCCAGTAGTGGGAATATTGGCTGATTATATTTGGTCGAAGTCTCGTAAGTATGGAGTAAAAAAATATTGAACAATGATTAATATCTCGATCGGCTTCAGCACTTCGAGTCGTGGTCTTGATATCCTCACGGGACATACGGTTAAGTGACGTAATGATGTTTTTTTTTTTAAATGTGGTGTTACCAACGCACCTAGGATAAAGAGAACTTAACAAATAAAATGCAATTTTTAAAAATTGTAAGTAACCTTTTTCTTGGAAAACTTAATCAAGCTGTCATACAAAAATAGCATTCTTTTCTCTCCTTCTGCACAATTCTATCTCCTATCCTTTAATAGAATTGAATAGAAATTGGCGTCTGACAATTATTTTATACTGTGGAAAAACTTTCAAAAATTCAAAATGTTTCTCAGGGTAGGATTTATTCTAGGTATATATAAAAGTTTGGTAGAATTCCCCTTAGAACAATAAATATTGACCAAGAAAAATAAATATTGATTGGTCTTTTGTCCAAGACGTCATAAAACAAAATAAATAGTTAACATACAACACTTTAAATGAAAAATATTATGCATTCACCAAGTGAACTGATCAACAATATAATCTTAAACCAAAGATTCCAAGTCCCAGCCTCGCTCGAAAGCATTACAATAGAAACATCAGTGGAATAACAATGTTAAAGAAATAACCACCACGACACACATTAACACATCCCATGTTCAATATTTAACACTCTCCAACGTGAAACATGTAAACGAGACGTACCTGTTTACTTTGAACAGAAGCCCGACAGGGGTCATTGCGTAAAAGGCACTTCACTTCAAATTTTCCAAATCCGTCACAATAAACAATTTAAAAAACCGAGCTTGAAAACGAAATAAAAACAATATGCAATTCCGAATGCACTTGTTTTTTTTAGGTTCGAAATTCGCGTTCTATTTTTCCAAAAATTAGAGTTCACTTTTTGTTGTTTTCCGTTTTCGTGTTACAAATTTTTCTAATTCCGTTTTATTTCGCGTTTAGATCGATTCATTGATTCTACTCTGTGTCAGAGCGATTGATCGGTACGCGTGTTGGTCCGTCGGCGTTCGCGTCAGTTCTGGCCGAGTGACAAACAAACAATGGATCGGTTTGAAGACTAATTATACAGGTTCTCTTTATTAGTAGAGACAACAGGTGGGAACCCTCGTTACAGAGTTGCTGGGACGTTTAGTCGTTTAAAGTGGAGTCATTGTAATAGGTAACATTTGACAATTCATCAAATATTCAACAACGTAACCTTGTAACGGCGGGCATAAAATAACATATTTTTTCGTTTTGTTAGAACTGCACAATTGCTTACCTTTTTTCAATTACGATTACATATTTATTGTAATAATGACCGATACGAGTAATTTTACGATTTGCTTTCATTAATAAACCATTCTTAACATAATAAACAATTTCTGATCTAAAGAACTGAACGTCGTTACAAGGTTACGTCAGTTAACCATTTTTCTTTTTAAACACTAGGGATGTTACTCTAAAAATCGAAAGCTGATAAGTAGAATCGAATGCAATGATGACTTGTGAAGAAATATCACCATAAATTAATAACCACGTTGTGATTATAATAAAACATTTATTTATTATTCTTTTAACTAACTAGGTATAAAAATACAAAAAATAATGAAATAGAAAAATCATTGATGTTAGGTACAATTTAGGTGGTATGTTGCTGGCAACACCAGTGCCTGTCGATGACGCCATGTCATGTCGCCATTACATGACGCAGTCTTTTGTCGTTGTGCGAAGTGACTGTGCGTTTTTGGTGTGCTCTCTGTTATTTTCTTCTGACCCGGCTTTTTTATTGGACTGATCTTACTGACTACGTTTACCTGGCTATAAATTGGACTCCGATTGCTTAACGATTAGTAAACAAGAACAACATTACAGTCTTACCATGTCGAAACGGGGGAAAACGCTAAACAGTCAATCTCGCGAACTAGTGGTGAAATTGTACAATTATTTTGAACGGGAATCAATTAACGATGGGCCTCTTTTACCATTGACACAACCGAGAGAACGCGTTGCCGAAGCATTGGGAATAGGGAAGAGGACAGTAACTCAAATTCTGAAAGAGAAATACGGACCATCAGGCTCAGAAGATAATACTTTACGTACACCGAAAAAAAGAAAGAGGGACAAGAAAATTGTTGGCATTGATAATTTTGATGCTGCTGCAATTCGCAACCACATTTATGGATATTACTCGAGAAAAGAATATCCTACACGGGAAAAGCTAATAAGTTCGTTAAAAGACGCAGGCTTATTTTTTGGCGGTAAATCGTCTCTATCAAAGGTTTTGAAATCGATTGGCTTTAGTTTTAAAAAATCTGACAAGCGGAAAATCCTGCTAGAACGCTACGATATTATTTTGAAGAGAGTAACATTCTTACGTCAAGTAAATAAAATTACAGATTGGGACAATGTCGTGTTTATTGACGAAACATGGTTGAATGTGAACCATACGGTTTCGCGGACATGGACCGATGATACAGCGGCGTCCACCTCAAAAGTTCCACCGGGAAAAGGAGCCCGACTTATTATATGTCACGCGGGATCAGCTTCTCAAGGTTTTATTCCAGACTGCCTCCTCGCATTCGCCTCTAAAACTACAAGTGATTACCATGAGGAAATGAACTTTGAGGTTTTTAAAGAGTGGTTTGAGAAGCTGCTAGTCAGCTTAGAAAACCCATCGAAAATTATAATGGACAATGCACCGTATCATTCTGTACAAGTTGATAAACCACCAACTCAAGCAAATAAAAAGCAAGAAATTGTCTCGTGGCTGGTAAGAAATGGTGTGGATGCAAGTCCAACTTTATTAAAAGTTGAGTTGTTAAATCTAGTAAAAGCAACTAAGCCGTCCAAGCTCCGCTATGTAATCGATGAACTAGCCCTAGAGCATGGACACGAAGTTATTCGATTGCCTCCCTACCATTGCCAGTATAACGCCATCGAGCTTATTTGGGCACAAATAAAGGGTTATGCAGCGCGGAACAATACTGAACCACCCTTCAGTACTGCTAAAATGATGTCTCTGCTAAAAACTGCGTGTGCAGAAGTCACTACAGAAGACTGGAAAAAAGTCGTAGAGAAAACAAAGAAAATAATTTTACAAGATTTTGAACGAGATGTGAGAATAGACAATATTATTGAAAATGAATTAATAATATCTCTGAGTGCTGACAGCAGTGATGAAGATGACAATACTTTTAACAGTTCTGATAGTTCAACTGAATAAATGCAATTTTTTTGTTAAATTGTGTACTTGTCTTATTTTGCTCCTTAAATTTACGAAAAAAATAATAATAATGGGACAGGGATTCGCCTGATGATTTTTAAAATTCGCATATGTTTCAAGTCCGTATCGATTCATTCACTTTAATCGATGTTTATAAGCAGGTCACCTCACTATGAGGATAAAACTGACAGACGTCAAATGTTACCTATTAAAATGACTCCACTGTAGTTTAACTTCAGTGTAGTTTTGGGCGTATTGTTTACTGAAGAACGTTCGTTCCAATCATCATCATCATCTGCCAAGCGTTTTCCCAACTATGTTGGGGTCGGCTTCCAGTCTAACCGGGTGCAGCTGAATACCAGCAATTTACATGGAGCAACTGCCTATCTGACCTGACGTTCGTTCCAATCAGTCGGAGATATTAAAATTATGGTCTTTTTGGCTGAAATTACAGAATGCTTCCCAAGTGGTTACGTAAATGTTGACAGTTGACTTAAACTGATAAGTAATTTGTTTTTGGATTTGAATTTTAAGCACGTTTTGACTGATGGACTTTCAAAGACCTTGATTGGCTCAGTAAAGTGACTACCAAATGTTAAATCCTACATCTGAGCTAAATATCCTGGTAACAGCATGAGGTTCAAATCGATATTGATATTAAGGACAAGCTAGTGAAGTGCTAATTATTTAAGCTCGCTCTACCATTTGGTAATTAGCCTGTCTCCTTACCTTTGGAGCCATTTCCTCTTTTAAAGACGTTATTGGCGATACGCGAAGATGGTAAGTATAGTCAACTTATACATCCATGGTGATTTCATATTGACAGCGAGGCGTTTAACCTCAAAAATGTATGGTGTAAGCAGACGCTTATCATTAGTTACTTAACTTTAAGCAACGCTTACAAATAAGGGGAAAAATATCGTAGCAGTAATAAAGGTGATTTTCGTAGTGCAAGTGTTACCACTGATGAAAGGCTGACTTTACAATGAATGATCTAATCTGCATTCGCGATTTATTTGCCAAAAATGTAAACAAATATGAGTTTACGGAAAAATAACTTTAAATCTTACACCATAACGTTCAGTTTACGCTACGTCTTCAAACATTTTTATAACTTTTTCAATAGTGCTAGTCACTTTGAAATCAACTTAATTACCATTAAAATAAAGTTGATATTTGTTTAACTTGAAATAATATTAATTTGAAACAAGTTTGAATAGACTTTGGATAGGTATCCCACGCAGACGCTTTTACGCCTCAAGAATACAAAATAGAATAATAATGGTTTGAAAAGGTGGGATAAATGAAGGCACATGTAACAATAACGGTAAAAGATTACGTTAGCCAAAAATTATACAAACACATTTCCCGCAAATGACATAAGCACAATATTATAACTTACTGTAACTTGCATTCACATAGCACACGTAGGTAATGTATTTTGAGGCTATCGACTCCTACGTATAGTATGGCTTTATTACCGCCTGCGCACCGCATCCGCGCACGCGCAAGCCACAGGATGTTTAACTTTACCACCTTTTGACAAACCCGCTATAACCCTTATATCTCCAACTTTAAGGTCGATATTGTATGCGATAGGTAGTAAAGTTAAGTTTGCTAAGAACCCTTCATGATGTCACGGTCAAATGTTTCCTTGATATTATTATAAATATTTTTTTATTATAAACATTTGAGTTCAAGGTTGAGAAGGCACAGCGGAAGAACTGCTTCTAATGCTATCGCGCAACATAAAACAATCATTTATTTCTATATTAAGTACCTACCTAACTCTAGGTACTTACTTTTAAAAGTCCCAAAGAAAACCCCCATTCGAAAGTTTTGCTTTATACGGATGGAGAAGAATAGTCAAGATTTGTGGTTCCTTTTTAACTCAAACTCAAAGCATTTATTTCAGTTAAACCTTGCACAGGCACTTTTGAATTGTCAAAATTAAATAGTCTGTCAGTTAAGGCTCGTAGACACAGGCGCGACGCGACACGCGACACAAAGGCACCGCAAGTCGCGCGACGAGCGGTGCCTTTGTGTCGCGCGCGATTCGCGTCGCGCGTCGCGCCTGTTTGCAGGAGCCGTTAGTCAAAAAGTTGAAGCTAGTTGCCCATTCCAAAATGTATATCTCTATGGAGAATAACGGGCAAGAAACTCCATGGACACTCTTTTAAATCAAGATATTACAAAATCCTGGGTACATTATTCTTGTTGCTTCTATATGTGGGAAAAATGTAAAAAAAAAGACACAAATGAAGAAACAATTCAAAATATAAGATTAAAAATAAGCCTTGGATGTTAAGAGATGACCAGTATCAAACGACCGCGCCCGTTCACGAACATGACGCGTGGATCAGTACCATCCAGCTCAACCATTTTGTAGGGAACCGAATGATCCAACACACGCGCCACCATCGATGAGACATTTAAGTGAACATGACACGTTCTCAACTGTCATGCTCTCTCAAGTCAACATCAAAAAGTCATAATAAACGGATACATGGTTCTTACATTTACAAAATTTAAAAAAATGCTTCTAAATTATACAAAACTATAGTTTGCAATTTATTTAAGAGATTAATAGAATTAACCCATAAAAAAAATTTTTACTTTAGACAATCTGAAACGCGGTTGATCTAATTTGTCCCTATTTCTAGTGCTAAAATTATGCCTGTCACTTATTTACTAAAAAGATGTAGATTTCTTCGAACGTACATAACAAATCGTAAAACAATATTCTGTTAGGTTTGATGTCCTGGTGGTAAAGGGTTAGGGCAAATGTCGCTTGAAAGATAAGCATGGCAGTAGAAAGCATATACATATTTAGTTATATAGTCCTCCTTTATATCGATTTTAATAACGGCGACCCTTTGAAAATATTATTTCCTAACGTGTGCCCTAAATATGACTCGCCGGGCCGAATTTTGTTACCTATAGGAGGGCTTAGATCACTCTTTACCTACATATTTGGCGTTTTTCGATTAGTAAATCTAAAAGTTTTTACATTTTTGTAGAGATTTGAGCGCCAAGACGACCTACATAATATATGAAGCGAGCCTTTTCCATCCTGTTGAATCAATAGCGCAAGCGAAAGAAAACATACTGACAGGATGGAGGACTATGAGAATGGCGACGTTTAAAAAATACTGCCACCAAGTTCTCCTTAAATAACCAATCATAAACGACAGATTGAACCCAATGTCCAGGAACTAGGAAGCTTGTTTGTTATCGTTCATCACCAGCTCGGTTCCTGTTAGCATTCCACGCGACGCTCGTAAACCAACAACAATGGGTTGTTTCATTCCAAACTTATTGACGGATCGCGTTTACTGCTCATTTGCATTCTTTCTGTTTTGTAGCTCTTGATTGAGAATATCGTTATGTTTTATTTAACGACTATCTGTGCCCGTGACTTCGTTCGCGTGCTTCTAGGAAACAAATTAGCTTTCATGGTTTTTTTTTTTTGCGCGGAATCCTAATTCTTTTTCTTAAATAAAAGTACGTTACGCCTGTTATACAGCAGCTATCTCATCATCGTCTGCCAGTGAAAGTCCCGTCAAAATCGGTCCAGCCGTTTCGGAGCTTAGCCAGAACAGACAGACAAATTTTTTTAAATATTTTTTTGTGTAGGTATGTACCGTATACACTTTCATAATAATATCTCTCTCTTGAACTGCAAGATTTTGTGTATATTTGTTTCATAGAAAAAATAATAAGGAAATTATAAAATGTGTTCTCACCGAGCCCTAAAAAAAAATATGGCTTACCTTTTGGTATAACTTTTACATGGTTTAACGATGTAATCTCTTCAATAAACACGAATAGCGATTTAGTGTCATATTTATGATTTTTTTATCAAGCCAATTATTTTAATTCACGTTTCTATCTTCACTCAGCGCTTGTCGTCAATATTTTCAATTTTCCTAAAATATTTTCTTTTTGCGCAAAATTAATATTATGTTAGATTTAAGGCTCCTACAAACAGGCGCGACACGCGATAAATTCGCGCGAGACACAAAGTTCACCGCAAGTCGCGCAACAAGCGGTGCCTTTGTGTCGCGCGCGATTATATCGCGGAGCCTTTACAGAGGTTTAAAAAAGTTAAAAGTACTACAACGTCGTCGCCTTAAAAATAATTGGCCTTTACAATGTTTTAAAATTACAGAGTTAATTTAATAGGTATGGGAGGACAATGTAGGCCTATCAAATCTCACTGGAGCAACAACCTCTTCAATACTTCATGTATTGAAGAGGTTGTTGCTCCAGCTGATGTATGGCCTTGAAGAATTGCAACACAATTGTCATGTAAGTGACCTGTCAGCTCTCAGGAATGCGGTTACCATGCTAGATGAACATTGAATACTTAGTCATAGTCATTTTCATGGTAATTTACAAGCAAGCAATTGCTTGTGAATACTTCGCCTATTGAATGGGTAATGTTTCGGTGTTTACTTAAGAGCCTTATTACATTTTGACAGTGATTTGCCAACGTAGGTGCGATTTGCGATGGCCAACTTTGGTGTTCTCATTCTGAGACACGGAAAGACTTCGAAAACTTTGATTTATTGAATAGTGGAGAATAGTTATTACTTTAGGTTATGTCGATTTTTTATATTATAATCCATAGTATAATCAGCCTATGATGTTCCCACTGCTGGGACACAGACCTTCTCTCGGTGAGAGGGAGTGGGCCGAAATCCACCACGCGGGCCCAGTGCCGGCTGGTAGATGTCATATCTCTTCGAACTGTTGGTTCTAGGACATGCCGATTTCCTCACGATGTTTTCCTTCACTGTTTTGAGAGTAGGTAGTGCATAAAGTCAAAATTCCGAAGCAAGTTTTTCATAAATTGTGCGACGGCACTTTTTCGAGCTCGTGGATTAAACTATTGTAAATAAGCAAATGAAATTAATTATATAAAATAATATCTCTTATAATAGTAGCAATTTTGTTATAGCCTCTTAATCTTAAGCTATGGTCAAAGTTATTTGTAGTAGCCTGTTTTGAATGTTTCTGAGAATATTTGTTTCATAATAACATACTATTACATTTCATATTCACCCCGGAATACCTACTCAAACAAAAAAGTATTTCTGATAGGAGCTGAGTATACTCGATTCAGCGTCACCGATAGACGGTTTTGTTCACGGTTCTGAGAGAGCTTAAAAATCTAAGACGTAAAAATAAGTTACATTGATAAAACTTAAAGTTCATTAACTTTTGAACCCGCATAGATGTTCGAGGGAACTTAGTGAACGAATGAATGAACTAGAAAACAATGCTTATGTTTTTATACTACCGACTGGCTCACTCATTGTAACGCTTACTATAGCTGACAATAGGAAAGTCCCTTTTTCTTCAAGAGAAGCCAACTACTGACCAAATTACAAATTACCTAATTCAAGTCGGGAAGCCAACCAATAAACTTGGATCTTGGAACCCTCTTCAGTCCGTTCACCTATTATACCCTGTTTTTGTCCAGACGGTAAAAAAGTCGGCCAGTATATTCAGATTATATCAGCCATGCGACTTTGCCCCTTTTCTAGCGCTATCATATTTGACACCATGCATTGCTTTTCTTAATCTTCCAAACCACATTCACACGTGGTTATAGCCGTGTCAATTACCTATCCCCGCACATCTAAAGAATACAGCTACTCAGCTACATATCAAATTAAAACAACGGCTAGTCTTGGGTTCCCATGCGATGTACCTATTGTTAATTCTACCTGCTGTGCCTGCACATGTGCCTGTGCTTGTTCTTACAGTAATGTGATAACAATTGTAACGGAGCCTTTTGCCTTATGAATAATAAAGACCCTGTAACCACGGAAGTTGAGCAGTAGCGGGCAGCGGCCTACACTGGTAACGGATCGGCCGTTACCACTTACGAATTATACATTCAGTCAAAAAAGTATCGGGAATGGATGATTTGTTTACGGTTCCAAATTAATTTTTTTGTTGTTGTTAGATTGGCACAACTGTTTTCCATTTTGGCGCGGAGTTTGAGTTGCACCTGTCATTTAGATTAAAAAATACAGTGCTGTTTTTAGGAATGTTAGATCATGTCTAGTGTGTATTGCGAATTTCATAATGGACAAAAACATCCAACAAAGAGTTTGGTTTAAATTTTGCATCGCCAATGGAATTTCGTGTTCGAAATCACTGAAAATGTTACAGAAGGCTTACACAGTGAATCGACTTTATCAAAAACATTGTGAAGGAATTTGTGACCAAAACTCAACAAACACCATCGAGCGACCACCTTATTCGCCAGTTAAGGCTCCAGCCGACTTCTTTCTTTTCCCTAAAATCAAATTACCACTTCGTGGCTCCCGTTTTCATTCGGTAGAAGACATATATTTTTTTGCCTCCCAACTCCTTACTTATGTAGTATAGTATAATATGTTGTAGTTGTTTATTATCCCTCAATAAATAAAATAAAATAAACTCCCAAGATACAGGATTTTCCTAGTTTGGGGGGCAGGGTACTTAATTCTTCTAGGACTTTTGACCCCACTACCTACCTTCTGTATGATATATTATACAACCTCTTAAAATCTATTTATGTTTGCATACCTCTCTGTTAACTTAAATTATTGTCAAAGGTTTTTATTATTATTAGTTATTATATAGGAGAATTCGCTTCGAAAACTAAACTCAATTCCGGAAAAAGCGTTTAAAAAATGTTTCTATGATTGGATTATTCGTTGGCGTAAGTGTATCGTTTCTGAAGGAGCATACTTTGAAGGCGATAAAATAAATTTGGATGAATAACTAACATATTCTGTATTATTGATTTTTCCCGGTACTTTTTAACAGAGTAGTATAAGGTAGTAGAGTAGGTAGAGTAGTATAGGTTTGAACCCAGACAGGCACTTTATTTTGTATTATTTCATCACCACTGCTCTCAAAACGGTGAAGGAAAACATCATGAGGAAACCTGCATGTCCTAAAATAAAAAAATCGAAAACATTTGACATCACCAACGCGCACTGGACCCGGCCGCATGGTGTATAAAGGCTCCTACAAACAGGCGCGACACTCAATATAATCGCGCGCGACACAAAGCCACCGCTCGTTGCGCGACTTGCGGTGCCTTTGTGTCGCGTGTAGTGTCGCGCCTGTTTGAAGGAGCCTTTACGGCAAATTCCCTCTCACCGAGAGGAAGCCTCATTGTGTCTCAGCAGTGGAAACATTATAGGCTGATTATGAACTATTGAAGAAAACAAAATACGAGTATAGAAAGCCATGTGTGTCTGTAGAAGTCAGAACTTACTCAGAAGTTGAGAGTCTAAAGACCCTTTCTAAAACTACAGTTCCCTAGGAGAGCGGTGACCTCCAGATAACGTCCGCCCTATACCGTCGAATTACGTCACTGAAACATTATTTATGAAAGCAAATTGTCGTGTTTTACTAGGGAGCGTTTATTGACACCGTAAAGTCAAGCCCCGCTGCCACCATTTTCATGAGAGCCATCACTGCGGCTGTTAGGTGGCGGCCACCGTTTAAAACTCAAACACAAAGCATTTATTTCAATTAAACCATTTACTTACGTCTGTAAGTTGTCCTTTGCTCAGTGTAGGTCTAACTTCAAAAAAAAAGTTTAGCTTTCAGTTACATCTCGAAAACTAACCTATTACATACCTTTCAAACAAGACTGCAACAAAGCAAGTTAGCGCTCCATTCCCAAGAATGACAGCTGTTACATTCTGATTGATCGTCGGAATACAAAAGAAGCAAAGATACTAAACGACATTGAACATCATCTCCTGACAAGGTCGCGGGCTCACCTAGGAGTTAAACAACTGTCTATAAATGGCGGTCGTCCACAGGTGCCTATCTGGTTGTAAGTTAAACGGTTGAGGTTTTTGAAAAAAATATTGCCGGTGCTATTTATAATTGTAGTAGCTCTTGTTAGTCTTTCGTTTGCAGATACAAACTTCAACCACCATTAAGGCTCCTTCAAACACGCGCGACACGCGATAAAATCGCGCGCGACACAAAGGCTCCGCAAGTCGCTCAACGAACGGTGCCTTTGCGTCGCGAGCGATTCGCGCCTGTTTGCAGGAGCCTTTACACGTCGTTGTACATAGATTTTCAACATAATTGCAAACAAAAGACTTGCCGATACAATCCCATGGATGGCTATAAACAATGCAACATACAGCACCATTGTTAACGGGCAAATTCGCCACATCTACACGTAACCAAGACAGGTGATGTGAGTAGAGAAACCCGTGAGAATTGGCGAAGATCAGTACTTAAAACTACAATAGCATTTCACCTGTAAGTCCCGAAGGAGTAAACAGAAGTGCAAGGTAGTTACGTCCATATTTCGCCAGTTGTGACCGGCGAGCCTGTTGCAAGTCAAACTGCCAAGCCTTTGTTTGGATCGGCTTCCATTTTAACCGGATGCAGCTGAATACACGTATTTTACATGGAACGACTGATCTCCACAACCCAGTTATTGGGTAACACTAAAACACGACTCCCCTTGTTAACACTGGAGAGTCTTTTGTCAGTAACAGAAACGTATCCTGTCTCCGGCCTACTATTGAAAATTTTCTTATGCGAAATTCCTACTTTGAATTGTTTAAACCACAAGTTTATTGAAGAGTAGAGCCACAGGCTTGGGTGTAGTCTTTTGGTTTGCAAGTTAACCCAACTAAATCCCAGGCCATGATCATAGGCAGCAGATTCGTTCGCAATGCGGCTGATGTAGTTGCATCTCTGATGCCTTTGTATCTCGATGGTGTTCTCATTGATTATTCCGAAACCGCCAAAGAACTGGGTGTAATTATCGACTCCAATCTTTCGTGGCGTGCTTAGGTATATGTCAATGAGGTCAGTCGAATGGTAAATTTCTCGTTTCATACGCTGAAATGCCTACAAAATTCTCCTGCCCTTGAAGACTAAATTTCTTTGGCACGGATACTTATTCAGCCGATTTATAGATTATCCCGATGCCTGCTACTTGGATGCTACTGAGGATCTATTAAATAATCTTGAGCGCTTGCACAACTTGTGCATTCGCTTTGTTTTCGGTCCGCGAAAGTATGACCATGTTTCTCACCTTCGCAAGGAACTCAAGTGGCTCCCAATCCAACTTCGCAGGAACACTCGGATTTAATGTCTCCTCGTCAACACCTTACACAACCCGTTTCATCCTTCCTGCCTGCGTGAGCGATTTTCTTACGCTCGCCCTAACGACGTACTGTGTAAGTAAATCATACTTTAGAACCCCTCCTTAAATCCCATTCACATAAAACAAGCTACTATTCTTATTCCTTTCTCTGTTCATGCCGTAAGATTGTGGTGGAACTCACTTCCGCCTAGCATTCAAGAGTTGAAATCTATTTCTCAATTCAAGTTCCGAGTAAAAGAGTATTAATATTAACCTTCCTCTTAACTGTGAGAATTTATATATTTATGTTTATTTATTTAAGAATTATGTATTTATTTTCGTATGTTTTTGCGAGATGCAAACCCAAAAAAAACTATATTTATATTTAGATATAGGTACGCGCGGTGGGTGAGAGAGCGCGGCCGGAGTTTCAATTGAAAATCAAGTTTTTAGGCGCGTATTTTCAAATTACCAAAATTTATTCCGTAAATAAGTGGTGCTTGCAAGGGCAAGCTCTGCGCCCCCTCGGTCCTTGCTCGCTAGGCTTGAGGCCCTACTCACAAGGTTACCCACCTTGTGAGTAGGGCCACTAACATTGCGCCTGATGACACCTCCTTGTGTTTATTTTTATTTCGTATGCAAAAGAAATATCCCCAGTCTCGTGGCAGCCACTCGTCACAATCCAACAGTGCGTGGTCATCTTCCGTGTAATAAGTAACTTTTAATCTCCGCCGATGAACAACCGCGCAAAATTTAAAGTCGACACCAATACGTTCGTTTGGTACCGCGAGCTTTGTCAAAAATACATGAGTTCTATGACTAGTGTTTGCGTTAGCAGGAAATTTTTCCATGGTGTACTCTTTCGTTTCCACAGTGCTTACTTTCAGATCATTATATATTCTGAACACTAGTAAATCGTGTAATGGGCAGTGTCTGTTGCCCGGCCCGTGCCACAAGTCTCTTTCAGTAATTACTTGATCAGGTAAATCCTGAATTTGACGGCCGCAGGCGAGGTGGCTCACAATCCACATATAAGACCAATTCCCGTTATCGTATCTTCTGCGTCCCATAAGACTTGTTGCGTATAAGTTGTTGAGCATAGTTTCATTCCTTATAATTCTTCTAAAGGGATTGAATGAAGTCAGTATTCGATCAGAAGATATATGTACTCCTATGGCGTAGTTCGTAGCCCTACGGTGTACATTTAAACTCAGTGGAACGATTCTGTCGAAGTAGAAGTCTTGGTCTTTCAAGTTATCTTGGACATATCTAACTGGAGGGTTTATCCAAGTCGCTGTGCGGGCAACTTGAGAGAACCATATGATTCCAAGGACAGTTGTTAGCCTGAAACAGTTGCTTTCTTATTAAGTTATTAATCAAATGATGGTACAAAGTTGTATGGTAATAAAGAAAAATGTGCTCGTAATAAAGACTTTACAGAATAATAATCCATAAATACAACTCAAATTTATTTGTCTAAAGTATAAAGCAGGCCACGAACTAAAATAGTTTGGAGGACCCCAAGAATACGTCATCTTATTCTCCGTTGTTTTGATTAAGAATAAACCAAGACATACCACATCATTATATTTATCGCCAAGGCCTTTGTTCGTGTTTCCTCGTTAATTAATAAATTCCAATGATTACTTGTAAACGCGTTTAGTTAATAAACACACTGCAACTGGTATCGATGTTGACAATGACCACTGACAGATGTAACAAGCACAGTATCAAGCTGTGACAGTGCTGCAATGGTGACTAACGACTGCCGTTATACATAAATTGATTTAAAGTACGTAAACACAAATACTAAGTGGATGTTGGACGTTACCTAGTATTTGGAAATACATCTTCTTAACAAGTCAAGTTCTTATGTGATATACAATGTAGGGATGTAAACATACGGTATACGGCGATGTTTACACTGTCAAAGATGCGCCTGCCTGTGTTTCATCGGTTACGTTTCGGAGAGTGTGCGTTGTAGGTAATTGCACAATTAAATTCCATTCAGCCTGGTGGCCTACCATGATCTAATTAAAAACGATTCAAAAGCAAGACATTTCAGTTTAGGTTCCTAAACTGAAATCGCATCACAGTCGTACCATGACGTCCAACACGCTCAGCGACATTTGGATCGTTAAAATTGAATGAAAGGTCGCAATTTGTGACTAAATTGGTCCAATATTGGAGGAGGAAATAGGCGAGAGCCAAACCTTGAATTATGACTTTTTACTTAGACTTTTTCAAAGGTCTCTCTGAAATTCCGAAATTCCGAAGACGGATGGACGGACAGCGGAGCCTCAGTAATAGGGTTCCGGATCCGGGTCTGGTCAGTAGTACACCTTGTATTGTCATCTGACATTATGCTGAGCTAAGGCCCTTTTCACATTATAATCATTGTTTTCTGTTTGTATTTTTTGCTGTAATACTAATAAACGCATTTTTCTGACCCGTCACTACCTGAGTGAGCTTTCAATGACAGAGACGACGCCGACTGTATAAAGCCGACACCTTTCTTAAACTCGATGAAGCATTTATACATATTGAAACGTCCGCGAATTTTAGTACATTAATTTTATCATACGAGAAGTATTAAGGCTCCTACAAACAGGCGCGACACGCGATATAATCGCGTGCGACACAAAGGCACCGCTCGTTGCACGACTTGCGTTGCCTTTGTGTCGCGCGAGATTTTATCGCGTGTTGAAGGAACCTTTAGTCAACTTTAGAGACAAAGGGATTAGGTACCTATACATACTACATAAAAGTAAGCAATAAACGATTAATGGATGCAGTAATCCAGCACGCCATATAAGGGCAGGTCCTAATGCATTTCGAGTAATTGCGGAGGCGTCAGTTTTGGACGGTGGGGACGATTTTATTTCATCGAATTTCGAAAATATTCATTTGTTATCGGATGTGGTTTAATTGCTAACCATTTTTGAGTCATACGCAAAAGTGCGATTAAAATGAGATGTTTGTCTATCTGTCTGAAGAATGCTGATTCTGAGCCTAGTTTGACATTTGATTTTGATTAAAAACACAGACGGTCCGTTATTTTGCCATGCCAAACAATAATGGGGCACGGCACCCTATTCGCGAGATTGCTTTCTTATCCAAAATCTGTTCTTTCCATTCTTTACCTACCTACTTGTTATTGTAGTTTCGAGAAATCAAGAAAAATCTATCAAAAGCTTCAAAATTAATCAATTCTGAACTTTGTACAGACGCCAGCTGCACATCAAGCTACTATGATCTGCCAAACTTAAATAGATTTTCAACTTTATCGCTAAAGCATTAGGTTCAATGTTGATTGGGAAAATTTGACAGTTTCAGGTAGCTTGATGTGGTGGCGTCTGTACATACATGCATAAACTCACGCTTTCGTCCCATTGGGGTAGGCAGAAACTACAGAACGCCATCGCCACCTGCTACGATCTATACATACTTACTCCTTTTGATTACGATCTTTCATTTTCAAGTAAATCACTTTCTACAGACGCATTAGTTAATTTCTGTATCCGCATTTAATGCCAAAGAAACAATACCGCTGTAATTTGTAATTAGCGTTAGAAATACGTCAATTATTGGACGTTGGCGGAATGCTGATTGTAACCTAGATGCTACAACTGAGTATTTAAGAAAACACTCTATTTGCGACACGACATCTCGGCGAAAATGCGCTTCTTCTTTTTTTCGAATTGACAGGTGTACTATCTTATATTGTTTGGCCGCAGTAAAAGTACAGACATTTCCAAAGGTATCAGAGAAAAGTGTAAACAAACCCTGTTCAGGTTAAATTCTCACGCAATCACTCACTAAAGCGAAGTATTTAGAAGGTTTCAACTTTATATCTCATTACTTTCTTAAAAAAAATATTGTTTGAATAAAATTATTGTATTATAAATAAAAAATCATCGATTAAAATTGAGGTTTTAAATATAAACTCAATTGACGAATGAAAAACATCTTTATGGTGTTTTATATTTTGAATTTCGGGTAGGTAGGCAAACTTATACTTTAGAAACAGACCTTAGGGAGTCACTTGGGTTTAAAGAACTTTATTTCTCATACAAATACTGGGTATTCAGCTGCATCCGGTTAGACTGGAAGTCGACATAGTTGGGAGAAGGCTAAGCAGATGATGATTGCCATCATATCCAATTTTCTGCAGCCGATTATTATATCAAGAGCCAGAATTCGCCGAAATTACGGAAGGATTGGGCGCCATTAATATAAATATGTTATGTATGAGCTCGTGGGTGTAAGGACAGCATCAAGTGCATTGACTTTAGTTTGTATTAACGTTTTTAATTCCTCAGTATCATTTTATTTTCTGTTCATTGTTCTGTGAAAATATGTACGAGTACCTCCTATTTGTAATATACAATTTTTCTTCGGAAATTTGCCAGTTAAAGGACATTGAAGACTTAACTGTATAATTCACAGGGCTGCCAAACCAGTTGCAGCCGGAACTTGATAATGACAGCCCTAACCGGATGTGCGCCGGCGCAACTCTAGCTGCCTTAAGTTAACATTTACCGTTCTGGATCATGGTTAATTCGTGTAGGTGCGTTTGACCGCCTTGACCTTGAGAAACGCGATCTTAGGGCTATTTCTGTACCAATACTATACTTATATTATAAATGCGAAAATCTCTTTGTTACCTTTTCGCGCCTTAACGGCTGAATGAATTTGGATGAAATTTGGCACAAAGATGACCAGGGTTTGGACATAGGACACTTTTTAGCACGCAACGACGTCCCCGTGGGATAATTTCCGACTTCCACGGGGGCGTTGCCGCTGGCAAAAGCTAATAGGTCTACAATTATATGAAGAATAAACTGGATAGCGGTCAATTGACGTCGACCAGACGATATTGACTGTCTCAAAATGTGTATATACATATTTATATTATATAAAATTGACCCTTCGCTACTGTTAGGTAGCAGTAGCGAAGGGTCAATTTTTGTAAGAGGTAAGCCGGAGATGATATCTTTAAAATGATTATATTATTTGTCTGTAGAATACTCACTGTGCCATTTTCCAAAGGGAAGCCGGTAGGAATCAAGTTATATGGAACTTTCGCCACTGATATATAATCATATGGCTTGCAATATGTGACAATATTTAGCTGCACTCTAACGCCTCTGAATCTAGGAATTTTCCAGTAATAACATTGTGTCATAAGCACGATGGAACTGCTTTAAGGTAATCAAAATCAAAAGTCATTAAGGCCTGGGTAGCTCACCGTCCGGTCAGGACCAGGCCCGTGCCGGACGGCGCGTACGTGTTCCACGCGCGCCTCAAAGAGATGTCAGCATCAATGGACGGGGCCCGTCAGGGCCGAGGCCTGCCGGATCAGCGGGATTGTGGGTTTTAGTCAGTAAGAGTCTGACACTCCCTTCCGCTCCACCCAGAGCGGGAGGGCTTTTTTTTTTTTTTGAGGATCGGAAATCATCAAATGGGCATAGTGTTCGTCTTACAAACTATCTTAGTAATACACTTCAAAGAAAAGAACAAAACAGAAAACAGGTTGTGACATCACTGCTGCAAAGTGACAGGCCCAGCGGAAATCTTGCAGCAGTGGTTCACAAACGCTCGAAATTGTGCGTTTGATTTTGCGTGTGCTGTTGGCGCTGGCCGCACCCTACGGACTAAGGATGCGCACCGCTTCCGCATCATCTTGTAGAAACAGTCCACGTAAGCTCGGAACTCGCACAAGAAGAAGACAGACGAAATATTAAAACAAGAAATACTACAGAAAAAAAAATAAAAAGCCGATCGGTTTGATTTTGATGTCGAATTTTTGGTGAAAATCAATCAACTAAGCCTGCCGCAGTCCACTGCTGGACATAGGCCTCTCCCAGGCTGCGCCACAACGCCCTGTCCTCCGCCTTCCGCATCCAGTCCGTCCCAGCAACGATCCATCTGGCTGAGGGTGTCCCACACTACGCTTGCCAATATGCGGTCTCCACTCCAGGACTCGTCTACTCCACTGGCCATCGGTCCTTCGACAAACATGGCCAGCCCACTGTCACTTCGGTTTGCTTACTCTGCAAGCTATGTCCGTAAGCTGTAAAGCTGTTGGTATCTAAAAATCGCATTAAAGGAAATAAAAAAAATATAGGTAAGTAGGTATTGGTATTTTTTGTTACGCCAGAGGATTTTATTTTATTCTTACTTTGGTACTTTGGTAGCCCTAGGTCTTGGCACGTCTTGGAATTTACTTCCTAATACGGGCACAGGAAGCGCGCTTTGGCAGCCGGATGCCACGCCGGCAGCCGAAACTTTACGCACACAGCAGGCATTTCATTTTCAAGTACATTATATACGACACAACATAAAAGTTCAAATTCAATCGGCAAAATTTTTCAAACACTAACATTTTGTGATTTAAGCCGCGCTGACCATGTAATGTCTCAACTCCAGTATTAACTTAATTTAATATAAAATATAATTTAATTCAATCTATGTACAATGCGTGCCACGAAAGATGAGACTTGACCCCGCCTCCCCCGCTCTTTCCGCCGCCCCTATGACGTCCGGTTTCGTCCCGCACTCAGACCTCATACTAGGGATGTTACGGAGCTTCGGTTCCGATTCCGAAAAGTCGGAACTTCCGATTAATTTTACACCTCCGATTCCGATTTCGGTTCCGATAATTTTGAATCGGAGTTAGACCGAAGTTCGAAACGCAGCGATACACGTGACTAGAGCGCCTACAAAAAAGTTTTAACTTGTCACCAAGGTAATGTTTGTTTATTTTATACACGCTCGCGCTCACAAAGTCTCAGTTTATTGTTTTGTTTGTGGATGTTAGAAGAAATAGAAGAAAGATGTTTTAAGGGGAGGCCCCTTAACACATCTTTCTTCTACTCCGCCCCGGTTCCGGTTCCGATTCCGGTTCCGATTCCAGTTCCGATTCCGGTTCCGATTCCGATCAATCAAATTTAAAACCTCCGATTCCGGTTCCGGTTCCGGTAAAACGACATCCGTAACATCTCTACCTCATACCGCTAGATACCTAAAATCGTGTACTGCGCATGTCAAACCACGTGGTGTGTCATGTCCAGTGATCGGAGTAGGTTGATTGATTTTTGGTACTTGTATCACAAATGCCCACAGAAAGAATAACATGGATAAGCCGTTTTCCCGGAAAGTAATTCCGCTATTTCCGGAAATTAAACTTATATTTTATTTATTATATTTATATTATTATTATTTCATGCTGTATTTTTGTTTCTGCTGCATGTATTGTATAGTTATTAAATTGTAAATCCGTAATTGGCTGTAAGACTAGCTCATATGTATATCTTAAGATAAAATTTCAGAGCTGTGCATTTTGTGATTAATAAATAAATAATTTCCGGATCTAATTAAATATTGTTATTGTTGGTAGTGATATTATTACTACTCAATTCTAAAATAAATAAAAAAATTAAAGGAAGATATCAAAACTAAATTAATTTATTATTTATCTGTTTTCACGTAACTTTTTCACAACACAGTAAACAAAGAAGCGCACTTTACGAACCGAAGTTGTCAGTCGTCAGTGGGCGTACGCATTGCTTCGATAACCGGTTAGTGCACCACCCATGATCCTTTGTTCTGATTGGTCGTTGGGTTGTGTCAAATCGTGAATGTGTGCCGTAAAAAAAAATGAAGAATAAGATATAGCTCATTTTAATACAACTCCAACCTGAGTTCCGTTTTTTTTTTAATAACAACCAATTCCGAATTTCCGGAGGAATGTCCATATTAATATATACATTTCGGATCAATGACCCCAATTCAATCTACCTAGTCCGATCACTGGTCATGTCTCATCTTTCGTGGCACGCATTGTAATGTATTGCAATCAATTTAGTTTAGTTAAAGCAGTGGCGGCCCAGTGGTAACGGCCGCGACTAATGAGTTGTAGGTCGTAGGTTCGAACCAGGCAGGCGCTTTACTTGTGTAAATAAATTATTTAATCACCACTGCTCTCAAAACGGTGAAGATAAACATCGTGAGGAACCGGCATGTCCTATAGATATTCCGTCGTGTATACTTATATAATTCCTGTGCCCTCAGGGGGGTATAGCACATACATAGCCAAGATATACATATATATATACTAGCTCCCGCCCGCGGCTTTTCCCGCGAAGTATGTCGATAGACTATCCTATGTCCTTCCCCGGGATGCAATCTATCTCTCTGCCAAATTTTAACGAAATTCGTTCAATGGTTTAGGCGTGAAAAGGTATACAGACATACAGACAGTTACTTTCGAGTTTATAATATTAGTATGGATATATTTAGGTATAGCCGTTTAAAGCTCATAAAAAGTTAGTGTATGTAGGTAACTGTCCCAAACATTGTTTATAATAATATTCGACTTAGACAACAACGTTTTATTTATAAGTTTTTTTTTACAGTTAGTCCTTAATTGAAAACTCAAACTCAAAACATTTATTTCAAATAAACCAACTTCAGACACTTTTGAATTATCAAGGTCGGTCAGTCAGAAACACGAAGCTGGTTGCCCAATTCAAAGCGTCGTAGTAAGAACAGGCAAGAACTCCACGGACACTCTTCTGGTTGCCCAATTCAAAGCGTCGCGTCGTAGTAAGAACAGGCAAGAACTCCACGGACAGGCTCCTTCAAACAGACGCGACACGACACGCGACACAAAGGCACCGCAAGTCGCGCAACGAGCGGTGCCTTTGTGTCGCGCGCGATAAATCGCGTGTCGCGCCTGTTTGTAGGAGCCTTAAATCAAAATATTGGTTACTAACCGCCACACAGTTTCACGGTTTCAGCCTAATTTCGTGACTTTTGATTTGATTTGACTACAATAATATTTAAATGCAAAATCGACATACTTAAGTAGAAAATTAGAAGTAAGTACAACATAATTTACCTGCTAAGAGATACGAAAATCGGTAGCGTCGCCATTTTGTAAAATTACCTGCAATTAGATAATAATGAAGGTTACTGAATATTATAAAAATATGAGATGGTGGTCAAATATGTATAAGACATTGTTATAATTTTAGTCACATTTTAGTGCTCCGTAATGGCGAAACTGTCAGGCAGAGTCCTATCCTAACCAAAAGCGATCGTTGTCGCGCGAATACGCGAATTACGCGATCGACGTGATCGTTTGTAATGAATTTTGACGCGCAAACGCGACTTGATTTTAGCGTGACTATAATTTCATACTTATTCATTTAACGCGCGCGACGATCGCTTTTGGTTAGGACGCGGCCTGACAGTTTCGCCATTACCTCCTACTGTCCGTATACGGCACAAAGCCAGACTCTGGGCTGATAACGGAGTAAAATCTATGAGAAAACCCAATAACGTTTTACCTGTCCCGAGGGTCGAACCCAGGAGAGTCACATTTACATGCTCGGCAGTTGCGCTTGCCCAACGACCACTACCAAAAACAAAAGACAAAAAAGGCCAAGTGCGTGTCGGACCAAGCACAGTGAAGGGTTCCGTGACTGCGTGGTCGGGATACATGTTTACGTTTGCATTGCAAGTATTGATTTTACCAGCCGCAAACGTAAGTTATGTACTTATTTCATATAAACCCATAAACGGACTAGACGGACACGACGAAATAATAAGGGGTCCGTTTTTGCCATTTTCCTACGGAACCCTAAAAACCTTTCGAACATGAGGTTGTGGTTTTTTGTCCTCCCATTTACAATTTAGATTACCGGATGCGGTAGGTATCTATGGCAAGCATAGACAATAGAGCTATTCGATGAGCATCTTATCTATGTTCCGATTCAGATAACACAATAGCTTGTTTTGGGGATACCGAACTGCTTTAAGGCTCCTTCAAACAGGCGCGACACGACACGCGACACAAAGCCACCGCAAGTCGCGCAGCGAGCGGTGCCTTTGTGTCGCATGCGATTATATCGCGTGTCGCGCCTGTTTGAAGGAGCCTTTAAAATAAAATAAATAAAAATAAAATATCTTTATTTCTGACCTAAGCAGTCCATACGTAGTTAGTGGTTAGTAACAAACTGTGCTTACATGCTATGTTATTGTTGTTAGTATTTAAGCGTATGTGTTAATAATAATTTCGACATCAGAGCCCCTAATTGCGTAGGTAACACACTATCAATCGAAATCTGAATAATTTTGAAGCAAATTGCTAATCCATTGCTTCATAAGTTCGAAAAATGTGTCTGCTCAACACGAAAATAACGCAATGAATGTTGTCGAACTGCCAAAATGAAACCGATTCTGATTGATAATGTGTTAAGGCTCCTGCAAACAGGCGCGACGCGCGACGCGAATCGCGCGCGACACAAAGGCACCGCTCGTTGCGCGACTTGCGGTGCCTTTGTGTCGCGTGTCGAGTCGCGCCTGTGTGTACGAGCCTTTACGCAAATACCCCGCTGGTCCCTAATATACTCGTAGATTCTTCCCTCGGGATCGGGACAGACTATACATTGCGTGTATTTGCATTCTAAGAATCATTAGGAACAAAGAAAGAAAGAAACGAGGTTGTTGTGTGCTAAAACAAGAGTGGTTCCGCTTAATTTCACCAGCATACCGCGGTCATAATTATAAATTAAGTGGTGCAGCAGTTATCTAGAGTTGATTGAAGAGATCTCTACATCTTTGTAAGGAATGGAGTGAACTAAACGTACCGTTGTACTTTCCGTCATTTTCCAAGTGATCAAAAACCATATGGCTCCTCGAGGTGATACCTAAACAATTCCATTCTTCTTCCTTGTGGTGGAAAGAGCTTCGTTTCTCGTGAGGACAATTTCAATGGACTACTCCGACACACACGAATACATGGTTGTAATTGTAATATTAATGTAGGTATTCCCCTAAATTAAACAGTCATCATTTACACAAAAGAATTATGTTTTACATGAATGTAAAGCACGTAAAAAAATCTAAATGTACTTTAAAGCAAGTAAAAAAATCTGTTTATTTTAACTTTACGTTTTGTGTTAATCTTGATAAATCGAGTATAGCGCAATGGCAGGGAGGTAGGTATGTACCTACTTGCTTAGTAGTGTAATGTGTACTTCGGGGAAACAAGGCGTCATTTTATGTAAAAAACAGAAACCTATGAAGATTTCGATTCTAACCGCTGTTTTGTAAACGCTGTTTTATAAACAAAGATGATTCTGAGCCCTGAGGTCAGGTTGCGTATACAATCAAAGGTGAATCAGATTGTTGGCTACTCCTGTTCTGTGATTACGATTTGATTGATTCAAAAAAATCAAAACAACAGACGTCCTTTAAGGGGCTTACAGGACCTAAACACAAAAAACGTAAGTTTTAGAAACAATAAAAGTAAATGACGAAAATATAAATAATGCCGGCATGGTAAAGCGATGGTGGTGGCGCAAGGGGGCGGCGCCGGTCGTATGTTTATGTTTTGTCTCGTTTTTATCCAGTAAGGATAATAGTGCTTTCTCTTTTTTGGAGAAATTTCACAACTATGTCCCGAGGCATATGGACTATTGTTGATGACTTTTCATAGAATAGTTTCCGAGCCAAAGAGTAAGTTGTTTAAACAAGACCTACAAATCACATAGTAGATCGTAGTGGATCATGATTTCATGAATATCCGACAATTTCCACGCAAACTGACGACTGCCAGATGGCTCCCGGTGTCGAATATTATCAAATTAATCAAAAACGGTCCAAAAAGTTCACACCTATTAGGTATCTATCTACATTAGAGGCACCTAACACGTAACAAGACTTACTTTTTAACGTTCGTTCCTAAAAACCACAAGTTTCACTGTTCACACACACTCACACTTCACCGAAAATAAAGACAACATATTTTTAAGATTGCTCTCACATGAACACCATTACATGAAACTCATTCTGAACTTTATTTTAATGTCCTTTGCTACAAGCTGAATAAATTAAAAAAAAAACAATACGTCACACGGGCGCGCGTCATAGAGGTCTCGCTCATCACTGCTCCATGTTCAAAAAGCGCGGCAGTTTATTTTTATTAAAGTTCTTCGCATGGGGTTACTGTCGCTATAATTTAGGGCAACAAGTGGATAGAATTATCGGATCCGCGCATGCGTGGTGGTCTCGGCGCATAAGTACGCAAATAAGCGGGTGTATTGTGAACTAGAAATAGCGATATCGTGTGGGGGACACAAATTGTAAGGCAATGCCACCGCATAATTGTACAGTTTCCTTTGTAGAGTAGTTCTAAATGAATGCCGATGTTGTAGGTCTGTACGCTATTTTTATGTCGAAATTGACTAATATTGAAAGGCATTTTTTTTTTTTACTTTTTTCTATTTAGTTTTCCTGTCCCAATAAATACATAAATCCCATAAAAAAGTGACGTTAAATTTTTTTTCGAATTAAAATTTTTACTATAAACACCTTATTTAAAAATATTTAAAAAAAAAAGTAACGAAATCGGTCGTTCTCAAGCATAGATAGGTATAAGAAATACATTTCTATGTTCTCAAGAGTTTCAACTTCTCAAGTGATGCGCTTACCAATGAATAGTAGGTACTTCATTTTTATTATACTTAATTCTGTACCTATCCTCCTCCTTTTTGTGAAGTCGGTTAAAATAGGTATTAATTATTAGAGAACCATTTTATTTTGCATCTGTTTTAATAAAAAAATACTAAGGTTTAAATCTACCACACTTTATCTAAAGTATATCAGGCGACCCGCTGTCTTCCAAACTCTTTACAGCAGAGGTTTTCCAAACATTAAATCCGCTCTAGCAGGACAAGGGCATTGTCGCCGGGAAAGGAGATTGGCCAATCTACGTTTCGCCGACGACATTGTCCTCTTTTCTTCCTCAGCAGCTGAGCTAGGCGAAAGCTCGAACAACTGAGCCACGCCAGTTTTCAAGTCGGACTTACAATGAACATGTCGAAAACAAAGCTGATGACGAACAGCACCGAACGTTAACCGGACACGAATAAAAACTTATTTGCAAAAAGTTTTTATTTTTCACTTTGTACTTACTTACCCCACACAAATTCGTATAACACTACTTGCTATGTAAATATCAGTCAGGAAGTCATTATAACATCATCAATATCGTAAACTACAACTTATTGGTAATTTAGTTAAGTCTCTCTTTAAGTGAACTGTAATTAATTTGTTCTTTGAAAAAATAAAATATCTTTAAACCGAATATAAACTAAGTGGCAAAAATACGTATTATTGAAGTTAACTCAAAAACTACCCAAGCAAAGTTAACAAAATTGTATAAATGGTAGCTTTATACAGAAGGTACATACCTACTACTATGTAGGTACCTACCTACTTGTGACGTTTGTAACTTCGGTTTGGCAGGAAGTGTGCTTGGGCAAGCATGGTGCTAGATTTATGGTCGCCGTAGACGAAGGTAGTTATGCATTTTATCGGTAAATATATTTTATCTACGCTCATATCCTTAAGTTCATACAGCACTATATGACCTAAACCCACACTTAAGTCATGTCTTTCTGTGACTTAAGTAGTCAATTACTAACAATTGATTCCGCTGTAGTGCCTCTGGATCACTAGTATCCAGACTTTTTTGACTGTTGGCTTCGCGGGATCTAGTTCCCAGGTGACAACGTGTCATAGTGATTCAAATTTAGTCGTTTTTGCTTTAGAATAAAGTAGTACTTTCCAGTTCCATGAGTTTAGAATAGTTCGTTGTTAAATTCCGCTATTTCGATGTATGACAAAACTAGAAGCGACTGGTCTATAATTAAAAAAAATATTATTTTATGTCACATTTTCGTTATTAATGAAACTAACCGTAATGCTATTAACTATTTAATGTATTTATTGTTTTTAATTAGATTTTCGCTACTTTAACGGTAAAACCATGTAAAAACAATAAAAGTTAGTACAGGATGCAAGTCGTTCAGTAAAATATCTTTTGACGAAATTTGTAAAAGAATGTTAAAAACAAATGCGTAAAGGCTCGTACACACAGGCGCGACGCGACACGCGACACAAAGGCACCGCAAGTCGCGCGACGAGCGGTGCCTTTGTGTCGCGCGCGATTCGCGTCGCGCGTCGCGCCTGTTTGCAGGAGCCGTAATACTTTTTGTTAAAACTTTTATGTCTTCAGAACCTCATTTTAATATTGTTACACAGAAAAGCGTGAATTAAGTGCGGATTTAGATCACACGTGCTATAAAATACACTAGGCCGCAAAAAAAGCGGGTCGGCTATAAAAAATGCGATAACTTTTAAATATTTGAGCAATCCTTTTAAAATAAAAACGCATTACCTACCTAAAAGATCTATGGGATATTTCAGGGATTTAAAACACAAATTATTCAATAATCATTTTCTTTTTTTGTATTTATCGCATTATCATAATATTACGTTAGGACATAAAATAAAATTAGAAAATCAAAATAACATTCTAATTGTCTTTGGATTAGTAAGCAATTTAGCATCATACATTTTCTTATACCTCTAACTTCGCGTGCTTGCGTGCTTTCGACGCCTGCACCGTGACTAAAACAAATGCGACTTATGCACTCCGGATGATGCGGGGAGGGGAGGTAAATAGTTTATTTCGTCACAGTGAAACAATTACAGGCTACTAGGGATGGGAAATACATGCGACAAGAAATAACTATAATAAGAACGAAAATGTATCGAGTGCGGTCGATTCGACGCCGCGCGCCTGCTTGAAGGTTAAACTCAGTGGCATGATTCTGTCGAAGTAGAACTCATAGAAGCAGGGACACAAACTGTAACCGTAATAAGTGTTTTTAACACTGTTTTTTAAAACAGTTTTAAAAGACGTTCTAAATCTAAACGTTACAAATACAATAATGTTACAGATCCAAAGTGTAACCTTTTATATGTGTTAAAGTGTTATTAATTATGTGTAACAGAAATAAGCATTTGTATGTATAATTTTAAGGTACCGCAAAAACGCGCGGCGGACAGTCAGACGCGCCGATGGCAAAATAGCCGCAATCCGGATTGCGGCTAGTTTGGCAACGCCGCGTTTACCGGTTACACTTATTAACACTGTCAACACTTTTATATCGGTTACAGATATATTACTGTTACACTTTTAAAAGTGTTTTGGGTTAATTAACACATTGAAAAACATATTTATTTATAAGGGTTACATATTTGATTCTGTTATTGTAGGATCTTTACACCTTTTAATGATGATAGTTTAGTAGTTTAATTAAATATGTAACACTTATAATTCTGTAGTCATTATGAAGGTGTTTTTAAGTCCCTGAGTAGAAGTCTTGGTCTTTCCTGCTAAAATTCGACATATTTTACTGAAGCGTATTTCAAAGTCGCTGTGCGGGCAATCAGAGAGAACCATATGATTCGAAGGGCAATTGTTAGCCAGTTCCAGTATCACCCTCTTGGGGTGGTGGTTGTGGTTGTTGTGGTTGTGGATGTGGTGGTCCAGTCTACATGGCCCGGAAATACATCTGGGCGCGTTTCCTCTGAATCAGAATAGGTGCAGGTATTTTGAATGTGCTCGTAATAAGGTCTGATGTCTGTGAATACGATTATGCTTTCTTCTCCTCTAAATAATACAAAACTAGCCACACCGAATAACTTTTCATTGGACACTAACATTGCGCCTGATGACACCTCCTTGTATTTGTTTTTATTTAGTATACAAAAAAAATATCCCCAATTTCGTGGCAGCCACTCGTTACAATCCAACAGTGCGTGGTCATCTTCCGTGTAATAAGTAACTTTTAACCGCCTACTCACAAGCGCGCAAAATTTAAAGTTGACACTAATACGTTCGTTTGGTACCGCGAGCTTTGTCAAAAATACATGATTTATATGGGTAGTGTTTGCGTTATCAGGATATAATTTCATGGTGTGCTCTTTCGTTCCCAAAGTGCTTACTTTCATAGAGTTATATATTCTAAACACTAGTAAATCGTGTAATGGGCAGTGTCTGTTGCCCGTCCCGTGCCACAAATCACCTTCAGTAATTACTTGATCAGGTAGATCCTGAATTTGACGGCCGCAGGCGAGGTGACTCACAGCAAATAAATAAGTCCATTTTCCGCTTCCGTGTCTTTTGCGTCCCCTAAGACTAGTTGCATATAATTCGCTGAACATAGTTTCATTCCTTATAATTCTTCTAAAGGGATTGAACGAAGTCAATATTCGATCAGGAGTTATAAATACTCCTATGGCGTAGGTCGTAGGCCAACGGTCTTTGTTTAAACTCAGTGGAACGATTCTGTCGAAGTAGAAATCTTGGTCTTTCATGTTAATATCGACATAATTTATTGGTGCGTGTCTCCAAGTCGCTGTGCGGGCAACTTGAGAGAACCATATGATTCCAAGGGCAGTTGTTAGCCTGAAACAGTTCAGTTGCTTACTTATTAAGTTATTAATCAAATGATGGTACAAAGTTGTATGGTAGTAAAGAGAGATGTGCTCGTAATAAAGACTTTACAGAATAATAAGCCATAAATACAACTCAAATTATTGGTCTAAAATATAAAGCAAGCCACGAACTAAAAACAGTTTGGAGACCCCAAGAATACGTCATCTAATTCTCCGTTGTTTTGATTAAGATTAAAACAAGACGTACCACATCATTCTATTGATCGCCGAGTCCTTTGTTCGTGTTTCCTCGTTACTTAATAAATTCCGATGATTAGTTGTAGACGCGTTTCATTAATAAACACACTGCAACTGCTATCGATGTTGACAACCACCACTGACAGATGGGACAAGTACAGTATCAAGCTGTGACAGTGCTGCAGTGGCGACTAACGACTTCCTTTATATACTGATTGATTTAAAGTATGCGTAAACACAAATACTAAGTGGATGTTATACGTTAGTATTTAGAAATACACCTTCTAAACAAATTCAAGTTTTTAAGTGATCTAAATACAACTAGCTTCTGCCCGCGACTTCGTCCGCGTGAAATTCGTACTTTCCTTTAAAAATTTCGAAAATGTATGTTAATGTTCTTTATCATTTATTTAGACAAATAAGTCTTCGGGCCAATTTTTGAGTTTATAAAAGGAATCAGATTTTTCAAATAAACTGCATCCCCGCTTGTCACCCCCACAGGAGTGGAATTTTGAAAAAAATCGGTTGGGATGTGTTCATAACTTGACTCAAAGATCCATACCCATTTTCGAGTTAATGGAAGCAAGCAGTAAAATCCACCCCTTAAACTTTATTATCCTTTTCCACCTTGGTAGGAGTCGATTTTTGAAAAACCCTAAAACACATATTTTTTTTTATATTTTGACTTAGTAGTACCGAGTTTCGAGTTATCCGACAGCGGGTTAGGTACATATTTTTCAACTTTGTCACCCCCTAAATCCTCTGTGAGGTGACTCAAAATCAAGCCACGTAATAAAATACTCCCCAGTGAAATTGACTACCCTCTTCACCCCGTTAGGGGCAGATTTTCGAAAAATCCTGAACCACTTTATTATTTATTTTGGTCTTACAATTGAGTTTCTAGTTAATTGGACCGCGCATTAAAACTCTTCCATACTAAATTTGACACCCCCTATCTCCTTTTTGGGTAGTTTAGAATTCCAAAAAATTACGAACTTTATAATTTACTTAGATAAGTATTCATGCCGAGTTTCAAGGTTAAAGAATAATATTTTTTTATACAAACAAAATCCCCCCTTTTCACCTCCAAAAGGTTGAATTTCTAAAACCCCTTCTTAGTGGATACCTACTCTTCACAAAGAACACACAATCAAATTTCATGTCTCTGGGACCAGCGGTTTAGGCTGTGCATTGATATCTCAGTCAGGACTTGGAATTTTATATATATACCTACATGTAGGGATGTATGAATACGGCGATGTTTATACTGTCAAAAATGCGCCTACCTGTGCTTCATCGGTTACATTTCGGAGTGTGCGTTGTAATTGCACAATTAAATTTTTTTTTCTTTGGTCTTAAGCCATTCACATTCATACTCAAAACTTTCCTCGCGATATTTTCCACGTTCTTCAGCATCACATGCCCATACCTGACAACCGATTTCCACACAACGTTTTAGTCACCGTTGCCACATTTAGACTTCATCTTACATGTAGTCTATCCATTACTATAACACTACACATCCCTCTAAGCATTCCCATATCAACTGCATGCAATTTGCTACCTATTCCACTGTTAGTAAGCACAATGCGTTTTGGCAACGTCTTCTTTATGCGTACCTACTGCCAAGGAACTGCTGGAACTTTTGACGAAATGTTTTCCGATAGCTATTAGGTACCTACTGGAAGTCAACTTCTGGAAGACGTGCATTATCGTCGGCCGCATCATGCCTCACCATCACGTGCGTTACATCGTCGGCCGCATCATGCCTCACCATCACGTGCGTTACATCGTCGGCCGCATCATGCCTCACCATCACGTGCGTTACGTCGTCGACCGCATCTTCCCTCACCATCACGTACAATGAAACGTGGAATTCACGTGGAATGTCAAAACCTTCATACCTGCAAGGGTGGTAGAACGATGCTTGATTAAGAGTGGAAAAAATGAATGAAGTAGATAGACTTATCTCGGTAATAAATTTAATATTATTTTTTAAATTCCCGATCGTCCCACAAGTGGAACGACGGCCAGTGGGACGCACAGAAATACACGAATCACTATAGGTGTGCCTATAAATAATATTTGAAGAATTCCTTCGATTTCTCCAGGATCCCATCATCAGATCCTGACCTGATGACAATGGGACCACTTGGAAGGTATATCCTATCAAACACAAAAATAAATTTTCTAATCTGTCTAGCCGTCTTCGAGTAATCGAAAACATACATAAAAAAAATCCGACGAACTGAGAACCTCCTCCTTTTTACATACCTACTACAATGTAGGTACTGTGGGGGGTGCAGATAGGAGCTTCACGATATAATTGAAAAAGGCTTCGACTTGAATAAAATATATTTACGAATTTACATTATCACGTTATTTCTAGCACTGCTTCTACTAAACAAAAAAAACAATTTAGAATATTTGACAATTGCTTGAATGTTCGAATGGAACACACCGGCAATTATAACCAGCCTGTGCTGCTAAAGGTACGTAGGTACGTTTTTCAAAAAATATAAAAAAGAGTTAACTATACAGATAGTCTCTACAGTACCTACTTGGTTTGTAACTTCGGTTTGGCAGGAAGTGAGCTTGGCCAAGGATCTCTATTGTGTTCCCTAACTTTTTAATCTATAATCTAAAGTGCCATAAATTATGTTTTTCTGTCAACTACGTAGTAATGTTATCATTAATCACTACAGAACCGATCACAAAGGACGTATTTTTTGCTTAGAACCAAAACAGTGCAGAAATGTTGTATGAAATCTCATGGTTGCACAGTTTTCATTAATGCACTGTTTTTTATTTAGAAATAAATTTACCACAGAGGTTTAATGTCTCCCATTAAGTTTAATATAAAATGTATGCATTAGATCAAAAAGATACTGGCTGAAAAAAAAAAATGACTGAATAAAACCGACTCGGTAAAAAAAATAAAACAAATGGCGCGCATTTTGTACCATTTTGTATAACTTTGATACTTCATATTTAGCAAGAAAAGATTTAAAAAAATGGAAATAGTGATAGCGATATGAATGCAACTCCAGAAATATATAAAAACAGCTGCAAATGAAATTGCTAACAACCTTTTGCCACAAAAGTCGCGGGATAAATATTTAAAAACTTAGGAAAACTTTGTTTTCATTAACTTGAGTTTTTGTTTTGAGCAGGTATATTTTATCATGCTAGGTAGATTGGTAGTTGAAAGAAAAGTAGATTACGCACCTTGCTAAAGTGAGTAATTAATGCACTCGTGTTAATTTAGTGCTCTCGCATGCGCTCGGGTACCAACATAACTCTTGTGCATTAATAACTCACTTTGCGCTCGATGCAAAAATCTACTATGGTCCTAATCATCATTTGTCCGAATTTAATGTCACATAATATCACATGCCATAAAATTGAAATCCCTAAATACAATATGCCCTAAATTTGTTAGCCGATGCCTTATTATTATTATGCCTTGGTGAAGAGTGATTTAGAGACACAAGGAGATCTGCTCGATCAATTAGAAATTTATTAAATTGTTGTAAGTTACCTAGCTATTAAATCAGCCAAAGTGCCACGCCATTCTTCCCGCATGGTAAGAGTACGGTTATCTGGCTTAGAAGTTTAGAACACAGTATATTATGTAATAATAAAACATCCCAATTATCAACACGTAGACCCAAGCGAGACAACGCTCAGGTTCTTGGTAACGTGGTCCACTATAAAGCGAAGTGGTTTATCCGACTCGCGAGACATCGGAATAATTATGTTTAATAAAGAAGACATACTTTCGGTTGTTATCATATCGGTCGACGGTCGCATAGCAATTTCCAGGCAACACTACAATTAGAATTGGAGACTTCTAAGTTACTCACTATTCTAGCTGCATCTCCCTCCAAATAAGATAAAGGATAGTGAAATATATATTATGTATGTCGCAGGTTTTTCATAAAATTAGGTTTTTGATGAAAAACCGGAAGATGACACATTTTAAACTCAATTTCATCATAAACCTGTAACAATCCAGATTTTTGATCAAAAACCTAAACTAGTTAGGGTTTATGATAAAGTTCTTGACAAAATCATGGGTTTGCTTGGTTTATGATGAAATTGAGTTTAAAATGTGTCATCTTCCGGTTTTTCATCAAAAACCTAATTTTATGAAAAACCTGCGACATAATTATATATGTAGATGCAATGTGCTCATTACTCGTATTATGTATGACTAACATGAATGTGTTACGAAATTGAAGCCAACGGCGGCGTCATCGAGAAATCGGGGAACATACATAAAAAAAAAAGATTCCGACGAACTGAGAACCTACTCCTTTTTTTAAGGCCCTTGAAAAGAGTAATGGTACCATAAAATAATTAAGAAAAAAAAGTAACTCCTAACTATTTCCTTCGTTTCAAATTAATGAAGCTTGTTGCTATGAATGTAGCACTAGGCGCCAATAACTATATGCTGTAGTTTACTGGGTGTACGCGTTTGTAACACCAGGGGCGGTCGCACATAACCTAAAAGACCTATGGGATATATTTCAGAAAGTCAAAGTCAAATTCAAAGTCAAAGCATTTATTTCAAATAGGCACATAAAAGGCACTTTTGAACGTCAGAAATTACAAAAAAAATAGAATTGATTCTAGTCGCCCATTCCAAAAGGTAGTTTTCGTATGGAGAAGAACGGGCAAGAAACTCCACCGTTACTCTTTTAAAATATTTTACAAAATTTTGCATACATTAATTATATAATAATAATATGTGAACACGATGCACCTAAAATAAAATTACTATACCACAATAGGTAAAAGACTTAAAAATGAAACCATGACATAATAATATATAAATTAATTATCTGATAGATACATGGTGCTCACATATTTACAAACATGGTAAAGGTAAACGATTTTCAAAAAAAAAAAATAAATAACAAGTAATAAGTCAGGGTGTGAGTTAAAGTAGTTACAGAATGTAAATCAATGTCAAAAAAAGTATAAATTTACAATTAAATTAGCAACCAGTTTGATTTTGTCTAGGATTAGTCAGAGATTAAAAACACAAATTAGTTAATAATATTTTTTTTTAATTTAATATCACATTATCATTAGGTATGTTAGGACATAAAACAAAACTATAAAATTAAAATAATATTCTGATTTTCTTTGGATTATTAAGCAATATACCTCTAACTTTCGCGTGTTTGCGTGCTTTCGACGCCTGCGCCGTGACCAAAAAGTAAAGCCGTGACTAAAACAAATAAGATCTATGCACTCCGGAGGATGCGGGGAGGAGAGGTAAACGCTTTATTTCGTGCACAGTGAAACAATGACAGGCTACTAGGGATGAGAAATACATGCGACAAGAAATAACGATATTAAGAACGAAAACGTATCGAGTGCGGTCGATTCGACGTCGCGCGCCTGCTTGAAGGTTAAACTCAGTGGAAAGATTCTGTCAAAGTAGAAGCAAAACTGAAACCGTAACCGTAATAAGTGTTTTAATCACATCTATTAAAAGAGCTAGTGTATTCTTCGTAAACAGGGACTAAAAAAGCTCTTTAATCCCTAGGGAGTAAAAGTGATTTGAATTTGTAATGTGGATATTGTCAGTAAAAGTTCCAACTGCTGTATGATAAATTGATAACGTAAAAGGCGCGCGAGCCATATTAAAAAAAAAAGTGTAAGGGTCGATTTATACTAGCGCAGAGTCGAAGCGCATCGAAGCGTCAAAGGACATGTCCAGAAATGGTTTTTTATTATTTAATAATTCTAACCAGAGTAAGTTAAATATATTTGGATAGACATCCCTAAAACTAGTCGTTCTAGTTATATCATACATTTTTAAAGACCTCCAATTTTGAGAAAAATCGTTTTTTGTTTTCGTGAGAATTTACATCTAAAACGAACAAACCTTCTAATTATCTAGAATAATAAAATGAACACACCTAAAAAAAAAGTAAACTTGTCAAAATTGACACAGGAGAACTGTCATTACTGGCAGTGAGCGTCAACGTCAATCAATTTTTGATGTAGGAGCATGACGTCGGACGAATGACGCATGGAGCCGGTAGGGATGGCGATCTGACCTCAATTAATCGTTTTATCGGGCGAAAACAATCGATTTTTTAAATCAATTTTTAGCATAGAAAATCAACATTTGAGTTTTCTATTGAGACTATAAGATATATTATTTATTTTCTAAACTTTTTAATGTATAATCATTAAGAAAATAAATGTCTTGTTTTATACCGAATACTCTTTATATGGTACTTAATTTGTTATTAACGAATTCCCTGAACTAAAAAAATCCCTGATTTTACTGATGAGAAATCGTTTATTAACGTATCTTTCTTGATTTTCATAAAATGGACTAAACATATTTACATCTAATCTTCTAAGGATCTTTTGCGGCAAGAATCGATAACACTTTGAGCTGGTGACGCCAGCTATGTATGGCTAACTCGATTATTCGAGTTGCGCTCAGATTGAGATGCCGCGATCGAGTTGAATTAGATTGCCACGGTAAATGAAGAAGCGAGTACGTGATTGACGTCTCTGGTTTGGCATGTATTTGAACCTTATTTTATATTTAAATTCTACTGAAATTGTATTTTAAATAATTAAAATAGTCTCAATATACGTTTCCTTGCGAATCTATAAAAAAAAATCGTCGCGAAACAGAGGTGAAAAAACAATAATTCGTTCAATTTCATCCATTTACCAGAGTTCCGTAACTCGAGTTCAACTCGAGTCACATGAATTTCAATCCGAGTAATCCTGAGTTGGCACATCTCTAACGCCAGTGACAGCTGAAAAAACATCTGTCAAATATGACATTGTCACAGAGTGACGGAGTATTTATTAGGGTTGCCAACTACAAATAACATCAATTATTATTTTATGATTTTTCGCTTAAATGGAGGGGTTTAAAAATATTATTTCAGTAGTTCTGAGTTCCATATTTTTGTCGTATTTAATTGAACCGAGTGTGATGCTGGTTAGATTTTTCTTGGAATAAAAAACCAACGTCCATACAAAAAGCGGACATCTCCTTTTTTACAACTAAAGCGAAGCCGCACGAATGCACGCGTATTCGCCAGAATACGCGCGCACTCTCACGTGTAGTACAGCAGAGCTATTGAATCACTTGCCAGTTGACTCTCGTAGCTGAAACTTGTGTAAAATAGTTGACATTGATTTTGCTAGTGGGCGCGTGGATACACGAGAATGCGCGCGCACGCGCGCGCACCTATCAGCGTCGTTCGCGCGCAGACGCGCGAATTCCGACGAATGCGCGCGTCGTTTTAAAATCTCCGAAGTAATGTGTGCGTTACGCTGTGGAGTTAAGGTTGAATTTGTTATGTTCAGTTTTGGATAGACGCTTCGATGCGCTTCGACTCTGCGCTAGTATAAATCGACCCATAAATAAAAAACGCGCGAAAAGCATTCTGCCTTCGCTCATAATTGTTTACTCAAAATTGTATGTAAATAAATAACCGTACCTACTATTCTTATTCATAAGTTGCACAGTTTACTTATTTTTTCACAAAGTGTGATAAAAGTTAGTGTCTTTTTATTATTTTTTTTTCTTTTTTTATTATTTTAAGCTCGAGTGACTCAAGATTCAAAGAAACTCGCTCGCCTTCAAAATACATAGTTGTTTGCTCCCATGGCAAACAATCTATTATTTAAACACTGTTTTAAAAGAAAAATACTTCTAAATGTAACAGAATCAAAGTGTAACCTTTTATAGGATGTGTTAATAATTATGTGTACATAGATTTGTAGATTTAATTGCAAGGTACCGCAAAAACGCACGGCGGACAGACAGACGCGGCGATGGCAAAATAGCCTCAATCCAGTCGGGATTGCGGCTATTTTGGCAACGCCGTGTTTACCGGTTACACTTATTAACACTGTCAACACTTTTAAATCGGTTTTATCGGGTACAGATAGGTATATTAATTATTATTACACTTTTAAAAGTGTTTTGGGTTAATTAACACATTGAAATCACATTTTATATTACATATCTGATTCTGTTATCAATTCTATACGTAACACTTATAATTTCTGTAACCATTATGAAGGTGTTTTTAAGTCCCTGAGTAGAAGTCTTGGTCTTTTTTGCTAAAATGGCCCATATTTTATTATTTTACTGGAGCGTATTTCAAAGTCCAAGGCAACTTGAGAGAACCATATGATTCGAATTCGAAGGGCAGTTGTTAGCCAGTTCCAGTATCACCCTCTTGGGGTGGTGGTTGTGGTTGTTGTGGTTGTGGATGTGGTGGTCCAGTCTACATGGCCCGGAAATACATCTGGGCGCGTTTCCTCTGAATCAGAATAGGTGCAGGTATTTTGAATGAGTTCGTAATAAGGTCTGATGTCTGTGAATGCGATTATACTTTCTTGTCCTCTAGATAATACAAAACTAGCCACACCGAATAACTTTTCATTGGACACTAACATTGCGCCTGATGACACCGGCTTTTTATTTTTATTTCGTATGCAAAAAAAATATCCCCAATGTCGTGGTAGCCACTCGTCACAATCCAACAGTGCGTGGTCATCTTCCGTATAATAAGTAACTTGTAAGAACCGCCCACGCACAACCGCGCAAAATTTAAAGTTGACACCAATACGTTCGTTTGGTACCGCGAGCTTTGTCAAAAATACACCATTCGAATAGGAAGTGGTTACGTTATCAGGATATAGTTCCACGGTGTGCTCTTTCGGTGGCATAGTGCTTACTTTCATATAGTTATATATTCTGAACACTAGTAAATCGTGTAATGGGCAGTGTCTGTTGCCCGGCCCGTGCCACAAGTCTCTTTCAGTAATTACTTGATCAGGTAAATCCTGAATTTGACGGCCGCAGGCGAGGTGGGTTGTAAGTATGGAATAAGCCCACCATCCCGCTTCGTGTCTTTCGCGTCCCGTAAGACTTGTTGCATATAATTCGCTGAACATAGTTTCATTCCTTATAAGTCTTCTAAAGGGATTGAACGAAGTCAATATTCGATCAGGAGTTATAAATACTCCTATGGCATAGTTCGTAGGCCAACGGTCTTTGTTTAAACTCAGTGGAACGATTCTGTCGAAGTAGAGGTCGTAAATATTGTCTTTATCGACGTATCGTATTGGAATTTTCTGCCAACCCGCTGTGCGGGCACCTTGAGAGCACCATATGATTCCAAGAACAGTTGTTAACCTGAAACAGTTGCTTTCTTATTAAGATATTAATCAAATGATGGTACAAAGTTGTATGAATGATAATGATAAATGAAAATGATAAGGATTTTATGATGATGATTTTATAGGTAGGTTTGCACAAACAGTTTTACACGTCAATCATATTTTTTTGGCGTTTCCTATATGACTACCCTGAGAAGAAAGGCCGAAACAAACTCGGAGGTCACAGTCTCTTTTAAAGTCATAATCTTGGTCAGGTTATATGAAGACCATGTAGATCGATGTCTGAGATGGTCTTTTGAGGAAAGAACCACACAGATTGAGAGGACCTGTCCAGTCAGTGCAGGCATTTGTCAGAAATCGTGCAGCTCATCTCAAGACCTAAGGAGCTCAACGATTCGACGAACAATACCAAAGAAAGGACATTTGGGTAGGCCACATAAATTACTCGAAACTGCCAGACCATGGAGAGAATAATAAAAAAATATAAAATGAATAAAATAAATGACCCACATCGTCTTCACGTTCACAATAATTAAAATAATATGATACTTTACGATACTTTTAAGTAAGCAAAATATGTCATTGTTTTTTTTAAAAAATCTTTAATGACAATGTGTATATTATAAAAAAAAAAACAAAACACTCAAAATGCAGAAGTTGGAAGCAGCTCAATCCCAAGCCTTTTGGTCTCAAAATAATTTTTACCGGTATAAAAGGCTGTCTTGCACAACTTACGTTTAATGATTTGAACGTGGATTCGTAGTTTATTATTGTTGCGCGCCACAATTAATGCCTGGTACATGGTGACATTAGTTACCACTAGCGCCATCTAGTATCGGGTAGCATAACTAGTAGAGTCAAGATCCTTCTACTTTCCACGCTAGAACTTTCGAGAACTATCGACATTTGGTCAGTCGGGACCGGTATGTACTCGAACATTCTAGATGTTTCTACAGTAGAAGGTTCTAGAACTCTGAGGCACTATAAAGGCCGGTAGGGGCCGCGAGCGACACAGATTGGATAAAGCGATACAGCGATTACATCGAAAGCGATCTTCAAGTGCGACTTAGAGCGATCAGTAGTGCAATTGTGTTTTATAATTAGTGTGTTTGAGTTGTTATTAGTGTTGTTAATTAAAGTGTCATTTTTTGGTTAATAAATCGGCAGTTTTTATTGTCACGAACCGCATGATTTTACCCAAAGAGGACACGGAGGGTATCCGTACCCGGAGTCAACGCCAGCAGGAGACGGACCAGAGGCGATTCGGTGGAGCAACGCCACAGAGGTCGGAAGGCCAGCTACCGACCACGGAGGCCGGCCCATCCACAGCTGCTTCAGCATCATCAGCACCAGATCTTGCTGCTCTGATGATGATGCTCACACACACACATACACATTCACATACTCTTTTATTCCTACTTTTTTAAGTTACGACAACTATTTGTGTGCATGCGAGTTTACCTATAAGTGATTGTTACACTTTACTCCGATTTGTTGCTTTTGTTTATATTGCTTAAAATAGTGTATACAATTGTTGGTGAACCAAATAAATAAATGAATAAATGCTGCAGCAGCAGGCCCGCCGACAGGAGGAACAGCCCCGCCGATAGGAGGAACAGGCCCGCCGACAGGAGGAACAGGCCCGCCGACAGGAGGAACAGGCCCGCCGACAGGAGGAATAGGCCCGCCGACAGGAGGAACAGGCCCGCCGACAGGAGGAACAGGCTCGCCGACAGGAGGAACAGGCTCGTCGGTTGGAGAAACAGCTCCAGCGGGACAAGGAGGAACAGGCCCGTCGGTTGGAAGAACAGCTGCTGCGTGACAGGGAGGAACAGGCTCGTCGACGGCTCAAGGATCGCGTGCAATGCAGTAACAAAAACCTGCAGCAGTGGGCCCTTGAAGTGGAGAAGCTGGTTCGCAAAGCTTACCAGTCCGTAACTGCGCTTATTGATGCGAACCTGGTGCAGGCACTCATCGACAGCATCCGCGAGCTAGAAGTTAGAGCTGCTGTGAGGCTCGGTCACCACGGAACGCTTAAGGACGCCTTGGCCTATGCACTGAAGGTGGAAGTTGTGCGGCAGGATCATCGTTCCCATCGCGTCAGGAAGGTTGCAGCGGCTACAGTTCGCGACCGCAATAAAGGATACAGCCCTAGGTGCTACGACTGTGGGGAAAAGGGCCACCTTCGATCCAGTTGCCCTAAGCGAACTGCAGAAAGAGAAGACGGCCGATCTCCAGAGGGCAGTGCGGCTAACAGCACCGCCGAACACCAGCAGCAAGGAAACGAGTAATAACGTAAAAGCCCCACGCAGTATAATAGATTATGCGAATGACTTGCGGAACAAAATTTATGAGCACGTCCGACAATCGGGCCAGCAAATGTCTGAAAAGATGAATACCCGTTATGACCGCAAAATGAACAATAAAGGGTTCGACGAAGGTTCACTAGTGTGGTGTCACAATCCAATCCGCAGCAAAGGGAAATCTCCTAAGCTTCAAGCTAAATGGGACGGACCGTACCGGATTGTGACAAGGATCAATGACGTAACCTACCGGATACAGAAAAGTACAAGATGTACTCCTAAGATCGTCCATGTGGATTGACTGGCGCGTTATTATGGGGCCGATAATGCTCGGGACGAGCATGTTTTATGAGGGGGCAGTGTTGCGCGCCACAATTAATGCCTGGTACACGATGACATTAGTTACCACTAGATGATGAAATTAAATGATACTTATACCTACCTGTATTTAATAAATATTAAAAAAATTAAGATTATTTGTAGGTACTACAAAATACACGTGATATAAGGGGGTAGTCTTAAACCTCACCATGTATCACCAAGGGGGAAGGGGGTCCAAACATAAATCACGTGATTAATGGACGGCCCCTTATAAAAGCGTATGTTACTTTGGCATCTTAACGAGCCACCTATTTTCTTGAGCCTTGTTGTAGGTACTTACAACAAATTTGTGTTTGCTTCTAGTATTTATATTATGGATATCACTGTATTTTCTAAACAATTTTATATTTTTATGGGCATATAAAAGATTTTCATAAATATACTGAGAAGGCACAGTCATTACATTAATCTCTTTAAATTTGTCTCTTAGAGAGTGTCTCGGACTTAATTTATAAATTGATCGAACAGCGCGCTTCTGCAAAAAAAAAAATTGTCTGAATATCGGCGGCATTTCCCCACAATAGAATACCGTACGACATTACACTATGAAAATAACTAAAGTACACTAAACGGGCAATCTCTATATCAGTTAAATTATGATTTTTTCTAACAGCGGTTTCTGCGGAACCTAGCTTTTTTGATAATTTATCTATATGTGAACCCCACTGAAGCTTAGCATCCAAAGTTATGCCCAAGAATACTCTGCTCTCTTCAGGATTCAATTCCTCGCCCTTTATCAACACATTAGTTTTCACCTGCCTAACGTGGGGTAGCGTAAACTTAATGCATTTAGTTTTTTTCTCGTTTAGAAGCAAATTATTAACATTTAACCAGTGGACTACTTTCGAGATCGCGCTATTTACATCGTCAGTAACGAACTGCTAACGTTTAAGTTTAAACAAAAGTGAAGTGTCATCTGCAAACAAAACTATAATCATGATTATCCTTTATGAGGTCGGCAAGACATTAATATAAATAAGAAATAAGAAAGGACCAAGAATTGAGCCCTGTGTGACTCCCATTGTTACTATAGATCCGGGTGATTTTTTTCCATTAACGTCAATGCTCTGAATCCTTTCACTCAAGTATGAAGTAAGAAGATCCAGAGCAGTATTCCGGATCCCGTAGTGGCGGAGTTTCCTGCCGGTCGATTCTGTAAAAATCTCACCGTGAAAACTTAGGTGAAGTGAGTTTGTTTTTGCTCGGAATTGACACTATTGACAGCTCACTCCACGGCCACTTCACCTAAATTTTCACAGTGAGATGGTTACAGGCACTGCAGATTAACGTTCCGTGAAGAACGCAATCGAATGCCTTGGACAAATCACAAAAGATGCCCAAGGCATCGCATTTATCTTCCGTATGGTAGTAAAGAAAGATGTGCTCGTAATAAAGACTTACAGAATAATTTACATAAATACAACTCAAATTAATGGTCTAAAGTTTAAAGCAAGCCCCAAGAATACGTCATCTTATTCTCCATTCAAATTCAAATTCAAATAGTTTATTTTCTCTTCACAAAACAATGGTATCATAAAAATTAGACAAGCTTAGAATCTAGTTTGTGAGAGACTGGTGTCTGCACTAGGAATACCTGTATAGCAGATCACCAGGGTCCCACCACACGGTATGAGAACATAAAATACTTATTTAGTAAATGTGAAGGGATAAAGGGCATAACATAAACTCAATGAAAAAACACAGATTAAGAATAATAAAACAAAAAGAGAAGTAAGGTCACCCGGGGCTAAAGCAACTATGGGGCTAAATAAAGCAACTAATTAAATTTTCTCTCAATCTAATCATTTTTGTAGATAGCTCTATCTATTGGAGTAAAGAGGAATCATAGTTTTTTCAAACAAAGTAGAGATGGCATCACTAGTTCACCTACTGTAGTACTGACAGATCATTTTCTGTCAGCCTTCATTTTGGAGCAACGTGTTGCCGCGTCGTGTTTTGTGTTTTGGTACATTAAAAATATTTCGAGTCGTTGCAAGGAGAAATAGAAGTGTGTTTTAAAAACAATATAAAACGTAAGTGTTTTTGGTATATTTGGTTAAACTCTAGGTGTTATAATTAACATTTAATTGATATAGTTACATTAACCCCAACTTTTCATGCACGGGGGTTATTGCAACTATTTTTGCAGTCACATTCGCCCCATGCTTTTTGTATGAAAACTGCAAATTACTAGTGACGTTCCGTGTCGATATTTCGATAAGTGAATTTCACGTATTTGCATATATGTTTAGCTGCAATTAGTATGAAGTGTTTTAGATTTTGCGTGGTTTTAACAAAATGAAATAGGTAGCTTAAATAAAAAAATGTACCAAGTTAATACAAAATCCAAATTTTGTTATCAGATGGTCCGAAACTATAAAACAAAAAAAGGCGAAGATTTACTGCAGTGAAACAGTTAGTTTTTTATTTGATTTTGACTGAGAATTACCCTAAGATTTTTTTTACTTTAATACTTAAGTAATAAGTTTTTAAATAAACTTTTGATATACATACAGAAATCGCTTTTTCTTGACTTAAATCCTAAATATTAGATTAGTCATCAATGCGTACCTGCTTATCGTATTGTCAAAGCATTTTACATAAGAAGAAATCTTTTCTTGCTTTTATTTTATGTCCTAAATTCCATTAATAAAATAGTTACTCTAGCTGAGTATAACAAATATACTTTATTGATGTTATTCTTAATGAACACTTACATCGATTTTGTGTTTTTGCAATAAGAAACCTATATTTAAAACCTTTCATTATTGTTAATTATCGAATGTCTTTACAAATATTTATCGATAAGTAGTAGGTACTACATCTCAACACTAGTCAGTATGGAAGACAGTCGCATTCGCCCCATAAAAAAAATAAAGTAAATTTGCTGGAAACTGAACTCTCTCTCAGCGACTATAGATAGCTTTTATAGATAATTCTGTGTGCATCTACGTGTACTCTTGACCTCAACATTTAGAAACAGAAAACAACAGAGTTATAACGAATAGTCACATTTACCCCAAAGTGGGGTGAATGTAACTATTACTGGTCTTATTCAACAATAATGCAAATTGATGAAAAACCAAAGTCTATTTGTAACTTAATTTATGTCGAAACTGTTCATCGAAAGCTGTGCAATGAAGTACATTTATTAAAATATCCCTATTATTTAAGTAGCTCATGGTGGAGGGAAGCAAAGTTTCAAAATTATTTTTTTTAGTTGCATTCGCCCCGGGTGACCTTACGTCGAAAGGTGATCTAATATGTGTAGGGAAAGTACGGGGTTGGACTGGACTGGACCATTGTTTTGATTATGATTAAAACAAGACATACCACATCATTCTATTGATCGCCGAGACCTTTGTTCACTTTTCCTCGTTACTTAATAAATTCCGATGATTAGTTCGCCTTTAATAAACACACTTCGATTGCTTTCGATGTTGACCACGACCACTGATTGATGTGACAAGTACAGTATCAAGCTGTGACAGTGCAGCAGTAGCGACTAACGACTGCCTTTATACTAAGGTTGATTTAAACTATGCGTAAACACAAATACTAAGTGGATGTTGTAAGTTAGTATTTGGAAATACATCTTCGAAACAAAGTCAAGTTCTTAGGTGATACAATGTAGGGATGTAGGTATGAATATGGCGATGTTTACACTGTCATGTCAACGCAAAGATGCGCTTACCTGTGTTTCATCGGTTACATTTCGGAGAGTGTGCGTTGTAACTGCACAATTTAATTCCATTCAGCCTGTTCCATTTATCGAACGAAACGGTGGTGGTGGTGATAATGTGCCATCTAAATCATCATCATTATCTTGCCCTTGATGATGATGATGATGATAGGACTCCCTTTTCCGCACTTAGACTCTCACTCGGTCCGTTGTGCGTGGGGATTCTGGCTAACAGAGCCAGCCTAGCTCCGCCCAGAAGCACAGAAGCTTCCTGGGAGCTTCACAGGCTTCGCGGAGCGACCTCATTGTTCCGAGGATTTCTTCACGTTGAGAAGCCACGGCCTCGCAATCCAGGATGACGTGGGCGGCTGATTCCTCGGCATCAAGGCAGCCCCTGCAGAGGGGGCTGTCCGTGACGCCTATGTTGAAAAGATGTTTGTTAAGGAGGTTGTGGCCCGTAATTGTACCTATTATTATTCTAAGGTTATTCCTACTCAGGTTGAGAAGTTTTTTGGTTAATCGCGGGTGTATCATTGGTAGAGCCAATTTTGACTGTCTACAGTCTGTTGCCCGTGACCATCTGTTGTTATGGAGTTCGGTCGATCTTTGGCGAATCCACGCACGAAATTGTGAGAAAGGCAAAGGGAGAAGTGGGTACGGGCCTAGCACCCTCATGTCAGAGCCTCTCTTCGCAAGTTCATCTGCAGCATCATTGCCCAGAGATTCACTGTGCCCCTTGATCCACTGGAGAGTAATACGATTAGACGTCGATAAACTCTCCAGAGCTAGATGGCACTCAAAAATTAGCTTATTGTTAGTTTGTTTGCTTGCTAAAGCTTTGAGCACAGATAGGCTGTCGGATAGGAATTTAATGCCATAGTTCCGGATGCCTAAGCGCTTTACTGCTGTTGCAGCTTGTGTTAAGGCAACACATTCGCATTGAAAGATCGAACTATGTGTGCCTAGTGGTATGTGAAAGTTAATATTGAGGTCAAGGGAGTGTACGCCAGCACCTGAACCGTTTTGTGTCTTAGAGCCGTCTGTATAGATGCGCACTTCATTGACTCCTGACTGATCCCTTTCTTCCTGAACTGTTTGTATAATATAGTTTTTGTTGAACATCGGTTGGTTTGGTGTTCTGTCACACGGGGCAGCGATGAGAGGCTGGTACTCAATCGCCCGGTCCAGGATTTTAGCGTGTGGACTGGTAATGTTTTTGCCCCATATGCCCAGATGCATCAGCCTGATGGCGGCTAGCGCCGCTTCCTGCTGTATGTACAGGTCAAGGGGAGTTAATTGAAGGGCTATCTCCATGGCTGCTGTTGGGGTGGTTTTCATGCAGCCAGTGGTAGCTGAGCAGGCCAGTCGTTGGAAGCGTTGTAGTCTGGTAATGGTGGTCGAGAGTTCTGTCCTCGTCCACCAAACCAGAGCGCCATAAGCCAACATTGGCCTGATCAGCGCTTTGTAAATCCACAGAGTAATCTTCGGAGAGAGCCCCCATGATTTCCCTAACATTTTTTTGCATTGGTAGAGTGCAATTGTGCTTTTATTAAGTTTGTAGTCAAGATGCTTGTTCCAGAGCAGTTTGCTATCTAGAATCACCCCCAAGTACTTGACTTCGTCTTTCAATGTTAGTTCTGTGTTGAAAAGTTTTGGGAGCCTATGAGGTCCAAGAGTTCTCTTGTTGGTGAACATTATTAGTTCTGACTTCGAGGGGTTAACCGATAGCTCGTGCTTCGTGCACCAACTCTCGACTATTTTAAAGGCCTTTCTCATGAGATCACATAAGATGCCCTCAAATTTACCCGAAATCAGAATTGCTATGTCATCCGCGTATCCCACTGAGTACAGACTGCTGGCGTTGAGCTCTGAGATAAGCTCATTAACGACTAAATTCCACAGCAGTGGTGACAGCACCCCACCTTGTGGGCAGCCTCTACTCACGATACCTCGTGTGGTGGTGTTCACGGTGAATTGAATAGCTCGGTATTTTAACATGTTATTAATCCATTCTATGAGTGTTCGCGCAACACCGTGTGTGGCAAGTGCCTGTTCGATACTGACGAAGTTAGTTTTGTCGAAAGCACCTTCTATATCAATGAAGGCGCCTAGGGTTGGGTTTTTGGCTTTTAGAGCATTACCTATGCGTGAGACTACGCTATGAAGTGCTGATTCAGTTGATTTGCCTGCACAGTAGGCGTGTTGATTAGGATGTAGTGGTCTTTGTACCGAAACCTGGGATCTGATCTTCCTATCCCCCAGCCTCTCCAGTGTCTTCAAGAAGAACGAAGAAAGGCTTATAGGTCTAAAAGATTTGGGCTGGGTGTAGTCACCCCTACCTGGTTTCGGTATAAATATTATTTTTACTTCCCGCCATTTCAAGGGAATGTAGCGGTGGGCCAGGCAGGCTCGGAACACCCTAACGAGGTAGTCGGCCAGTACATCTTGACTCCACCTGAGCAGAGCCGGGAAAATACCGTCCAGTCCTGCTGCCTTGAAAGGTAGGAAGGTGTTGATTGCCCATGTTAATTTGTCTTTATCAATTACTTCCAACGCCACTTCCCAATCTAGGCTGTTTGTGGCCCTATCCCTATGTAGTTCCCAGCTTTGCTGGGCGGCAATCTGGCATCCTGGGAAGTGGGTGGTTAGGAGTAGTTCACTTGTTTCAGCGTCGTTTGTTGTGTATGTGTTATCTGGTTTTTTTAGGCATCCTATTGAGTGGTTAGTCTCTTGGGCAAGACAGGTTTTGACCCTCATTGCCTGGCTGTTACTTTCAATGTTAGTACAGAAACGCCTCCAACTATTCCTACCTCTGAGGCGTATCAGTTTTTTATATATTTTACGAGCTGTTATATATCGGTCCCAATCTACTGGCGACCGTGTGTTCCTAGCTCTGTTGAACAGTCTTCTCAACTTGTGCCGGTGTCTTTCCAGTTCAGGACTCCACCAGGAATGGCGAGCTCCCTGTCTAGGTACCGTGAGGGGACAAGACTGTTCATAGCTAGATAGGAGTATGTGTGTGATGTTGTTTACATGTTCGTCTAAGTTGGTTACTGGTATTTCAGCCGGAAGGGCGGGTAATCTACCAAGTTCAGCCTCGACTAGTTTAGTGAATCTGACTTGGTCCGTATTGCGCGGAACCCTTCTTGGCTGTGGTTTGGTTAGGTTGAAGTTAATAGTATAACGGATCCATCTGTGGTCTGAGCATAATATCTCGGTGGACACATGCCAGTCCTGTATGGAGTTTGATATGCCTATGGTTGCTACAGTTAAGTCAATTATTGTTTGAGATCTTGCATTTATGAAGGTAGGTTCGGAGCCCTTGTTGAGTAAAACAAGGTTATTGCTAAGAATAAAATCAAGCATTTCCTCACCTCGGTTGTTGGTTTTATCATTACCCCATAGCGTGTGATGCGCGTTGGAGTCTGTCGCGATGATTAGTTCCAGTTTCTCCTTTTCACAGTACTCAACCAGTGAGGCGAGCTCTGGCAGAGGCACGTCCTCATCGCCTGGCAGGTATGCCGAGGCTAGTACGATGTCCGGGAGTTCTTGTTCAGTTCTGAAAAGCCTGACTGCTGTCAGGTCCCTTGAACAGAATTCGTTAATTAAAAGGTTAGGTACATGTTTTGGAATAAAGATGCAGGTGCGCGGGTTACTAACGGAGGTGTCTAGTAGCAACTTACCCCCGATGTTGCCAAGACCGCATATTCTGCCGCCCCTGATCCACGGCTCTTGGATGAGGGCGATGGTCTTTCCTTGCTGTTTTTCCAGCACTCTGCGCAAGGTAGCCGACGCAGATTGGCTGTGCTGGAGGTTGGTCTGTAGGATCCTAGTCCCGCAAAGGAGAGGAGCAGAGGCTGCTGTCCTCGCCCTCACTACTCTCCCCTGGCGGAAAGCAATCCTCGTCCGAAATCAGACCGGACGAGGGTGGATCCCTCGTTGAACCCGCTGCTGAGAGAACCTCCAGCGCGGCCATGGAAGTCGCCAAATCGACCGCCTCCTCAGCAGTCCCCATCGCGGGAGGCGACGGGGAACGTCCAGGAGGCGGCGAACCAGGCTCCCTCTCAGGCGCACCCGAGGCTGTTCCTGATATTTTTGCGGCGGCATCCTCCCTGGTACCACCCTCCTCCAGGAAGCGGATGTAAATACAGCCCATAAGGTAGTATACCCGCCGTTGCTGGTCTTTTATTGTTTTAACCATGGACTCCGGCACACGAAAGAAGAGACAGGTACCCGGGGGCTCCTGTCTAGCCCTTTCGTGTGTCAGGGTCCAGGTGTTCATTTTAAGATTAGGGTTCTGCCTCGCCAGCATCCTAAGAAGTTCAGCTGTGTCCTCGCTGTTCTCGGGGACAAACAGCATGCACATTACCTTCTTAGGTATGTCAGCTTGAGGCCGAACGGTGAGCTTGGTCCCCGGTAACGGGGACGATATGTTGTTTATGACCCCTTTGAGCCAGGCCATTGTGAAGTCGTCCTCACACCAAGTTTTGAGGACGCCCTCAGCAAAGTGGGCCCGGCCTCTAAAGTGGATCGCGGTGCTTTGATCTGTGTCTGTTGGTTCTGTTGGTTCAGGAGCCTTTAGCAGAGCTCGGAGCTGGTTTTCTATTACCTGGCGGATCCCCTCCGCTTGCTCCTGCGTCATTTCCTGAAAGGGCTCGGTCATGACGGCAACGCAAAGCTCGTTGTTCTTGTATGACGCAGCCGCTTCAGCGTAGCTCACCAAGGTTCCGTCAACCATCCGGGAGCGAGCAGGTTTGCTCTTCTTGCTAACCCCGGTTGGTGTGACGGAATCCTCGGGACGCGAACGCTTCTGCGCCCTGGTCGGTGGTATGATGTTGGTTTTGTTTACATTTTTTCGCCCTCTTGGCCTCTCGCTGCGCTTGCGCTTAGCGCCGGTGGCAGCCTCGCCTTTTGGCCTCTCAGCCGTAGCCGACACCGCCTTGAGGGGCGTTTTCTTGTTAATGACTGTTTGCCATTTGTTGTCGTTTGAAGCTCCTGCACATGGGGCTTCGGCCAGACTCGCCAGGTCTCTCTCAGAGTCCGCAGTCGTTGACGCAGCCCGTGTTGTGGGCGCATCCACTTCCACAGTACTTCTCGAGTCGCCATGAGCGAGTGCTGTCCTTGGCCTTTGTGTCAGGGTTAGGTTATGGGGCGCATCCGTGGACGCAGATGAGGTTGGGATCGCTCGGGACGCAGCCAGTTGTGGCGCATCCTTTGCGGTTGCCTTCCTCATCGCATCCTTGGACGCAGCCGAGCGTTTTTGTTTTTTGGGTGCAACCCTAGGCAGTTGCCGCTTGGGCGCATCTTGAGACGCGACCCCTGTTTTGGACGTTGATGGCGCATCTGAAGACGCAGCCTTTGGTACAATTGTTTTTGTAAGCGCATCCGACGAGTGGGACGCAGCTTGTGGTTTAAATGTTGGTTTGGTCTCTTTATCCATAACTTTGGACGTTTATGATTCACCGTTGGAGCTATCCACCCGCCACGGAGCCCTCAGTCGGGGACGTCGCCCGTTCAACGAGCGATCGCCAGAGCTACTCCTACGGTATAGGACCAGCCTAGTAAGAAATTGACGAGCCCGCACGCGACGGAAGATCACAGGACTGTATACGACACGAGACTATGCCGCAACTCATCCCGAGACCCCACGCCACGCCGGCTGCCCTCCCCCACTAGGCCGCTCCTCGCTTGACATCCCTCTTACAGGATGCCTCAGCCGGTTGATAGTGGGTAGCTACCCCACTACCTCCCGTGTAAGAGGAAATCTGGGCCAAAGTGGTGTGTTGTGTGCAACCTGCTCCACTCAACCACCAGGATTCCTTCATCCCTCCGTACGGGTCCCCGCGCACGGCACAAACACGCGGGAGGTCATTGCTGTCCATCATCAGCTCTTGTTTGATGATGGACACCCAGGGGCATGACCTCGCCACCCCTGAGGTAATTCGCCCAGTGATTTCTGTTACGTCTAATTCATATGGAATTAGACCAATAACGGGGAGCAACCTCGAGAAGGAACATCACCAGACTTGCCTTGAGGATCTACACGACCGCTGCGCTCTCCCTCAAGACCACGCCACCCTGCCTCCTCTGAAGGAGAAGGCAAGGTAGGTTTGCGTCTACAAAACCAAGCCAAGCAAGTAAGCAGCAAAGCGTGTTGTGGAAGCCAAACCATAAATTTGCAAACACAAACCCCCCCTTATCTTGCCCTTATCGCAATTTATATGAGATCGGTACAACATTTACTTTACCTCCATACTTGTCTACTCCCTTCTCTGTTAGTCGTCATATCGGTAGTTCATCGTCTTTCACATAGTCCATCCATCGTTTCTTTGGTATTACCCTTCTCTTAAGCCATTCACATTCATACTCAAAACTTTCCTTGCGATATTTTCCTCATTCCTGGCCATCGAGATATAAGTATAGTACTTATATCTCGATGTTCCTGGCAACCGATTTCCACACTATGTTTTAGGCACCGTTGCCACATTTTGACTTCCTTTTACATACAATATGTAACAAAAACCCTGTTGTTTCTTTTAGGGACGTATACATTTACCTACAAGCACAACATTGATGAAATTATAATTTTAAAAAAGTAAGCATTGGCTAGCCCAGAGGTCAAAATCAAATAACTGTTAAAATCGACACATTCAAAAAAATGTTGAGTATCTGAGTTTATAAGTAAGTAGGTACATCTTTATTTGATGCGATAAAAGATGCCGCCAATAGGTTCTTTCAAACAGGCGCGACCCGCGATAAAATCGCGCTCGACACAAAGGCACCGCAAGTCGCGCAACGAGCGGTGCCTTTGTGTCGCGCGCGATTCGCTTCGCGGGTCGCGTCACTCGCGTCTGTTTCCAGGAGCCTAAAAGCTGGCGCGGCGCACGGGGGCGCCCCGGGTCGGTACAATGCGTGCCACGAAAGATGAGACTTGACACACCACGTGGTTTGACATGCGCAGTACACGATTTTAGGTATCTTTAGCGGTATGAGGTCTGAGTGCGGGACGGGACCGGACGTCATAGGGGTGGCGGAAAGAGCCGAGGAGGCAGGGTCAAGTCTCATCTTTCGTGGCACGCATTGTACCGCGTGCTTACGTACCCTTACCCTGCTACCCGCCGTCCTGCGAATCACAACTTCCTTTACTTCCTTCTTTAGTCGCCCGCGCAGATTACATATAAAAATTTACTCTGTGCAGATTACTTTCTAACGGATGTTACTTACGCGGCGACACTTATGCGGGTGAATGGACTATAATAGCCCACTCCCTCTCGAATAGAGGAGGCCTGAGTGGCTGTGTCCAAGCAGTGGGAACATTATAGGCTGATAATGCCACCTGGTCTAAACCTCTTGCTCCTCTTTATTTGATTAAGGATCATTGTACCCTGTGTTCACAAAAATAAATGAATTTGAATTTAAACCTAGAAAACACGTGGTTCCAATAAGATAGAGGCAAAAACCATGCAGCACGAAACATAATCGAAACTGTGAAGTGTGTGTGTGAATGGGTTAATTGGCCCCCAAATTCACCAGATTCGACAGGTCCTGAATTTTACCGACACCGCTTCGGATGTGTTCGGCTGTCCTCGGGATGTACTCGGTTTTAATGTATATCCGATATGTCAGTGAGTGATGGCAAAGTATTCTGTTTGTGTTTTGTTTTCACTTCTGTCGGCACTCCTGGAGTGCCACTTTTTTTTAACTTGCGTTATGCTTACATCTTGTTGCATAGTCATGTATACAGTATAGATAACAAACCAAAATGTGCCCAGCACGCCACGGTTCGACTACATGACAGACTGACGCCGAGGGCACGTTTTTGATTTTTTGACGTGTGGCGGTCAAAAGGTTAAACATTCAAAGTGATTGTTTAACCTTTTGACCGTGAGTGCAAAAAAATTTAAGCAATTTTTAAATTAGAGTTGGTATCTACCGCAACTTGATATAAGTGTTATACGATTTTTAAGTAGTTTCTTTTCATTACTTACCTATGTACATGATTAACTAAAATAGCCCTAAATTGTGTTGACGTGTTCTTAAAGACTCACTTGGACCCACTTTTCTCCCAAACCCACTTTTTTCACCAAAAAGGTTTCAATTCATTAACTATTAAACAAAACTCAACAAAGAGAACGACATTAAACGTCTCGTAAACGAAAAAAAATGACATGAGTAATCAATAATCCATTTGTAAACAAAATACTTAATCATAATCTTTTGATACTATACTCATATAGACTCTCTCATCTACTTCATATAGACCCATGATATATACGAAACAGCAATGGTACACCCCAGCAGAGGTGGCTATTCACAACCATTCTTCAGACTGCTGGGTGTCGGTCAACGGGCTGGTCTACGACGTGACGAGCTGGCTTCAAGAGCAGTTCCGAAACTGTAGGTGCGTCAAGACCTGTTCATGTGCTAATAAGAACTGGTACTGTAACAACTGCGTGGAGTATTGCCATTGTTTTAAACAAGGTTATTTCTATTGCGACGGCAAAAGGGTTAGTAGGTAATATTAATGTGGGCTAACAGCCTTACTAATAAAGATTTAGATACCTACACACGACGTATACCGGACCGGAGTACGCTTACTCTACCAATTAACAGTTCAGATTATATTCAGTCCTGAACGCTTGTTTTACATTTATAATATAGCACAGTTGATTGAGTGAAGGGACATAAAGCTTGTTAATTTAAGTTGAATATTCCCTACCTATCAAAAGTTCTGAATTGGAGTAAGTTTATATATGAAAATTTTCTTTTACAGCTAGCTATGACGGTGGTAGCGAACGCCGGCAAAGACTTGAGCTATTGGTTCAAAGATGGGGAATGGGTGCGGCAGATCCATGCTGTGACCGGTACGCAGGTCACGTACCGCACCCATGGCCATGCCTTCCGGCGCCCCATAGTCCCCTCCCCTAAGTGGCGCACACTATATGAACCATGGTGGAGTGGCGACAAATATGTGGTGGGCAAAGCTTCAGCTAAAACTAGGCCTATCAGGATAACTAATACTTTGACTGGCAAGTACATAAGAAGGTTTAAGTCAAGCGTTTATTACACTACACTGATTTCAGGAATTTTAAGTGCCATGCAACAAGGCAAGAAGGCGCGTTTTTCAGGGAATAAAAGTCACCTCTCACTATATTTATTATACCAGCACCGCAACTGCACTAAAGTAAGATACACTCGTCGCGCCGACCTTTTAGCGAGCAGCACGCTCCCCAGCGAAGAAACCCCTGCAAGCGGTATGCATATATGCGGCACCTCGCCACACGCGCGCGGCCCTCGCGCCGCTCGCACGGCTGTCTCATCGTCACCCGCTAATTCTCACACTCGCTAATTTTCGCAAACCAGTCTGTAAGCTGAAAACTAGCCGTTGGCGCGTGGACGGTGAGTTACCAACTAGTAAGCAGCGCGTGAACAACAAGCTGTCACCTTAGCACCGGTGTGCCAGCAGCGAGCGGTCGTCTTGCTCAGGGCCGTCTTCAACCTATTGGAGGCCCTGGGCACATAAGGATCGCGGGGCCCCTGTGTAGATAAGAGACAATAAGAGGACCTATTGAAGGCCCTGGGCACATAAGGATCGCGTGGCCCCTGTGTAGATAAGAGACAATAAGAGAACCTATTGTAGGCCCTGGGCACATAAGGATCGCGGGGCCCCTGTGTAGATAAGAGACAATAAGTGAACCTATTGGAGGCCCTGGGCACATAAGGATCGCGGGGCCCCTGTGTAGATAAGAGACAATAAGAGAAACATACTAATATTTCATAACTGGTGGGCTAGAAACTTATTGTAAAACACACTGCAAATCACTTAGTCAGTAGCAGCGCCCCGCTGTTTCACCCGCATAAGTGTCAATCCCGTGGGAATATCGAGATAAAAACTATCCTATGTCCTTTCCCGGGACTCAAAATATCTCTATTATACCAAATTTTATCTGAATCGGCTCGGCGGTTTAAGCGTGAACATGTAACAGACAGACAGACACACCTTCGCATTTATAATATTAGTATGGAAGTATGGATTGAATCGGGCACTAATAATGCGAAGAGCAGGCCGGGGCCACCAAAGATCGCGGGGTCCTGCCGTCCTGGGCACTTGCCCAGAGTGCCCAATGTAAAAGAGGGGCCTGGTCTTGCTGGCGGCGCTTTGGCGGTGAAATTCTTCGAGGCGGTGACGGGCGGTTACTGAGCTGGAGTGGTGCAGCTATAATAAATAAGTGATGATGTTGAACAATGTAGAAGAATACAGTTTAGCATAATGTCTCCGTCGGTTTTACAGTAGGACCTACACCGTATTTACGTAACACACTAATCTCAATCTGAATAATTTTGAAGGATATCGCTAATCCATTGCTTAATATGTACGTAAAAATTGTCTGCTCAACAATGTAAATATCGCAATGAATGTTATTGAACTTTCAGAATGAAAGCCATTGCTACTAATAGTGTATTTGTAAACGCAACCTCGCTACACTATATTTGTATCAAGTTATTATCGACTTATGAAGGACCTTGACCTTCGACCTTGTGAAGGCCGCAGGAACCCGTTGGATGCGAGAAGCACAGAACCGGTCGAAGTGGAGGTGCTTGCGGAGGCTTATGTCCAGCAGTGGACGTCTTTCGGCTGATGATGATGATTATCATCTTATACGCTTCTTCTCCTATCTAATACATGAACTTGACCTATACGATTTCTATTAGGCTCCACAGTGACTTTAGAAGTATGTTCTGAAGAAACCATTTACGAGATTATGATGAGATATCTACCGCACAACAGTCATCTGATGTCCTACACATGGCGTTACATGGGCAAGGGACTTTGCCTCAATAAGACTCTGGATGAAAACGGTATACCCGACGAACGGGATAGATTTAGCGACGTAGCGCTGGCTGAAAACATTCACATACCCGCCATTTTGATTTACTACAACGATGACTTGACTGAAGGTAACTATGTTTTTGATTTACTTTCCACATACAGCGCTACGAGGTTCTTTTGGCACTTGAATGACATTAAGGCTGTGTTTCCACCAGAGATATGATGAAAGGATGCGTAGTGACAGTGAGGAATGTGTGTAAAGCTAACAAATACCAACGCTAACTTAGTTCAAGCTATAAAACACCAAAGCGGATTTCGTTATCCTTGTGGGCAGAATACAGAGTTCGAGAATCTGTTTCGCCCAACAAGCGAAACAATACTTAATCGGTACTATGGCACCAACTATTCCGCTCTAGCCGCGGCACTTGATGCTAAATACCTGAGCGAAACCCGCGCGGTATGCACTTCTACCCATAGCGGCAGAAATACCGCTCAGGTCGCTCTAGCCGCGGAGCTTTGATACAAAATACCTGATATGTACAGAAGCCAGCACATCAAGTTACTACAATCTGTCAATTTAATAAATTCTCAACTTTATCGCCAAAGCATAAGGTTCAAAGTTGATTAGGAAAATTTGACAGTTTCGGGTAGCTTGATGTGCTGGCGTCTGTACAGATGCCAGCGCATCAAGCTACTACAGTCAAATTTCTTTAATAGATTTTAAACATTATCGCTTAAGTATTAAGGTTCAAAGTTGATAGTGGAAATTTTACAGTTTCGGGTAACTCGATGTGCTGGCATCTGTACCTCTACCCACAATGTTTTTTTAGGAGAGCAGGCCGGGGCCCTGGGCACTTGCACAGAGTGCCCAATGGAAAAGAGGGGCCTGGCCACACCGCACTTTTTTGTATGAAAATGCGTTGCGCCGCGTAACATGCTCTTGGCTTAACCCTCCATTTTTTATTTCCAGACCCGCCTAGACATGACTGTTTCTGCCAAGATGCTGTTTGTGCAATGAAAAGACCAGAGGGATGCTTCAAGTCTTTAAAATGATCCTTTTCGACGACGAAATTGTTTTAAATTTAAAGTTTTTTTTTTTTTAACTAATGAAATTATTCACAAGATTTCTTAAATATATTCATCGTCTTTCTCCGATTCAAGATTTCACAAATATATTATATTTAAATCAAATAAACTATCCTTGTGTGTTTTAATTTTTTAATACCCGAGGAAACCGCATAAAATAAAATCTACCTACTCGCCGTCAAAGCATAGAGAGAGCGATTTTTCATCTAAATAATAAAACATTTCAATGTAAGACATAATATTTGTATAATCATGTATTGTAAATATATTACAATATATAAGAAATAATAATAATCAGACACTCGAGTTTTAGCTATGAGGCGTGCTTGCATTAATTTTATTCGACCAAGTATACTATGACGACCATGCCAAGCGTGTTTGGCCAGACTGGCAGCGCGGGCGAGGGTGCGCGGACGCGCGCGGTCTGCCTGTCCGCAGTGGAGCGCGGCTGCGTTCTGCGTGTTGTATCGTGTTTGTCAAAATATAATATGGATGAAGAAAACTTATTATTTTTACTAGAAAAAAGCTCGAACTAGTTTGAGAACCCCGGTCCCGCACCCACTGCGGCCACTTGTATGAACGAGCTATGGCGTGAGTTGCCCGCGGCGAGCAGCCCGCGCCGCTCACCGCGCCCGCGTGCCCTCTATGGACACTCAAATGAAGTTCCTATGTTTGAGTACGCCGCGCCCGCCCCGCGCCTGCGCTGCCAGTCTGGCAAAGCACTTACAAGTTATAGTAATAGGGATGATGACTAATATTAGAAAGTAACTTCTGGCCGAGTGGTCGTCGGAAATAATCCCATTTGGGAACGAGCTACCTGAACAAAAAGTATACATGTTACTCCATAACATAAGATGTTAACGCGTTCCTATATAAGTTGGCACAGTCCGCAGTTGTTTGATCCCTATTTGTAAGTAACCTCACAGCTGAACACTGTCTCTTAAGATACAGGTTATCCTAGTTTGAGAGGCAGGGCTCACAATATCTGTATACAAACTACTGCAGCGTTAATTAGCTCCATGTTAAACAATGTATACTAATGTATGTATTTCTTTTTGTGACAATAAACTATTTATTATTATTATTAACATCAGCTATCTGCCAGTGAAAGTCCCGACAAAATCGGTCCAGCCGTTTCGGAGATTAGTCGAAACAAACAGACCGACATTTTTTTTTTGTTATAAGTAGCGTATTACTTTAATGTTCGAACGGTTAATGTAATTTCAAAGACTATGCCTTCTTTGAAATAAAATGAGATAGGTAATCAGAAAAATATGTAAAATTGATGGAAATATGGAGAAGCTACACGCTTTAAAAGTTTTTGGAGAGGATTATTCCCGTCCTTGTCGCGCGGTACTGATAATGTGTGGCGCTCACAGATATAGATAGACCTGGATAACGCAAGTATCACGATCTGTATGACAACCAAGCGTGCCATTTTTTGTGTACCTACTATGACGTCATGGGAAAATCACAGGACTGAACGCGAAAGTGGCGGCTTACGATTTTTGTACGTAAGCTGGTGCAATTTTTGGCACGCGAAGTTGCTCTTGTGTTATCTGTGGTAGCGCTAGTATGAATTTACATAATCGTGACGTCACTTTTGTGGCGGTGCAGTCTTCGTCTAGCAGTTATTTTAAAATGTTTATAACTTTGGCAATTTATTAACACTTTTTGTAATATTCTTTGCCCTATTTGCAAACAATACTTTTTCTAGAGTTAAAAATAAAATAAAATGTCATCATCCCTATTGTTGTAACAAATTTCTCTAGTTTCTTAATCACATCAAAAGAGCATTAAAAAAAATATTTTGGCTAACTCGATAAAATGCAACAAAAAACTTTAAAGAAACTAGCTGTTTATAACAAATAACTGTTCAAGTGTACAGCATTATCCATTTAGCCAAAACACATCATATTAAATACATTTTGGAAAATGAAAGTTTAGTATAAGTTATAACCCCTTGATCAGATAGAGCACTGCTCAAAGACAAATACCGCGGGGAAAGGCTGAGAACAATGAGTGTATCCAACCGGGGCAGCCGCAGATCTGGCGAAGCGCGGTTTTCACGGCCAAATAAATGTCAACCTTGCGCTTGTTGAAACAAAGTTAAAAATAAATAAACTACTGCGAGGCCTAGAGCGCATGAAAGCGGTCGGAATTGCGCGTCTCAGGTTATTTTAAAAGACGCAACATTGATATTTGTTTGGCAGTGACAACCGCACTGCGCCTCGACAAATGTGCGCCAGCGCTTATGTGCGAGAAGCACAGAACCGGTCGAAGTGGCGGTGCTTGGGGAGGCCATGTCCAGCAGTGGACATCTTTCAGCTGAAATGATGATGATGAATTATTGACAGGTCCACAAAATATCGTGATAGTTGTTAACCGTCTGACCGATATCAAAGTGTAGCTTGATACACGAGCAACTTTTCCAATAATTATTTCGGGCAACAGTTGCCGAGACAGTGGAGAAAAGTGAAGCGATATCCATATCGCTTGCTCCAGCATAGTTGCTCCAGCAACTTAACAAACTAATGGCTCTATTTAAATATATGTTAAGTTAACTGTAAGTTTTCGATACAAAATAAAATATCGGTCAATATGGTGTGGTGATATCTCTCTTTGCTTGGTAGCCCGATATTACAGTGACGTCATAATTCACTGCAATAAGAATAATGCAAATAGTTGTCCGTGTAAGCGCACTTTCATGAACAAGATGCACTTAATTGAAATAACTCAAAACGCGAAAAGGAGTCTTTGAACTCGTAATTAAGAACTTATTATGAGACCAAACCAGAAAACGCGAAAATAAATCAACTGCACTCCAATTGCGTGACAAACTTTCAATCACAATCCGAAGGAAATACCTAATCAATTGCATCATAGATTAAAAAAATTCGTCTGCTTAATAACGTAAAAACGCAGGGAATGTTGTTGAACTGTCAAAATGAAAGGCATTGTCAGGCCGCTATCCCACTGGCGTTTTACGAGCGTTGACGTCAACGTCGCGTCTGCGCGGCGTCGACGCTGCGCAGACGCGACGTTGACGTCGCGTCATCGCGTAACAAGCATAAAACGTCCCCTGAACGCGACGTTATGATACTATTGCCAACAAACGCGACGTTAACGTCAAGCAGACGCGACGTTGACGTCGCGTTCAGCGGACGTTTTATGCTTGTTACGCGATGACGCGACGTCATCGCTCGTAAAACGCCAGTGGGATAGCGGCCTCATTGTAAGTCTGTTACGCAATAGGGAATATGCATGATTTTTTTTTATTTAAAAAATTAATCCTCATTCATGTAATAAACAGTTTAGTAAAACTGTTTTTCGGATAACTATGAAATTAAAAAAGATATGAGCCATCGAAGATTTGTTTCTATCTCTTTCTCGCAAAACGAAATTTAACACGGAGTTTATATGGCCGTAGTGACATGTGACGTCACAGTCTATGTCGGATCTCTCTGTCTAATTGGTGTGTAATCAATAGTTTTAAATGCTCATATCGGCCGTGTTTCTTGGCCGATTTTAATTTTAATTTCACTTTTTGTCATCTCTACTACGGTATTTTCATATTTTGTTAATAAATGCCATGAAAAAAATTCATGCATATTCCCTATTGTCCCGCTGTTCCCTACATAACATCAGTTTTTTTGGCGTTAGGGTTATTCCAAATACACCTCGCAGAGGTCGATATCGCGATATTTATTGACCGTCTACATGACGCCTTCATCAGATCTATATATACTATATTAGTTTTGCGAGGGTCATGAGGCGGGCTGGTGATGGGGTGCTTGCGATAAGTGTTTGACGATGTCCACCCAGTCAAACCCGCGCGGTTTTTCTCCCGCTCGCCCTATCTCCGCCTTGTCCCACGCTCTTCTCTTCTGCGCTTTTGTTAACTGCTCCTTCTTCTCAACGGGTTTCTTCGTTTCAGTCTGGAATTTGTTAAATAATGTATCATTTATTTGTTTAATATAAAAGCTTACCAACACAATATTTGTCATAATTCTAGATCTCGCATCGTATGTATCTAAGGGTCAATTCACACGTACCACAACCACACCACGTCGCAGCGACAAAATGTGGTCAAGCTGTGGTTACGTGTGAATAATGTCGTAGCGGCTTTTTGCAGTTGCGTTGTGGTACCGACAAAATGTCGATGTGGTTGCGTTGTCGCTGTCGTTGCGATGTGGTAACCACGTGGTCATGTGCAGTTATACTCCGGCTTTCGTAGAGGAAACACGGCTTGACATTTTAATTTGACGCACAACCACGCGGCAACTCAGTACAACGCAGAATGAAAGGGGGGAGCGCAGGCGCCAGCTAGGCGCGAGCTGTTGATGACGTCATGTCGTGGCGATGTGGCCGCGGTGCCGCTGCCGGTTGTGGCGTTGTCGTCGCGATGTGGTTGCGATGTGGTCGTATTACACAGGTGGTCGATAACAACGGCAAAATGTGGTACGTGTAAATTGTAATATTCATTTTCAATACAAAATATACGCCCGACCACATGGCGTCGTTGTGGTGTGGTTGTGGCTGTGGTGTGGTTGTGGTACGTGTGAATTGACCCTAAATTATAGGAAAGTACTGCCTGCACTACTAATTAGCTGTTAATTACTCGTACAAAAAAAGTTTAAATAATTTTGAAAACATTTCTGTGACTCAAGTACTCCATTTTTACACAGAATTACATGACTGAAGTGCGGGTTTAGGTCACTCAAGCTATAAAATATTATACGATACGTGTGACTTAAGTAATAAATTAGTAATAAATGAACTATATTACATGATGAGTGGTAAAGAGACTCGCATAGACATTCTCGCCTCTTGACAAACAACCAGCCCACCGCTAGGTAGCGAAGCTAACTTTCACTGAACTAAGTGGTGTAGCAGAGCGAAAGATGTGCTATGCAGATCTGTCGCAGTCAACTGGTTTAATTAGCCGTTTAGTTAACCGCCTAGCCTGTTAACTAAGCGGCGGCCGTTCAACTAACAGCCTGACCCTGAATGATATTCAATTATAGTTTAGGTTGGAATTGTAACCAATCATGCGCGAGCCGAATTGGTCGCAGTAACTAAGCCGGGGCACCCCGACCAAATGGGTTAGGTTATAACTGTAACCAACCGCGTGCGAGTCGAGAGGGCGAAACGAGCCGAGCACTACTTCCAAAGGCCATGCGGTTAAGAAAGAAAGAAAATACGTTTATTTGCGGTAAACATGACGCAAAAAAGAACAACACAAATAAAAACAATAAAAAAAAGGTTGACATGCGTCACATCCACGCAAAACGGCTATCGCTCAGCATTATGCTGCGACCCTATGCAAGACAGAGCCCCAGCGCTGGTTTTCAGCGACAGCCGGCGCCGACGTGATGACGTCGCACGGTGCAGCAAACAATAATTCATCAAAAAGTATTAAAAAAAACATACAAACAAAAGGAAATATACATGCTAAGAGAATATCATCCTCTATAAACGTTTTTCGCTTTATGTAGTGGCAACATTCAGAAACGTCATAATTGACGTACGCGCACCCAACTTGCACCAAAAAATTATGATGTCAGATGTATTATGTAAGGAATTACAAAATGGCCAATGATGTAATGTGTTATGCAAAGGTTATGTACCTATCAGTGCTTTATGCGTTTGTGAGTGAAATTTAAAAGTAAAATATGAGATGGACCCGATAAAAAGGCAAAACCTTGGATACACAGTTCGGCGGTAGTCGGCGTACCGTTCGCACGAGTACACGGCGTTGCTAATAGCTATGTACATATTTATTTCGCTAAAGCGGCCGCTGTCAGTGTTTCTCAAGCTTTTTATCAAAGTCAGTGGAAATGTTTAACTGCAAACGTTGCGACACTGAAGCGAGGGATGGTGCTACATGTGTTGCCTGTAAGGCGAGATTCGACTTCCCCTGTGCTGGGATTACTGAGGCTGGTTGGAGAAAACTTGGCGAGCGTAAATCGACATGGAAATGTCAAAGCTGCAAGGCTACCCCGGTTGCCAGTCCCCAAACTGGTTGTCTGAAGGCATCACCGGCAAACTCGGAGACCATCATGGCTGAGCTGCAACGTCTGTCACTTAAAATGGAAGCATTGCCTGAGTTGATAGATAGTGTGAAGGCTATTCAGAGTGAGTTGGCGGAGACGGCAAGAAGTCCACGAAATGAAATTGTCTTTCGAGTCCTACGGTCAGGAAATAAAAGCTTTGGCAAGTAAAGTGTCCATACTGGAAGATGAAATAGAGACAATGAAGACCACCAAAGAAGTGATAGTCAATTTGCAGGATCGTCTTACCCAGCTTGAGAATCGGCAGTCTGAGAATGAACAGAGGTCGCGCATGAACAATATTGAGATCAAAGGAGTGCCAATATCCAAGGATGAAGACTTGTTCGCAATAATGGCCAAGATTGGTGAAGCAATTGATTTTCATGTGCAGAGGGAACAGATAAACTACATAGCAAGGGTGCCGACTCGCAATGACAAAATAAATAAAAATATTATTTGCTCTGTACACAATAGCTACATAAAAAACGATTTTATAGCGGCGGCAAGGAAATATAAAAAACTTAATGCTGGAGATCTGGGCCTACAGGGCAATAATAGGGTGTACATCAACGACCACCTAACCCTGGAAAATAAACTCCTACTTAATAGAACCAAAGCCCTAGCCAAAGAGCGTGGCTTTGAACATGTGTGGGTTAGAGGATGCAAAATACTCGTGAGAAAAAATACCGCGTCTCCAAAACACTGCATCCACACAGAGCAAGATTTAAAAAAGTTTGTTTTTTAATTAAAACATCTCCACTTATTTGCGTGTTGACTCCTTTTAAAAAAGTTTGTGTAATTCATATTGTGGACACATCATTGTTAATCGTGAACTCGTTTGACTTAAGTTTAAGTTTGAGAAACACAGGTACGTATTTTTTGCACACATTCCATTCTCGCCTGCCTTTTGTTCTCTTATCGCTTGGTGTCGCCTATTCATTCGACTCATTAGGCTTTGTTTTTTGTCATTTCATACTCTATGTTTGTGCGGTTAGAGGTGAGATCTGCTTACACTTTAAATTTCTGACTCATATCCTATACAATTTCAAAACTAAACGTTTCTACACTTTGAATACAATTTCTTACGCTTATTCTATCAAATATGTTTATGTTTGTTTGTTATTATATATAGTTCTCGCTTTATATTATCACCACTCGCTATTTAAGCCGACTTTTATTACCTATAGCTTCTACTCGGCACTAAATTTGAGTGTACCTTATATTTTCTCAATTATTTTCTTGGCGTTACCTTTCAATTATGCCTATTAGTATTTACTATCAAAATGTTCGGGGGCTACGGACGAAAACATCTGTTTTCTACAGAAACGTTTGTGTAAATTCTTTTGATATCATTTGTCTGACGGAAACATGGCTTATTGATGGTATTTCCGATAGTGAACTGTTTGATGATAGATATTTTGTATGGAGGCGTGACCGAAGTTACTCGCAAACTAATCAAACTATGGGTGGGGGGGTCTTAATTGCCATACGTCGGGAACTAGTTGCCGATGTCCGTAACGAATGGTACTCTTCTGCCGAGGATCTGTGGGTTACCTTAACTTTACACCAAAAAAAACCTAAAGTGACTTATAAAATACATTTATGTGTTGTGTATATATGTAGCCAGCAATCTGGCAACTCTTTAATGACACAACTGAATAATTTTACTAGTAATTTATCCGACATTGTTCTTAAACATCCCGCAGATAAGTTTTTAGTGCTCGGTGACTTTAACCAACCGAATATTGAATGGCACGCTACAGCGGACGGTGATCACCTATGTCCTGGTAACTTACATGGTCCCATTCAAACCTGCTTCTGTGATACCCTCACCGCTTGCAATTTGCTACAGTACAACTCACATTTTAATGTTAACAACAGGATTCTTGACCTCGTATTATCTAACAGTGAAGTAGCTGTCACTCGCAGCCTGGATCCCCTAGTGTACGAGGACTCACATCATAAAACACTCTGTATCTCTGCCGACTTCGTCCAACTTCATCAGCTGCATTCTCGGCCACGAGTCAAGTTCCTGTATGGCCAGGCTAATTATGACGCCATCATTGAAGAAATGATGGCAATTGATTGGCCATTAGAGTTAAATTCTAGGCCTCTTGAAGAAGCTGTTAAATTCCTTTATCACACTATTAACTTGCTTCATAATACACATATTCCATCTAAAACTATTGCACCAAGGGCTAAGTATCCTCCTTGGTACAAAAGCCCTCTTATTAAAATAATTAAAGAAAAATCAAAATTTCATTCAAAATTTAAAACCTATGGAAATCTCTCGGACTATCAATCTTTTGTTACCTTACGTCAACGGGCTAAAGATATGGAGAAGGAAATGTTTGATGATTATATAGCAAAAATTGAACAAGCCATTTTTAAAAATCCCCGGGCTTTCTGGCAATATGTTAAATCTAAACAACATACCAATTGTTACCCATCTGTATTAAAATTTGGTGAAGTGTCGTCTGGTCAAGGGGAGGAAATCTGCAATATGTTTGGCGACTATTTTTTTTCGAACTTCCAAGAGCGACGCGACACAAATGAATCCTTAGCCTCTGCGAGCGTGGATCAGTCTACTGGTCTCGTATCAGACATCTGCTCTATTGATGTGCGGGAGGAGGAGGTATTTCGCTTGCTAAAGCAAGTGGATATTAATAAATCCGCTGGTCCGGATAATATTTCACCAATTTTTATAACCAAATGTGCCAGGTGTCTATCCATCCCTTTAACAATATTGTTCAAACGGTCGTTCGACTTGGGAGTAGTGCCTACAATCTGGAAGTCAGCGTATATAACGCCGATTCATAAAAAAGGACCTAAGGACAGCGTTGAAAATTATAGGCCGATCTCCAAACTCTGCGTGTTCGCTAAAATTATGGAGAAAATCGTACACGTACAACTTTCTTCTTCACTTAAATTAAGCTTCTCCGAACACCAACATGGATTTTTAAAAGGTCGCTCCACCACATCCAATCTCGTGGTCTGTAGTGACTATCTTTCAGAGCATATGTCCAAGAGGTCTCAGGTCGACGTTATATACACTGACTACAGTAAATGTTTTGATCGAATAGATCATACGCTTCTAATGCGCAAATTGTTAGGGATTGGTGTGAGGGGTAGCTTGTACAGATGGTTTGTATCATATGTCGAAGATAGATGCCAGACTGTAGCCCTCAATGGTTATACCTCGAGAGCAATGTACATTCCGTCGGGGGTTCCCCAAGGATCCTTATTAGGACCCCTTTTATTTAATATTTTTGTGAATGACATCGCCTCTTGTTTCCTAAACTCTAAAGTTTTATTGTATGCGGATGACATGAAAATTTTGAGTCAAGTGTCAACCATTGAGGATGCACACCTACTGCAGGAGGATCTGGACAGGTTCCATGATTACTGCGATCGAAATAGGTTGGATTTAAATATTTCAAAATGTTATGTGTGTACATTTACTCGCAAGCCAAATCCTATTAAGTATGATTACAAACTATCGAATACGTCAATTGCCAGAGTCAACGTCATCAGGGATCTTGGGGTAACTTTTGACTCGAAGCTTTTGTTTGATGCCCATATTGACAATATAGTCAACAAGGCTTCTAAAGCATTAGGTTTTATTTTTAGGGTCTCCTCTGAGTTTAAGAATGTCAAAACGATGAAAATTCTGTACTGTGCTTTTGTCCGTAGCCATCTTGAATATGCTTCTCAAATTTGGAACCCAAATTACAATGTTTATATTAATCGCCTCGAAAGTATACAAAGGCGATTTTTAAGGTACATTCAATATCGTTCAAATACCTATCTTCCTAACTATACTAGTCGGTGTAAGAAATTTCATATTCTTCCTTTACACGAACGAAGAAAAATTGCAGATCTCGCCTTCCTATTTAGTATAATGAATGGATCTACTGACGTCCCTGAGCTGGTGGCCAAGATTGGACTTCGTGCACCATCTGTGTTTTCTCGGAGACCTCATCTCCTTCACGTACCTATAGTGAAAACTAACTACAGGCAAAACACATATATCATAAGAGCATGTCGAATGTTTAATATGGTGTGCCGGGATGTTGAGCTTGATTTATTCACAAATAGTGTCCAGAAATTAAAAAAAACATTAAATAACTTTTTCTTTGAAATGTAACTTCATTCTGTGGTGTATTTTATTTTGTTTATTATTCTCTTCAGTTGTTTCTTTGTTTAACTCTTACGCTGTTTGTACCGTTTTGACAATTTATACATAAGTTTATATAAGTGGAAACTTGTAATTGGCTATCTTCTACTTATTACTTCTGACTACTTGGATGTATTAGCTGTAAGTTTTCTTAAAATTAATAAAATAAAATAAAATAAAAATACTGGAGGGTGACCCGACGTGTCACACACTATACAAAGAGCTTTGGAGGAAAACAGGAAGGCATGAAAAATATGGAAGTCAGCATCAGGAAAGGTAACAAAATAGAACAACACTACTTAAATAAATAATACGATTATTGGAATTTAATTTGATTATTGGAATTTAATTTGAAATTAGATTGTTAGTGGATCATTATAAAAATAAATATTTACCAATAAACATGGACAACCAATATGATCAATATGTATTTCAACAAATAGGTTGTCAACATAGAATTAATGTGGACACTGGACAGCGGATGTGGACAGGGGAAACACTGCCAGCATTCCGGGCAAACAGGGGCCCGAGAGACATGCCTCAGCGCAGCTGGAGAACCAAAACCATGCACCGCAGGCCATGACCCATGAGGTGAGTGAGGACAGAAAAACAATATTGTACATAAAAATTAAGAACTTATTGTCCAGAGATTTGTACATGCAATAATAACTTCTTAAGTTGAAACTTAAATGATTGTATTGTTTTTAGGCCTCGCATTGGTGGTGGAAGGTCATTCCAGCAGCGCGTGGCCGCAAACTTGAAGCTACCTCTGAAAGCCGCTGTTTTATGTCGTGGCATGTTTAGCGGGCCAACTACAGAACGAAGACCATATTTGTAATTAGCTTGGCGCCAGGTGAGCTTTTCGTATAAATAGTGCGGCTTAAGGGTTGTTACAATGCCAAACATCAAACTCGCTAAATGAAGTTTCCGCCTAGCCGCCATTTTCAGTGTCTTGAGTTGGTTTATGTATGGTGTCACATGATGCCTACGAGGGACATGAACGCAGAAACGAACACAGGCATTCTGAATTCGCTGAATTAACCTGTCTGTCCTACCAAGCAGGCAGGGCCCATAGACAGTGTCACAGTAGTTGAGCTTAGATAGGATCAGACTGTCAACCAGTTGTTTTCTAAGTGGTACGCTAAGATAGTTACGTATACCATATAATACCTTAAGCCTATAAAAACAATTTCTGAGTACGTTCCTTAAATGAGCCTCAAAACGCAGCTCTGGATCTAGGATTAGACCCAGACTACATGCCTGTTCTACTCGCTCTATTCTCTCCCCCTTAATAAGAATCTCTGGTTTGGCAGACAGTATTGCAGCAACTTGTTTTTTTGTACCCAGCACCAAGAACTTGGACTTCAGTGGGTTCAGAACCAGAGAGTTCTCTTCAGACCAGGTCACCACTCTATGCAGGTCCTCATTCAGTCCTTTCACTGCCAACGCTGTGTCATCCCCTTTGAAGGACATGTACAACTGGATATCATCGGCATACATGTGATACCTGCAGTTTACAAAGGATTCAGTAACGTCAGCACTGTAGAGGATGTATAACAAAGGGCCCAAAATTGATCCCTGTGGTACTCCCCTGGACACCCGGAGTGGAGAGGATGACACAGTCGAACCGTCCTCTCTGTGGATCTGCACGTACTGCGACCTACCAGTCAAATAGCTATTAAACCAATCCACAGCGTCATGGTCAAAGCCATAGTATGTTAACTTGGACAGCAGTAGATTGGTATTAATAGCGTCGAACGCTCGAGAGAAATCCAGCAGGACCAGGATCGACCCCTCCCCCCCATCACGTGCCTCCAGGATATTTCCCACTACGTCTATCAGAGCCGTTGCAGTGCCTCTTCCCTTACGGAAACCCGACTGAAATTCAGGGAGAATGTTATTAGCCTCTAAGTATTCAATTACCTGTAGATACACTACACGCTCCAGAATCTTTGACAGGCATGGCAGTATACTGATTGGCCTGAGATCTTTCAAATTGGCTGGATCACTAATTTTAGGGATAGGGCGAACAATTGCGCGTCGCCAGAGGTCAGGGAAAGTGCGCGACTCTATTGACCTGTTGATGATATCAGTGATGACTTGCAGGGTAGTTGGCAATGTCAGTGTTAACATTTCTAAACTGATACCATCAACACCCTGGGCGTTTGATCGTAGACTCTTGACTATTTTCAGAATTGTCTCCTGGTTGGTTGTAGCGAGCGAGAACTCAGCTGGACTGTGCCTGCGAGAATAGAAGCTGGACATTTGCGAGACATTGTCATTGCAATTTCCCGGAACATCCAAAAAAGCTGCATTTATAGTACCTGGATTGTCAAAATGACTTGGCAATAGCCTTTCTTTGTGGTCCGGAAGTACATCTGACTTCAAATTACGCCACAATAGTTTGGGATCCTTACATTGATCGTTGATGTTTTTTGTGAAATATGCTGTCTTTTCCCTCTCTAATGCGGCGGCGGCTTCATGTTTAAGATCCAGGTAGTACTGCTTATGATGCGGTTCCTTAGTTTGACGACATCTGTCCCTGGCTTCATCCCGCAGCTTAAACATTAGCCGAATATTGTCAGTGATCCAAGGCGTAGGACGCTTATAGAAGGTCTTTTTCTTGATAGGAGCGTGAAGATCGAAAAGCTGGAGCATGTATGAGGTAAAAGTATGTACCATGGTATCGACATCACACATATCTCTCACATTGGACCATGGCATCATGTTCAGGTCATTATGGAAGTGATCCGGCATGATGTCTGAAAAAGAGCGAAACTCAACCACCCTAGGTTTAGCCTTGAGCTTCTTAAAAACAGATTCGCATGTAATGAAGGAGTGGTGGCCGAGCTCACTGATATAGTTCACCTTAACATTTCGCGTTGTAGCATCAGTGCATACGACGTCGATGAGCGAACTACTGTTACCTACGAAGTGTGTCGCTGATTGAACTAATTGAGTAAGGTCTAGGTAATTAAAAAAGTCCGTAAGTTGCTTTGATTTTGAGCTGTTTGCATCCAACAGATTAACATTTAGGTCACCCAACAGTACCAGATTATCATATGGGGCTAGTGCACTGATACTGACAGTCATGGCGTCAAGGAAAAGCTCCAAGTCCTGCCAAGGGGGGCGGTACGCGGTCCCAATAAGAAGCTTTTTTTTATTTATGGTCAGGCCCAGCCAGAGCTGCTCCACATCAGGGTGGTCAGGATGAGCTCTGACACGCGCCTTAATGCCATTCTTTATATAAAAAGCAACCCCCCCGCCGCGCCCCCCTCGGGTAGTCACAGGTCGCGGCACGTGCCTAAATTTGTACCCAGGTACACTAGGAGCGCGGTCCTCTTCCCCCTTGCGCAACCATGTTTCATTGATTGCCATGATGTCCACAGAGTGGTTACCCATGGCAATCAAGAACTCGTCCTGATTTGTCCCTAGAGAGCCCGCATTTAGTAGACCAAACTTGACAAATTTACTGGGAGCCATCAGTGCTAATAGCTGTAGGTATCATACATGAAAGTGTGATGATGTGGCACGAATGAATGAGTGACGGTGTTGTGTGTAGGTTCAGTTGGGCACTATAACAAGAATATATAATACATAACATACCTGTAAGAGTATATAACACAAAAAATGAATTAATTAGTTTAGATAAGATAGATTAATTAGTTTAGATGAGATAAGTTTAGTTAACTAAACGGCTTTTTTTTTTTAGTTAGCAGCGACAGATCTACTTTACGAATATATGAAAATCTATACTTTTCCAACAGAGTTAAGCCAAGCTACACTATGAAAACCAAATGATCCTAGTGTTTTATATCTTATACTGGATGCTATACAGCTTAGCAAATTTCTAAAAAGACAAAGGAAAAGCAACCTAAAGGGTCCCCGAAACGATTTGATTGATTTATATTGATGCGCTAATTGATCGTCTACCAAATGCAATTGAAGAGATTAACAATATTACTACAAGTAATAGCAATTGATTTATTGCAAGTGATTGTTTCGGGAACTCTTTACACAGTAGTTTTGTGCTCTCATTAGCTCACCTGATCATCTACAACTATCTTCTCCATTCTAGTCACCACTGCCTCTTCAGTCTGTTCGGCCAGTAGATCTGCTACTTTCTCCTTCAAACACTCGAACAGTGTGTATGTCATTGCACACCCAGCCCATTGCTCCGCTTCAGCATCCACTATACTCAATATTTTTTCTTTTACAGGCAGTAATCTGTAAAAAAAAAGTTAATGTTCATCATTATAATTTCAGCCAAAGAAAAATATAAGTATTAATTGCAGAACATACATTCAAAGAAACAGACAGAAATTAAAAAATTTATATTTTTGTCACTAGAATCTTTCTCAGACCTTGTAGCAATTACTTTTTTTCAAAAATATTTATCACTAGCCGCCCGCGGCTTCGCAGACGCGTGTCTCAGCGGATGGCACTCGCGCTTGCACTAGTCCCAAGTGGTTCGAGATATCGTGTCCGTGCGTGAGCGGTGTCTATGTGTGCATTGCTCGAGCGCACTATGTATGTAGATCAACTTCTGTACTCTCTGTATTTTGTGCTTTTGCTGCTGTGTTAAAGAATGACAAACCGTCATACACACACACACTTTCACATTTATGTATATCTTATTGCTTTAGTACTTACAAAGACTGATTGTAGAATATATCCAAATTAAAGGTTGGTTTGTCTGTTGGGTATGTAGGGCCCCATGATATCTCCAGAATAAATGACTTCTCACCTTCTATGTACTGAAAAGTTAAAAATAATGCTTAAAACTACCAACTGTTTCATGTATTACAATGGTCTGATAACAACAGAAGTGGGCTGGTTGGAATATTTAACCACTGAAGGCTGCCATGGCCCATGCAAAATGGTCCACTTGAAGCCAAACTCTATAATATACTAGAACATGGTCTGATAACTTAAATTTAGAACAAGTGCCGTATTAGCTTGTCAGCAGCTGATAAAATAATCCTGTCTTATCTTGTCCCAAACTTGACACTCCTTTGCCAGCCTCATCCAGGTTCTACTGGCTATGGCAACAATTTCATTGAACATTTAAACTTTATGGTCAATTAAAAAATAACTTGACTACATAATCATCATCAGCATTTCAGCTAAAATACGTCCACTGTTGGACATAGGCATCCCCTAAGCACCTCCACTTCAACCGGTTCTGTGCTTCTCACATCATACGGGTTCCTGTGGTCTTCACAAGGTCGTCGGTCCACCTTGTGGGAAGCCTTCCAATGCTACGTCTTCCGGTATGCGGTCGCCACACCACACAATTACTATTGAGTCCTTACTCAATAGTAATTTAGTATTGCCCCTTGGCAATGGAATGCAAGCATCAGCTGCATTTACCCAACTAGGTTGGGATTGGCTTCCAGTCTAACCGGTTGCAGCTGAATACCAGTATTTTATATGGAGCAACTGCTATCTGACCTCCACAATCCAATTACCGGGTAACACAATACTTCTTGGTAAGGCTGGCAATTTAAGCAATCTAAGATTTAGAAAGAATATTTAGATGATAATGTAAGAACCTTGTATTGATAAGTTTTAGCATCTACTTGTTTGAAATTATCATCTCCTTCATAAATTGATTTCAACACTTCCGTCTCCTCCGTCTGCAACTCAGCATCATCAGACATTGTCTGGAAAATAAGTATTTGATCTATGAGTATCCTAAACACCACTTGATTGATTTCTTTAGGATACTCTTTATTATATGTACACCACAAAAAGCACAGATACAGATGTAGAAATTTAATTTTATTTTATTGAATGTCTACTTAATAAAAGTTGCTGGGACCTATTGTATTCAAATATGAGGAGAGGAATTCACATGAATGCAGTTATTAAAACGGTTTCCAAGTAAATTGATTTAGTGGAGAAAGTTAAAAAAAAAATTACATAAGTTGCAAAATACCTAATCAGAATGACCAGTAGCGTACTGTTATTAGTACAAACACAATTCGATACGAGCAAGCGAGGCTATCGAATCGAATTTTCGATAGGAAAATTTAGTTCAAGTAATAATTCTTAAAACTAAACATAACCTATAAAAAATTTGGTTGAGCCATTGGCCAACACGTACGCATAGATTACCTGGATTTACGTACTCTGATACGGCGTTAATAATAAATTAATTCAAATTTATATTTATCTATTAATTCGAGTAGTGTACACACATGCTTGTTGCAGCTGATGACCTCAACTAAAAAAATAAAAGAAATACTTGCTTTTGAATCAAAATTACTGTAACAAAAGTTGAAATATCGAACGGATTTTTCAGTTTTCGATATTTCCTCTTTGCAGCATTGTGCAGTTTTTCTCAAAAAGGCGAAAATTAAACAACAGCAGTGCTGACGACGATGACAGCAGATCAGCAAACCGAAGGTCGACTCAGAAGACTGACACCTGACACTGACATCATGACATGCATGACATTGACAATTGTCATTGGATGGAGAGCTGTCAGAGTCAAGCATGGAATTAAAACCTTAATTGGAGTTTTTGGCGGGATTTCTTCGGGTGAAGTCTATTTGGCTGTTTTAATTATTCGCAAATTGATTCCTAGTGGATATTGTGATTGTGATGTAAAATTGGTGTAGTTTTGTATCTCAAGTGTCTGCGCAACTGGACAATATGTGTAATCATTGAAACAGACGCGATCCCGGTAAAATGGAGCTGAGAATTTTATTGTAGTTTTGGCTACCTCAGCGAAGTTTACCGGGAAACTTGATTCGATACATTTGCTGCCAAATACTCCTAATACATTAGAATGTGTACACCCATATTCTAATGTCATGTTAGACTCAAAAAAAAAATAGTAACTAATGACTAGGCAGCATGGTCTTAGACCTTAGCCTTTAAAAAAAAAACAAAAAAAAAAAAACCTAATTTTCCCTCCCTACTAACATAACCCTCTGCTTGTGGCGCTGATGACTATCATCCGCCACAATGATATAAAATAATCAGTTGTTTCTCCGAACATTCTGTCTTTGTGGTAAAGGGTTATATTTTTTTTAAACCAAGTTCCTTAACCCTGCTTGATTGGTAGAAATCGTCACGTAAGGAAAAGCGTTATGATGAGATAGCGTTCATGCGACTACCTTTCTCACTCTGTTTCCCAGTTGTCCACTTTGCTTTTCCAACTCACTTTAGACATTGGCAGAATGGTCCAAATCTGCTTTGGTATTCAGGGGTGATTTTACCAAGTCAAATATCTTTTACCCGTGGAATAAAATTGACGTCTGATAGTTCTAGCTAGTATGTAAAAACTATCAAAAATTCAAAATTTAATCTCAATAGATTAAGACTTATTATATAGTATAAAAGTTTGATGAAATGCGCCCTTAATAAAATAGAATCATAGAATAGACTATGACTCAAGTCATTTCCTCGCACCTTCCATTGCCCCCGAAGCTATAGTGTAGCATTATTGAGTAATAGCATAGCTCGCACCATCTTTTGGAGTTGGGGTATTATCAACTATTTTTCATGAATGGGGATTGTCCAAAATTTCTAACCATAAGATATTATTTTATTTTTTGATAATTTAGAGCATTTTGAGAAACTAATTTGAATATTTTGATGATTAGCTCAATAGTTATTTAAAAAAAAAAGATTTAAATATTTTAAGTTTTTAGGGTAAGTTACGTCATCAGTAGCATGAATAATTAAGTGCCGTTGCCTCACTAGTACATATTTAAAAATTTAAATCTGTCAACCAAACGTCATCAATCTCACATCTGTCAAAGTGTCAAGTCAATAGAATAGGCCTAATAGACGTCATAAATAATCGAATCCTATCATAACGTATTTATTAACAAATGATTTTTTAATAAGTGTCGTCCAAGGAAAATACTACTCTCTGTCACTAGAACAATCGACGCGGCGATATTATTTTATTGTTCGTTTTCCTGAACCACAAATGACCACAATGAGCGATACTTTTGTTAAAGCTGATTCGCGAAACTTGCCTAAAGTTGAGACCGTTATGATATTAGAGTATATTTCTACTAGCAGCCATCATAGCGTAGCTGAAATAAGAGGAGCAAAAATTCTAATGTAAGTAATGCATACAACATAAAATAACTTCCCAGTAAAACGTGTTTTTTTTGTTCATATCAAATCAGTGTATTTTTTCATTGTTTCAGGTGATCTCGAGATTCGTACATAGATACTGCAGTGGGGTACGTTAAAGTTAGTAGAACGGGGAGTGAGTGCCTAGTTAAAGCTAAAATTGTGCCGGAACACAGAATCAGCAAGAAACTATATACTGTTACATGTAACATTGATGAATGTAATGATGTTATTGTTGATTCTGTGTGTGAAGACTGTGCAGCATCTGCAGGTAATTTCTTTTAAAAACGAATTACTTATAAAATATTGCTTTCTATTAAAACTATGTTGATCAAATACCTTATTTCTTCTTTATAGGTGGTTGCAAACACTCACTACTACTTCTTTTTTGGCTGGCAAAGAAAAGTTCAGAACCATCATCAACAGCAGTTGAATGCTACTGGAATAAGCCTACACTATCAAATGCGAGCACAGAACCAGTTACTAGTAAAGAAATATTTAGAAAAGCAAAAATTCCTAAGCTGACCCCTAAAGATAGAACTATCTTAACTGAATTTGAACAAGAGTGCAAACAAAGGAATATTGGTAACTCACTGATTTTAAAGTTTTGTGAAGGAAATGTATCAGATTCGAAAAATATTTTTGATATCATGTTACAATTTATTGATGTAGAATCTGTACATACCTATTTCAACTTCAGAGATTATTTGAAGAAAGTCATAAATGATGAAATTATCTTGGAAATTAATACAAAATCTCTAGGGCAGTCTGAAAGCAAGTACTGGTATAGTATACGCCAAGGAAGATTGACAGCTTCTAAATTATATGAAGCTGCACATTGTAAGACAGATGGAACGTTAGTGGAACATATATTAGGAGGTTACAAAGTGCCAGAAACAAAAGCTATACTAAGAGGAAGGAAGTTAGAAAACAGAGTGCTGCAAGTTATCCAAGAGAAATTAGGTGTTAAAATAGAAAAATCAGGCTTCATGCTTATTAATGGTATATTGGGAGCATCTCCAGATGGAGTTGGTGAAGATTTTGTAGTGGAAATAAAATGTCCAGCCTCGGATAAAGCTGTTCAATCATATATTAAGAATGATATTGTTAATAAAAAATATAAAACACAAATATTGTGTCAAATGCTAGCTTGTAAGAAATCTAAAGGATTATTCTGTGTTGCAGATCCTTTATTTGAGACTACTAAAAATATTCATGTAGTCTGGGTTGATTTTGACGAAATATATATTAATGAAATTATCAACAAAGCAGAACTTTTTTGGAGTCAATATGTATTTCCAAAATTACTTAAAAGTGTCAAAAAATAATAAATCAGTTTATATTTTTAATAAGTTTTTATTATTTCTCCCTGTAGATTAATTAGGCCACAAACTATGACAACAAGTTCATCTAAACATGAAACATATTTATAATTTACAACAGAGTGTGGTTTGAGTATGGCAAATTCTCTTACACGCCTGATAACTCTTTCAATATGGACTCTTAAGCTTGCTATTACTTTGCTTTGTATAACTTCGGTAGCAGATTGTTTGGTACCTGAGTAGACACTTGGTGGCCTCAACAGTTTAATACCACGTGAACTTAACACAGATTCAATTTCCTTGAATCCTCTATCAGCTAAAACAACAGCATTTGGTTGCAAAACATTTAATAAATTACTTTTATCAACTATGGCTTTGTCAGATATTCTTCCTCCATAACCTTTTGAAATGAAGCTTACAAAACCATTAGGGGTACAGCCTATCAAATACTTTACAGTATTGCAACTTTTGTATTGAGACCATGTCTGTGCTTGCTTTACTGGATTTGAAGGTTTTGCAATTTGTATTTCAAAACAATCTATTATCATGTGTACATCAGAATACCTTATTTTAAAAACTAAAGGTAGGTTTTGTTTGATCTGTTTAGGCTGTGGACAATAAATAAAATTTTGAAAAAAGTTACCTAGGACTTCAATTCCTGTTAATATTACAGATGACAACTTAGTTCTTGATATTTGAAACTGGTCACTTATTCTTTCTATGGAATCATTTTGCTTAATTTTGAGTAAAGTTATAATAAGAGAAATAGAGTCAATTTTTATTAAGCTTCTTTGTACTATGTAATCTATAAGCCATAGGTACTGTTTTGGCAATCCTAAATACATTTTTGGTTTATCTGATATAATATCTAACATATTTTTTCTACGCTGCAACTCTTTATTATTTGGTTCAAGCACTGATGATTCTTCTGTTTCTGATGTACATCCAAATAGAGATGGAGTTGCTGCTGCAGAAGAAGTATCTTGTGAAGATGGCACTTCCAGTGTAACAACACTAGTAGCTTTTCTTACTTTATAGTTTGTGCTCTTGTCTATCATCTTTATTTCACATTGGGTTGAGGCATCAATCTAAAAGCAAAAATTCAGAGTAATTTTCTTTTCCAGTAACCAACACAACATAGTAGCAAACCTTGTACCTAACTGGTTTTTGGGTATGTGAAGTATGATACAATCAAAGATTTTTGTCACTATACACGCTATCTTCATTACATAGTTATATTCATGGTTTGGAGAAATGATTGATTGATGTTTACAATGTACAGCTGAGCTTGCAGGATGATGCTAGTTATGTTAATCAACTAGAAATAAGAAAGAGCTTATGAGAAAAATAAAAATAATGGATAGTGATAAAAAGTGTATTTTGCTTATTCATCAACCAGTTTCAAGGTTTGCTCATTGTTGTGTTATATAGTACATAGTGTGTTTATATAGGTGATCTTTTTAATGACTATTAAGGCTAAGTTAATTATAAACCTACCTTCACTGGTAGTGAAGGTAGGTATGAAGATGTAGTGGGCATTATAGTATCCTCATATTTCCTTTTTACTGGTTTGTGGGTGGTAGCATGTTGCAGTAGCTTAAGTAATTCTGTTGAGTCTTCACTTTTATTGGGTGCAATATAGCAGAGAGAAGCTGTAGGTTTAAGGCGTGGCTCTTCATTCATTAACTTATGTTGATAATAATTCTTCAAATCGTTTCTAGGCTGTAAAAAAGAAAAAAGGTGGTAAGTAGGGGTGGCATTAAGATACAGACCATACAAAGACTTCTAATGCTTCTGAAATACTTACTTCAAAGTGATCTTCGCAACAATACATTGTATAAACCTTGAAATATTCCACGCCTACATCACGACACCACTTTTCTCGCAAATCTTCTCTAATACGAACAAAAATTTTCTTTGGACTATTATTACTATCATTGCTACAAGTTGGAACAAAGCACTTTCTGTATTCCATAACTCTTCCAATATTATATTAAATATTGTCGAGTGTTGAATTAATGTACATAATGAAAGAATGTTTATATTTTTGACATTAATATTATAATAATTTGACACTTGACAGATTGTTGACACTTGACAGATTGTAAACAATACTTGCCTCTTACTTTTTAATTTCTGAGGTAACGATACAAAACTGTACGGCAAAAGCTGACGTAATTTGAAGGGCAAAGAAGGTCAATCGTATTTTATCAAAAATATCAATAGAATGTGAATATTTTTCATAATTAATTAGTCCGTAATGATCAGTAACGCTATTCCTCGAAATGGTTTTTCAATTACAACATTTAAAAAAATATGAACAATGCCCATTTGCCCGTTCACCCCATCCTTCACCTAGGTACGTACTTATCAAGAACGGCAAATATCAAGTTTTATTGAATAATTTATGGAATTTGGTAGATTAGATTACAATGTTTTTTGGTATATTGTAAAAAACTAAAAAAAATTATAGCTCAAAGCCATGGCTTATGAGCTCGGTATCCAAAATCTAAAAATTAAAAATTTACAAGGTTGTGTCTCCGTTTTCCTCTCATGGAGGGTAGAGTTCCTCTACATATTACTTTACTCTATGGTACCTCTCCAGTCTTTTGTGATTGATTGATTAACACTGACAGTTGGTTGATGATCAAAAAATACGTTATTCAAAACTTTGAATTGAAGTGACTGAAAAGTTGGAAATATAACTTTATTTTATTTATCGGAAAAACCAAAGATGAGTGATAAGTGTTGTTGTAAGGAAAACCGTCCGCCAACTGCTGGTCGGTCCGGTTGCGGTTGTAACAACGTTCAAAAAATGCCAATGGACAGTTTCAAAGTGCCAGCTGCTCCTGTCAGCCGACCGCTTTGTAAAGTTAACGAAACTAAAGAACATTCTGTGAGCCAAAACATAGCAGGACCAGCAAAAACCGAAGAAAAGAAAAAGTCATGGTCGCTATCAGATTTTGACTTAGGGCGTCCTCTGGGAAAAGGTAAATTTGGGAATGTGTACTTAGCTCGTGAAAAGGAGTCACACTACGTCGTCGCGTTAAAAGTCCTTTTTAAAAGCCAAATTTTAGATTCTGAAATTGAACATCAGGTGCGACGTGAGGTCGAAATCCAATGCAGACTGCGTCACCCGAATATATTGCGCATGTACGGATACTTCCACGACGAGAAACGAATTTATTTAATTTTGGAATACGCAAAGCAAGGTTCCTTGTATAAATTGTTGAAAGAACGTGAACGTTTCGATGAGAAAACTGTTGCAATATATATCAGAGACCTAACTAAAGCCTTAGTATACTGCCACGCAAAGAAGGTCATTCACCGTGATATTAAACCAGAAAACTTGCTCATTGGTCACAACTGGGAGCTGAAGATAGCTGATTTTGGTTGGTCTGTGCACTCACTATCATCAAGGAGAATGACATTATGTGGTACACTTGATTACTTGTCTCCTGAAATGATTGAAGGCAAGCCGCACAGCTATGCTGTTGATATATGGAGCCTCGGGGTGCTATGCTATGAGTTACTTGTGGGCTTACCACCTTTTGATGCTAAAGAGTCCCACCAAACATACAGGAAGATAAGATATGTTATAATTAAGTACCCCGATTTTATATCAGATAAAGCAAAGGATTTGATAGGTAAATTGCTAGTCATCAACCCGGAGCAAAGAATGCCGTTGACACATGTATTGCAACATCCTTGGATCACAGAGAATGCCCCTGAGGGCGCACAACCACCTGCCTTTAACCCCGAACAAAAATAACTGTAATTTTTCTTTCTGTAGACCATAATATAACATTTTAATAGGAATTTAGATTATGAAATTATTCCTTTATTGCATAGCTTATTCTTGTGTTAGTTAAGCATTTTAAGAATATATTTTTTCTGATTTTACTTAAATTCTAGCTCAATAATCATGGTTGATATGTTATTTTTAAGATAACAGTAAATGTAAAAGACTAAACATGACTGAACAAATATTTATTCTACTAAGTGTGACAATCATGTTGTTGAATGTAAATAACTTTTAAATACATATATGCACGTATTTTTATTATTTTTTCTTTTAACTGTACAGACTCCAGCACATTTTCCCAATCAACTTTGAACCTTATGCATTAGCGATAAAGTTGAAAATCTATAAAATAAATTTGACAGGTTGTAGTAGCTTGATGTGCTAGCGTCTGTACATGTCTCCCCCACAGCTTTCCAGTCTTCCCTGTGCGTTGCCTTCTCCGACTATGTCATTACGCCGCCAGCGTTTTCTAGGCCTCCCTCGGCAACAACTAGGTCCGCAAATATTAGTGTTTTTTATTTATATTTTTGTAATACAAATCCAGAGCATATTTGTCAAAGTTGGGGTCCCTTTTAACAATGATGTGCCAGTGGATTAGTTCTCCTATGAGGCAAATGGTACTAACTAAGTATCCTATAGCTAATGCAATAAAAGCACCATAGAGTTTTTTCAAATTCATAAGTGCTTTGACTTCATCCTCGTTTGTTTCTAAAGTCCGTATAGAGTACATTGCATCATTGAGCCATTTTCCAACAAGTCCAACTTCAACCACCCTCCTCATGTAAATATCAGCTAGTGGCTTCAGAGGAGAGTTCTTATGAAATCCAATTGATATTGGTATATTTACGACACAATCTGCCATGATGTGCAAGTTTCTTAGTGTATCTTTTCTAGGTGTCACTTTAGTCGCGCTAGTTGTGTCATTCTGCTTTGAATCTCTGAAACTATTTTTCCTAGCGACACTGATATATTTTAAGAAATCAGAGTTGTCATAGTATGCATACACGCCTTGGGCTACTTTATCAGCAGCTTGCAGAGGATCGTCGATGGTTTCGAATTTGCCGCCTATTTTCTGGCTGTACTCGTCTAGAGATTCTTCGAAAAACATTTTAGTTTGTGTTCCCCATCCGCCACAAGTCACTTTGCTGTCGACAAGCTCTCGGAGCGTGTCGATGGTCACTCTTGGTGCTGGGTTCGCGAGTATTGCGGTCATGCTGGCTCTGTAAGAGACTACAAGGAGGATGCAGTATAGCCAGTACCAGCCCGTCAGGAGTCGAATAGACCAACCCACGGGCAACCTGGGTAAAGACACGACGAGCAGCATTCCGTAAGTGTACAGGATGCTATTAACTATTTCTCCAAACAGGTACAGGCCGGGCTTCTTATCTGCAAGCAAATAATAACGATATTAGTTTAGGTTGGTTTGGTCACAATAGACGGTACACGTAGTCCTAGTCAGCACCCTCTTTATGACTTTGGGAAAATAAGCAGTAGCTTTTTTTATCCCCAAACAGCCTTTTGTACAGTCAGATAGTTCAGTAAAAAATGCATTAAAAACTAACCGATATCGTCATTGTTCAATTTGCTAGATCTTAGATCTTTCTTGTATTCCTGAAGGTTCATGTGATTTTTCGCCAGTCCATAGAAAATGGTACCAGTTATCAGTAACACTAGGAGCACCGCAATCCACATGTACAATCTGAAATCAGTACGTATGGTAACCTAGTATTGAAATGAAAGGTACTTACCTATTAGATAATTTTGTCGGGCTAAGGGCTGTTTTTACCAACGCCAGATAATTTTATCCGAGGAATAATTTTTAAATTTTGACAGTTCTTTCATACAAAATCTGTTAGACGTCATAAAAATTATTTGTCGATTGAAAAATCAGCCCTTAGTGTTATTGGATTTTTCCATCTGGAATTTCTCAGTAGCAGCTCGGAGTCTGGATCTGTGCCCGGTTGATGGCAATAGATTAGCCACCTATTTCATGGGACTGAAAACTTAACTGGCGAAATGTGGGTACAACACCTCTGTCTTACACTTCAGGAATATAAGCGTGATGTTACTTGACTAATGTACAGACGCCAGCACATCAAGCTACTACAATCTGTAAAATTTCTTTAAGAGCGTTTACGCCGTACGGCATTTTATTTTACGATTTTTTGGCAGGTATGTACTATAACATGCCGTGAACATGTCCTCACGATTTCCATCATCGTTTCGAGGGCAGTTATGCCGTTTTGTCTGCCTAATTTCAAACCTGGGACCTACGACTCGTAAGATAACATTACCACTGAGCCACCATTGCTCAACAGAGTAGGGGTTACTAAATAAGAACTTAAAAGACAGTTGACAGTACCTATTACTTTCGGGTTCGTGCTTAGATTTAGACCTTAATTCCTTTTACGCTGACGTCGGCCGCGTACCGTCGGTCACGCGTACCCAGACGCTGACGATAAATGGACGTGTATAGCGTAGCACCGACGAAGGTCAGCGAGGGCGAGTCCATATAAATCGGTACGCAACCGATGTCAGCGACCGACGTCGGCGTAACAGTATTTCCACTCTTACTTGAACGGTAAAATTAAAGTCTTCCAAGAGTTATCAGTAAGAGCTTCAGGAGTCAAGAAGGTCCAACATTGAGACGTGTAAGGTATACTCAAGTCCGTCAGTTCGAGGTGGTACGGCGTATACTGCAGGTTGCCCAAAGCAACATCAGCCTTTCCATTCACAATCTCGCCTAAAAGTCCGGAAAAAGTGCCGTTTGACTGTTTGTGGCCCCATTTTTGGGTATCGGCGTTAGCAGCTTGGTAAGGTTTCGGCTTGAAGTTCATTTTCTCAGCTAGTGTATGCAGGATCTAAAATATAATACCTATAATAAAATGATATGTTTTTGACGTGACAACGTCTAATAAATCGATGAAGCTGGCTGCACACACGAAAAAACATGACTCATGTAGCGTTACCTCGCGGCCTTGCTCTGTAGCGTTGTAGCGTTCCATGGCGGCTTGAAGTGCAAGCGAGAGCGCGGAACGAGCGATGAGAGACAGATGATGTCGAACGCTGCCGAATCGGCCTCCGCGTTCGGCAATTTCATTAATGTTTTGTTATGACGTTGTCACGTTAAACTATCGTCCGTAAACCGACTTTACAGACAACCAATTTTTTGGAAAAAAACAAGGACAGGCAGGACAGTTTCAACACAAATCGCAATATTTTTAAAGTCCTGAGGTACGCTGTTCACGGGCTCTTTGTCCACATCTGCCGGTAAAAAAATTGGTACTCACTTCAACTTCAACGCCGCCAATTTTATTAGTAACATTGTTCTTCACTACCACCACTGAAGGAACGTGGTCCAAATAAACGACATTCAGTACTTCTCCATTCAAGTTACTGGTCTTGTCCGCAAACAGAGGCCTTTTGTAGTGAAAATTCTCGTTTTTCCAAATATCCACCCTTCTTGGTACGAAAATGCCTTTGATAGGGTTGGGGAACGGTACGGTAGATAGTTCAAACCATGCCTTGCTTTTGGCGACCCCTATCACTTTTTTGTGGTGTTTTATAAAGATAATGTTGACTATTCTTCGCCAAATGTAGTACAATTCACCATGAAATAGTCGGAAATCGTGCAACATTATGTATTTGGCTCTTGTGTCAAGAACGCGATGTCTGCAAGATGGAATAAAAATGTTATTTAAAGAAGTATTATATACTTAAGTCGCTGTTGGTATTCCAACAGCGACTTAAGTATATAATACTTCTTTATGAAGGGAGCACATTCACGTCTCGGTAGTATCGGTTCGTACGGTCAGTCGATTAAAAGACAAGATCTTAATATGCTTACAAATGGCTATAATAAAATTGTAATCACCTGTCCCCAAACCTCAGCAGTCGTGCAGCTTGCAGGCCGTTAGCAAGTAGTATGACGTAGACGTTGCATCCTTCTATCCGTGCCGCCTTCAATGACTCCAGTGTCACGAAATTTGGAGACAACAGGTCTTCATAATCCTCAACTACAGTCTAAGAACAAAGAAGAACTAAGTCCGATGATCTGATGTGCTGGCGTCTGTACATTATAGGTGTGAATTAACGCCGTTCATTATAGTCCGCGCGGAACTAGTTGGCCGCGCCTTAGGTATGTGAGCGGTGGGACGGAGGGGCGGGGGCGCATTACTCACGAAGTGCGTTGCAACCCGCCACCTCACCCCTGTCCCCACCTCAGTGGCCAACTAGTTCCGCGCGAACTATATATATTACGCGCGCCGTGTTCGATAGCTCGTATGACCTTTTCTGTTTAAAAATGGACTACTTAAGTCACAGAAATGCGTGACTAAAGTGCGGGTTTAGGTCACACAGTACTATAAACATTTTTTCTTTCTTGGTGCAGTACTGACATGTTTCCCTGCCTTCCGAGGCACCGGGGTGTCATACCGGCAACAATTTAAACGGGCTTCTCTTGAAAAATACTCTTCTCATATACCTACCATAACGAAGGGCACAAAGGCGGTTCTTTTAAACAAGGGCCCAGCAAACACGTTCAGGTAAACTTCATCGCAAATGATCGCCATGCAGGTGACCTCGTAATCTTTTGTCAGAACATTTAGAATGTCGATTAGGAGATAATCCAGTTCATTGCGGTCGTGGAGGCCTTTTAGGATGGGAAACGATTCGGGTTTCAATCTGAAATCAAAGCTAGTTAGTAGGTGATGGCGCTGTAAGTATCGAGTCATTATATAACACTTCCGTTTTTTGGGGGTGGTGTTGGTGGTAGGCTATTTGACAGTATGAATAATAAAGTGTTAAATGCTGTTATCCACATTTATTATAAATTTATAAAGGGATTTGCAATCATCCGACTTAAATATAATGGCTATTTTATTTCAAAATCCCTGTTAAAAAGTTATTAATTTCTAAATAATGTCACGTGATACAAAACAGTCAGGATTGGCTGAATCTAAGATGACGTCACAAAACAGTAGTCAGATCTGTCATTGTTGCAGTCTTACGATTTTTGATCTGTTTATATAAGATTATAAAATATTATCGTGAAAATTTGTGGTATTTTACAATCTCCATCGTATATTTTGGTATTCCACTCCATCATGGATGTCAATTTTGTGAAAGCAGACAGCAGAAACTTGCCCAAAGTGGACGCACTCATGGTTGGAATGTTCTTCAAAAATAACCCCGATTTTTATTCTGCAGAGCTGAGAAATGTAAAAACACCAATGTATTGTACCATAAATAATTATAACACTACGTAAGTAACCTTAATCCTGCGAAGGTGAAATAATAGTCTTTCTTTCAGTAAGTAATAGTTTTTTAGGTTATGAAGAATAAATTTTGTTTACAGTAAGTAATTAGTTTCCATTCTCAGGGCTGCACGAGAATCTTATGGTGACGATGCTATTGGGTACGTACAACTACGTCTTGGATCAGGACTTTGTTCCTGCGAGCAAGTTGTAACCACTTTCTACGCATTTTGGCATTCTTCGGCACATGAATAAACAATTTTTCCGGAGTATTTTTTGACGTATTGGTGCAGTTTGGCATTTGCACACCATTTATAATTCATTTTCTTATTTTACACCAAAAAAAAAAGCAGTACTAAAGCACTTGGGATAGATTTGACTTATTGAAGTGTGTTTTGTTTACTGTCTTGTGACGTCACATGGAGCTAATGCCGCCATATTGCTCGAACTAACGTTTTGGCGGGATAATTAAACCATTCATTTTTAAGTTTGATTTTCTAACGAAAAACATCACAGAATTAAAAATAACCACTTTTTGTGGGTTCCTTATACACTACTAAATAATCTGAGATGGATTGCAAAACCTTGTCAAATACCCTATTATCTTAACGGAACGTAACACAAATTCTTGATCGAACAATTTAGTGATAATTCTTTTGTAAAAGTTACACTAGGGGACTAGCATAATATGCTGAATTCATGATTACAGTTTGCGCACTGGTTAAAATGTTATCCTGTAGGTATGTATAAATATCGATTATTGTTATCACAACAAAAAATACTTACCCGCCAATTAGACTCATTATCATTAGTATTTTCAACATTTTAAAATGGAATGCAAATAAATAAATTTGAATGAAACAACGTATGCATAGTTAGTCTAATAATCGACTAAAGAATGAAAAAGCTTCTTGTATCGACAACCTAATTGGATTCAGTCACTTCGTGCAGTCTGATTGACATACTCATTATGTATGCAAAACCCAATCACAGAACCCTAATTTGTTTCCCAATAACAAATTCAATTTATTTAACTGTTCTCGGACGTTGGGTGGAGTCTACAGCTTGTGGTTATGGTAACATTATAGACATATACAGGGCCTTTATTTCGTAGCGGTAAGGGTGGTTTTCGTCGCTCAAGTGTAACTACTTGTAATAGTATACAGGGTTAATTAAATTTGTTAACGAAACTCCGCGGACGTGATACGATTAAACAAAAAAGAAATTAATTTATTGATTTTTTTTTTGTGGGTCACCTATATTAGTGTAGTCACTTGAAACATCAGTAAAAAAATCAGCTTTTTCTTGTGTAAACTTGACAGACGTGATGCATATCGGCATCTCAACACGACAAAACTAAAGAAAACAGATGTTCTCAACTCATACTTGAAGTAACAAAACATCTAGCGGTCGTTGAATCCCAAAAAATCAAATCTAAAATGTCTAGTTTCGCAAAAACAAAACAAAGCAGGCACTGAGCTCCGTCGCCGGCCCGTCCACGTCCCTAGCACGACATTTCCCTACTTGTATCACAGATGGAATTAGACGAAACCATATCCAATGCCCTAGAACTGTCGTGGGGCCGACCGTGATATGTTTGGATATACCTTTAGCTATGTATTTTTGGCAGAGATTAAAAATTAATATTTGTGTATAAAATATTTATTTTACAAAACCCTGTATAAAAATATATCCACCAATAACAAAACGTTTTAAACGTTTTTTGTACAGACGCCAGCACATCAAGTTACTACAATCTGTCAGATTTCTTTAATAGATTTTCAACTTTATCACTAAAGCATAAGGTTTAAAGTTGATTGCGAAAATTTGACAGTTTCGGGTAGCTTGATGTGCTGGCGTCCGTACTACAAAATTATAAAAACTTAATATATTATGCGTACTTACAAATATGTATTATAATTATTTTGTATTTATTAGAGTAACATGGCTCACTTTGGCCTGTCTTCTAATCGGAATGTCAAAGACAGAAAATGTCTAAACGTTCATCAGAGGTCACATGTTTGTAAAAACATTTTGAGACCCACTGACGGCTATCCAGTCCTTTCTAAGTTTTTTACCTCTGATTTTGTATCACTGTCAAAATTACAGTGATCTTTATTGTCTTTGCAATAAGGTATCTGTTGGGTTGCTGTTGGCATAGGTAAAACAGTTGAACAACCTTCATTGCATTATTTACGTAGTTGAGCAGACACATTTTTTGAACTCATGAAGCAATGGATTCGCCATATCCTTCAAAATGATTCAGATTCAATAGACGTAAAGGCGAATGCAGGCATTGCGAGGCATGCGCCGCGCACGCCTCGATATTAATTTTCCTCGAGTAACGAGTAGCCTCACCACGAATATGAACGTCCACACATTGCAAGCGATGAGCGCATAGTCTGAATCCGCCTTTAGATTTACGAAAATACAGAAATAAACTCTTCTGTTATCTTAGATAAAAAAAACAGTGGCACTCCGGCAGTGCCGACAGAAGTGAAAACAAAACACAAACAGAATACTTTGCTGTCACTCACTGACGATATCGGCTATACATTAAAACAGAGTACATCCCGAGGACAGCAGAACACATCCGAAGCGGGTATTTTTTCATCGTCTTATAAACAAAACACGGTCGCTTACGGTAACAATGGTGTGCGTTCAATGGTTTTTTCCCAAATCAAAAAATGCCCAACGCGCCTAAAATAGGCTTCACTTCGAAAAAAAAAATTTGGCGCACAGGACACCGCGTCGGTGCGTTTAATGCCGTAACGTTCAAAAAGTGAATAATTTACTCTATTAGAAAGACTGCAAATACCAGAGTATCCTTAATAATTACAAATTGTGACTAAAATATTGTGCACAATTGATTCTCGGCCATATTGCTTGTTGGTTAAGGTAGTTTACAGCTTGGAGGGTGCGTACGATTGCCAGTACACCACATCGCGCCACCACTCGGGCCGGGTCATTGACCCCGGGTATGTCATCACGCTTGATTGGATGTGTTTGTAAGCCTGTAATAATAACATGGATTAGATACTTGTTTACTTTTTTTTTCAACAAGCTATGATATACAGGTTGGATTTTTGAGATAGGGCAGTAAGTTGTAGCCACAGGAAAACGGTCTTAGGAAACTTTCCAACTTATGAGAATTTTTTATTTGCATTCGCCGATTTTGAAAAAATGCACATGTTTACAAAAACTTTTTGTATGCCAATCGATCATGTTTCTTATAAGGATCAAAAACCTGTAATGGACTAACTGAGGTTTGAGTACTAGAAAATTCAGAAATCGCAAAAAAAACTTTTCCCATACAATTCGTAGGAAATGAGACTACAACTTACTTTTTTATCATCAATAAACTGGCTGTACTTTCTGAGTTTACCTTGGAAATTACTGACATCGCTGAAGGAAAAACATCATGAAGAAACCTGAATTTATAATAAATATTAAGGTGCGTGTTCATCAATACTCATGCCTTCTCGATATCAGAAGAGGTTTTGCGAAAATATAATGAAAACCAAGATGTCAGCGTTAGTTCCGATTTCGACCACACGCCAAAAGTTCCTTGTAGAGCTGTAGACTGGAAACTGACCCCAACATAGTTGGGATAAGGCTAGGCCGATGATTATGATGAAAATAAAGAATTTGGATAGACAACTTACTTCGCCATCGGCCATGCCCAGCACAGACTTGAGACAGAAGTCAGGCGGGGCCAGCGAGTCCACTAGCGCCACGGCCTCGGGCGTCACCTGAGCGCAAATGCGCAGGATGCCGTCGCGCAGGTGCGAGCCTTGGGAACCGGTTAGGTAGCCGCCCTGGGGGTGCATAAAGTGGGGTTAGAAAGAAAGAATAGAAGACAGCGAGTGGATAATGCGATATCTTATGTCACAAGCGCTCTACTCCTGAGTCCAGCTATTCAAATCACGTTATTGACCAGCGTGTTATAATGAAATTCAGTACTTAGGGCTTAGGCAATACTGATGGCTATAATATCTTACTTTAAATTAGGTTTGCATGACATAATTTGACATTATTGAGCAGATGATGTTAAAATATTTTTTTGTTTGATGCAGATCAGTCAGCGTCCAAATAATTATCAGATCAACTAAGAGCTAATTTTTCAATAGTTGGTTAACTTTTATCTTAATAATAATTATGACAGTTTGACATATTTTCTATACAAAAGCTGTCAAACCGCAATATTTATTCCTCAGATAAATATAAGGTATAAGAATATTTAAAAAAAAAACCTAAAAAAAAAAATTACCTCAATGGCACAATAGATATTTCAGAATAAAATTGAGACAAAGTCAAACTCCTATCGCTCTTCTGAGCCATATTTCAATACAATTTGATAGAAATGTGAAGAAACTCTCTCCTTAATCCTTCACTCTTGACAGAGTGGTCGTGGTTGATGACTGCATTTTCTTTGGCCAAAGCAGCCCTCGCGATGCTCCTCCACTTATTCCGGTCTTCCGGAAGAAACTAGTAATGTTGTTTAATATTCTTTCTCAATCTCTCACCAAATGGTGAGAGATTGAGAAAGAATATACGAATATTTTTCGTATTTCAATCCCTTATACGAATAAATATTCGTATAAGGGATTGAAATACGGTATTTGACAGATTGATCGGACCTCATCTAGTTTTTTAAATACTTAGTTGACGTGTAAAAGTGGTTGTTAAACCTAATTTACAAAAAGCTCTCCTACAGCGGGCAGCATAGGAAAGGAACTCACTAGTATGCACCATATAATACAAACAATAAAACGAGTTCCTTTCCTTATTCACACCACAACCAACACGCAACACGACAGTTTTTGTTATCTTTTATAAATTTTTTTCTTGTTATTTTGTCTTATGTTTTTCATTGTTTTGCTTATACTATTAAGGAAGATCCTGGTACTCACGACACAGGCAACTTTTGAACTAAAAAAACTATTTTTTATTAGGTACTTATATATAACTAGCTGACCCGGCCACGCGTTGCTGTGGCTAACGTTTTTGTGCAATAAAATAATATTGCGATTATAAATGGAGATGTGAGCTATCCTATCTTTCAAGTTAGATCAAACTGCACACGGTGTACAAATTTGATTAAAATAGGTTAAGTAGTTTAGGAGTCCATCGCGGACAAACATCGTGACACGTAATTTATATATATTAAGATACTTACAATATAAAGTGTGGCCATATGTTTCTCCAACAGGAAGGCGCCGTACAGCGACACGAGTTTGAGCAACACCAGTCGACACGAGACGTCTTCATACTCTAATGCCGATTTATAGAAGTGATTCAATACGTAGTTCTGTAACAGTTTTCAGTAAAGTGTAAAAGAACGGTATGGATCTCCAACGGAGGCTACACAATTACATGCAAGTATACGAGAATGGGAACAAATATAGTGTGCGTTTCCAATAATTATAGGAGACCACATCTTTCATTTATAAACTGGGTAAATACTTACAAGCCTACAAGGCTACAAATAAGATGACAAATGAAATGCAAAACGCGTGCCATCACACTAATATTATAAAGGCGAAAGTTTGTGAGTGTGTTTTTACGTTTGTTACTTCTTTACGCACAAACGGCTGAACGGATTTCGATGAAATTTGGCACAAAGGTAGTTTAGAAACAGAATGAATACATAGGATACTTTTTATCCCGATATTCCCACGGGATCGACACTTATGCGGGTGAAACCGTGGGACGCAGCTAGTAATGTATAAAAGATGTAACAAAAAAGTTAATAGCTTGCGTAGCTTATGAGATTCCAGCATAATAATACTTTACGTGTACACAATATAAAGTTTACGGTTCCGTCTACTTTAATCTTTTTATTACGTTAAAAAAAAATGTCGTTCTGAAAGCAATTAAATTTATACTTGCGTAAAGTTGAAATTTTGTTTGTGTGGGAATAACGTCATTGTTGCCATAGACGTACAGTTGCCAACTATACATTATGAACATGCGGGTAGAGGTGAGGAGAACTGTCTCTGTTGTGAAAAAGTTTCCGTCAAACTGCGTTAAACTAGGGTGGCGCCACAGTAGCAACAGTGTAAACTCACGGCAGTAATTTTAGGTTATGTTTACAAAATTATTTTGGACTACGTAAATAGTTGAGGTTTCGTATACTGAGGTGTCACTAGCTACTCTAGTCACTACAAATATTAAATTTTCTAACACGACATACTTCAATCCGTCAACCACTGCTACATTCATACCATACCTTTTGCCTACGCTAGCGCCATTGTGGAGGGTTTTTGAACTGTTATTTACTGCTTATATCTGGACACTTTTTCCATTTTCGCCCCATATGAGACAGTTCTCCTTACCTCTACCTTCCATAATTATGAAACATACCTCTCCATAGACAACTGACAGTGTGACAGCATTGAAGGACTGCGAGTCGTTCTTCGCGGAGAAGTTGTCTTTGCCCTCGCCCTTTAGTTTGGCCACCTTTTCAGCTGTCATCTTCAGCATGAATGCCGTCAGCCATTTGTATGTGAGGATGAGATCTGAAAGTCAAGACAAGTCATTTATATTAGCTGTGACCATTAATGGTCCAACCATAAAGATGGAACCAAAATACCGGTGGCAAAAAGTTCCTGTTGGTGGTTCTTTGTGGTGAAGTTTGGCTCAAAATTTAGTTGACACTGATGAGTTGAGATTTAGACTATCTCGTTAGTCTATCTCATAGGTTCTCAACGTGGGCACTTGGGCAGTAACGCCCCCTCATGGGTGTTTGAGACTTTCAGGGGGCATACTCAGTAGTCGCACTTGGGCAAACTAGAGAAACAACTCTTTGGTCAATTATTTACATTGAAAACAACTCCTAACTTACCTTTTGTAGGACTTAACTATGTTTTGTTTCTACTTAAAAAAATACCAAAAGCATTAATTCTACCTCTGTGAAGTTTTTACTTATGCATTAAGTGCCATCCATAAATTCACACATCACACGTAAACGGGGAGGGATCAAAGTGTGAGTAGCGGTTGGACGGGTCATAAACATCGTGACGTCAATTGTGTCAATTGATTGGGGCTTTGTCATGACTCAGTATATGCGTTGCGCACACTACGCAACCCCGCCGCCCTCACCCCCGGCCCCACCCATAGCGCGGCCAACTAATTCCGCGCGGACTATAAATAACTTACTCGTAGGATCCATAAATTCAGTCACACTGTTCCACGGGCACTTCTGCTTCAGAAGCTGGTCCACATTGTCCAGGAACTGCAGTGACCCCAGGGGTGAGTCGTTAGCGGTGATTGTAGACCGCCTGGCCCATACGTTGAGGAGCCAATTGCTGGTCTGCTGCAGCAGAAGACTGTTCTCTCCTTCGTAGGTACAGTTTGCGTCGTTGTCGTTGCGAAGATCGCCGATTGCTGCCGCTGTAAATAGTTAATAGTGTATGATAATTAGATCATTTGAATTACGTCTGCCGCGTTTTAAAGGTAACTCATAAATACTTAAAACCGGAATCCAAGATGGCTATCAGCAAAAAATTTAATTACCGTGTGAGGTGCTATAGTTTGTGATGATTGTCTGGTAGATGTAATCTGCATTCGCGATTTATTCTCGAAAAAATAAACAAATATGAGTATATGGAAAAATAACTTTTAAGTTCTACACAATAAAGTTCAGTTTACGCTACAACTTCAAGCATTTTCATAACTTTTTCAATAGTGCTAGTCACTCTGAAATCAACTTAATTACCATTACTATAAAGTTGATATTTGTTTAACTTGAAATAATATGAATTTGAAACATTATTTGGATAGACTTTAAATACTAACAGTAGTTTGTAAGTCGTTTGTCTACTAACTAAATGGACGTTATGGGTCTGAAAAAAAATAAATATATTTTTTTTAATATCCGAAAATACAGTCCATGTCTAAATTCAAGATGGCGGCGATTATAAAAAGTGAACTTGTGGTGGGAATTTTTGTAACGGTTTTCAGTTTTCACTTCAATAAACAACAATAATTAATTATAATTATTGTTGTTTATTGAAGTGAAAACTTCTTTAGGCGCGTTGGGCATTTTTTGAGATGGGAAAAAACCATTGAACTCGCGCCACTGTTACCGTAAGCGACACCGCGCGATTTTTGTTTATAAGACGATTAAAAATATACCCGCTTCGGATGTGTTCGGTTTTAATTTATATTCGATGTGTCTGTGAGTGATAGCAAAATATTCTGTTAGTGTTTTGTTTTCACTTCTGTCGGCACTCCCGGAGGAGTGCCACTGTTTTTTTTGTTAACTATAACGGTAACACCAATTACATTAATTAACAAAGATATCTGAACAGGTTTGGTATACAAAAACTAACATGTAATACAGGACACCCTAGCATACTTTTTCTCACAAAACATCAGACATACACGCATAATTCTACTCCATTCATCGGCAAACGGATCACATTCAGGATTGGCGGTCAGGAGGGCGTAATGTTCAAGATAAACTCAGAAAGTAGATACATATGATATGAAAAAGTCACATTGGTATAGTACCAATGTGACTTTTTGATCCTTTTGTCGGTAGCGTTCAAAAAGTTACTAAATACAAATAAGATTACCTTTGAGATAGCCGTGTCCCCCGCAGGACTCCCTGCAGTTCTGTATGCCGTCCCGCGACGTCCAGCCAAACAGTGGCTTTACGGCCGATGACAGCGCATGCAACTCAATACCTCGGGCCGCAGCATTGTTATCTTCTCCTAATATCGCGAACAAAACAAAATAGCAGTATTGTAAAATTACTATTAATAGGCGTGGCGACAGTATCAAATAATCAAAGATTTAATGATTTTAGGGGAAAGTACACATTAAAAGGATTTAAAACACTGATTTAGTTTTATTTAAAAACTTGAGATTAATCGGATTTTCACTAAAATAAAAGATGAAAATACGGCATTCGGCCATTTTGACTGAAACGCCAATCACAGCGCATGACGTCACGCCTATGTAAACATCACTTGCGTTTTGTTGACTACTACCGATTACGCATTTGGATCGATTTTTTATTAATTTAAGTGTAATTTATCCACTCCACTTGACTCTACAACACGAATCTATAACAACATGGTTTCGCCTTGCGAGCTTTAACCATTGAACTCTTATTATTTGCTTGTTTGGGACATATATAAACACCTTGTTGGGAGTGGTTATTGATGTGTTTTTACACTGAGGCACTGCACACCACTTATACACTTTGGAATTCATTTTTATCAGATGAAATATGCAATGTTTGGTTTTGTCAACACGCGCAGTCAGAGGAAAGGTAAACACTAAACGTAAAATGTGTCAAATGTGTCAGCTTGACACATTTGACGTTTAGTGTTTACCTAGGCGTGACATCAGACCCGACGCCATGACACTGCGAGCTGTTTTCGCGCGCTATTGAAAAAATATTAGAAAAATGTCTTTAAACTTCGTTCAACTTTAGTTTATAACCGAAATATAGGTTTTTTCGTAAATAGTAAATGTGTATGTACATTACGGAAGAGGATTTCAAAATCATTCGTCATCCCTATTACACTAAACATCAAAAAATGGATTTAAAAGTCCAAAAGTGTTATCGACTATTACGCGAATTCTTAATAATAATAATACTCATCATCTACCTAGCCTTTTCCCAACAATGTTGTGGTCGGCTTCCAGTCTAACCGGATGCAGCTAAATACCAGTATTTTACATGGAGCGACTGTCTGTCTGACCTCCACAACCCAGTTACTGGGTAATACAATATCCCTTGGTAAGACTGGTTGTCAAACTTTCGGGCTTCTGACGACCGGTAACGACCGTCAAAGATCCACAAATGACAGCAGGAACCAACGGCTTAACATGCTTTCCGAGGCGCGGAGGGGTTTTGGTATGTAAAGATGGTCACCCATCCACGGACCAACCGCGGCAAGCGTAGCTTAACCTGATCAATCGACCCGTGCGGCTGTTATTACTTAGCCGGGTTTGTGGCTAAGTCATCTCATCTCATCATAGAATAATACTACAGTAAATAAATAGACTCACCCATGAAGCTGTTGATGGCCATGTTGATATGTGTGAAGCTCAGCCAAACAGAGAATATCTTCATGGCGTATGTGGCTGCCAAGTAAGGAAGCAGGCGGATTTGCTGAGAATGAGACATTATCCATACTATAATATTATAAATTCGAAAGTAACTGTATCTGTCTGTCTGTATGTTACCTTTTCACGTCCAAACCACTGAACGGACTTCGATAAAATTTGGCAGAGAGATAGATTGCATCCCGGGGAAGGACATAGGATAGATTTTATCCCGATTTTACCACAAGATCGACATTTATGCGGTTGAAATCGCGGAGCGCTGCTAGTATAATATACACTAGGGCTATGGGGCTCGAGTGCCCACATAGTATTTCGAGACATCGCCAAGCGGTTGGTGGACTCTTCACGTGACCAGAGGGCTGGATTATTTTTGGGCCAAAGAATCAGCATTTTGGGCACGTTTCCTGTTGACAACGATGCGGACGAATTTTTTGATGCCCTTTGATTATTTCCCGTCCTTTTTATATAATTGTTCATATTATTATTATTTTAAGACTATTAGCTTTTAAATTATGTAAACACTTTAAATAAATATTAAAATTATTGTATAATATTAATGTTTATAGAGAAGAGATAGGAAGCGAATGGTGTTTATTCACTTTTAGTATTCTGAACTTTATCTCCATAGAGTAACATTCAAATTACTGATCCTGTCCGCCTGAATCTTTCCTCTTCTGGGCCTCCCCCAATGACTTCCAGCTGTTTTCGTCTCCTAGCTATGATGTGGACAATTGTGTATTAATTTTGCCTAACTCGCCTTATAAGAAACGTTCAAATTATTATACAAACATCGAGAAGTCTGACTTCTGAAGAAATCTCGCGACATCTAAGAACGTTGCCATGATAAATGATATTTATTTCTTTATGTAGGTTTGTACAGACGCCAGCACATCAACTTACTACAATCTGTCAAATTTCTTTAATAGATTTTCAACTTTATCGCTAAAGCATAAGATGCAAAGTTGATTGGGAAAATTTGACAGTTTCGGATAGCTTGATGTGCTGGCGTCTGTACATAAACACTTTTACACATCACATTTTTTTATACCAGTTGATTTTAGAGTTTTCTATCTGACTACCCTGAGAAGAAAACCGAAATAAACTCAGCGGTCACAGTCTCTTTTGAATTAAAGACATTGTCTTGGTCAGATAATTTAAGACGAATTGAGCCTTAATCAGAAAAGACTCTAACCTGCTGCTGATACTCCAAGACCGGTGTCTCCTCCTCAGCATTCTCGGGCCCGAACTGCTTCCTCACCGCGGAGTATCTGATGGCTATGACGATAGCCTTCTGCAGGTAGTACGTGGAAATAGCCGTAATGTGGACCCGGCCACCTGGATGGGACATCAATTTATATCATTATTAGAAAAATTGACCGCTCATTGTGTCACCCTATGTATAAAATTTGTACATTTATATCTGTAATTTATGGTGTACTCTCTTTATGACAAAGAGTATTCTGTTTTATTCTATTCTCAAACTCAAAGCATTTATTTCAATTAAGCCATTTACAGACACTTTTGAATTGTCAAGAAGTTGGTCAGTCAGACTTAGCCGGTCTGTCGGCCTATTATAGCGACCCGCCCCGGCTTATTTATTTATTTAATACTTCAAGCACATAAATGTACAGAGGCGGACTTAATGCCATAGGCATTTTCTACCAGTCAACCTTTGGGTGATGCAGAGACAAACAGTGGTAGATGCAATCATGACCATTGAGGAATAAATATTCCCGGCTTCGCATGGTTTTTGCGATTTGACAAACATGGAATTTTCTAAACATTCCGGAATATTTTCTTTTATTTTTTATACCCTGTATGAGAAATCGAAGACGTGACATCTACTAAACCGCACTGGGCCCGCGTGGTGGATTTTGGCCCACTCCCTCACAGAGAGGATGCCTGCGTCCCAGCAGTGGAAAGATGAAGAGGCTGATTATGCTTATGGGAATCTGAATATCACATGTTTATACCGGTGGCAAGCTCCAGCGAAAGAGCCAAAATGGTCTCCGACACGCGACACCCTTTGCACGACAACATCCTTGTGCTAAAAAGGCTGGAAAGCCGAAACAGTTTTTAAAGTGTGTCGTCCCACTCACTGGCGAACCATCACAAGAGAGACTGAAGCTGTGGCGAGACAGTGCTTCCTTACCCAAACCGTTCGTCCCACTGAAGACCTCCCACCTGGACATGAGTTACCTTGGGTAACCTGGAAGTCTTTAAACAGACTCCGAACCCAGGTTGGCCGAAGTAAGGAAAACCTGTTCAGGGTGGAGATTCATAGACGACTCCGCCTTGGAGTGTAAATGTGGTCGTGTTTCACAAACGATGGGACACTTAATATCGTGTCCTGTGTGTCCTGTCAGCTGCGCGTTACAGGAACTGGTGGACGCTGGTGATGGCACCAAACAAGTAGCGGAATTCTGGGCCGAGTATTTAGATTGCTATCGACACGACAAGAAGAAGTTACCTGATAAGATTCCCAGGGCAGCTCCGAACCTCTTGCTCGGATCTTTGAAGGGTGTCTTATAGTTTCCGTTATCATCAACTCCTCCCAACTTGTCGAGTGCCGCCTCTTTCGGCAGGTGGTAGTTGTTGAACATTAAGAAACTGTAAGATAATAAGTAATTATCATCATCATCATTTCAGCCGAAAGACGTCCACTGCTGGACATAGGCCTCCCCCAAAGCACCATAAATTCGACCGGTTCTGTGCTTCTCGCATCCAACGGGTTCCTGCGGCCTTCACAAGGTCGTCGGTCCACCTTGTGGGAGGCCTCTGATAATTATGATATTATTTTAACTAGCTGCGCCTCGCGGTTTCACCCGCATAAATCTCGATCCCGTGGGAATATCGGGATAAAAGTACTCTATGTCCTAATCCAGGTCATGGTCTACCCATGTGCTAAATTTCATCACAATAATAATCGTTTATTTTCTTAAAAATGTAGGAATCCAAATCTGTTCAACAAACGTTCGTAAATAAGTTAAGAGCCAAGGCAAAACAAAAAACATGATAAAAAATGACAAATAAACTTGGTATTAAAATGACGTAATAATATGTAAATTCTGTTTTTACCATTCAATCATTTATCCTTATACCAACTACTACAATCTGCCAAATTTCTTTAATAGATTTTATACCTTATCGCTAAAGCATAAGGTTCAAAGTTGATTGGGAAAAATTTGACAGTTTCAGGTAGCTTGATGTGCTGGCGTCTGTGCATAGTACACCCACGTTTCGCCAATTACGTTTGAACCTCATGTGATACGGGGCGAGCCAATAATATAATAACCATCAACCGGGCAAAAATCCAAAATAAGGGCTGCCTAAGAAATTCCTGATGGAAAAATCCAAAAACACTATGCCCAACCAGGCAATCAAACCCAAGAACTCTTTGTCAGCATCACCACTTGTGAACAACAAGGCAGTTCAATAAAAAAAAAACAGTGGCACTCCAGGAGTCCCGACAGAAGTGAAAACTTGAATGAGCATAGTAATTTTATAAATATGTTTGAAGGTTATTCTTCCCAAAGAAAATGTACCGCGCGTTGATGTCTTTATAATGGCCAAAACTTAAAACAGAGGTGTCGGTTACGGTAACAGTGTCGGGAGTTCAATAGTTTTTCCCCCAACGCGCCTAAAGAATTTTTCACTTCAAAAACTCACATTAGAACTTGCTAACATACCCATTATCAACACCATTGAGGCCAATCTTCTCGCCAAGGTCGCCTACAATGACTCCGGGGTACGGTTTCAAGGTCTTGGGGTCTCGGATCGGTACCACGAACGTATGGAGACCATGGTTTTTGCCCTTCGATATCAGCATCGCATACACTATTGCGTGTGTCGCGCATTTGCCTGAAATTGGACACGAAACACATTATAGGACAACTTTTCAATCCATACGACGCCTTCGTTAAACGTAACACATTCAGAAACGGAATAAAAAGTGGCCGTCTGGTGGACAGCCCACTTGTTCTCACACAGAGAAGGCCTGAGTCTCAGCAGAGCGCATATTGGAGGCTGATTATATTATAATCGATACTGGCTGGTCGTGTCAGAGTCAACAGGACACACAAGAAATATTTTATTATTACTTCGAATGAAAAATAAACTCTTTAAATTGAAACTTACCCAACGATCCGACCCAGCACTTCGCCGCCTCAAAATCAGCACTGTGCATAACAAACTGCCTTTTCTCCGGCACATATGTAGCCGTAGTCCTCATGCCCTTCGCATTAGACCCATGGGCCACTTCGGTCAATGCAAAACACCCCCCGATCTTAGCCTTCTCCACATCTTCGATGAGGTGGAAGTGGTGACCCTTCCCGTTCCCTTGGATTGCGTTGCTGAACATCCGGAAGGTTAGGGAAATTTTGACGGCTAAAGAGCTGTCGAACATAAACATGGCTTCGCTCTCAGCTTGGAATGACTTCGGGTCTTCGGCTATCTGAAAGTTTGGTTCTTTTCAGTATTTCATTAATGGTACAATTAGATATGGGCAAGCATAGCATGGGACGCTCCTAGCTAGATGGACCGATGACCTTATGAAGGTGGCTGGGACAGACGGGATGCAGAAGGCCTGGGAGTCTGGGAGAGGGCTGCGCCACAACACCCTGTCCTCTCTCAACGCCTAGAACCCAGCAGTAGACTGCGCTAGGCTGAGATGGTTGATTGAAAACTAGGAAACGTGAGAAGATTATCCTTTGCGTATCGAGACTGCTTTCAGCTATTGAAAGCACATTAATTAAGCCGTCATTCTGGCAGTTATTTAATAGGTAGGTACTGGTATTCTGGTACAGTCGTTAAAGGTCCTTTGGTTTTATTTCAAATGGCACTGGGGCGTAGTGATAAGCCGTAATGGAGTTGCAAAGTGCATCAAAATAGACATTGAAATTTGCCTGCCGTGTGCATGTAGACTTCTGGGAGTGTCCGTAGTCAGTAAAAAATAGTAGATTGTTTGCCAAGAGAGCAAACAACTATTTTGAAGACGAGAGTATTTCGTAGAATCCTGATCGCAGCGAGGGATACAAAGTACGTCACACGAACTTAAAATAGTGTTGCTCCCGAGGTGGACACTCTACTTTTTATCACCCTCTATGAAAAAATAAGTAAGTGCAACTTATGAATAAGAATAGTACGTTTATTTATACAATACAATTACTTGAGGAGGACATAATCATTATTATAAAACTAAGTAAAATCCTAATTTGAGTAAACAATTACGAACGAAGGCAGAATGCTTCTCGCGCGTTTTTTTATTTTTTCACAAACTTTCTTTTTTAATTTGGCTCGCGCCTTTTACTTTATCATAAAGCCTGTAACTTGTTCATACAATGTCGTGATTGATCTCTTTGGTCATTGGAACTTTTACTAACAATATCCACATTACAAATTCAAATCACTTTTAGTCCCTGGGATTAAAGAGCTATTTTAGTCTCTGTTTACGAAGAATACACTATCTCTTTTTGAATAGATGTGATAAAAACAATATGTTAAGTATGTTAGAGACCGTTTTTACCACATTTAATGATACAGCGAAATCCATTAAGCTTGGGTTACACGTACTTCATAAGGCCCAGGTCAAGACCTTTATTTACATTTAAATAACACTCACTTATTTAATTCCAACTTTCAATGGACTTGATGTGATTGTGAAGCAAACGGTATAAGTAGTATGTAAATTTTTATAGTGAACTTCAATCAGGATTTATTTTAATTCATTATGTCACGTGACATTTTTTAAAGTTCAAGTTCAAAATACTTGATATCTCTAATATTTACTAAGGGAAAAGTGCCCAGGGTTTTACTATTAGTAAGGTTAATTAAGATAAAGAAGATTAATTACACAACTTTTTGCCCAGACAATTAATTATACAACTTAGGTCATGGAATGAATGGCCCCCTTTTATTTAATTAAAATCATCATCTTCCCGCCCTTGTACAGCTCGATTCAAACTTTATAGTGGCTCGGAACATGAGGAGAGTCACGGCGCAGTAACAAATTTATATGTCAGCGGGGGCGAGGGGCGAGTAGCGCACTTCAGAGCCGCCATAAAGTTTGACGCGAACTATACCATGTTACTTGGGTTTGGCGCAACACATTTTCTCTTTCCATTCTCCTCTGTCAACCATCATGCTATCATTCACTCCCTTTTCATTCATATCATTCCTCACAGAATTAATTAATTTTTTCTTTGACTGTACTCTCCCTTTCCATCTATCAATATTTCACAGCTGCTGCTTCTGCACTGCTGGGGAGTTTGTTGCGCCACTTCTTCTTCCCAGCGAAAGCACTATTAGGAACTGGTGAAGGGCGTTTTGGGAGACTGTCTTATATAATTTTGACATTCGAAAAGTGCTGATTCTCAGCCTATTTTGAATAAAAGACTATTTGATTTACTTAAAATATTGACCAACATTTGTTTGGAGTTTGTTGATTTTCGTTTTTTGCAGGAAAAGAGTTCCTGGAAAGACACGGAAGAGGCCTTTGCGGGCAGTGGGACATTATGGGCTGTGGAAAAAATAATAATGGCTAGAAAGAGGTTGAATTCTGAGATGACAACTATAACCATAAATGGAAGAAGAGAAAAGAATTCGTTTTTTAAGTGAAAACATCTTTAGGCGCGTTGAAAATTTTTTGAGATGGGAAAAAAACATTGAACTCTCGCCACTGTTACCGTAAGTGACACCACGCGTGTTTTGATTTTAAGACGATTAAAAAAACCGCTGCGGATGTGTTTGGCTGCCCTCGGGATGTACTCAGTTTTAATGTATTTTATTGTAGATTTTGATAAAGAAAAGAGGATGTTGAAGTGGTGCCGTTTACCTTTTCGAAGCGTAAGAACTGTTCATTATAGATAGTGTACATCCTCTTTGTGGTGATCTGTCTCTCATCATCCAGGACTCGAGTGGCTTCCGTGTGTTTGAACAAAGGATGACTCTCCATGAAGCTCCATATGTCATACTGAAACAAATAATTTACTAGCCTTTAGAAGAAAAAAATCTCTTGCTAGCTTAAAGTTTTTATCCAAAGGTTGGTCAGTGGGTCGTCTTAGGGTTTGCATCTTCCTTATTATTAATTTCTTGTAATTATGAGCCTTGAGAGTCCCGCTGTACGGCCAAGGCTTCCCTTCTGTCTTTAATGTTTTTTCATTTTTCCTTACATGCTTAGAATATTCTCTTAAACAGGCCTCCTAGTTTGAGAGACAGGGTTTATATTTTTGTAGCTTTTTAACTGGATAATTAAACAATATATATTTAACAATAATTTATTATTTCTTACTATACTTACTGCAATCACCAATGTCACTAACAGAGCTACTTAATATTAAAAAACCGGTCAAATCCCTCGTTACGCGAGTCAGACTCGCGTACCGAGGGTTCCATTTCACTGAGGGTTCAGGTATGTAAATAGTTTATCACCGGTTTTTTTTTAATATTTGAGTTGATTGAATGAAAGGTAAATTGCGGTTTACGATTTATGAAACGACATATTAAAAAAAACTACTTACTAGATCTCGTTCGAACCAAATTTCGGTGGAAGTTTGCATGGTAATTTACATCATATATTTTTTTTAAGTTATGTTAAGTAAATTATGTTAAGTAATATATGCAAACTGCTTTATCATACTTACTTTCAATTTTATCGTGTTCAATGTATCGTAAACCAGTTTCATTCGCCGCCAATCGAACGATGCCTTCTTCCTGTAATTATCTAATGGTCCTTTTGGCAAATCCGGTAAATACTGCTTTAATTGTTCGTCAATGATTTGTTGCTTCTCCATTTTACTTTTATTTAACAAACTTCTTATAGCACTTCACTTCTTATTATCGTGAACCGTGAACCTTTGAACTGCGCCAAATTAATTTGAGTACAAAAGTCAAATGTTTACAAGCGGTGTTATCAAAGATTTACGATAGAGTTATTTATCTATTATTTAGAGGATTTAATAGATATTCACTTTAGCAGATTATCAGCTGCTTGTTATCAATAACTTCGAAAGTTCAAGACCCTAGCAAACAAACAATCAAGGCTACTCTCTCTCTAACGAGAGAAAACAACCAACGAAGGATCTACAAATCACAGAACTACAATGACGAGAAACGTCAACGTCAATGAACTTTTTATTTTTTTAATTTTTATCAATCACGATGAAGTACGAGCGCGAGCGTGACGTTGACGTGTGTTTGTTGTTTAGTGTTGCGAAAGGTCAACTAGTAATCAATTATAATTTTAGTTAACTATTTTTCTTAATCGAGTTCAATGTTACCTCGGAATATAATAATCACTTAGATATATCGAATTATAAATTATGTTTAATCATTAACAACTATGTTTATTAAAAGTAAAAAAAACCCCGCTGCTTTAACTGCTATTCATTTTTTTTTTAAGTAGAAAATACTGGCAACAAAAAATATTGAGTTATTTCTCATCTGCTGTGATGGAATGGAATATCTCTATTGTATCATCTTTCGAATCGTATTTTGAGAGACAAGATCTGCACTGCACTTATCACTTAAAATTACAATTTTATTTATTTCAAGACCACGCTATCGCATTATGTATACACCTGTAATGAGTAATGATGACTGAGTGGTAAGGGAGATTTTGCATACTATAAAATTAATAAATACATTTTGACGAAAATACAAACTTTACTACTTCATTTATTAGACAATAATGTATTTTTGTTATGAAATAAATAACTTGAACTTAGAAAAAAATATTTGCTTGTTAACAAAAATAATGCAAATCCATTACTCCATTAAAAGTTTATAATTTCGTGTGTGAAACGTGATATAAGTATAACAAACGGTAAACATTAGCATTTTAGTTCTTGTCGATAAACAGCTGTAACCATCTCACCGTGAAAACTTAGGTGAAGTGAGCGTGGAGTGAGCTGTCAGTAGTGTCAATTCCTAGCAAAAACAAACTCACTTCTCCTAAGTTATCACGGTGAAATTTTTACAGAATCGACCGGCAGAACTATGCATGTTTCACGTGGATATTACGTGTCATGAATATTGAAAATTTAAATACTGATAATCAATTAATTTGCAGAGTAGATAGGCGATTGGATATTGTCCACCATTCAACCCACCACTAGACCACTATATAGTTTTATTGGTGACAGACTTTCATGTCAAACTTGACACCTGTGCTTGACTTGACACTGACATTAGGTACCAGTCGCTCGCCTCGCTCTAAATTCCTAATGTTGTTACAATTATTGTGCATTTTGTATCTACTTTCTCTTTTTAACCCCCGAGAAATTGCTTCTTCCTATTTCATCCAATCTGTCTCGAATTTCGGATTTGACCTGGAACGAAATTAAATTGGAATACTGAATAGCAAAAAGTTGGAACAACAACAATAATTTGAAAACAAAGTGTAAATTCATATTAAGGATATTGAATCTTCGAATTATCTACTGCAATGGACTTGGGTATGTATTCAATACCAGTAAATTAATTATCTTTGTCCTTGCATAGCATTGGAAAGTGGAAATGAATTTCAGAATAAGCTTTACAATGTTTTGAGCGATGTTTATGTAGTTAATCATCACTGAAATTAATCCATAATTTATATAAAATAGTGTTTGACGACTTATTGTGTAAGCTTGTGCAGAAAATTGTAACATTAAAAGTTATCCTCAACTTTTTATAACTTCAATACATGAAAGTCAGAGTTTCAGCTTTTTTTTATTATAGATGGAATGCTGAATTTTCATACATACCTACAACTGTTTGATTTTTTTATTAATTGTCTTTTGAAGTACTTTGTGGGTAGGTTAAAACTTCATTTAAAAGAATAGATAAATACCTAATTTAAACAGTATAAACATTATCCTTCTTTTGGGACAGTCAATTTCCGTACAACCAGACAGAATAATATTTTCACAGGATGACAGTTAAAATATATAATTATAAACACTGGTACTGTGTTTGGGTTTTATTTTTTATAATTTCCCATTTGTGAACAACGCTCAGTACTTACAACTTAGTCGGGAAAGACCAAAGAAGTAATGATGGATGGAGTGGATTGTGTGAAATATATCTAGAAAGGGAGAGACTTTGAAGATGATGGCTAATTGAGCTGTGAGGAAGAAGAAATGCTGCATCAATGCAGATGTATTTTATGAACTCGGCTGCCCCATTTCAAAACCTAGTAAGGACTTAAAATGAAATTTTACAGGAGGATAAACGTAATATTGGTCAGCCTATGGAATGTATTTTTTTTTAATTGGTTAAAGTGACTTACTAGGTTTTAAATGGTCACTAGGGAGTGAAAGGTGCACTTACTAGGTATCGATGTTTAAATATTGTATCTCCTTTTATGTAAGTTTAAAACGCTGATGTTTTTGTATGTATTTGGTAGAGACCTTCTAGGTTAGCAAGATTATGCAATAAAAAGATTTTTGTAAAAAGTGTCCCTTACTAGGTTTTGAAATGGACAGCCGAACTGCTAAACAATGGAGTAGTGAAATCACGAAAAATATTTATTTAATACTAGTTTCTGCCCGCGACTTCGTTTGCGTGAAGTTTCTCGTTTTAACATAAAACATAGCCTATGACACTCAGGGATAATGTAGCTTCTTATTAGTGGAAGAATTTTCGGGATCAAATCAGTAGTTCCGAAGATTACTCCCTAAAACCTCATAAACTTTTGCTCTTTATAATATTAGTTTAGATAATATAATTTATTAGGGTCATTTTATTAAATTTTTTCTGTTTTTGAATTTTAATTGTATATCTGTGTCTGTAACCTACTTACACTAGATGTTAAATTAAATTGTTACTAACCTTATGGACTCCTGTCTGAAATAAAAGTTTTCTATTCTATTCTATTTTTGAGGTTCTGGCTCCATCGGTTACATTCGATGATTTTGCCAATGTCAAGGTATGAGAAGATAATGATCGTAAAAAGTTTTCTATTCTATTAAACATTACATAGGTACAGACGCCAGCACATCGAGCTACTACAATCTGCCAAATTTCTTTAATAGATTTTCAACTTTATTGTTAAAGCATGAGGTTCAATGTTGATTGGGGAAATTTGACAGTTTCGGGTAGCTTGATGTGCTGGCGTCTGTACATTATTTACAGTAGAATATTGATTATTATTATTGATTTATTTTCATTCTTGATATAATCATCTGGCTTTCGTATATCGAAAGTTATTCTGAAACCTACCCCCAACACAAATATTCTTACTTATATTATTATTTTGAACTAGGGATGCCGCGATACGCCTTTTTGCCGATACGATACCGATACCGATACTCTTATAAAAATATCGGCGATACCGATACCGATACCGATACGCTTACTGAATTCAAAAAGGAAGGTAGATTAAATAAAACACAATTAATTAATAGTTTTAGTAATCAAAATTAACATTTATAAGATTTTTATGGAATTAAAAATCTTATTTGCATGGAAAGATACTACGCGCAACAACATTCAACCTAACGAAATGGGATAGATGTGCGAGTGCGAGGCCAAAGCGGGCGGGCGTAACAAAACACTGAATAAAGCGCGGGGTTTCCCCGAGCATAGTTGGTTCGTGCCTCGTTTGCAACGAAATAGACGGCACAACACGCGCGTTTACATTACATTTTTAAAGCGTAAAAGTATCGTTGCATCGGTCATAAAAATATCGCCGATACCGATATATCGGCAAACCTGAAGTATCGCCGATATATCGGTATCGGTATCGGTATCGGATGCATCCCTATTTTGAACCATCTTAATTACATTCACTGCTCAATGAAGAAGCAGTTATTTTAAATAAAAATAAAATCTTATATTTATGTTTATGTATGTACAGCCAACTAAGTACACGTCCATCGTAATAGTTGGACTTTAACAGCACCTTAATTTCGTAGCAATAAAGGCGATTTTCGTATTTTAAAATCAAAATCATTTATACAAACTATTTATTTGTAAAAAAACAAAACTGCGCCACAGTCAGGTAAAAAGGGCTCCTTTTAAAAGGGCCTTTAAGATTCCCTACACGGTACACCACTGTACTACAAGCGCTACGCAAACTAAAAAACAACCGACTTCCAGAAACACCCCCCTACAAACTGAAAAATAACTTTAATTTCGGAAGTCGGTGTCGTTGGTTCTGTATTTTCGTTTTTTGACACCGACTTACGAAATTAAAGTTATTTTTCACCTTGTAGTGTTTTTTTCGGAAGTCGGTTGTTTTTTTTTTTTTGAAAAAAGTTTTTATTTTTCACTTTTTAGTTGTACCTACCTACTCCAAACAAATTCATATAACACTACTTGCTATGTGAATATCAGTGACAGGAAGCTATTGAACACTACTCCTTTAAACAGGATACAGGCGTGATGTTATGTTGTACGTATATAATTGCGTAAACAATGCATACATATGCTATAGCAGCAATCGCGGTTGATTTGCTGGCATTTATTGAAGAGTTCCGTTGTCTGTCTCCGAAACTCATCATCAGATCTGTACGAAATTTAAATGCCACCATTTAGGAATAAATCTCTTTCGAACAAAATAATATTTGCGAATCCGTCTATAGTATATGAGGGAGTTGTGCCCGAACATACATTAAAAAAAACTTTTTTCTAAATACCTCGTGTCATAAACATGATAATTTAAAAAAGTACGTACTAGGTACATACAGTCCAGAGGACTGGGCTGGGACACTTAAAAAGCCAATCACGAAATGGAAGCGATGCAATATGCACGTAAGCTATTAACTCGGGCACATTGATACGAGTCTGCCGATGCCGGTCTGCGCGAACCTCGGTCCTGTTTGCAATAAATTCCTTCACTTTTAAACCCTGCCAATACTTAATTATGCAAAAAATTCTGAATCACATCCGGGTTTGAGCCCGGTTGATGGCAATTGGCTCGCCCCCTTCTACATTCACACCCGAAATGCGGTCGTAATAAAAAGGGGGCCTACTGTCTACTCTTTTACTGGCTTTATGTTCATCTACGAAGATACGGGTCCGTCCGAAATTACTTTAAAACTTAAACCCTACACCCGATTAATTAACTTTTTCGGACGGGCCAGAACGTCATTTTTAGGTCGGGTACCAAACTATTATTATATTAGGTGATACGGAGAAGGAATCGCCCGTAATGGGGGATTTACACTGGGTGAATTTTCGTCGTGCATTACACAGTGCACATCCCATTTACACAGTTCCATAAAAATCGCAGGGGACTAGTTCATTTTGCATCAAAATGTCGACCTTTATGCGGCGGGCGATCGCCTGCGACTGAGCATTTTCACGATCGATTTTAGTCACCCGCCGCATGCGACCTGTCGCCGCACAAGAAAAGTCGAAACCTACTCTACTTTGGAACTTGCGATTGTAATCACCTGCGGCTGCGGCCTAGCCAAATTGCCATTTAGGCAGCCGATTTCCGCCGATAGTCACCTGTGTAAAGCCCGCATTACTACGGATTTTGTGCTAAAGGAGTACACCTCCTGCTTAGCCCACCCCACCGGAGTATACAGGCGTGAAGTTATGTTCTGAATCATTTTGTTTTAATCTTTGCGGAACACGCGTAGCCATGATTGCTCCTGCGAGGCTGCGACTGACCACTGTTAAAAATCGATACGGGAAAATTACTCATTGCCTCGAATTCATCGGAACGCGCGTCGCTGTGGTTTCCATAACACAATCGGCCAATCACAGTTATGCCAATAATTTAATGACAGGCCAATTGTGCGGATACAGTAGCAGTTGCCAGCATTATAAACGTACGGTTCGCAAAGACCTTTGTAAAATACTAACACACTAAAAACAACGACCAAAAAGTCTTTGCCACTTTCACTCCGACTTTTCAAGGAGGGGTGTTAAATTATATCATTTTCACCTGGGATGTGGTCCACTGGACGTGGGAAGGAACTTCGGTCCCTCTTGCGGTCCGTGCAATCGTGCTGATGGACCCGTCAACGGTTATGACCCTCAGACGTAGGCCTCCTGGATGTTGCAAAGACAGGATAGGATAGAAATTTTCTTTTGAAAAATGTTAGTTCTGCATGTCCAGTGCTCTTTGTGTTCCTTGTAGGAAAAGTAAAAGTCAAATCAATTATTTCCAGTAGGCCTTTAAAAGTAGGTAGTTCTAGCATGACTACACGACCTCAGCTCATTGTTGAGAAAAGCGATTGTAATTTATTACAATGGGGAAATGTCATGTCTATCTAACAGGTTGAAGGTTCCCAAGGAAAACTGCCATTCTTGTTTATATAAAAGCAATCACTTTGTCTTAATATCCTTAACCCGTCAAACCATCTCCTACTAGAACCCGTTTGTATGCGCGTAACGGTTTTCACGATTATATTTATCTCGGTTCGAGTTTGTTTTTCTTATGAACAATCGCTGGTTCATGCGACATTTTGTCGTTTAAATTAACTATACCTACTGTCTGATAAGTAAAATATACCAAAGATCGACAACTTCTTCAAAACCAAAACCTCTTAAAAGGCCAAGCGGGGCCATAAAATAAATACCTAACCATTGGTTTCTTATCCAGATTTATAACATCCAAGAACAGGCAAGCGCGGACTCAAAACTTAAAACCTCGGACGTTACGAGCCATCTCATAAAATAAAATATAACATTTTCTAAACTAAGTTTATTTTATTTTACTGTGCAGACGTGTATCTTGAAACGTTTCAACTGAGATTTTCTCCGGTCCCGCAAACCATTTTGGTTTGGTTCATATTATTTTATTGCAAAATGTTTTCGAACTGTACTATACATATTTTTTACTGCTCGTCTTTTGTTTGCTTCTGTATTTTCTTCATAAATAGCTAGCTGTTCTGTGTGGTTATCGAATGACCTTTTCCAAACGTGGTTATTCGGTATTTGGCTGAATAGTGTGAAAGTGGCTGAACTCCCGATCTCTTCAGTAAAAATCTCAGTATGAAAACTTATGTGAAGTAAAGCTTACTTCACATAAGTTTTCATACTGAGACAATAGTGTGAATCCCTGAGGATTCGTAGGATCTAAATAGCAATGCTGTTGGCATTGCTTTTCTGTAACCATTTTACAATGAAAACTTAGGTGAAGTGAAGTGAGCGTGAAGTGAGTAGGTACTTTATAAGGTCGTGAATCTCTTCAGTCGATTCTACCGAGAATGCTTACGTATTCAGCAAAGATAAAGAAAACTGTAAACATACAAATATAGCGCCGTTCAGTGCTATTCCAGACGTCATATAATTTTGTTGTTTTATTGTAATAATGTTAGCTGTATTTTAGAACGCTCTAAAGTAGCTATACTAGATTCGTTTCAATCATAACCATTTTACTGTATCTCAGTATACTAAGTACAGACGCCAGCACATCAAGCTACCCGAAACTGGGTATAGGTAATAGGTATATATCAATAGGTATTGAATCTATTATGGTAATAATATCTAATGGGCGTTTTACTTCACAGTCGTGGTCGTGACTTTGAGGACGAGTAGCAATGAAAAATTAAAGATTTTATAAATTCATGATTTCGAGAAACTACGAGTCGATCATGGGATCAATGCCGTAGTGTCCTACGACATTGACCCCGTGATCAGCACGCGTAGCATGACCATGATGATATGGATGGTCCATAGAAACTGTTTTGTCGACGGAAGAATAGACAAAGTGACAGATGAAATTGACAGATAAAATAGACAAAATGACAAAGAAAATACACAAAATGACAGATAAAATAGACAAAATGACAGATTTCTATAGAAATCTGTCTACAATCTGTCATTTTGTCTATACTTCCATCGACAAAACCCGTTTCTAAGTTTTTCATGCTACGCGTGCTGCTGTTTACTTAAAATCATTTGTTTTATTGCTATTACATAATAGATACCGATACATACTCATGGCATGCGTAATAATTCACTTTATTATATAATCCGAAGGATTTTCTTGAAATAAATTCCTAACCCATAGTTTCATATGCTTGAAAAATAGGTCTGCTCGACAGTGTAAATAACGCAATTAATGTTGTCGAATTGTCGAAATGAAAGGCATTGCAATCGTTGCTAATGCGTTACGCAATTATCACGTACTCCCGCTGGTCTGTGATGTAGGTTGCCAGGTTATAAAAAAAGCTCTGAATACTCATTTTGAATGGCTTTCTTTTAACATAAAACCGTCGCGTTGTTATGCCAATCAGTGTTGCAAGTTACAATGATATAGCAATACCTAGGCTGCGATTGAATATATCCAATAAAACGAATATAATATCCTCTTAACAACCATCGTACTAATTACTATGCAGCCATACAGTAGAGTGGCTGCCTCGGCGCCCTCTGCAATTGTCTGTCTCGTTCAATGGAGTTCGGAATGAAAAACCGCAGTTTGAATGGGAACAAGAGAGAAATTGTGTATAGGGCAATCACGGTGATTGATTTTTTACTTCGCGTTCAATAAATTGAAGTGTTTTGATGCAGACGTATTGTGTTTTTTTTGTTGTTTTACATTGAGATTTTTCTTATTAAGTTACATTTTATGCTCAAAAAAAAGATACTTTAGAGAATTAAATTCGCTGCCAAAATAGAAAAGAAAAAAAAGATATGAAAGTAAAATAGGTTTAGTTGGCACAGAAACGTGTACAAAAATAAAGCGTGTAAAATGAAACCGAGAGTAACTTGTACCTACTCCCGTCATTGTAATATTTTTTTGTACTGGATCATACCTGGAAACCTTCTGGTTATGGAGATATTAGATTTATATTACGAAAACAAGTTTTTAGTGTTATAACACAACTTTTAATACCCCCACAGCGCCTGGACCGGTGCATGCACCCATAAGCACAATGTTTTGCGTGTGTTAGTTACATTGCGCACTACCGCAAACAGCAAATAATTATGTGCACCAAAAATAAAAGTAGTTTCCCAGCAATTATTTTTATGCAATGTTACTTAGTTTGATGTACAGAATGCGTAGTTGACAGCTCTGGAGACACAACACAGCCGTATAAGACACACCCTGTATAAGATAACTCGAATAAAAAAAAAAAATTAAACCAAACTAAAATAAAATTGTTACCATAGACATGCGCTAACCGGCACCTCACACAAGACTGCTATTTCCTAGAGGGAAAAACTAAATAAGATTTTCCAAGTAGCAAATTGCATCCGAAACCTCAAGTTTGCGTCGAAACCGTGACAATGACAGCAAGAGCAATGAGGCGGTTAAGATTTAATTAGGTTTTAATAACATCTTCTATTTAGATATTGGACATAAATCCTTAGGACGAACATGCACCCGAAATCAAGAAAAAGTTCAGTGCATCTTTTTCTTTCTGTTTCATTTTGAAAAGGACAGAATATAAATTTTACTTTAGTTCTGTCAAATTAAGATACTCCATAGAAAAGTTTAGACGTAATTAAAAAATTAGCTACTAATAATACATCAATTTACGTCAGGCGCTGACTAATTTGACAGGACTAAACTAATATTTATCTTCTGTCTTTTTCATAATGAAATAGAAAGAAAAAGATGCACTGAGCTTAAATTTAGTTTAGTTTGTGAACAAGGGAATCGGCGCCAATATCTAAAAATTCTTATAAAGGTTAGCAATGAAAGTACATAGGTACATATTACCAATATTAATTTACATTTTATCAAATCTATATTGACGAAAAGTTATTCGACGATCTACCGTTTAGAATTTCATGCGTAGTTTGTATTATTTTAATATAATAATGGATTCAATTTTAATATTATAATTTCGAAAACTGAGGTGTTATCTACACAAGGCTTTTATCAAATCGCCAATAATACGTGTTTAATATTCCATTCACGTAAAAGAGTTTCCTTGTAGGCTTGACGAAGTGTTGACTGTGCTATTTATTATCCTCATAAAAAAACTAAGTTCCTCCGTTTTGGACTTTTGGGCTTTCGGTCGTCAGTACCGATTTGAGTAGCGAGGGTGGTGCACGCCCTTCGCTCCAAAGTTTCCCGCCAATATGTACGCGAGAGGTACGTTCGCGTTGTTTAGGAAAAATGTTTTATGTTGAGTAGTAACAGTTTGAAATTAATTTGCAAATCAATTAAATTCGCGTAAAATAATGGTATCATGGAGGACAATATAGGAAAAATTCGTTTTTTTTTTAAATATAATTATTTTATTGTTTCAGTTGTAACGTTGGTGCTAATTCTCGCTTACATAGAATGTATTCAAAGTTTTGGTAAGTTTTATTTTTATTATTTTTCTTACAACTTTTAATACAGCACATCTGTGGGATCAAATACGATTTAAAATCGTAAGAGGCAATTACTATGTGCAAAAATAGTTATTAGACATTTTATCGTCCCATTTGATAACAATACCATAATTATTATATTTTGCTGTGAAGTTGTGAACTAAAACCGGGATATTACAATCGGATTCTTATCTATCAGTCTCAATATTTTTGCAGATTACCTACATCAAGAAAAAAATATTTAAAACAAATACCTTCTAAACTCGAGCTCTTTTAGGATAGTTTATTTTAGTAACCTAAGAATAAGTTAAGGACTAACAATTATTGTACTTTTGTCTAACTTTAAACATACCGTTTCGACACTCGTTCCAAGGAACGTTTTTATGTATGCAACCAGTGTTTCTCTTTCCAAGTGAATAATTGTATTCTGTTTTTGAGAAATAAATGTCTTAAACCATAAAACATAGATTTAAAAAAATAATGACTTCATTTATAGTGACAGGTTCATAGTAACCTGCTGTTCAAAAATATTTTAGTTTAAAACAGACAGCGTGTATAAACTAAAATTACTCGTAGGTACTCGGACTGATTTCATACGCAATCGAATATTTTGATGGTTTTTCTTACGGGCGCCTCTCGTCAGTAAAAAGGCACTTATTTTGGCCATTGTAACTATATCGTAGGTAATCCCCGTTTGACCCGCTCGGAGGTTGAAAGTTTGTACGCCTCGTCGCGAGTAGCAGTTATACCGACTCATTTCATGGTTTCAGCCAGCAATAGTTTAATTTAAAGGGCTTATAGGACCTAAACGCAAAAATGCAAGTTTTAGAAACAATAAAAGTATATGATCGACTATAGTAAACAAAATCAGAAAAATATATGAGGTTCTTCAGGATATATGCTAGGTAGATAGTGCTTTGAAAACATAATACATACAACTAAAGGCTCCTTCAAACAGGCGCGATACGACACGCGACACAAAGGCACCGCGAGTCGCGCAATGAGCGGTGCCTTTGTGTCGCGCGCGATTATATTGCGTGTCGCGCCTGTTTGTAGGAGCCTTTATTCCAAATGATCTGCTAATTTCTCTATAGTTCTAATTTCTTTAACATAACAAACATAATCAGCGTATAATGTTCCCACTGCTGGGACACAAGCCTCCTCTCAGTGAGAGGGAGTGGGCCGTAATCCACCACGCGGGCCCAGTGCATGTTGGTAGATGTCATGTCTTCGAATTTTTGGTTTTACGACATGGCGGTTTCCTCACAATGTTTTCCTTCACCGTTTTAAGAGCAGTGGTGATGAAATAATTTACACAAAGTAAAGCGCCTGTCTGGGTACGAACCCACGACCTACAACTCGGAAGTCGCGGCTGTTACCACTTGGCCACCACTACTCTGATTTGTTTGGTCCATGCCTAAAACTTCGAGAAAATTATTGAATTTTAAACTTTATTCTCACAAAAAGTTCTTTACAAAATGTAATGCAACGTTGACCATTAAGACTGAATTTAACGTCACTTTTTGTAATTAGAACTTGAACTTTGTCGGAATAAACTTCGAAATTCAAAAATGGCTTGGTGGTTTAAGTCTGGGCTTAGAGATAAACATTGTTTTGTAATAAGGCCGTTTACTTAAACCACATAGCTACACGTCCCAGAATGTGAGTCAGGTCGAAAGACATGGCAGCCGCTTTACATCCGAAGGCGAAGCCAACCAACCGTTCTGACTTTATTTCCAAACGATTAGTCGCACTTCGATTAATTCTGAAGCAGTACGTGGATAAATCTCACTTTGATATCGAATTTATCACGAGATTCGTGATTTTCACGTTTCATTGAACATTTTCCACCTTTGATAGACTAGGTTCTTGATGTAGGTTCTCGATCAAAGATTTATTTATTATAAACGGTTTTGAATTTAAGTGGAAGTAATTGGTGTTGTTTCGATTTGTAATGGGACTTGTAATTGAGTATTTTCTTACTTGCTTAATTACCTACTTTTTCTTTGAAACTTTTAAACATTTATGAATGTGTTTTTGAGGGTTCCGTACCCAAAGGGTAAAAACGGGACCCTATTACTAAGACTCCACTGTCCGTCTGTCTGTCACCAGGCTGTACCTCATGAACCGTGATAGCTAGACAGTTGAAATTTTCACAGATGATGTATTTCTGTTGCCGCTATAAAAACAAATACTAAAAACAGATTAAAATAAATATTTAAGCCCCGCTTCGCGGAGCTGCTATTACTGTGAAAAGGGTTCGCTCGCTCTTGCATCCCGATCGCAACCATGCAAATATAATTAAAAAAGTAATTATGTAAGTAAAACCATGTAAGTAAAACCAATTACAAAAAAAATATTTTTGCCTATATTTTTTTTATAACAAATCGTTTGACTAAATATTTATTGTCTAAAGATTGTTTGCTGTAATAAATCATTTGATTAAAGACTAAATGACATTATCCTTGTTAATATTCTGCCAAGTAAAAATTTGACCAAATGAAAATGTGCGTACTAAAATCATTCCAAACATTGCATTGGTATAATAAAGTTTGCTAATATTTGTTTGGGTAGTGAAATTTTGGCAAAATCTTTTCGGCGAAACGGCAGGATCCCGCTTTAGCGATAAAGTTGAAAATCTATCAAAGAAATTTGACAGATTGTAGTAGCTTGATGTGGTGGCGTCTGTACATGTCAAATCAAAATAATCCAACACTGAATACATAATCATATCCTTCAATTATTGAATCGAGTTAGAATCCCTTGTCAGCAGCGAGTCAGCGACATGTCGATACGCTCGAGTTGAATTTTAACCAGTTTCGGTCTGTATGTACTATGTCATTAGTTTGTAGTTGTTTGCTAAAGTTGTATGTTTGTTTGATAGATTCAAGGCTGTATACATACTTGACTAAGTTCCTTAGTGGAGACAAAGGTATAGAGGTATGAGGAACAGTGTGTAAAAGTACACTTATTCTCTATAGAAAAGGAAGGATCCTCCGACCATACGGGTGTGTTGTCTGACGGGCAACTGCCCGATGATTCATGTCGGGCCGTTGTATCTATGCTAGTTTTGAGCGGTAAACTCTGCTTGCGCGATGCAGGATTTTGCGTGACGTCAGTATGACGCTTTGTTAGCATGTGGCGTTTTAGATACCACTACAAAGGAACTAATTCCTTAGTTACCACTGAGCAACTAACCAATGTACAATTATTTACACAGCCACAACAACGAGTAGATACCCCTATAAACCCCCCCCCCCGTGTTCCTTCCTTAGCCCTTTATGTTCCGGGCCAGCGGTAACCCTTTCGGACAATCCCGCTGACCCGGCAGGCTTCGGCCCTGACCGGCCCCTTCAATTGCTGCTGACATCTCTTTGAGGCGCACGTGGACGTACGCGCCGTCCAACACGGGCCTGGTCCTGATCGGACGATAAGCTACCCATTACTCTCCGCCTGCGGGCGACCACCTGCGGCCACCTGCTATGATCTTTACATACTCTTTTTGCTTCGTTTACTTTCAGTATGTGACTACGCTATACGCTATGTAAGAATTTTCTGTAACAAAACTGATAAACAAGTTCCTCTCCTCAAAACTTGTACGCAAGGAAAAAGGATCAGGAAAAATCACCAGCACACTATGTAAACGAGTTCTTTATCATAAATGGTGATGTCCAAGACTTGCGACTGCTTACAAGTCTCCGTTCCCACGACGACGCGAGGACAGTGACAAAGTTTTAAGCCGAAGTGAGGGTATCTTGAATAATTTAGTGGCTGTGTACTTAGACAAGTAAGTTGTAAGTTTTGGTAACTTATGTTAGTACGACGACAGCGGTAACTCTTTATCGTCGAGGTTTGTGCGTCATGATGGCGTTACTTTGAAGGATTTTGTGGATAGTGTGCTTGATATAAGCAGAAAATACCTAGATTTTATCGTTTTTTTTTTAAATTAATTTTAATGTTTTCTTTTGGAATGAAAATGCAGGAAAGCAAAAAGTAAAATAAAATAAGTAAAACAATCTATCAATCAATCCATTTTGTTCTCTTTTTTGGCATGATTGTTGTATCGCTGTTGGTTACCTAAATAAATAAATAAAAAAAAATTTAAGTTAAACGGTTTTAATGAAAATAATGATATATTATGTAGATAACGTACTAAAAGCTAAATAATAATTCGGTAGACCGTCCTAGGTACCAGTCATCACACCACTTTCCTCATAGTGCAATAGTGCTAGTCACTCTGAAATCAACTTAATTACCATGGAAATAAAGTTGATATTTGTTTAACTTGAAAGAACATCATTTGCCAACATAACATTCATAAACTCGCGCTTTCTTCCCATAGGGGTAGGTAGAAACTATAGAACCCCCACCTGCTACGATTCTTACATACACTGATACTCCGCTTTTAAATCAGGTAGAATGTGCCTTTCTAACCAGACACAAGAAAGTGGGTCTCTAATTCATACTAATATTATAAATGCGAAAGTGTGTCTGTCTGCCTGTCTGTCTGTCTGTTACCTCTCACGCTTAAACCGCTGAACCGATTTAGGTGAAATTTGGTATAGAGATAGTTTGAGTCCCGGGAAAGGACATAGGATAGTTTTTATCCCGATATTCCCACGGGATCGACACTTATGCGGGTGAAACCGCGGGGCGCTGCTAGTATCGTATATAAACTTGCGACAACTGAAACTTCATGAATTTTATCTACACTGACTACTTATTTCCTGTGTTTAAAGTCGGACCGCTTAAAATACCGGCTTTCCTACCGAGATTGAAGTAAAGTTTTCAAGTAAAGAGTTTGCACAGCCCCGTTGAGCTTGGGACGTTATAGTCCATGTTATTAAATCTGCAAGGGGAGGGGCTCGTGGCTAAATAATAACAGCCGCACAGGTTGATCTATCAGGTTAGGCTACGCTTGCCGCGGTTGGTCCGTGGATGGGTGACCATCTTTACATACCAAGACCTCTCCGTGCTTCGGAAAACACAAAGCCGTTGGGCTTAACAGCGGATTGACAGCTTAGCTGCAATCAGGCGCAAGCGAGCAGCGTCTTTGTTGCACAGGGTGCGTGCAGTACATCAGTCTCCCGAGTGTCATTGCCAACAAACTGGATTGTCCTTTCATCTGGTACTTAAGTCAGCTACATGCTCCTAAATATTGGTAATGTCTACTAACATAGTTATAAGTTTTTATGTTACTAACATCTTGGTACCTATTGTAATTTGTATTGTACCTAATTATGGAGTTTAGCAGAGGCCATTAAGCAAAAAAAAAGTTGCATTTCAGAGTTAATGCCATAGAGATACAGAGTTGGAAAATTTATAAAAAGTTTAAGTATTGTATTTTTTTTATCTTTCCCCGTTTTTTATCTTACCTCCAGTCACCTTTATAAATAAAATACATTGTTACATAAAAACGAAGTACATTAAAAACTCAATATTAACGTTGTTGCTACGGCGCGGGCGGCTAGAAGTTTCTATTTCAAACGTTTGGTTAACTTATCATAATAGCTAAAGAGAAACTTCGTAGCAAGGGTTGGAAATTATAGGGTGTTTTCATAACGACCTCAAATTGTTCAGTGCGGACTAGAAACTAATAATTTTTATACCATTAGGTATTTACTAGTTAGCCATAGTATCCATACTATATTTATTTTTTTTTTTTTTTTTTTTTTTCTCTTTATTATTATTAGGGGGTTTTTATCCACAAGGATGTATTCGATACTTAGCGATGAATATTGTTTGGAATCGAAGTGCTTCCGTTTAAATAAACCTTTATTGTATAACAGACCTTTCTTGTAAATAATGTGGTAGGTACTTATATGTATATGTTAAGGTGATATATATTGAAAAACATCGGTTTTTCTGTTTCGTGTAACTTGTTAAGTATGTGGAATAGGGATTTAACATTTTGGTATATGTTTTTTTACTCTTTGATCAAGTATCATGTAAAAGGAATACTTACACGATTCAATGAATTTTTTCGATACAAAAAAATTGCAAATTTATATCTATTTTTTTACGTTTTTCGACATCACGGCGGCGTAACGCTGAAGATTAAATTCAATGGTACTTTAAAACATAGAGAATTATCATATCTAAGTTCACTCAAAGTAGTTTTAAATTTAATTCATTTATTTTGTTAAAAAAGGAGTAAATTCGTTTTGGATCATATTCTTTTATTGTTTCTAAAACTTGCGTTTTTTGCGTTTAGGTCCTGTAGCCCCCTATAGAAGAATATGTCGTAAGGAAAGTTTTGATTATGAGTGTGGATTTGAGCCAGAGAAGACCAAAGAAACGATGGAAATGGTTGCAAAGATGTTATGGCTTGAAAGGGAATACTGAGATAGCGGCTGATAGAAATTAATAGACAAATAACAAACATGTTTGACAAATAAAATTATCTTTTTATAGAAGGAGATGACATCCTGCGCCGCTAGGATGATAAAGATCTTATATTTTACTATCTGCTAGTGCATGTTGGAAAACAAATTAGATTTCAGGGTTTCTTTTTTTGCGCGGAACCCTAATTATTTTTCGAAAATAAAAATACACCTAAGTTACGCCTTATAACATCAGCTATCTGCCCGTCAAAAGCCATTTCAGAGATTAGTCTGAACAAACAGACAGATAAAAAATTTAAAATTGTTTGTTGCTATAATAAGTACCGTATATACTTTCATATGCCTTTAGTAAAAAGCTGTTAATTTGACATTACAAACAGACAATTAAATTTTATTTATTTGTATGTCATCATCATCTGCCTAGCCTTTTCCAGACTATGTTGGGGAAAGTAAAAAAATATGGTTCTCTTATTTATTTGTATGTATTGTATAGATAAAGATTATTTATTTTTATAGATTTAAAGGGTTTTGTAATTAAACTTAACTCTCTAACCCTATCTAAGTACTGAAATAATTTCAAATTACACAATGAACGTAAATTAGTACGAAAAATAAATAGTATAAAAATATATATGTAATAAATACGACATACGAGATATGTTGTATGTAATATATATGTGTATGTATAGTAGTACGTAATGATGTACGTAAATAAGTGACCACAAAATTAGTGTCCGACCGAAACAGGTTTTTCAGCCGAAACCGAAACCGAAACCGAACTTTCGGCCTTGCTCTTAGTTTCGGCCGAAACCGAAACCGAAACCGAAACTTACTTAAACATATTTAAAATTTCTATAGTATACAGAAATCTGGTGTGTTTTTTTACACATTTATTTGAATATACAATGTACATATATTATACATACAGACAGTTGAATACTTACCTAATCATTTACGAGGTCGGTCCCATAATGAACTGGCCTGATATAGTTCTACGCGACATGTCGCTACATGTTGTGTTGCATTAAATAGTACGTTTATCGTGCACTTAATATAAGAAACACGCATCGACATGAAATGCTTAGTCTTAGTTTAGCAGGCATTAGCATAACGAGAGTCGCGTATTTTTTTCAAAATGTCGAAAACTGAGTATTGAAGTGTCATAAAGTTTTTGTTTAAAGAAGGTTTATAGTTTTATACCCTGCCCAAATAAAAGAACGATTGGATTACGTGTATAAGGAGTCTGCCCCCACCTATAGCACAGTGAAAAATTGGGTGAAAGAGTTTCGCCTCGGGAGAGAAACCGTCGAAGACATTTGCCACGACGGTCGACCTGTGGAAGTGCTCACTCCCGAAACGATTGCTCTTATCGAAGAGGAGGTACTGAGTGACCGCCGTTTGAAGATTAGAGAAATTGCAGCTAGGCTTGGGCTCTCTAAAAGTACGTCATCGTGCGATCCATGAACATCTTCACATGAAAAAAGTGAGTGCAAGATGGGTACCGAAACTTCTTTCAGCGGTACAGAGACAGCAAAAGGTGCGCTGCGCTTCGGAGTTTTTGGATCTTTGTGGCGAAAATTCAAAGACTGTGATCGAGCGGCTAGTGACTAGTGATGAAACTATGATCTTGTATTATGACCCACAAAGCAAGGGCGAATCAATGGGATGGCGTTATAAGGGTGAAAAGCCCCCTAGAAAGGCAAAGGTGCAACAATCGGCTAAAAAACTGATGTGCACAATCTTTTGGGATTTTCAAGGCATTTTGATGGTGGATTTTAAAGAACGTAATACAGTCGTGAACGGCTAATATGATGCTTCTTTAATATATAAATTACGAGACAAGATAAAGGAAAAACGAAGAGGCAAGCTGTCTAAGGTGTCCTGTTGCTCCATGACAACGCCCCTGTTCATACCGCTGGTGTTTCGAAGGATGCAGTTCGTCAATGCGGGTTCACAGAAGTTGAACATCCACCTCACAGTCCAGACATGGCCCCGTCCGACTATTATTTATTTCCAAATTTAAAGCGAGACTTAAGAGGAAGAAAATTTTCAAGCGATGAAGAATTGCAGGCGGCCGTCTTCGGTCATTTTGAGGCTAAAAATTGTGATTATTTTTATAAAGGTTTAGAGATGTTGATTCCCAGATGTCAGAAGTGTGTTAGTAGTATTCATGGTGATTATATTGAAAAATAAAATTGGTTTCGTTCCATTTCCTTCATTAGTTCATAGTTAGGCTAATTTATTATGGGACCGCCCTCGTATGTGCAAAACACAACCTCAACTCCATGCGATTAACGATGGACGGCGGCGAACTGGGCCGGCGACGCGACGAGCGAGCACGAGCTAGCCGCGAAGTTCGCCGAACGATGGACGATAATTCATGAACACTCGAGTTTCGGCGCGGCCGAAAGTTTCGGCCATTTTCTGGCCGAAACCGAAAGTAAGGCCGAAACTAGATTATTTGGCCGAAACTGGCCGAAACCGAAACCGAAACCGAACTTTCGGTCGGTCACTAGGACCACAATACATTCACGTTCAAATCCTCCCCTATGGGCTAACGTTCATAATTTCTATACACGATGAATAGACAATCTAGCGTTGCTGACAATTCAATCAATTATCCACATTTGCCGGACGGGCCGCCATTCAAAACCATTTGATTTTGCCCAATCACATGCATCCTTAATTGGATAACAACCAATGAGCTGGATATTGATTGTAACCGTAACGTGTTCAATTTGATTACTCTAATGGATTATTGTTGTAATCCTGGTATCAATTAAATTGGTATGGTTTCGGTACTTTTTTGTTATTTTTAATCTTATATTTTGAATTGTTTCTTCATTTGTGTTTTTTGTTACATTGTTTTCACTTAAATAAGGAAAAAGAATAATGTACCCAGGACTTTGTAATATCTTGATTTAAAAGAGCGTCCGTTGCCCGTTCTTCTTGCATAGAGATCTACGTTTTGGAATGGGAAACTAGCTTCAACTGTCTGACTAACTGACAGACTATTTAATTTTGACAATTTAAAAGTGCCTGTACATGGTTTAATTGAAATAAATACTTTGAGTTTGAGTTTTTGAGTTTACCTATAACAAAATGTTGGCACTTTTTGTATCTGACGCTGAATAAAACTACCGGGTAGGTTTCGGCTTCATTATTTAAATGATTAACGTCTTATTGTAGAAAGTTGACCCTAATCTGCGTTCGCGATTTATTTGCCAAAAATGTAAACAAATATGAGTTTACGGAAAAATAACTTTAATTACTACACAATAAAGTTCAGTTTACGCTACAACTTCAAACATTTTTTTTCAATAGCGCTATTCATTCAGAAATCAATTTAATTAACCATTAAAATAAGGTTGATATTTGTTTAACTTGAAATCAATTAATGAATTAATTTGTTCAATTAGAAACATACATTTTAATAGACCTTATATACATAAACTCACGACTTTTTCCCATGTGTATAGGCAGACACTACAGTACGCTACCAGCTACGATCCTTACATTGCTTCGTTTACTTTTATACATCCGAAAGTTTACTCTCAATTTATTCTATTCTCCCGGTCTACGCAAATGTACCTATCTGCCTGTCTGTTTGCACCCACCATGCATTTTACTTCAAAGGCCTGTCACACAGAGCATTGTCCAGCCGTATTTTATTTTGCAAATCTCAAAGAACATCTGCTTCCTTAGATCGACTCTCACGCGAACCTAAACGTAAATCTGATAAAAGGTCCTTTTGAACTTTGAGCGAGTTTTACAAAGATCTCGCATTTGAAATACTTTGTTTATCAAAGGATGATTTTTCTTCTCGCGATATCTCAGCTTTAGTGATACTGATGGAGGCTGTTGTGCTCCCGTGAAGATCGATCCATAACGTTTTCTCTGAACCTTGAAAAATCTTTGGCTTTGTGAATTTATTTGTGTGGAAACCGGCATGTCCTAGACCAAAAATTCGACGACATGTGACATCTACCAATACGCACTGGGCCTGCGTGGTAGATTACTGCTCACTCCCTCTCACTGAGAGGAGACCTGGGTCCCAGCAGTGGGAACAATATATATGTTGATTATGCTAAGCTTTGCTATTTTGACAGTGATTGAAACCAGCGGTCGATATTCTGATGTGAATGTAGGAATTTGTATGTCTTGTGTTCTACGCTCGCCTCAAAGGGATGTCAGCACTGACTGACGGGGTCCGCTAGGGCCGATGCCTGCCAGGGTCGCGGGTTGTTCGAAAGAGATACCGTGGGTCCTGACACAGGCAACTAAAGGAACACGGGTGGGTTTTAGTCAGTAAAAGTCTGAGCCCTCCCGCTCCGAAGTAATTTGATAATTTCACACAAAAATTAAAAAGTCTGTTTATAGGCAGCAACCAAAGATTTAACTCCTATGGCCTGTCACAAAGTTGTTTTGAAAGAATGATTATTTGTCGCGATATCTAAACTTTAGTGATACTGATGGAGGCTGTCTACTTTGTGGCCTCGTCAACATCGATCCTTTTAACCCTTCTCTCAATCTTGAAGAATGTTTGGCATCTTTGTATTTGGTCATTTATTTTTGTTAAATCTTCTGTGACTCTTAAGGCGACTACATGACCTAAAGCGCGGTCTTTGTCGGACAGCATAGAAAAGAAATTGAAGCGCGATGTAATTTTTTGCAAAATATGAAGCAATTATCTATTTACAAAAAACACCAGTGCTTTAGTATGTTGCTTGTAGAATAGTCTGACAAAAAATCAGAATAATTGTATGTAGTATGGTTTTTATTGTAAAAAATAAGTTTTTAGAGGTATTCTTCATGATTTTTTTCTATCGTATCAAATTAGTTGTATTATGTTTTCAACACACTATCTACCTAGCAAATATCCTGAAGAATATCATATAATTTTCTTTAGTCGATTTTGTTTACTGTAGTCGATCATTGACTTTTATTGTTTCTAAAACTTGCGTTTTTTGTGTTTAGGTCTTGTAAGCCCCTTAAAGGATTGGCCCACAATCGCAGTAGAGCGGGAAAAGGGGAAAGAGGGAAGGGAGGCCTTTGCCCTGCAGTGCTTACAATAAAAGACAAAACTAATGTTTATTTTAGACATTAATACTAAAACAGGTTTTTCTGTGACTTAGCCATAATAGAATATAAATAACTCAAATTGGTCGCGATGGATGACAAACGAGGTCTATAGTCGCCGGCACATAAAATGGTTATTGCCATAATTTATTTTTTAACATGGCTGTTTAGATGAAAGTAAAAGAAAGAAAAACACATCAAACGACTCTTGCCAAATCACGTGTTTAAAATTACTCTACTAGATGGACTCCTCGCTGACTTTCAAATGATAAAATTTTTAAGGTCGAGCACACTGAAAACCTTCGCTTAAGATAATCTTTATCATTCATCAATGACTGGTAGAGGATACTCATCTTTCAAAAATGTTGTATTGCTGCTTATAATCTACATTTTTCTTCGCTTTCGCGATTTAGTTTCCAAATATGTAAATAAATAGGTGTTTTTTGAAAAACAACTTTAATGCTCATACATAAAGTTCAGTTTGCGTTAAAGCTTCAATCATTTTTATTACTTGTTCAACAGTACTTATCATTTTAAAATCGGCTTAATTTACATTAGCGTACAGTTGATATTCGTAATTCGTCAAAGTGGAAACAAGAGTTTGAATAGATATTACACATACTCTAGTTGTACCATCTCCTATTATTTACTGCCATATCATAAAAACTTGTGTTGATAAATATAAATATCTGTGTTTTATGTGACATGCGACATATTTTATGTTACGACAGGATTAAGTTTGTGAACTGAATATAAGTTTATGTATTATAATATAACGAATGCATTTAGTGGCGTGTGTATTCCTCCTCTTATATTTTTTAATAAAACGCCAGGAAAATTATACTGTTCATATAAACGCAATGCGACACGAGAATAATCGTAAACCTCTGTCTTTTAAGACGAATAAAACGAAACCAAGTACACTAGAACACCCTGTATACCATGCGTTGATACTGAACAATTCGTGAACATCCAATTTAATAGATATCTTCCCAAATTTGGATTTGAAAAAATCTTGCGTACGTCTTGTTGCACAGATGTGTGAAACTATAAACATTCAGAGTGATTATTTTAAACATTTTAGTATGCAAAAAGATGCAAGTTAAAAAAATATGGATGTCACATAATAAACTTTGAACGTTAATATCTCGGAAACGTGACGCTTTATGTGGTTTTGTCTAATTATGTTTTTGTTTGCATTGATGTTAGCTATCGATTTGTATAGGTTTCATGCGTGACCGAAATTTAAAAAAAAGAAAAACATTTACATATACAATACAAACAGAAAACATAATAAGACCAAACCTCGTAAAGCGTCAAGTTTCCGAGATATTAAAATCCATCCATATTTTATGAAGTTGCGTAAATCTTGTTTCATAGATTTTAGTCATTATTCTGTTAATGTTAATTTAAAAAATAACATAACGTGTACGTATTTCCATACATTTCATGGACGTAGACGTCCACGATAATATCGTCACATTTGACATTATAAAAGCACACATTGTAAAGGATTATCCTCTATAGACAGCACTGTGTAAAGACGTAAACAACACGACTCATGCGACAAATAAGAAAGATAAATGGCGTCGGTACTTCGCTAGGAGATTAACCATGCCCATACGTAGTCTATAATAAATTGAGCGGTAAAATTGAAACCGGGCCTCGGGCCTGGGGCCTGAGGCCTTAGAAATTCGAGTTCGGCCTCAATCCCCTCGATGGTGGAATCCGAGCGATGTGATGCCGAATTATTGATGCGCCTCTCGACACCAACCTTTATAGGCGAGTAGTGGTGGAGGGTTTTTGTATGTATTATCCGTATCTGATTACATAGGATTGAGGTGATTAAAGGGTTAATTAAAAGATATCATGTGTCGATTAGCGTGAATGCTAGAGATGAAACTAATTAATATTGTGACAGCTGTAGTGGGTATGGATGATAACAAAATATTTATTTTATTTCATTATGTTCGGGTAACTTACAGATAACTTATTACAGTGTTCTTAAAAATATGAAATTGAAGGCCATTTACAAGTTCTCGCTGATAAACACTAAACGAAAAAAAGGTCGGTACAAAGGTACAAAACACCTCTAAAATATATTAGAAAAAATAGTACCTACTCGATCAATATTAATACAATCTAATTATCGTTTAGACCCCAACATTTACTTACCTTTTATTTAACAAGCAATTTAAAAGGTTGTGCACAATGGTGCACAACCTTTTAAATTGCCAGAATCAGTAGAAAAACTTTAGTTTTCCGTAAATTAAAATGCTCATAAAAATCAGTAGAAAAACTTTAGTTTTCCGTAAATTAAAATGCTCATAAAAATTAACAAGGAAACAAAAAGGATTGTTAAAGCGAAACTCTCGGAATAGTCATAACTAGGAATAATTTGACAACGAGTAACCGAAGATAAATTCAAAGATTTCAACGTTGTTCCAATTAACTTTGAAAATACTTTATTTACAAAATAATTATTTTCAATGGTATCGGAACACAGTTAAATCTGCGGAGTATTTACTTCGTGTTGAATTCCTCTATTTTCTGCCCATACATATGCTAGAATTTTAAGAATTTTTGTTCTCTATTGTAGGTACCTATATAATACGTATTATATAAGAAGTTTTGGATATGAAAAATGCACAGATCATATAAACATAAAAATGTCTTACTCTTGTTGAACTTTTTGGGGTTAAGTAAGCGAATTCAGAAATAATATGTACCACTAGCCATAATAGAAAATGTACATTTATATTGAACTGTAGAGAACTCTCTAAACAAGAGTCGGTGTCGCAATCCCAGTAGGTTTCGATGGAAACCCGTCCATTTGCCGTGACGGTTCGCGAATTATTGATAGACCCAGTCTATTTGCACCTCCAGCGCGAAAAAATAATGACTAGACCAATAGTAAGGTCAGATCTATTTACAAAAAAATCTATTGTTTGGACAAAAAAAAATTAAAACACAAGTTCTTTTGTATGTTGCTTATAGAATAATCTGACAAAAATCAGAATGATTGTATGTATATTAGTATGTAAAGATGGTCACGGATTTTTCCTTTACTTGTGCTACATGATCTTGCTTCTTGCCAAATTTCATGATTCTAGGTCAACGGGAAGTACCCTATAAATTTTGATTCCCTTGAGAGTGTCGAAATATACGTTTTTTGCGGCATAAACTGCCATATGTTTTTTTTTTTACGTTAACTTAGGTGTTTGATTTTTTCACAGCTTCAAGGGACTGTAGACCTGAGTATTGTTTAATTTCAACTCGATACTCCACGCGTTCCCGAGATAAAGGGTCTTGACAGACAGACGGATGGGCGGATGGACAACAAAGTGATTCTATAAGGGTTCCGTTTTTTCCTTTTATGGTACGGAACTCAAAAAATTGTCCTGAACAATAAATAACTAAGTTTAACTAAAAGAGACAAGTTATGAAGAATGTTATGACATGTGCTAAATAAATAACGTAGCGAGAACGCAGAGGATAGCTTTTTCTCGGTTAAAAATTTTTGACTGGCTTTTTTACTATGACCAATTTTTGTGGGACGTCTGCATCAAATTCTTTTCAGCATATTTTTATAGGTTTACGTTCTCCCTTGTGTTCCCATGGACATTATACAACCAATATAATTATATTTAACACATTGCTGCTTAGCTGTTCCCTACATTTTGACCGTATAAGTATTGCACTTTTGTATAAAACATGTTTTTTTTTTGATAACCAATGGTAAATTTCTGCTTTGGGGTCTAGGAATCAAATTCGAATTATTTTATTAGTCACAATTTGTACAGGAATAACTAGGCATTTGCCTGTATCTGGAGTCAGTGTTGCGACATTTTCAAATTTAAGTGGTACATAGTGCATAGTGATTATTGCAAGACAGGAAAAGAGAAACTAAAATTTAACTAATCTAAAATCATTTAAAAATAAAAATAAAGTACACTTAGAATATAACATTGCCATCGGTGTGAGATCAAATTAAGCAAAATAAAATCAACAGTGTGAGATCAATTAAATAGCGATTATTGCAAGACAGGAAAACTGTCGTTGAATTTATGGTAAGTACCAGTTTCCATGTCGTTGTCGCTTACCTGTAGAAAATGTGAAATACGGTAAACAAACAGTACATTAATGGCACCAGTTGAGAGTCCAATTTCGAAACAGACTAATTGAGAATTAGTTATGTACTTTTGTGGCAAATTCGACGGGTGACTGAAGGGATCAGGGGCTCAGGGGGGCTTGCTGGAAAGCTCTGGAATTAAGCCATTCCGAGCCACACCGATTCAGAGGATTTGACATGACCACGGGTTTTCCTGGAATCTAATTAAATCTACTTGCAGATTCCTGGCTATTGCTAACTCGAAGACTGTCGTAAGATGTTCTCGTTGCAAATGATGATTGATGGTAATGAGATGTCGAATTTATTGATGACCTTCTCGACACCAGCCTGTATAATATAGGGCGAGTAATGGAGGGTTTTTATGTGTGTGCCATATTGGTATCTGATTACATAGGGTTGATCTGATTAAAGGTGCTGTTAGGTTTATATAATTAAGATATCATGTGTCCATTAGCGAAAATGATTAGGTACGTAAGCGATTTCGGCAAGCCGCCGACGCACGTGGGACACCCTCCAGTTAGATGGACTGACGACCTCAAAAAGGTGGCTGTGACAGACTGGATGCAGAAGACGGATGACAGGGTGTGGTGGCGCAGCAGGGGAGAGGCCTATGACCAGCAATGCACTATGATAGGCTAAGTTAATTGATTGATTGAATCTCGTAAGTCTGTCGTTGCAAGTGATATGATCTTTGTATGAACAGACGCCAGCACATCAAGCTACTACAATCTGTCAAATTTCTTTAATAGATTTTCAACTTTATTGCTAAAGTATAAGGTGTAAAGTTGATTGGGAAAATTTGGCAGTTTCGGGTAGCTTGATGTGCTGGCGTCTGTACTAAACAAGTCTGGTTTCAATGAGCTTACCGCTTAACTCCAGTATTTGAGTGGAGGGAAGAAAATGATCATAGACTAAAAATGTACATCGATTTTTTCAATGAAACATACATGATGATTTATAGATCATTTATTTTGTGCACACAAAATAAATAGTACCTACAACACAAAATAAATAGTACCTACAACACAAAAAAGCACACAACGTGGAAAAATTACACGGATATAAAGAAAATAAAGGTGACAACAAAAAAAAATTACCTAATGAGAAATAAACCCCCTTCGCTCCTCATATTTTAAGCACCTCTATGGCAGTTTCTTCCAGATGAATTCTTGAAAATATTTAAACGTCCATTAACTTGAGCACCAATTAATTTTCTCTATTTTCTCCGCTGCTAGAATTATAAGTAGTAAATAAAAAGGTACTGCAGCAGGCTTATTTGTCGCCGCTCCACTCCAGATGCACAAATTATTCATACGCCATCAACGCTCCGTTATCGTCACGAAATACGGACTGGAGTGGTTTCTTTAAACAAGCAACTGCTCCCTTTTAAAGTCTTAAATAAATAGTCCCTGAAAAGGAGAATTTGTGGAGGAAAATCTTTTCAAATGGTTCGAACTTACATGCCGCTCTGAACACTGTTACCTAAGTAGTACTTAAGTACCTAACTCAAAATGGTATGGGAAATATAGTGAACACTAATGCTCGACTCCTATAAACAAAATCGAATCGTTCAAAAATGCTACCATTGGTAGCAACCAATCATCATCTGCCTAGCCTTTTGCCAACTGTGTTGGGGTCGGCTTACAGTCTAACCGGATGCAGCTGAGTACCAGTATTTTACATGGAGCAACTGCCTATCTGACCTCCACAACCCAGTTACTGGGTTATACGAAAACCCATTGGTAAGACTGGTTGTCAGACTTTCGGGCTTCTGACGACCCGTAACGACTGTCAAAGATCCACGAATGACAGCCGGGACCAACGGCTTAATGTGCTTTCCGAGGCACGGAGGGGTCTTGGTATGTAAACATGTCTTGGTAGAAACCAAATGGCAGTAGGTACCTACCTGTGCTCACTACTTCCATATGGGAGGGTTTACTATGCAAAGGTTTTTGCTTCATTATTGGTAAAGATGCAAGAATCTTAACTTAAACCAATAACGTTCCGTAAATTATAGGAATCTACCAGAAGATGATGGCCGACTTCAAATAAATGGGTATAAGTAAATGTAGGACGATGCATGATGACGTAATATTTGACTCGTGCATTCAATGTAGGCAAGGTAACCGACATAGCCCGAAGAATTACCGAACTTAAGTGGCAGTGGGCAAGGCACATTGCTCGCAGAACAGATGGCAGATGGGGCCGAAAGGTTCTGGAGTGGCGACCGCGTACCGGTAGACGTAGTGTTGGAAGGCCTCCCACAAGGTGGTCCGACGACCTTATGAAGGCGTAGGAACCCGTTGGATGCGAGAAGCACAGAACCGGTCGAAGTGGAGGTGCTTGGGGGAGGCCTATGTCCAGCAGTGGACGTCTTTCGGCTGAAATGATGATGATGATGATGGTTCAATGTAGACCAATGCACCTTAATTGTGTAACACACTATTAATCTCAATCGTTTTGATGGATATTGCAAATACATTGCTTCATATGTTCGAAAAATTTGTCTGCTCAACAACGTTAATAACGCAATGAATGTTGTTGAATTGTTAAAATGAAAACCATTGCTACTGCTAGTGTGTTACGCAATTACCCCGCTGGGCTTATTATAATCCTTCCGGATCTAAACTGAGGCAACTTGAAATTACTTTTATTTTTTATTAGCTGTGGCCGGCTCAGCTTTCGAGAAACCTACTGGAGAACATGTTATCTTAGGCTTAAAAAAAAACACGTAAATCGGATAATTTCTTATGAATAATTATAAGCACATGTTACACCTAAAGCATGAAAAACTGATTAACTACCGTTTGGTCATTCTGCTATTGTTTCTGGTCCGGTCAAGTTAGACCCTTCAGATATTTAACCACTTGGTCCAGTCAGCCATGACTCTACAAGACTTGTTTCTTGGTCCGGTCAATTTCTGACCCTACAGGATTAGCTTCCTGGTCCGGTCAATTTCTGACCCTACAAGATTAGCTTCCTGGTCCGATCAGTTTTTGACCCTACAAGATTAGCTTCCTGGTCCGGTAATTGTTTTGCCTTTCAGGTGTGTCCCTACAGTTAAACTGGACCGGACGTAGCTAGGCCGAACAAGTATCGTTCCTTTAGCTTAATTAACAAATAGCTCAATATTTTGGTTGATGTACAAGTGCTTCTGTTATAATGGTAATTGACTCAGGACCAATTGATTCTACTGAAGTAGCACGTAAACCAGGGTTTCTACAATTTGCATTATTATGAGAACTGGTAGATATAGTGGGACTTTTAGCAGACATGGTATCACTATTGGCAGACATGGTATCACTATTGGCAGAGATAGTATCACACACTAACGATAGACAAACAAAGGCGTTTAGAGAAACTATGTAGAGGGTGTTCGTTTATACAGGATGGGCAGTGAAATGAGCTCCAAAGGAAATTTTTAGAAGCCTCTCTCCAGGGCTTTTCGAAACACCGACATAATTTTATGTTACGGGATTATTTATAGTTTAGGAGCTAGACGGTTTTTAATATTTTTAGAGAAATTCTCACTTCCGACTTTTTTGTTTTTCTCTTTCTGTGTTGCATTTTTTGTAAAAAAAAAATATTAAAAATCATGAAAATAATGTTCTACGATCGGTAAAATATAGTATCTACCTAAACATCACCGAAAGTGACAAAAATTTTGCACAAATGGACAAAGTGTCAAAAATTTTGCTCAAAAGGACAATTTTTGTTCGACAATATTCGCTTTAGGTTTCAGTTTTTAAAAAAAAGAAACAAAGGAGGGTGGCCATGACCCCAAAGTAGTTTTAAAAACCTCCACAAACCCTCAGCTTTCCAAAATAATAAATAACTTTTCGGGACATTATTTGGAGAAATTGAAGTATTTAAAATGTATCATAATATCCACTCCAAGAAAAATATTGAACGATTTACATTTTCCGCATTACCCTTTTCTAAATCGTTAACCCCCACATTTTAAGAGTATTTTTACCTAACCCTACGTTATCGTATCAGCGGTAATACGTCTTGTGCTCGCCTGGGGACATCATAAAGCCAGAATGCGATTTTAATGTGTCGCACCTCAGGTGATCGCAGAATTTGCATTATTCATGATGCTTCCATCCAAATTGATCGATTTTGACTCCGATTTGACTAAGAACCCGACTTTCTGTGGGAGTTGATGCGAATTTTAAGACGAAATTAAATATTGAAGATCGCACTTTACGTTTGTGTGCTTTGGCCGCGTTTTTGCGATGGATTTTTGGTGTCAAGTTGCTAATGGGTAAGTACATGAATGAGGCATAGGAAATGTGGTAATTTGGAAAAGATATCACCGCTACAAAAAGTAATATAACTATTTAAGTTATGGTGATTTATTGGGTACTATTTGGTACACCAAAAATACGTAGAGAAAGGAGAACTTCGCTTAGCGAAGCTTCATGTGATTTTTATTTTATTTCATTTGAAATTGCAAAGGCATAAAGTGCACACAAACATTTGATTTGATCTAATAACTTTACTAGGTTAAAGGGCATAATGAAACTCAAGTTTACAGCTAGCCACTTCTCGTGTTCATTACCTAGTTTACCAGAAGTTTAATAGATGATGTAAGAGCTGCTGCAGACGTTAATCTGTGACGTCGGAAGTTTCCAATGGCAGTGACTTACCAGTCTTATCAGTGGCTTGAATTATTCATAGCCCAGTTTTGAAAAGTGCAGTCTTATTTACTTTTGTGAGTTATGTTACTGATTGGTGATACTTTAACATTGTTTCATGGAGAATTCTCTGAACAGCTAAGTCAAGATTTAAAACAGAGGCCGTATTATGACCCTTATAATTTACACCATTCACCTACACTTAGTAGACACCTATAAGATGTAGACCAGTGGTGGCCCAGAGGTCGTGGTTTCGCATCCAGACATGCCCTTTACTTTGTGTAAATGATTTCATCACCACTGCTCTCAAAACGGTGAAGGAAAATATCGTGAGGATACCGACATGTCCTAGAACTAAAAATTTTAAGGCATGTAACATCTACCAACCCGCACTGGGCCCGTGTGGTAGATTACAGCCCACTCCCTCTCGAAGAGAGGAGGCTTGTGTCCCAGCAGTGGGAACATTATAGACTGATTGATTACGCACTTAAATTAAGACTGAGTAATCTTATCGGGCGCAGATTAACGTAAGAGGCTTTACGTTTGACGCCTGTAGACGTATGACGTTGTCCATATCATCTTACACAATATTAATCCATGTACACACAAGCATATATCTCTATACCAGTTACCTGTAAATGAAACCCAATGCCTTGTACATGATTGATGAGCGCCGACGGCTTGTTAGTCAATGACTCGACGCCATTTGTCATAATTTGACGGCATTGACGCCATTCGGCGGTAATGCCGACAGCCGTGATGCGGTGTTTCGATGCGGGATGTAATTTGATGAGGTTGAGGGGGGATGTATACAGACTGTTGTTTTAATGATAAAATTTGTGGGAATTCGTGACCGTGGTGGACAAGTAATACCCTGGAGTATGTTGTTAATAAGTAACGATTAATTTATTACGATACCAAGTAACTAAAGCTAGTAGTTACACTTGACACGAAAAGGTAAAATTAAATAATGTTACATGAAGAGTAAAACTAATAGAAACACGAAGCTCGCCGTAAACTATTACGGCGAGCTTCGGCGAGTAAAATCTGATCGGGGGTCAGAGAGGACCTCGCACGATCGTAGTTCAGCACAGACTGAAGGTCCGAACCAAAACTCTCCCAAATCTGCCGTTCACTACACAAAGGACGCGGCAAATCCACATCTGCCTTTTAAAAGTATAATAAAACACGAGAAATGCAGATGGGTACAATACAAGACAACTAAAAATAACTGAACAATGAACCTTAACTAACAATAGCAAATGGGTACAATACAAGATAACTAAACATAATAGAACAATGAAGAACCTTAACTAAAAGTAAAGAATCATGAAAGACAATAGTACCTATAACTTAAATCGCTTGCAGATGTTCAACGTGGGAAAAACACAAAAATGAAACTTTCTAAAAATTATTACAATAAGTTCTTCTATACAATACTACATTCTTAAAACTATGCAAGGGATGGGTACGTAAGACACAGTCCCCACAGTACCCCCCTACCAGTGATAAAGATCACGAAACACCTGCCTGATAGTAAACAGGAAATTTAACTCGCCTACCAGAACGGCGAGGAATATGCTTGCCAGGCCAACTTAGGTTCCAGTGAGTCGGAACCGGTTGCCGCATAGTTCACGGTGAGTCGGAACTATCTGCGAAGATGTCCCCAGTGAGTCGGGGTGGCGCGGGCGCTGCGTTATGCTCCAGTGCGTCGGTGCCGCATAGTTCACGGTAAGTCGGAACTGTCTGCGAAGATGTCCCCAGTGAGTCGGGGTGGCGCGGGCGCTGCGTTATGCTCCAGTGCGTCGGTGCCGCATAGTTCACGGTGAGTCGGAACTATCTGCGAAGATGTCCCCAGTGAGTCGGGGTGGCGCGGGCGCTGCGTTATGCTCCAGTGCGTCGGATGTGGTACAGCGCCGGGTTGAGGCTGGCTGCTACGTCGACCAGGAGAGGAATTGAGCTCTTCTTGTTGACCGGCCGAAAGTGCAGTGTGCTGTGCCGAGGTTGCTGATGAGGCTGAGGGTGATGACCAGGTATGCGCGGTCGCTGCATGCTGGTGGTCAGGATACCCGTTGAAGCCGTGGGAGCTGGCTGGCTGGATCGCTCGCCATTTTAACACTTACTTTGAATTAGCACTCGCGAAACTATTTACGCACTGTCACGAACTCACGCTATATGATAGCTTTGATCACGTCGGGGTCACCACTGTGGGTTTGGAAAAGCATTAGGAAATTGATTCATGTTTGGTGGGAACATGTTAGGAACATTCATGGTAGCAGAGGCTGGAGGCGCGTTGCCCTTGGGTTCAGGCCAAGGCATATTTCTAAAATCACTTATATTATCCTGGTTGCCGGTAACATCTTCTAAGGGTATAATTGTTGGTTCAGTATAGGGATGCGTTTCAGGCTCAGGTTCAAATGCAGAGTCGGGTATCATTGATTTGGAGAAATAAAGAGGTTGTAAAGTTCCTTTTTGACGTAATTTTTTTACAACAACCTTAAATCTTTATTTACTTATTGTTAAAATGGACAATTGACACCGGGATGTAAAAAAGTACAATTTTCACCTTGTCGACACGATCCCTTTCGCTGGAAATATATACAAACTGCTTTGCGACCACCACGAGCACCTCCTCTACCCCGCGCAGGGCCTTCCCAGCTTCCAGCTTTTTTACCTCGCCAGTGTCCGCCATTGCCACGGCCTCGCATAGCTCCTCGGAAATTTGACATAACAGGAAAATTGTCAGGGCCGGGTGGAGGCCCTTGGGGTCCCGACATATTGAAATCCATTGGAAACATATTTTGCGGCATATTAAAACCTTCTGGCGGACCAGGAAACATCGGATTCGGTCCTCCAAACATTTCTGGAGACATCATCATTCCTTCTGGGGGCATCATCATTCCTGGAGGTATGTTCCCAGGAGGAATAACTCCAGGCGCCATGGGACCTGGCATACCGTTGCCCATCATATGCGGCGGGACTCCACTTGGCCACTCAGCGGGAACCATATTACCACCTTGAAATCCAGGTACGACAGGGAATTGTGTAGATAGTATGATCAGAAAACAGTTAATGGAACGAAGTTGTAGATACTACCCAAATAAGAAGGCGAACTCCTTTGTTAATTATATAAATTAATAAAATAATCTATACATAATGGGTGCACAATATAATTACCATAGTTCACGGTGAGTCGGAACTATCTGCGAAGATGTCCCCAGTGAGTCGGGGTGGCGCGGGCGCTGCGTTATGCTCCAGTGCGTCGGTGCCGCATAGTTCACGGTAAGTCGGAACTGTCTGCGAAGATGTCCCCAGTGAGTCGGGGTGGCGCGGGCGCTGCGTTATGCTCCAGTGCGTCGGTGCCGCATAGTTCACGGTGAGTCGGAACTATCTGCGAAGATGTCCCCAGTGAGTCGGGGTGGCGCGGGCGCTGCGTTATGCTCCAGTGCGTCGGATGTGGTACAGCGCCGGGTTGAGGCTGGCTGCTACGTCGACCAGGAGAGGAATTGAGCTCTTCTTGTTGACCGGCCGAAAGTGCAGTGTGCTGTGCCGAGGTTGCTGATGAGGCTGAGGGTGATGACCAGGTATGCGCGGTCGCTGCATGCTGGTGGTCAGGATACCCGTTGAAGCCGTGGGAGCTGGCTGGCTGGATCGCTCGCCATTTTAACACTTACTTTGAATTAGCACTCGCGAAACTATTTACGCACTGTCACGAACTCACGCTATATGATAGCTTTGATCACGTCGGGGTCACCACTGTGGGAATTCGTGACCGTGGTGGACAAGTAATACCCTGGAGTATGTTGTTAATAAGTAACGATTAATTTATTACGATACCAAGTAACTAAAGCTAGTAGTTACACTTGACACGAAAAGGTAAAATTAAATAATGTTACATGAAGAGTAAAACTAATAGAAACACGAAGCTCGCCGTAAACTATTACGGCGAGCTTCGGCGAGTAAAATCTGATCGGGGGTCAGAGAGGACCTCGCACGATCGTAGTTCAGCACAGACTGAAGGTCCGAACCAAAACTCTCCCAAATCTGCCGTTCACTACACAAAGGACGCGGCAAATCCACATCTGCCTTTTAAAAGTATAATAAAACACGAGAAATGCAGATGGGTACAATACAAGACAACTAAAAATAACTGAACAATGAACCTTAACTAACAATAGCAAATGGGTACAATACAAGATAACTAAACATAATAGAACAATGAAGAACCTTAACTAAAAGTAAAGAATCATGAAAGACAATAGTACCTATAACTTAAATCGCTTGCAGATGTTCAACGTGGGAAAAACACAAAAATGAAACTTTCTAAAAATTATTACAATAAGTTCTTCTATACAATACTACATTCTTAAAACTATGCAAGGGATGGGTACGTAAGACACAGTCCCCACAAATTATTCTGATGTGTGAAAGATAATAGTGTTTATTTCATTGAACTACAGTTGAAATCAGTCAAAACTAATTAGGTACTATTTAACATTTGCTTTGTGAAGTTTGAGGTTGTTAACAACTATATATTCAAATACATAACATGCGACTCCTTAGGCAAATTGATGAAAAGGCATAATGTACATATTATTATTATATTCAATGAAATATCTAAACGGCTGTTTGACACTTCCCGTGACCCAAGGGCTGGCTGGAGACTGGAGTCTCTTGGGTACATTACCAATCGATAGCGATGGGGAGGAATATTTCGACGCGATATTTTAGTCTGTTAATAGTTTTAGTAATTGTAGAATATTATATTTTTATTTTAATAGTTTGTTAGTTTATTTAGTAAGTATTAGAAGTTTTTCATGCTGAAGAATAAATTAAATTTTTATCCTTTTGCTGTGTCCTAAAGGGGTCCATATTTTGTACCTAGCTCCTCTCTCAACATGTTTTTAGACAAGGTTGAATGCAATAAATGAAAAATGTATATTTTTTGTTGCAGATTCAAGAAATATAGTATTTACAATAGTGAGTCAACCTGAGCCTTATCACGCCAGCGTGGCCAAGCGACTAAAACAGGACATCGAGAACCAAGTTCTGCAGCTAGAAAAAGTATGTCTAAGTATTTACCTTTTGTAATATAGGAACTATCTTCAGTCTAACATTGTCTGTGACAAAACTACACAGACTGCTGGTAACCTCAGTAAATAAAATGTTTAAAAGCCTCGTGTAAGTAAGCAAATATCTCAAATTTTTTTTTATTCCTTTTCTGATATATACGAGTATTTCGACTACCTAGATTTTGTGCCGCTATTAACACAATTGGGCTTTATCAATTAATCGTCGTGCAGTGTTGGTGTCGATTGTTGTGTTGATGTCTAAACGCAGCGTTCACGCAGCGTATATTCACGAGCATAAATATGACAGCACAGCACAGCTCGGCAATAATATCTGATCTCATGATTCATCCATTAGTATCTGTCGGCACATATTATGTGATTATTTGTGGATGGCATATAAGGGTCAGCACCCACATGGAAGGAACACCAAAATTATGTGACAACACAAGCGACGCTAAAATATTGGATACTGCATCGGCTTCAAAAAAATGCGTAACCTAAACGTAACGTACGTTGCGTAATTTATCAAACATTCTGGAATAATAAGGTCTCATGCGTTCTGCGAAATCACTTTTGCTCTATCCACAAACATACTATTTTAAACATTCAACACTAATTTAAATAAACCTACCTTCCATACAGCGCCACCCAAAAACTCACATAACCCACGAGGACTTTCCCGTTGCTGGTGCGTGGACGATCCTGCCTCTGTTGTCACCTCTGACGTCACGTTATAGACGGACTGACGTCAGATGGGTGCTGTTCGTGGAGACGCATACCGCTGTCAAGTGTGACAAGCTGATTGAAGCGCTTGCAGCTGCTGATAGACAGAAGGTAAGGAATAGATGGAGCTCTAAATAGGGGTTTAGGGAACTGTGTACTTTGATGTAATTACAATACATTTGGTTGTGAAGCCAAATTTGGCCATTCGTATAGCTGTATTTGAATTTGGACAATGGGCATTGTTCATATTTTTTTAAATGCATCCGAAGATGGATTCTTTAGAAACACTTCTCCTAACAGGACGTTATGTGGATAGGCTACCCACTCAGCGATGAGGAGCCCACCATCATCCACCACTTCACTTTCTACGAGGACCTAGAGGAGGAAGGTGGCTTCATGTACCCCAACTTTGCGAGCGGGTTCGCCATGAGAATAGAACTCATTGAAAAGTAAGTGGCAACAAATTATTAAAAAGTTTTATTTAGTTTTGAGATTTTTAAGATGGATTCTTTCTAGCTAGTTTTGGACAACTTCTCGTCTGTTCTATCTGCGATAAGCGATAATTGATGGACCGTCTCTGCACTAAATCATTTTAATAGTTACTGGTATTATAATGACAAATTCGAATAAAGCATTAGCAGTAGCAGCTGCGTTTAGCATCGGCAATCTGCAGTTGAAATATGTTTCGGAAGCTTGATACAGTGAATGAGCTCTTAACCCTGGATAATTTTAGCATTGCTAATCAGCGATTTATTCACTTTTACAGAAGCTTCTGGGTAGATAGAATATAGATACGCAATTTTGAACAGCGTTCAAACGCAGAAAATTGCCAAAACACGATCCAGCATTTACGGTGTTCAATATCGCCGATCGTCGATGCTAAAATGTCTGCTTATGCCTTGTTTTGTCGGGTGTATAAATGATATGAATAAGAAGAGCATTTTGCATTACATCCACCAACCCGCACTGGGCCCGCGTGGTGGATTACGGCCCACTCCCTCTCACAGAGAGGAGGCCTGTGGCCCAGCTTTGGGAACGTTATAGGCTGATCTTGTATGTAATTTATGTTTGCATTATTCCCCTCATACTCTTTTTAGACTCCTAAGACAAATCGAGAGCGGTCAGCGCCGCTTAGAGGCAGACTTCTCAATAGACCCAGCTTTTGAACTGGCGCAGCTGGTCTACGGTGGCGGAACTGACCCTGGACCGCTGCTCACACCTGATCTGAGCTTCTGCATAGTGTCCGGCGATAACTGCGCCACTTATCCGCGACAGTTCGATATATGTGTGAGTATTATTATAAGGTAAAGTCAGACACGTTACGACAATTTGTTGTGTTATAGCCATTTCCTGTCAAAGATAGTTGTGATTTAAATAAACGGAAAATTTTAGTTGGTAATCAATTTGTTAAGCAATGCATTTCCCTGACTTTGCTTGCTATTTTAAATCGATTGAATATAGATTTTGTATTTTTCTAGTGGGAGATATTTAAGGCTTTTTATTACGTGTTTGCTTTTACATTTCTGTGATTTGCTTGTTCTACAAAAATGCCTTAAGAGCGTTTATACAGAAAGTGGGCAACGTCGCAAATAGCTGTCAAATATTTCGCTGTTTAGATTAATTTGTCAATATTACTGTATGAAAATAAGAAATATGGCTAACTAATGAACTAGAATATTGATTATGAAATGCAATAATTAATATCGTAGCACCGAATATTTAGTTTTAGATGTAAAAAAAGTATTTGGAAACTTTACAAATGCCTTTTTTACACCTAAAACGGTTACAACATCAAATTCAGTGTTTTAATTGCAATTCATTATTAATATTCTAGTTCATTAGTTAGCCATATTTCTTATTTTCATACAGTAATATTGACAAATTAATCAAAACAGGGAAATATTTGACAGCTGTTTGCGACGTTGCCCACTTTCTGTATACGCGCTCTTAATGCAGGATCAAGGTTCCGTTGGATTGCCTTATGACACGGAATGGTAGACTATAAATAGCACTACAAACTAAACAAAAACATGAATAATTTATAAAATATGTCTTGGTTACGAATACACCAACACCTATGATACCCGTAGTTTAACTGATCGATCACCCAACTGTTTGCCAAGCTATATTCGGTGATTGTGACAATGACAACAGCTGTTAATTACTTACCTACTCCAAAAGAAGGACATATGCCAGCAGTGGCTTACGAATTGATCAAATGCCATGATTCGAGCCAACATTTACGGGCAACAGCAGTTATTCTCAAATACCACGTTATCGGCAGGGCAGTGCCATACCTGAGGACTCGATATTCTTCGCCGTGAAGACCTGGAGCGGCTTCCACAGCACAAGAGCCAGGGTGGTCAAGAAGACCTGGGGCAGACATGTCTCCAATCTCCAGTTCTTTAGCGATAAAGATGGTAAGTTAAATATCACCATCCACCCATAGTTTTAAGACATACAGAAACATATTACATCCACCATCCTGCACTGGGCCCGTGCGGTGGATTATTGCTCACACCCTATCTCAGAGAGGAGGCCTGTATCCCAGCTGTGGGAAAATTATTGGCTGTTTATGCCATGCTTTGCTAGACTATGTTGGGGTCGACTTCCTGTTTAACCGGTCGCAGCTGAATGCCAGGTTTTTACATGAAGCGACTGCCGGATTAAAAAAGCTATTTAAAAAAATACTGAAGTCACATTAACATTTGACTAATACATGAAAATATTCTGAAAAGCAGTGTGTGCTCATGTAAGTAAAAGTTATTATGCTAGTATAAATTTCGTTGCTGGCTGACCGTACAAGCTGTGAATATTTTATACAAACTATGCCACCCGCTCCCCTTCATAGCGAGAAAAAAATCGCTTAAATTAACAACTAGCATTAAAATGGCCTCTACGAGTAAGTATACATGAATGCATGTCTGGTACACCATGGGCAATCAACCTGAGCTACTTTTCTAACTCATCATCTGCCTAGCCTTTTCCTAACTATGTTGGGGTCGGCTTCCAGTCTAACCGGATGCAGCTGAATACCAGTATTTTACATGGAGCGACTGCCTATCTGACCTCTACAACCCAATTACTAGGTACCCCTAGGTGGATACCCCTTGGTAAGACTGGTTGTCAGACTTTTGGGCTTCTGACGACCCGTAACGACTGTCAAAGATAGCTACTTTTCTAACTATAGAGGTAATACTTTTATCCACAGATAAAAGGACACGTGATATTTGCGTTACCTAGATAACTTAACCTTCTTGTTTGTATTTCCTGTGCGTGTCCTAAATAAAATATTTTTCTTTCTTTTCTTTACCAATAATACGAGGCTTTATCGTCATTTAACATTCGCCATGAATTTCTTTTAGACCCGACCGTCCCAGCAGTAAGCACAGGGATACCAAACAGCAAGACGGGCCACTGCGCGAAAACCATCGCCATATTGAAAATGGCGTTGAAGAGAGTGAACAATATGCCTCACATTAAATGGATATTTTTGGCTGATGATGATACAATACTGGGGTAAGTTGTAGATTATTGTGTTTTTAAAATTCCCTCAATACTATACCCATCAGTAATAGTAATACACTTTCAATCACAATCTGAATCATTTTGAAGGATGGTACTAATCCATTGCTTCATGTGTTCGGAAAATTTGTCTGCTCAACTAAGTAAATAACGCAATGAATGTTGATGAACTGTCGAAATGAAAGCCATTGTTACTGTTACAGTGGAGTCATTTTAATAGGTAACATTTGACGTCTGTCAGTTTTATCCTCATAGTGAGGTGACCTGCTTATGAACATCGATTAAAGTGAATGAATCGATACGGACTTGAAACATATGCGAATTTAAAAAATCATCAGGCGAATCCCTGTCCCATTATTATTATTTTTTTCGTAAATTTAAGGAGCAAAATAAGACAAGTACACAATTTAACAAAAAAATTGCATTTATTCAGTTGAACTATCAGAACTGTTAAAAGTATTGTCATCTTCATCACTGCTGTCAGCACTCAGAGATATTATTAATTCATTTTCAATAATATTGTCTATTCTCACATCTCGTTCAAAATCTTGTAAAATTATTTTCTTTGTTTTCTCTACGACTTTTTTCCAGTCTTCTGTAGTGACTTCTGCACACGCAGTTTGTAGCAGAGACATCATTTTAGCAGTACTGAAGGGTGGTTCAGTATTGTTCCGCGCTGCATAACCGTTTATTTGTGCCCAAATAAGCTCGATGGCGTTATACTGGCAATGGTAGGGAGGCAATCGAATAACTTCGTGTCCATGCTCTAGGGCTAGTTCATCGATTACATAGCGGAGCTTGGACGGCTTAGTTGCTTTTACTAGATTTAACAACTCAACTTTTAATAAAGATGGACTTGCATCCACACCATTTCTTACCAGCCACGAGACAATTTCTTGCTTTTTATATGCTTGAGTTGGTGGTTTATCAACTTGTACAGAATGATACGGTGCATTGTCCATTACAATTTTCGATGGGTTTTCTAAGCTGACTAGCAGCTTCTCAAATCACTCTTTAAAAACCTCAAAGTTTATTTCCTCATGGTAATCACTTGTAGTTTTAGAGGCGAATGCGAGGAGGCAGTTTTTCTATTTCATTATTTTTTGTATTTTTATAACTAGTTAGTTAAAAGAATAATAAATAATTTTTTTATTATAATCACAACGTGGTTATTAATTTATGGTGATATTTCTTCACAAGTCATCATTGCATTCGATTCTACTTATCAGCTTTCGATTTTTAGAGTAACATCCCTAGTGTTTAAAAAGAAAAATGGTTAACTGACGTAACCTTGTAACGACGTTCAGTTCTTTAGATCAGAATTAATTGTTTATTATGTTTAGAATGGTTTATTAATGAAAGCAAATCGTAAAATTACTCGTATCGGTCATTATTACAATAAATATGTAATCGTAATTGAAAAAAGGTAAGCAATTGTGCAGTTCTAACAAAACGAAAAAATATGTTATTTTATGCCCGCCGTTACAAGGTTACGTTGTTGAATATTTTATGAATTGTCAAATGTTACCTATTAAAATGACTCCACTTTAGTATGTTTCGCAATATCCCACAGATTGGTGAAGTTTCCTAATGAGGGTTTTCTGAAATGACGTTCGCTAGGTGGCAGCACTGACACGTCAGGTCCAGGCATCTGTCAAAGAGCCTATATTTTCTTTAGTCATGACTGAATGATGAACGAATGAATGAATCGAATCATGAACGTCATCATATATATTATATTGGAAGACCTCTTGTCACAGTGGTGCAAACTGGTGTCGTAAATTTTCACGAAAACCCTCATTATTGAATAAAACCTTGTATGAAAGCAGAAGTTGGGTGTGTTTTGTTTTTTATAGCTTAGTTTTAATGGAATCAACAAAATGTTCTTTCCTTTTGCTTGTGTGTAATCTCTTCTTAGTCTTGCTAATCAATCGATACAGATGCGCTTGGGTTGTGGCTAACCAACCCAAGCTCATGTACGAGTAGTAGGTACAGACACCAGCACATCAAGCTATCTGTCAAATTTATTTAGTAAATTTTCAACTTTATTGCTATGGCATAATAAGGTTCAAAGTTGATTGGGAAAATTTGACAGTTTGGGGTAGCTTGATGAAACAATTTTTGTTATAGGGTGCAGAGGCTATGCGAAGTGCTAAGTTGCTACCGCGGTGGCACGGACATCACTGTACTTGGAGAAAAGTATGGTTACGGCTACGGGAAGAGAGAAACTGCTGCTAAAGGTTAGTGTGCGGTGTTAGGAAGCTCCTTTTTCTGTATAGTCGACCTCGTAATGGCTTTACCACCCTAAAGTTGAATGTCACGTGCACGTCATAAAGCGATAAGGTGTACCGGCCTTTGTGACAGTTAGATACAATTTACTTAGAATTGTTGTCAAAAGTGATAAAGCAATTACAAGGTCGACTAGACCTATTCTAATTCGAGACAATTACTCGCAACTCTGATATGTCTTGGACTTTGAGCGATGCAATGAGTTATTTTCAATAGGAAACTTGCGAATTCTCACATTATGTTCAGAATTGTATAGTATAAAATGCTGATTAAAATACATTATTTTTTCGAGGTTTATGAAACCTTCATTATTATTTTATTTGTGAGCTCTTAAATGAGCTTCATTTATGAATGCAGATTTTAGATTTTAAGCATGATATGCTATGTTTCCATCAGGCTACGACTACATAACAGGCGGCGGCGGTACAGTATTCAGTACAGGAGCGGCGCGCGCGCTGTCCGCGTGCGCGTGCGGCGCGGCGGCCGGCGCGCGCGCCGCGCCCGACGACATGACGCTCGGCGCCTGCGCACAGCATCGCCTCAACGTGTCCCTGACGCACTCGCCGCTGTTCCACCAGGTCACTACTTTATTTTTCACTTTATTGGAATTAATAGAAATAAAACGACAGTAATCCATAGGTTTACTTTTAGGTTTATCCGGCTCGAAGGACCAAGGATGTAGAATCCTTACACCTTGTAATGATGATAGTTGAGTGATACGCAAGAATACGTAATAATAGAATTTATTGATGATGATATTAATTGAATGATAATGAGTGCACGCGATTTGAATGACATTTGTGTACTAAAGTATAGGCCGCGCGTAGCGAGTAAAGTGCTGACACAAAGATCAAATCTGTTTTGACGTTGTTCAGGTGTAGAGCAGTACACAGCATTAACGCCTATCAGAACATAGAATTGAACAGAGATCAAAGTACAGGCTGACTGACTTCAATTCATTGACATTCTTTCATAGACTGAAAGAAAAAGTCATGAATGTAAACAACTTTTTTCTAAGCAACCAACTCAGAAATAAAAAATATATACATATATGCTGTCATACAGTATTTTTATCTCACAAGCTTTACATGTGATTACCAAATGTACAACACAACACGGTGTGAATGTGCCCGTGAGGACGAGTGGCGTCATCATATAACACACACACAGATTCGCCATTGTCTCGGACGGTACCAAGAACTCCTGCCTTACACACACTTTCACAATAAGTAGTATACATTATGTAACCACAAGCAAAGCGCGCGTTGCTTCGTGAGATAAAAATGCAATGTTTATTTAAAAATACTTTCGTCGCCAAAAAGAAGCGATATTATACCGGCTGTCTTTGAAGTAATTAACTTGAAAGAGAACCAGTATAACATCATTGTTCAATAACATCTCATAAAATACCTAACCACTTTTTTTCCTAGGCTCGTCCTCAAGACTACGCGCGAGAAGTGCTAGCCCGGGACCGTCCAGTATCCTTCCACCGTCACTCCTCACCAGAACCCCTCAGGGTGTACGCCACCTGGTTCCAGCATGACGACCTGGCCATCAAAAAGACTAGAAGAAGAGATGAACTTTGAATTTTTTAAGGTGATGGCTTCTACCCAAATGTGTAAAGAAAACTACAGTACCAGGCGATAAATATTGCACATCGACCTTTAGCTTTTTTGTATTTTATACAAAGAATAAAAATAATTATCAAAAGAAGCAAATCATAATTGTTTTAACAGCTCCTAATAGATACCGGGCTGTTTGTATTTCGTGCGACAGAGATAACGCTCTACGAAGCCGAAATTAGCCGATTGTCTCTTTCCAAAAGTCGATGTGTAATATTTATCGCCGGGTACTGTACATCGATCATGTTTTTTTTTGTAATACTTTTTTTGAGTATGGTTTGTCACATTGAAAGCTTGAAACTAAATGCATTAATTTATTTCTTAGGTTAGGTGAGATATCGGACATTTTGTTTTGAGCTACGTTTTATGTCTGTCCTCATTCAAAGTCAAAAGTCATTTATTCAAACTAGATTGAGAATCAGCAATTTTCGAACGTCAAAATTCCATAAGACAGTCCCTCACAACGCCCGCCCTTCACCACTTCCTAGTGCTTTCGCTGGGGAGAAGAAGTGGCGCAACAAACTCCCCAGCAGAGCACAGTTGTATTTAACAATTTCATTTAATTTTAATTTAATTCGCTTCATTTTCCTTTTTTTGTGATTGAATACATTTTTTTCAAACTTATTCTTGCAAGTTCACAAAAGTGTTTTTCAAAGGAAGTCACTTTACAAATAATTTACTGTAGTTAAAGATAAATGCTATCAAGTAATGTACCATACTGAGCTACCACTACTTAAGTAAGTACATTATATATTGTTTCTTTGTTGGTAAATTATTGTTAATATTTTAATCAGTGTTAAAGACAAGTTCAGCCTAAAAAGACGCTTTTATGTTAGTTCTTCAGAGTTCGTCCTTTTAAATTAAGTACTTAAAGTAAGTAAGTACTAGTAATTAAGTACTTTGTGATGTTAACCTTTTGAATCTATTTCGAATATTTTGTAAAGATTTTCACATTCCATTCTTTTATAAAAATAATCTCAAAGACAGTACTGTAAAGGTTATCTATGTAGCCCTACATTTAGCAGTACAAGCTGGTTATAATTGCCAGTGTGTTCCATTCGAACGTTCAAGCAAGTGTCAAATATTGGATTAAAGTATTTTTTGTTGAGTAGAGTCAGAGTGCTAGAAATAAGATGATATTATTGTAAAGTCGTAAATATATTTTATTCAAGTCAAAGCTTTTTAATTATATTGTGAAGCTCCCATCTGGAGTTTCACAGTACCGACAAAATGAAATTATATTGGACCCGAAATGTCTCGCAAAAAACACTTTTTCAAGTCAAAATTAAATTATGTTTTAAGAATAGATGAGTTCGGTATTTCCTAATTGACTACTCTGAGGAGAAATATCGAAAGAAACGCAGAGGTCACAGTCTTTTTTAAAATCCTAACATAATCCTGGTCAGGCCAGGACCATTCAGGCTGCAGGTTAAATGACTGAGATTGTCTTTTGGGGAAAGAACCATACAGATTTGAGTGGACCTGCGGAATAATTGCGTAACACACTGACAGTAAGAATAGTTTTAATTTTGACAGTTCAGCAACATTCGTTGCGTTTTTTACGTTGTTGAGCAGATTTTTTTCTCGAACGTATGAAGCAATGGATTAGCATTATCCTTCAAAATAATTGAGATTGCGATTGGTAGTGTGTTACGCAATCATGGTGCTGTCCAGTCAGTGCACGCATTTGTCAGTCAGTAATCGTAAACTCAACTCGGCACGTATTATTATAAGTCAAGGAAATGTAAGTACAATGCGTGCCACGAAAGATGAGACTTGATCCCGCCTACCCCGCTCTTACCGCCGCCCCTATGACGTCCGGTCCCGTCCCGCACTCAGACCTCATACCGCTAAAGATACCTAAAATCGTGTACTGCGCATGTCAAACCACGTGGTGTGTCAAGTCTCATCTTTCGTGGCACGCATTGTACGATATAAAATAAGTAGGTAATTTTATAAAAACTATGCACAACAAGTCACATAATTAATATTATCTACCAGCGTAGTAAACTCCACCAAATATATAACATCACAAATCTATGATTAGTTTATCAATTAATATTAAGTTTTGATTAATTTTTATCACAGTTTTAAACGCTTTGTTCACATACCTCGGATTGTTAACTCGTGGCATTTATTATTGTTAATTAAATAGTTGTGTATCATTAAAAATATTTGTATTATTAATACTTGTTTAGTATTCAAAATAGTTTGTTGCTCTCTCGTTATTGTAATTTTTAATTGATGTAATTGTTAACCTTTTGAGCGCCAAGTGGTACCGAACGCGATGTGTCCCCCAACAACGCCAAGCTATAAAGTATAAATGTATAACGAATGTATAGTAAACAGTAGTGATGAGTTTTAATATAAAAAAGACCCCCTATTGAAATAAACATTTAAGTTTAGGGTTTTAGGCAATAGTAAGAATACGCACAAAAGCATTTGTTCGTGTATTTTAATGTAATAATAAACGTTATTAGATATTATCTTCTAATATAGACACGGAAACGTTTGTCTTCTATAGAAGACCGTGGCGCTCAAAAGGTTAATACATAATGTCTTATTCGAATATAAAAATCTCCATGCATTTTGGAGACAGAACTGTAATGTTGCCTAAACTTGGTCTAATTTGGCGAAAACTAGAAGCAAAACCCTAATGACGTTTATAAGGAAATTCAAGAATACTTACTATTTTGCTGTTTGTTTCATCGAGCGATCTGAGTATCGTCAATTGTTTTTTCGATTCAAATGACTATAATTAAGGAACCGTCAACGCAACATTGTTTTTTCCATAACATTCATGCAGAAAAAGTCGTGGACTGCTAGTTGGAAAAAATGCTGAGTATTACTAAAAATAAGCATTTATTAAGAGTATTGTGCGTTATTTCTTATTTCCTATGCCATAGTAGCGTCAATCAGTTTTAATGGGTTTTACAATACAAAATTAACCATTTTTTTTTGTGTTCTGAAAAGTTATAGATATCTACCTACTGACTAATATTTTTATTTAATATATGTTACTAGTTATTAGAATGTAGGTATATTGTATTCTTAATTGTTTTCAGTATTGTTATGTACTAAAATATAAAATTAACATATCAGTTGTGTAATTTGAATAAAGTTTAATATTTTTCTATAAATGTGTTTGATTTACTTACTTAAAATCTATATACACAAAACAAAGTCGGGTTAGTTACACCATTTATAAATAAAGAACAGCTGGACCAAATTATAGGATCTTTCATTTGTGGATTTGTCTCCGCCCCGAATAGCAGAATAAGTATTAAAACATGGGAAAAATCCACGAATAAATTTATAATGAAAAAAATTCATTTTCTGTTACACTTGTTCTTATTGATTTTCTGAAGAGGTATGAAGTTTGCTGGGTCAGCTAGTTCCAACATGGTCAGCGGGATTGTCCGAAAGGGTTACCGCTGGCCCGGAACATAAAGGGCTAAGGAAGGAACACGGGTGGGTTTTAGTCAGTAAGAGTCTGACACTCACTTCCGCTCCACCCAGAGCGGGAGGGGTCATTTGATGATTTCCCATATGCACGACAAAGTATTATTTTGACAAGTTGTGTCATCATTAGAATGCCTCATTGATTTAGTGTGTTGAGCATGAGATCCTGGGTTCGAGTTCCCAGGTCTGGCAGTGTTATTGGGTTTTTCCATCGGGAGCAGCTCGGAGTCAGAATTTGTACCCGGTTCATAGCAATACGAAGGTCGTCGTTATCGGAAAACGAATTATGGAACTCAAATGGACTTGGACAGCACACATGGCAAGGCGCAGTGTTGGCAGGTTGAGTAAGGCAGACCGAGTGGCATTCAACGACTCGAAGATGAAGTCTCGGTCGTCCGACGGCGAGATGGACCGACGACATTGTTACAATCGCAGGTAGAACATTGATGAGGCTGGCACAGGAGCGAGGAGATTGGCACAAGAAAGGAGAGACCTGCGTCCAGCAGTGTGTGAAGTTGGGCTGTGGATGATGGTAATGATGGCAAAAGTCTCGCCCGCTATAACTGCCTAGCCTTTTCCCAACTATGTTGGGGTCGGCTTCCAGTCTAATCGGATGCAGCTGAATACCAGTATTTTACATGGAGCGACAGCCTATCTGCAGACCTCCACCACCCAGTTACTGGGTAATACGATACCCCTTGGTAAGACTGGTTGTCAGACTTTCGGGCTTCTGACTACCTGTAACGACTGGCAAAGATCCACAAAAGACAGCCGGGACCAACGGCTTAACGTGCTTTCCAAGACACGGAGGGGTCACGGTATGTAAAGATGGTCACCCACAGACCAACCGCGGCAAGCGTAGCTTAACCTGATCGATCGACCTGCGCGGCTGTTATTATTTAGCCACGTATCCCGCTATAACATGATACTTAATCATAACTGTCGAAATGTGGGTGTATTAAGGTTCAACTCTGCCCAACCCTTCAGTAAAAATAGGCGTCATGCTACGTTATGTATCATCACAAGAATCGACCTCAAACTCCTTGGAAAACATACAAGTCAAATGGCTCACATGACATAACCCTATCAATCAATGTTCACCCCTTCCCCCTCTTAAGATGTTTTCCCAATAAGATGCGCCGTTAATTAGGGCAGCCCTTGTTCCGCCTAATGGACGCATTGAGCGCCGTGAGTTGCCAAATAACAGCAAGTCACCTTACTTAATAGACAAGGAGTTGCGTTACTTGACGATCGCGCAGTCATCTTAACAGACAAGATTTTTGACAGTAGTTACCCTGTGCGAAATAAACAGGAAAATATGTAGGGTTATCTCCTGATGGTTAAATGCTCTAAGCTCCTGATTGATAAAGCTTACAAATGAGTAGCTTCCATTTTTTTTGCCTAAATCCTTAATGGAATGTGTCTTAAGATGGACGGCGGCCACGCCGACCCAGAAAAAGTGAGGAGAGAGGACCTGGACGCGTACAGTGAAGGCTGGTTTTTGGTCAGTCTAGGCCTCTCCCATGCTGCGTCACAACACCCTGCCCTGTGCCTTCCGCATCCAGTCTGTCCCAGCCAACTTTTTCGGGTCGTGGTCGAGGTCGCCGGTCCATCTAACTAAGGGGCGTCCCATACTACGCTTACCGCATACGCGGTCTCCAATCCAGGACTCGGTTTGAGGTGGCTCGGAAAAGGCTTGCCCAGCAGTGACACAGTAAAGGCTTAGTAAAAAAAAAACTCCCTAATGGTATGGTATAAATACAAGGTCAAATTGAATAAGCTAGCACAACTTTACAAACATGGGTTTCAAAGTCATCATCATCTGCCTAGCCTTTTTCCAAATATGTAGAGATCGGCTGCCAGTCTAACCGGATGCAGTTGAATACCAGTATTTTACATGGACCCTACCCATCTGACCTCCATAACCTACCGTGGGTTGCAGTGGTGTGCAATGCATAGTGCTTACAGGACCTAAACGCAAGTTTTAGAAACAATAAAAGTATATGATTGACTACAGTGAACAAAATCATAAAAATATATGATATTCTTCAGGATATATGCTAGGGTAGATAGATAGTGTGTATAAAAAAATCATGAAGATACCTAAAAACTTTCTTTTTACAATAAAAGCCATACACATACAATCATTATAATTTTTTGTCAGATTATTCTACAAGCAACATACTAAATAACTACCTAGTGTTTTAATTTTTAAGTCCAAACAATAGAGTTTTTGTAAATAGATTATTGCTTCATATTTTGCAATAAATTACCAGCGTTGTGTCATAGCGCTTCTCTTTCTTTTCTATGCAGTCCGACAGTGACCTCGCTTTAGGTCATGTAGCCCCTTAAGAAACTCACAAAATTATCATACCTAATAAAAATAATAAATCTTCATACAAACATGTGACTAAATTAAAAATACGTTACGTCTCACGCGTAATACCATGATGTTCGACCTTAGCAATTTATCACCCTTAAGTATAGGCATGCATGCTAATTCAAATAACAAACCGAGTATGAATGAATGTTAAAATAATACTTTGTAATTTGGCCGTGCGAAGAAAGTAAGGGATAGATAATGAGGTTACTGATAGTGAGGTTAAAATAAAAATCCCAGAGAGCGGCTGCAAAAAATTTCAAATTTTTCGTCATGGGTATCGTTTCATGGTTTTCGAGGGTGCTGGAGGCGATAATAAAGTCAAAATGAAAATCCGAAACGGAGGCTGTGAAAAATTGCAAATTTTTCGTCATGGGTGTCGTTTTCATAGTTATCGAGAGTGCTGGAGCCGATTTTTCTTCTCAGAGTAGTCAGATAGGAAACGCCGACCTCATCTAGTTTTTAAAATATGACTGATGTGTAATAAGTGTTTGTATAAAACTAATATTATAAAACTGATTTTAGTTCTATAGGTATGTAAATTAGCTAGCGGTACTTCATAGACGATACATTTTATCGTCTATGAAGTACCGCTAGCTAATTTAATTTGACCCTTTATAACTGAGTACCAATTCCAAACTGTATGAAACCTATATCCGTTTCTTGGGAATTGGCATATGTTTGGTTAGCATATATAAATAAAGTAATTAATCAACACGAGATCCTGCATAATTAACCACGCACCATAAAAACCTAATCCTCCATAAACCGTGTTCATATAAAATGTATGCTCCGTGCTAACCCTACCAAAGAGTTCCGTGTAATTACGCGAACAATCTCCAAAAAGATTAACATTCTATGTGAACTTGCCATAATATCCAAAGCACTTATATTTACGAATTCCTCAGATTATAGCTTGTGAACAAAATAATATTTATTCTTCGCAAAGTTTGCGGGTACTTAGGGAAAGTTGGGTAAGGAAGGATCAGAGGGGGTCATAGCGGGTAATTTGTCATTCGACACGCGATACCCACCGTAAGTACCGACTACACTCTAACTTTACCAACTAACATTTTTCATTACCTACAACTTTTGAGTGCGGCCCTGGGAACAAAAAATAAACAAGGAAAACTAAACCTTATTTCCCTAACTGTAAGGTTCTAAGTTCGGGTGTTGTGGTAACGCTGTGTTGAAAGATTATTCTTGCTTCCAGAATGTGTTGGTCCTTATGCATTAATCAAAAAATATCAAAGCCTTCGTGAGCTGTTAGAAGTTCGAAAGAGTTGCCCCAGAGAGGGTTGTGTTTAAGATTATGCTGAAAATAAATATTTCTTCTTATTTTGTAAATACCTTCCTACGTGTACGTGTTCTGTATTTAAATAAAAAAATGTTGATTTGATTTCATATACTGTTAAGTACGAAGTTTTTTTTATTTTTTATTTATGTACTATTTCAATACTTTCAAACTCAAACTCAAAGCATTTATTTCAAACAGGCTCTTTTGAATTGTCAAGAAGCCGGTCAGTCAGAAAATATGAAGCTAGTTGCCCATTCCAAAGCGTAGTAGGTACCTAACTATGGAGAATAACGGGCAAGAAACTCCATGGGCACTCTTTTTAAATTATATTTTGCAAAAGCATTTTAAGCAGTACCTACGTACTGCTTAAAATGTTAGCGACTACTCGCTCCATGTAAAATACTGGTATTCAGCTGCATCCGGTTAGACTGGAAGCCGACCCCAACATAGTTGGGAAAAGGCTAGGCAGATGATTATGATGCTTTTAAGCAGTACAGTACCTACTATTAGTTGTTCTGTGGCAGTACCCCATAAAAGTTGAGTCTACTACTGTTAATTATTTTTCCTTACATACATGATGTTTTCGTAGATATCCGGTCAATACAAGGCACCGTCATGATGTTAATTTCCTTAAATAGTTCCCTTAGAGAATCACGCCTGCGGAGATTACATATGGCTCTGATGGCTCTTTTCTGCAGAATAAAAATAGAATCGATGTCTGCAGCCCGTCCCCAAAGTAAAATACCGTAAGACATGATACTATGAAAGTAACTAAAATACGACTAGTCTTGCGGTATCTACATCAGTAAAATGACGGTTTTTTTTTAACAGCATGTTAATTAATTAAATGAGGACCTCATTGTAGCCTTGAGTCGAGCGTGATCCCTAGGAATACAGTTTTATCGACGAATTCCAATTTCCCTTGATTCAATATTATCTCACAATACACTACCCTTGACATTTGGTAAAGAAAATCTTATGCACTTAGTTTTTTTTCCATTTAATACTAAATTATTAGCAGTGAACCAATTTTGGACCTGCAGTATTTACGTCGTCAAAATTTGTAACACGTCTATTTACCTTACAAATTAAGGAAGTTCCATCAGCAAATAACACCATTTGTGGTTGATTTCTTTTTAAATATTATTATATTTAAGTAGTAGGTACCTATATAAAAAATCAAAATATTAATTCGTTATTAATTTATTCACCCAAAAGCCCAAGAGTTAGAATTTCAACCGCCTAGTTGAAACTTAAAACTACATTCTAGCCTGGACAAAACCAAATTGGCAAATCATTGGCAAATTAAACTTAAATAGCCTATACCTTCATACATAATTGTGTAGGTATAGGGGTCTTCCTTTATTTCCTTTCCTTTTGCTTCGTTTACATTCATACATGTGGCACGCCGGTTGTTCTGAAGAACATCAGCAGTAAGGAAACTAAGGTGAAAAGCGGGCGTTTTGAGGGACCGTCTTATGTAATCTTGACGTTCAAAAAGACCTAATTCTCAGCCTAATTTAAATAAATGACTTGATTTTTATTTCAACTATAATTATGTTCCTCTAAGGCCTAGGGTGTTGCCGGTATTACGGTGCGCCGCTCTCCCTACCTTCCGCGGCCTTGACGGGGTCGCCACCGTACGATGGCGGACGCGGTGGGGCTGCAGGGGAAGAGGAGTGTCGGTATTACGTTGGCCGCTCTCCCTATCCTCTGCAGCCGAAAATTGGCAGGCGGCGGGGCCAATGTCCTGACCCGTCGCAGGGGGGACCAAGGGTGCCCAGACACGGGGACGTCTGGCGCCCATGTGCTGGTTTGGTCCCTGGGGTGGTCACGGCGTGCTATGTGCTCTAGTGCGCCGGTGATGGAGAGTACTCCCCAGAGGAGGGTCCGGCAACGGACAGCCGCGGCGGGTTCGCGGATGAGTGCTAACGCGTGCCCGTGTTCCCGCCGTAAGCGGCAGAGGAGGACACCGTGGAGTTTTAGTGGGTTAGAGTCCCACATAACTGCACTATCTCCCCGTGGTAGTGCAGTATGCATGAGCATTTCTCCACGATAAAAAAAAAAAAAAAAAGGCCTAGGGTGTTGTCCTGACGTTCCTACTCAAATCTGCCTTTTTAAATACCTTTTGTTAGACACTTTCGTAATAATTAATCTAAATAACGATATTAGGTCTTAATTAGGTCTAAGTACTTACCTAACCTATGTATCTAATAATATTCAAAATCAAACTCAATAAAACTAGAGGCAAATCAAGTCTGCAACAACCCGATGTAATCAACCACTGTTTAATTAAGCAGCATCCTATAACCGTGTTATATAGTTACTCTGATTTACAGCAGTCCCTAAATTCGGCAGATAGATGACCCAAATTATACTATTTTGAAAGGACAACATTAATTGCTTTGGATTAACTAATTTATTGTCTCAGGGTTGATCACGGATGGATATCAGCCGTTTGTCAATAAGAGAGAGAGTCAGCAATTAAATAAAACAGACAAAGTTAAAATTAGTTTTTTAATTAATAGTAGGATTGTAAATTGGAAATGAAATTAAATGTTTATTTCTGTAATTAGATCTTTTAAGACACTTTTACACGTCAATATTTTAAAACTAGATGGCACAGGCATTTCCTAGCTGACTGATCCCTGAAAAGAAATGCCGAAACAAACTCAGAGGTCGTGGTCTCTTTTAAAGTTAAAATATTATATTATTATTAGGATTTGATGTGAGTCTAACAATGCAGGGCCATGTCTGGTCTTTTGAAGAAAGAGCCGCAAATTGCAGCTTTGAGTTGACTTGTACCAACAGACGCCATGCATCAGCATGCATCAGTCATCGTGTAGCTCAACCCTATTTTAGGGAGCTCAACGGACGACCACAACTTACGAGTGGGTTCGAACCAAAGCAAACTTTTTTCTTTGTGTACTTTTTTTCATCACCACTGCTCTGAAAACGGTGAAGGAAAACATCTTGAGGAAACCGGCATGTCCTAGAACCAAAAATTCGAAGAATGTAACATCTACCAACCCGCACTGCAGGCCCGCGTTGTGGATTATTTCCCACTCTCTTTTACAGAGAGGAGGCCTGTGTCCCAGCAGTGGGATCATTATATGCTGATTATGCTATGTAAAATTAGTTTTTAAATTATTAGGTTAGGGGCAGCAGGATTGTAAAGTGGACGGCAACGAATTACGAGTACCTTATAGGTTGTGGGTTCAAACCCAGGCAGGCGTTTTAAATGGTGTAGTTTATTTCATCACCACTTACACTTTCACCGTTTTGATAGCTAAAACGGTGAAGGACCCAGAACCAAAAATGCGAAAACATGTGACATCTACCAGCCAGCACTATGGCCGCGTGGTGGATATTTAATAAGCTGATTATGATTTTTTAGAAGGATCCGTAATTGTACCTAACAACCTTGTTTTAATTAACGCTATGGAATGCAAGTAAAAATATGAATATGAAGTCAATGTGAATTTTCAGCAATTTTATAAATATGTTGTCTATGTTGAAGGTTCTCTTATTAATTACCTAATTAAAAAGGGAACCTTCAACATAGAATAGTTGCAAATAAAATGAAAATACGTAAACGAACTTGTTGAACAAACCGCGTTCTCCGGGCACGTAATGAGGCAACTAATAACGTTCATAAAACTTTGTGGCTGGGTGAGTAATAACGGGAACTAATTAACATGTATCATAATCATAGTGAGTAGAGCTGCTGGGAAAAATAGCCAGCTTTGTCTTCTCCGTGGGTGAAAAAAGGGTAATTAAGAGTAAACTAGTATAAAGCTCGAACTCACTCGTGGTCAGAACTAATGTCAGCTTTGAGCAGTTAGATGCTAGTCTACACAAACAACGTCTAGTTCTCACGCACAGAAACACCGTTTCGAACTGATAGTCGCGTAAAAAATTCGAAAAGTGCTTCGGAAAATCGATTTTTATGAACTCTTCGATAACTGAGCTTTGTCGGTACGGACTTGGTTTTGATGATTTTACAGTTCTTTTATTACTTATCTACACACGAAGTTACATTAAAAATAGCAAGAAAAGCGAATCTTTGTTGGCTCTTAACTTTTTAGTGGCTTTTTATTTTACTATTCTGTTTCCGTACAGACAACATTAGTATAAGACAAAACGATATCATGTTTAACTTAACCCCCAATACTCAATACAACCTTCAACTCCTTCAATACTCACCCGAAAATTGACATATTCCATTCGAATATTCAAAAATCAAAAATCTATAAAAGACGTACAGCATAAAATGTTCTTATGAACTTAGGTATGTACTTCAAACCGGCAATCCTAAGGAACTATAGTTTTACGAATATTCATGAAATGGATTTATAATAGCGTAACCGCGCTTTTATCGACGTTCTCGAAGAGAGCGGAGAAATATTAAAGAGGTGCTCACACTGTTGGCACTTGGTGATTTCAAACATAAATACTTCAATTCTATTGGTCTAGTTTCTAAGTCCGTTAACGAAGATTCAGGCCTCTCCGTCAGTTCTTGATCTGTCAAAACAAGTCACAAATTCAATTTTTCGGTTGAATACCAGTATTTTACATGGAGCGACTGCCTATCTGACCTCCACAACATTACTAAGTAATATCCCATGGCTAAGCAAAGGCCCCCCTTTCCCCTCTCCCATCGCGGGCCAGTCCTTTCGGTAGGAGTCAAGTTCGTCTCTCCATCTTCGTTTTAGTCTGCCGCGTGGGGATTCTTGGTTCGATCCCTAGTTAGAAATGTGAAATGTGTTGTATGTAACGAGTTTTCACTAAGAATTGTTATGTTTTATGTTTTTACTTATCTACTTACCTAGGAAAATGTATTTGTTCTCTATTAATAAGTCCCACCCCCACCACCACCACCCACCTTTCCTCCAGCTCCACCTCTTCCAACTCTTTCAATGAAAACCGGTCAATTCTGTAAAAATCTCACCGTGACAACTTAGGCGAAGTGAGAGACAGCTCACTCCACGCTCACTTCACCGAATTTTCACGGTGAGATTTTTACAGAACAGCACCGCTGGCTCATTGATAGGTATGATTATAAATAAATACCGTCGTCATCATCAGCCTACAGCAGTCCACGGCTGGACATTGGCTTCTCCAATTGCACGCCATTCTGCTCGTTTCTCAGGAGCTTTCTTCCAGCTGCTACCAGCCACCCTGCGAAGATCTTCGCTCCACCTAGCCTGAGGGCGTCCTACGATAGCCGATTTCGCGGTCTCCACTCAAGAACACAAAAAGAGAGAGAGAAAGAGAATAAATAACGAAATAAATAATAAAATAACATTACGACAGAAAGCGATAAGGCCGCCTATTGTATGTTTTGTATTCATAATCGTATTTTTTGTTATGTATTTTCTGGTGTACAATAATAGTAGATTATTAACCAAGGGGATAAAGCTGTGTCTTCTGTCGCGGGTGACGATTTAAATCGCGAGCGTAACGAAGGACTCGAGGTTTACTCCCGAGCGTAGCGAGGGTGTTAAAAACTTAAATCACGAGCGAAGCGAGGGATTTAAGACGAGTCCTGAGTGTAGCGAGGGATTTAAGTTCACCCAAGACTAAGACAGCTTTGTCACCGAGGAAAATACTCTACTTTTCATACCATTTGCGAAAAAATTAACACAATAATAATATGAGATAAGCATTTTAGAACATTAACTTATTTATACAAATAAATTGAAAATAAACTTAACGTTTATGTATTATTTTGAAGAAAACAAAAACGCGGCAAATTCCTAGACTAATATTTTTTTGTCGGAAAAGCAAAGGCATCAAGCTCATACGGCCTCGTCGGTTTTCGTAATTTTATTTAATAATCATAACTGCATAATAAATGCGTATTCCTTTTTCAAAAATATGTATAATGCTTTATATACAAACTCAATGGAGAAAACACAGATGTAGTTCAGTATATATTTCGGTAAGTATTCCAAATTTAAATCACATTCTCTCCCTAGAGGATGAATGAAATTCAGTACAATTTTCTTTCCCTGTTTTTAACAGATTAAAAATGACTATTGTTATGTTCGCTTTTTGTGGCATAGAATGTCACTTTTTTGAGCAAGTGGTACGAAAAGTATATAATAAATAAATAAATAAATTACATTCATTCTAAAAACAGCCTTACCTACATGTGGTTTGAAGAACACTCGTCGAAGCGCGCCTCTTTGAGTCAAATGCAAATAAAATGATGGTTTCCTACCAAATCGTGCATCAGAAGTATTTCGGCTAAGAGCTTCAAGTACACACGTTCTTTTGTAAGTTGTTTACTGGTAAATTGGAAACGAATGGTTTTATTTAGAGAGAAAGAATAACAACATATTACTTATATAATTATTATATGTTGTTGTGTTCGATGAATGGGTTTTGCAATGCTTTTGTATAGATTTAATCCATGGTTAATATTATAAATGCGAAAGTGTGTCTGTCTGTCTGTCTGTCTCTTACCTCTTCACGCTTAAACCGCTGAACCGATTTAGACGAAATTTGGTATAGTTTGAGTCCCGGGGAAGGACATAGAATAGTTTTTATCCCGATATTCCCAGGGGATCGAAACTTATGCGGGTGAAACTGCGTGGCGCGGCTAGTAGGTTATAACATCATCACGCCAATATTCCCCGAAGGGTTAGCCAGAAGTGTACCTATAGTAACACCAACATTTCGCCAGTTATGTTTAAGTCCCATGCAGTAGAGGGCGAGCCTATATATTGCCATCAACCGGGCACAGATCCAGACTTCGGACTGCTACTGAGAAATTCCAGGTTGAAAAACCCAATAATACTGTACCGACCCGGGAATCAAACCCCAGGAACTCAAGCTCAGCAGTAGCTTGCGATCACTGACAAATGAGGCAGTCAAGGTTTAGCAAGTATTAGCGGGATTGTCCGAAAGGGTTACCGCTGCCCCGGAACATAAAGGGCTAAGGAAGGAACACGGGTGGGTTTTAGTCAGTAAAAGTCTGACACTCCCTTCCGCTCCATCCAGAGCGGGAGGGGTCATTTGATGACTTCCCACCACGAAAAAAAAAAAGGCTTACCAAGTTGGTCTCTTCTAAAGAAAAAAGCTTACCTACAACTTTTCAGCAAGCGTGTCTGAAAGTTAAAGCCTGTCCAATACTTCTACAACCAAAGTTTTTGTTCCAAACTCATCAACAGGATTTTTCAAATTTATAAAAAAGAATGTTGATGAGAAAAATATAAACTTTATAAAGACTTAATTAATCTCCACTTTATGGTAGGTAGAAGCTTAACTGAGAAACCGAACGTTTCAAAAAGAAATTAAATACAAATAAGACAAACACAAATAAAAAAAAAACACAAATAAACACAAATCGACTGTCCCGTTTCAAAACCTAGTAAGGGACATTTTTTACAAAAATCGTTTTATTGCATAATTTTACTAACCTAGAAGGTATCTACCAAATACAAAAACATCAGCGTTTTAAACTTACATAAAAGGAGATATATTTAAGCATCGATACCTAGTAAGTGCACCTTTCACTCCCTAGTGACGATTTTAAAACCTAGTAAGTCACTTTAACCAATAACCAAAAAATACATTCCAACAGGCTGACCAATATTACGTTTATGCGTTAATTTAACAGGACAGTTAAATTTCATTTTAAGTCCTTACTAGGTTTTGAAATGGGGCAGCCAAAATCTAGCTAAAACAAAATACCTACAGAACATTTCAGAATAATTTCCTGACTAAACCCAAAATAATAAAAAAGTAAAATAAATAAACAACATTGGGGTGCACAGGGGAAAATTGGAAGTATACTCTATCAAAAATACATAAAAATAAATTCGTCGCGTCGCTTGCGAAGTCGATTGGTTTTGCTTTGTGCGCCAATTACAGTGAAAATAAAATTCTCTCTCTTTGAGCCTTAACTAGGTGTGAGTACGTACGTATGTTTTTTTGGGAGGTGTCGTGACAAGAAAAATATGGAACGATGGAAATTATTCGCTCGTTTTTATTCTATTGCACCATGTTTTTTTTGCTCGGATTTTTGAAAGAGTTATTAAAATAACTAGCGCCTCAGCTTCGCACGGGTGCATTTTTTTTTACAATTTCCGTAACAATCTTGCACACAAAACTTTTCCTGGAAATACCGAACACAACAAAAAATCATTATCTAATTTGGTGCAGTCATTCGGAAGTTATGCGCGTACAGACATTGACGGCAACTTTGTTTTATACTATGTAAGGATAACGATTCTTACCCCTTTTTTACAATAATTCTTAACAATTTAAAATAATAGGGTCGATAACAGGCTGGTATTATATGTTATTAAGTATAACAGTGTTTTAATTTTTTAGTCTGGACTAAAAAATTAAAACACTAGTATGTTGCTTGTATAATAATCTGACAAAAAATAATAATGATTCTATGTATGTATATTAAGAATGGTATTTATTGTAAAAAGATGGCTTTTAGAGGTATCTACATGATTTTTTCTATCGTATCAAATTAGTTGTATTATGTTTTCGACACACTATCTACTTAGCATATATCCTGAAGAATATCATAATAATATATTTTTCTAATTTTGTTTACTATAGTCGATCATATACCTACTTTTTTTGTTTCTAAAACTTGCGTTTTTTTGTGTTTAGGTCCTGTAAGCCCCTTAAACCGACATCAGCTAGCTAGGAAATGGTTTTTTGACGAGAGTAGGCAAGCATAGTCATTAAACTGAAAGTCTTTTCTTACTAAAAAGAAAATAAAATTAACATTATTTCTAAAACAAAATTACAATTGCAAAGACATGATACTTTTCCAGCGCTTCTTCATTTCTTATCCGTATCAAAGAGCGCTAATTTAGCTTTTTATGGTGAAGATAAGATGGCCGCCGAGGGGAGGTCGGGGCTAAATAGCAAGTGAACATAACACTATAATACGGACGGTCGGAGTCAACGCTGCTGCGTCCAATTTATTTTATTGTTCTTATATCGCACGGTTTCGCTTCGCCCGCGTCCACTCGTAAAGATGTGATCTCATTTCTGATACTTATAAAGATACGTATTCAGATGGTTAAAGATGTCTGAGAGAATTGAGAGCTCTGTGCATCTAGAAAGAATTTAAATAGGGACATTTTTAGAAAATTATATTTACAGAATTCTAGCTAGAGAAGATTTGTTTTTGGTCAAATCGTATGTTTAGTTTAGGTTTCTTTGTCGGTTTCCAACAAACTAAATATTCTGATAGTAGGTAGATACGTGCCTACTTAATAATTTTATGAAGGCATTTTAATCACACTAATATTATAAAGGCGAAAGTTTATGTGTGTATTTGTTTATATGTTTGTTACTTCGTCACGCTCAAACGGTTGGACCAATTATGATAATATTTTGTATGGAGGTAGCTGACACCCTGGATTAACGTTATAGGCTACTTTATATCCCGATATTCTTACGGGATCGACATTCACGTGGGTGAAACCGCGGGGCGCAGCTAGTTATAAAATAAGTAGGTACTTAATGAGCCATATTCTTTTCTGGTCAATAATATTATAAACTAGCTGACCCAACAGACGGTGTCCTGTCCATACAATAATTATTACAAAAATTCCCAAATCCTTCCAGGAACTCTATTCCCGCGCTACCTGGGCTGGCTCGATACGCGTTTTCTGGATAAACACATCCTTAAAAAAAAAACTAACCAAATCGGTCCAGTCGTTCTTAAGTGATGCACTTCATAGCTCGCAGGTTTGCACAATGCTCGAAGGAAGTAAAAAACACTCTTTTCAGAGCGTATTGCACGTCGGAGGATCCTCCCTTTTCTACAGAGTATGAGTGAACTTTACACCCTGTTTCTCATACCTCTATAACACTATGAGTCTTGTTACTCGAAATAAAATTATTATTATTTCGTTTATTTATTTAGTTAACTTATTTTATTACATTTTTAAATATTTCTTAAAATATAAAAAGTAAGTATAAAAATATAAAAAAATTGTGATCCGCCGGTGTCGGGAGCAGGGTCCAAGCTACCGGTGGTTAGGGCTCCAGAGACAGGAATCTCCTCACAATGCGAGCCGTATCGAGGAGTAGTCTTCTGAATCAGGCCCTTGATCCCTTGATCCAACCGCCTAACGAGAGCCTCGATTGATGTTGATCGAGGCTTTCGGCCATCAGTCCATTGGCCGATACGACAATCGGCACAATGATAGCCGAGCTCAACAACCGAGCAACAACCTCGTGCGCTAAGTCGAGATATTTAATTTGTTTCTCTTTCTCAGCTTTCACGAGGTTCCCGTCATGTGGAATGGTAACATCGACAATCGTTGTGCGGCGCGCTAATCGGTCTATCACCACTTTAACAGGCTTAGGTATTGGCGACAATAGTCTTGTCAGTAATGATAGACCGATCCCAGTACAACGTGACATGGTCATTTTCAAGAACTGGGTCGGGCACGTACTTGTAATGCGTTACCTCAGAATCCACAAATTTATATTTCATAGCAAGTTGCTGGTGAATTATCCTGGCTACTTGGTTAAATGCCTGTGCAAGTACTCGCCGTTAGCCAGACGAGAACAACCAGAGATAATATGTCTGATAGACTCACCCGGACGACGGTGGCATGCTCGACACACGTCAACCGTCCCGTCCTTCATGTCTCCGATTAACTTCGTCCATAATTGCGCAGACGAAACCTTCAGTTTCCCCGAAAAGGTCACCAAAACGTAGCATGGAATATAGCGTAGAATACGGACGCTAAAAAATCTACACCGAGCTCATGAGGAGCTCGATAGAAGCGCCCGTGAAGCTCCTTGCGTTGCTATACCTTCTTGCGGTCATCAGTAGAAAGTACTACAGGTTTGCGCCAGTTCTCTTTAGCCATGGAGAGCGGGGTGAGCCGATTATTATTGTTTATTATTAACAACGAACAGCATTTCATTTTTATCGATAAATTTAAGTAGGTACATATTTAACTTGATTTTTCTAATGTTTAAATCCTAAGTGGCACTGGATTAAAGTCTAGGCCATTCTCTGAGCAATATAAATTAAATATCAAACCAAGATTATTCCATATATCACATAATCCCGCGAGAGAACATACCTACAACCTACTAAAGCTACCACTCAGAAAAAGATAAAAAATTCAAAACATTATTTCTGTCGAATTTTCTTGTTTTCCCATTTTCCGAAGCCCCTCGCCGCCGATGTCAATAATACGGGAATCTCGTAAAATAAACATTTTTATCGTGAATCCGCGACAATCCTTTGTAAATACAACAGGATTTATAAGGATAAGCCCTTACAGTTCCTATTATTGTATGAATTGGGAGCGGCACGTGACCGCTAGATCACAATTTAGACGTGAATCGTGTTCATTTTGACTATACAAAGAGTTTGGACGAACAACTAAGTCACCTAATAATTCCGTGTGGAAATATAAAACAATTTGCCTCTGCTTGCGACTTCGCCCGCGCGACACGTGATATAATCGCGCGCGACACAAAGGCACCGCTCGTTGCGCGACTTGCGATGCCTTTGTGTGGCGCGCGATTTTATCGCGTGTCGCGCCTGTTTGAAGGAGCCTTTACTTTTGCACTTCCCCTGACAAAATAGTATCCATCATTAGAAGGTCATTAAGTTTTAGAGGATCAGTGAGTTTTTCACTCACGTTCAATTGCGGTAGAATTGTATGGGAAATTAGGTTTCTCATAGTGACCACCAGGTGGCGCTATAACTTTTCCCATATTAAATTCTAACACGCTCGCAATCGAACGTGAGTGAAAAACTCACACTTAAGGCTGCAGTCTTGCAAAATTCACTCGCGGCGAATTATTTGCGCAACTTTGTATTTTTTTTTTTAAACAAAGCAATGAAAAAACATGAAATTTTATTATTGCACATAAATAACCACAATATAAGTAATAGCTAGTTATTTTTTTTAAGTTCATTTAGTTGGGATAAGTTAGGTAAATCAAGCGTTAAATACAGCTCTTTCGCGCCCAACATCATTTCGAGTTCTGTTTGGGCGCTTAGTTTAGGGCAATGAAGAATTAATTTGGAAATCTGTTCAGCACATATTTATCTCAACATTCTCGTCTTCAAAATGTGCTGATTAGTTTTTTCTAATTATATTCCATTTTCTTAATTTAGACGTCACAATTTCATCAAAATTCTCTGTTTTTATCTCTTAATAAACGGTTTTTTTCATAATAACTATGCATCGTATGTATGTATTAATTAGATTATTTTAATGCCAAGAGTTCAATAAGCAAATACAAAAAAAAAAATAGCAACTAAATCACCTTACCCTAACAATAGTAATATTTTCAAAAGACCTACAAAAAAGGGGTTTATAAACAAGAATTGAAAGAGAAATTTCTTAGTGACCACTGCACGGTCGGAGCGTTCAGACGTGTGGTCCACGACGAATTTTAACTGTTCCCTCTCGCTCTAACTTTGCTCCTGCTCTAACATAGGATGCGCATTGTTGTGTATCTAAAGTTGCTCTACTTTATTATTTTTTGTATATAATTTTTCGAGTTTTTTGTAAATATTTGTATATCAGTAATAGTTTTGTAAATATTTGTGTATCAGTAATAGTTTTGTAAATATTTGACTTCAAAAGGGATCGTAAACGTAAAAAAAAATATGCCTGTACAAGAAAAATAAAATTGGCCTCAAACGTAGAATTGATGAAGAGAAATAGAATCCAAAGGTAAGTAGAACTGTTTACAGTATTCATGTTTAGGGCCTAACTACAAGGTCAAATTAAATTAGCTAGCGAGACTCCACAGACGTGATGGATATTGATATCTCAACACGATGAAACAGATTTTATCAACTCACACTTCAAGTAACAATACTACCAGCGGTCATTGGCCCCAAAAAAATCATCAAATCTTTATTTTTTGTATTTCGTCGTGTTTAGATCATATCGTATACAGGGTCAAATTAAATTAGATAGCGAAACTCCGCAAAAGTGTTGGGTATCGATATCTAAACGTGTGTGGGGGGCGTGAGTGTATGTGGGGAGGGCGTGATTATGTGTTGATAGATGTATCTGTATGAGGTATGGGGAGTGAGTGTGTGGGGGTGAGTGTGTGAGGGGAATGTATGGGGTGGGTTGTGTTTTTGGTGTTTATGTATGTATTAGATCGCTAGTCTACTATACTTTAGGGCTATTTAGACCAAAGTCGGATATCTTTTAGTACGATGATTTTTTACTAATAGGTACTTCTGAAAACTCTGTTAATAATTTATGACTTTTTTATTTTCACAGGTCCACTGCTGGCTCTCGGCAACCTTTTTCAGATGTTACCAACTTGTCAGAAGCTCGAAATAAATAAAGTATATCGATAAAAATAAAGTATATTATTTGAGCGTTATGCGGCATTTAAGAGAGCAAATTCACTCCATCGTCGACTTTGTCTCTGTCACCTCTGAGCTAGACTAGAGTCAAAAGCAAACCAATTCCAAATTAAAAAAAAATGTTTTGATGATTGGATTATCGTTGGCGTAAGTGTATCGTTTCTGAAGGAGCATACTTTGAAGGCGATAAAATATAAGTCTGCGATGAGCATGTGTTGGTGTCTGTGTTGTGTTGTGTCTGATGTGATGTGTAGTGTCTGTGTGAGCGATTTCATGGCGTTATTTGGGACTAGCGCATTTTTTTTTTTCTTCCGTTGAGGGAATTTTTCAATTTTGAATTTTGAATATTGCCTCAGAATGAACGTAAACGAGTCAAAAGGAGTATGTCAGGTGGCGTTCTGTAGTTTCTGCTTTCCTCCATGGACAGATGGCGTGAGTGTATGTGTGTATGTATATATGAACTTGGTTTTGGTTTTCACCCGGTGTATAATTATCTATGAAAAACATTATCATATCAGCATCAGACCGGTTCTCTAACGCCGGGAACAACAATAAATTGCGTGCTACTATACAATAACTATATTATAAAGCAGGGTTAAATTGTTCGTTTAAAAAATCCACAGGAAAATGTACGGAACTCGTTAAACACGCGAAATTGCTTCCGGTCAGCTGTGTTGTTGTTTCACTTACATTTCGTTGTAGGGTTCCGTGGATGAAAACCGGAAAAAACAACAAATACTTATAAAATCACTCGTTTTCTCGGAAGGGGAAGGCAGACAGTTCACCAATATTTTATCAATTTTGTTATTAAGTCCCATGCGCGCCATGTAACCATGGTCATGCGTGTTGCCATTATTCAGGCACAAGATTCTGGGTTAATATTAAAAATATTGCATCTATCTAAATGTAAAACACTACTTAACCCAGTTTATAATGAATGAGAAACATTGTTAACCATAAAATAGAAGATCACACGATTTTTTGCATCCTAGCAATACCACGTCATTCACTCAAAGCATTTATTTCAATTAAACCAATTGCAGACACTTTTGAATTGTTAAGGGGTCGGTCAATCACAAAGATGAAGCTAGTTGTAACGTTAACGTAACATTGTAAATCAAGTATGTTCGGTGAATATAAGAAGTCATCAAATTTTAAGTAGGCGCTCAGTATCAATCGATAAATAAGTAATGCATGATGTGCTTACCTGTAAGAAATTGGTACACTAGTCTATAAGTCTATTGGATGTACTGCAGACGCCAGCACATCAAGCTACTACAATCTGTCAAATTTCTTTAATAGATTTTCAACTTTATCGCTAAACCATAAGGTTCAAAGTTGATTGGGAAAATTTTACAGTTTCGGGTAGCTTGATGTGCTGGCGTCTGTATATCATATCTTTGTGTCGGTGTATTCAATTGTTGGTGAGCCAAATAAATAAAATAAAATAAAGCTAACTACGTACAGAACCACGCATATTTCCGTGGACACAGCAGTTTTGCTTTATTTTCAGCTCTCCGCTATTCACAACATCATCAGCGTCGACGGTTAGCGTGTTTTTTACTTGAAACAAATTGCTGATTCTATCTAGCTACAAATCATAGTAGGTAGCTTTTATATCTATGGTCTTAAATTATAGCCTTCCAGGTAGTAGGTACCTACCTATTCATTGTTTAAAGATTGAAATATGGGATAAGTTCATTGTGGTTCCGCTTTTAATTAAGTCATTCGTTACAATCATTATAATGAAGAAATATACTAGCAATGCTGCCAGCCTTTTGGGGACTTTTCGTGTTTTCAAAAAAAAACAAACAAAACAAAAACAATAAAAATAATTATCAAAATAAGCAAATCATAATTGTTTTAACAGCTCCTAATAGATACCGGGCTGTTTGTATTTCGTGCGACAGAGATAACGCTCTATGAAGCCGAAATTAGCCGATTGTCTCTTTCCAAAGGTCGATGTGCAATATTTATCTCCGGGTACAGTGCGTGCCACTTAAGAAGAGACTTGACACACCACGTGGTCTGACATGCGCAGATCACGATTTTAGGTATCTTTAGCGGTATGAGGTCTGAGTGCGGGACGGGACCGGACGTCATAGGGGCGGCGGAAAGAGGCGGGGGAGGCGGGGTCAAGTCTCATCTTTCGTGGCACGCATTGTACCTGCATATTGTTAATAACCATCTACTCTAATACATTCCCCGCCAGGTAATGAAGTTTGGAAGTTATAATTAAAGTCTGTCCAAGTTTGTCCGATGCCTCATATTGCCACTTGCAGCTTAGTTGGCAACTGCAGTAAGTCACCGGTGACACGTCATACGTCTTGCAGTGTGCATGTTCATGCTGTGAATTAATTTGTGTAGTAGCTCGGTTGTTAGTGAGGTTTCCCTTAGGTTAGAGGTTTACCTTTATGGTGTTAAGTATTAAGACTTTTAAAGATATCTAATGATTGGTGATGTTCTCCAGAATGGTCAGGTGTGTAGTAGGCACTTGCAACCGGCGTGTATGACCCTGCATGAACTGAAACGTATCTGTCATTGCTTCATTTTTAATTGTTTTTACCTATTGTGCATCATCTTACCATAAAAATATTGTAAAACGTTTTAAAAGAGTTAACGGTGGACTTTGTTGCCCATTCTTCTTCATACAAAACTACAATGCGTGCCACGAAAGATGAGACTTGACACACCACGTGGTTTGACATGCGCAGAACACGATTTTAGGTATCTTTAGCGGTATGAGGTCTGAGTGCGGGACGGGACCGGACGTCATAGGGGCAGCGGAAAGAGCGTGGGAGGCGTGGATTTCAAGTTAAATAAATATCAACTTTATTTTAATGGTAAAAAAAAGAACATATGAAAACAAATCTTAAACTTCACTGACTGCCGGTCAAGGTTAGGAACTTGGTCCTTCCATGTAGTCTGTGAGATTTGTTACTGTTATTAGTTTGTTAGTCTATATTAATAAGGAGAAAATATTTTCGGGAAATTAAAGAAAATTCGACTCTCATTTCTTTCTAAATGACTAAATACGAAAACGTTAAATGTAAACCAACAAACAATCCCATATTTTAACAACTAACATTTTCCACTAATGAAAATCCCTTTCGTACCTCTATTAAATTTAACACCCTCTCAAAACACATGTACCTATTTAATAAAACTACCCAGAAAAACTAACAAAAATTCGCTCCGGAAAATTCCTAAAACTATTTTCACGCAAGAAACTCATTTTCACATCGTTATGTTATCATAACACATTCCGAAATTCAATTCGGACTCTAACTGCCCTACTGGAGTCCATAAGACACTCAAAAATGACTCCTATAGTGCAAGAAGTAGGGTTGAAAGTGTTTGTAGTGGTTTGAAAATCAGAAATAAGTAAGCAACACACTGAGTGAACTCAGATGCGATATCATGGAGATATTATTAAGAGCTCGTTTGGGATTCCTCTTGTGTTATACGTGTTTTGGATTTGTTTCCATTGTTGAGCTAGTGTGGACAGATCCTGTCTGTAGGCGTCAAGGTCATCCCACCATCTTCTCCTGGGTCTGCATCGATGTCGTAATCTGGGACCAACATGGTGATAGTTTTGGCCCATGACTCGTTCAACATGCGGCAAACGTGGCCCAGTCCCACTTAAGCTTGACTGCTTTTCGGGAAGAAAGGTAGGTAAGTAGGCCTTTCCCTACAGTGGGACGACATAGGCTAAAAAAAAAATATATTTTATTACGACACGAGTGCGAAAACTACGAATTATTTTATTCTTATGAAGCCACGTTTGACATCTTTCATTGCAAATGCCATAGGTCGCATTTCGCTCGTTATGTTGTATTAGTACTCCATTTCTCTGTACCTTATTTTCCTGTTGACGAAGGTTTACGTAGAAAAGAAAGAAATTAAGAAAATAAGTTTAAGAGAGGTTTTTGTTTGTAAGTTTTGTGTTTGTTTGTTTTTATTGTTGTTTGTTTGTTGCTATACTAAGAACTGACCTCTAGAGTAATGGTAATGGATTCTCCGTATCCTATCTAATCTATCTCAAAGAAATAGTCATGTCTACTTAAACAAAGTAGCTTTTCATATCTGTTTGTGTGACCGCTTAGATCTTCTAAAAAATACAATCGATTTTGATGGTTTTCACTTTCATTTAGAGCATTTATTCCCGAAGTTTGTGTTAATAAATACATTAATGTATAACTTAGATGTAGCACCGAAGTCTCGATGTTTAGCCATGCCGCTGTTGCACCATTGCTTGAAGCAGGGGTAGGTTACTTATCTATTGCCTGTAACTCAATACGGAGTTCAGTAAAATTCCATTTCAAGATATCACACAGCAGTTCACTGCTGGATATAAGCCTCATCAATTGCACACCATTTAGCTCGATTCTCGGCAACTCTCATCCTGCTGCTACCAGCCATTCTGCGAAGATCGTCGCTCCACCTAGCCTGAGGGCGTCCTTACGTTTGCCGATTCATGATCTCCACCCAAGAACACGTCTACCTCAACGGTCATCGGCTCTACGGCTAATATGACCGGCTCATTGCCACTTCAGCTTGTCATTCAAGATAGGTACGAGAAATTCTCGTATCGTAAGTAAATGGACACGTTTTCAACCCTCTCGCGACATGTAATATTCAGGTCTCGCACATGCCCGGTGCGACTGGATCACTCGCACTTATTGTGTCAATAGTGTTGTTTATCCACATGTGCCGCGCCCACCCGCCGCCGGACCAGCTGCTGTGGTGGCAATAAGGTGGGTGTCTTTATATTGAATTTATCTTGGGATTTGTTCAGAAGTCGATCAGCTTTTGCTGGGCACAGGGCTGACTAATCAACATAGTATTAGTATACTTGTGACCATCTTAGTCGACTGCCCCGTTGGTCTCGTGGTCGCAAGTGCGACTGCTGAGCGTGGGGTCCTGTGTTCGATTCCCGGGTCGAGCAAAGTGTTATTGGGTTTTTAAATTAGGAATTTCTAAGTAACAGCTCGGAGTTTGGAAGTTGGAGGTGTAATACCCCCGTGCCTCGGAAAGCACGTTAAGCCGTTGGTCCTGCGCCTGATCTATCTCCGGTCGTGTCGGATTGCCGTTCTATTTGACTATGAGAGTGAGGGAAAAGAGAGTGCACCTGTATATCTGCACGCACACTTGTTGCGGAAGTTCATCCGGATTATGGGAATAGGAGATGAAAGTTTGTATGGGAGTTTGTCATTTTGAAATAAGTTCAAAGTCTTATCATCATCCGAATCACATCATCTTCCGAATATGTGGACATATACTGTTACAACATTTAAATGGAGTCAGAACTCTTGCAGCAGTAATTAGGCAATTCCCAATGGAACTACCTAATTTTCTTGATACTTAGATATCGTTCGTTGTTTCACTAGCTTTTAAGAGAACTTCTAGGCTTAATATATGTGTAGAAATTGTAGGTACTCTGTCTTTTTCTGGGTCGTGTTAAAGCTATTTGCCAAATTTCTTTTAAAGTTAAGTTTTTCTAACTAGACGGACAGCTGTGCTGCTGGGGAGTTTGTTGCGCCACTTATTCCCAGCAAAAGCATTAGGAAGTGGTGAAAGGCGGGTGTTTTGAGAAACTGTGGTATGTAATTTTGACGTTGAAAATGCAATCTCAGCCTAATTTGAATAAATAACTTTTGATTTTTTTTAAATTCGGATCAACACCTGCAAAGAACTCGTGAAACCTGCTTTAATACACCCAAAAATAAGAAAGAAAACACAACGGTAACGATATTTTCTACATTCACAAAGCTCTACCTAATAATTATTCGAGTCTCGTCCAAAACGGATCAGCGGGTTCGTGTCAATATTGTATATTGTGCACACATGGGCCGCGTGGCGATGGATATTAGTTAGTTATTAATTAAGAGAAGTGGCCACATGCTGTTGTCTTTGAGTAGTAACATATATATCTAGACCAGCATAGCTATTCAGAACCATCCGACAGGCTATCGTATCGAAAATGACACACACTTCACAGGCTATAGTATCGAAAATGACACACACTTCACAGGCTATCGTATCGAAAATGACACACACTTCACAGGCTATCGTATCGAAAATGACACACACTTCACAGGCTATCGTATCGAAAATGACATCCACTTCACAGGCTATCGTATCGAAAATGACACACACTTCATAGGCTATCGTATCGAAAATGACACCCACTTCACAGGCTATAATATCGAAAATGACACACACTTCACAGGCTATAGTATCGAAAATGACACACACCTCACAGGCTATCGTATCGAAAATGACACCCACTTCACAGGCTATAGTATCGAAAATGACACACACTTCACAGGCTATCGTATCGAAAATGACACACACTTCACAGGCTATAGTATCGAAAATGACACACACTTCACAGGCTATCGTATCGAAAATGACACACACTTCACAGGCTATCGTATCGAAAATGACACACACTTCACAGGCTATCGTATCGAAAATGACATCCACTTCACAGGCTATCGTATCGAAAATGACACACACTTCATAGGCTATCGTATCGAAAATGACACCCACTTCACAGGCTATAATATCGAAAATGACACACACTTCACAGGCTATAGTATCGAAAATGACACACACCTCACAGGCTATCGTATCGAAAATGACACCCACTTCACAGGCTATAGTATCGAAAATGACACACACTTCACAGGCTATCGTATCGAAAATGACACACACTTCACAGGCTATAGTATCGAAAATGACACACACTTCACAGGCTATCGTATCGAAAATGACACGCATTTCACAGGTTGTCGTATCGAAAATGACACACACTTCACAGGCTATCGTATCGAAAATGACACACACTTCACAGGCTATCGTATCGAAAATGACACACACTTCACAGGCTATCGTATCGAAAATGACACACACTTCATAGGCTATCGTATCGAAAATGACACGCATTTCACAGGTTGTCGTATCGAAAATGACACACATTTCATAGGCTATCGTATCGCAAATGACACATTTCGATAACCTGATTTGCCTTGCACCAGATAGCAAACTGTCGGGAGAATAGCGGTCGTCTATTTTATATAAACTGACAAGTTTTCAGGTTTTTGACTTTAGATACATTGTTTCTCTCCTACGATAACAGATTGATATTCGATACGGTAAGGAAGCGTATCGAGTGGTTGGTGCATAGCTATGCTGAGAGCCCAGACAAAGTGATGTTCTATCAGTGATAACGATAAGATAAAGTCAAAAATGTATTGGATTGATAAGCCTGTCCGCCATTGGCGAAGGTTCCATACAACTCGAATCATACCGGCTTCCCTTTGAAAAATGGCACAGTCGGTATTCTATAGACAATTAATATTGATTATATTAATTGTCTATTAAAAATATCCACTCCAGCTTACCTCTTACAAAAATTGACCCTTCGCTACTGCTGCCCGCCCTTGTGTGCGCAAAGTTTAACAAATAACTAACCTACCGAAAAGTTTTTGTCAATCCTGTTGAAAGTCGTCGTAGAAATACGAAACACTTTGAAAGCGATTGCCACTAATTGTCTAAGAGGTTCAGCCGGTCGATTCTGAAATAAAATAATAATTTATTTTATTGTTACTATTTAAACAAATGAAGAAAGAAAATACTTACGTTTATTTACTACAGACTAACTAGAAAATAAGATTTTTTAATGTGCTCTCCTTCAATTAGGTACCGGAGGCCATACGCAGCGACATTATGGCCACTCACAGATCACAAAAGTACCCCACACTTCAGTAACATTAGTTTCAAATCACAGTCTAAATTGCATTGCACCAAACTTCGCTCAAGCCGGTCTCAAGTTGGCGCGTGCACATAAACCACTGACTTAACTCGGTAGTGACCGATCAGTCAGTGTAGACACGTATTAAACTTTACTCAAGTCAGCGAGTGTCGCGGTCTTGCTTAGGTAGAGGATACATAGTTCCAGCTTATAATGTGCCCACTGCTGCGACACAGGCCTCCTCGCTCCATAAGTCACCACACGGGCCCGGGTGCAAGTTGGTGGTTATCTCGTGTTCAAATTTTTGTTTCTAGGACATTCCTCACAATTTCCTCACAATTTTGAGAACAGTAGCACTGACGAAATAATTTATACAAAGTAAAGTGCTTGTCTGGGTTCGACTCAATTACTCACAAGTCGTAAGTCGCGACTATTGCCACCACCTGCTCTTCAACTTAGTTTGAGTTGTGGAAAACGTTTACCAAGACAAGTATAGTCTCGTTGGCGTGGAGTTAGATTAGTAGTTATTTTACCCCCTTGGGTTTTCATTAAAAAAAGCGCCGTCTGATCTCCTGTCTGTGTCGTTTTTAAACTACTTAGTACTTATGTACAGACGCCAGCACATCAAGCTACCCGAAACTGTAAAATTTTCCCAATCAACCTTGAACCTTATGCTGTAGCGATAAAGTTGAAAATCTATTAAAGAAATTTGACAGATTGTAGTATCTTGATGTGCTGGCGCCTGTACCTATAGTCAGTGGTTTTTTCCTTGGAAGTTTACGAGGTTAAAACCACAAACTTATAGTTTTTGTTGCACGCTGATCGGCAATATGACCACGTAGGGAACTTTTGCTATAGCAGTTGTCGGTTTTTAGGTAGAAGTAAGCTCAGTTAAATAACTTGACTAGCCACTGATGTATGATTTCATATTACATATTACAAGTCTTCTTCCGTAGAAAAGACGTGTTGCGCCGACCCCAAATTAATTGGGACAAGTGATTTTTGGTGCAAGTGGGCCCAAATCGTCATTCTCCTGCCAATGATGATTAGGGCACACTTGCACCACAAATCACTAAATGCATTTAGCGCTACCTAAACATATTTAAAACATCATCTCTATTATCTTCAACCGATTGACAGAAATAGAACGATGCGTGCGAACGAGCAAGCGGGCCTTGATAGTTACGATGATAAATATCTACTATTAAACGGTGTTTCAGGATTAATTGTAGATGATGTTTATTAAGAAGCTTACGATAATACTCAAATCCTGTCCATGTTTTTTCACTTTCCTGTGTTAGGTATACATCTACAATCTAATTATGTGTAGGTCATCAGAAGAACCTTTGCGAATATACGTATAACAGGAACGTTTAGTGCACTCGGGGGAGTCGGCCCGCCATCAAACTAGCTGGCTGGCTAATCTTTTCACCACAACATAACTATTTACCTTCATTTTGTATATACATGATGAGAACATAGCTATACGCTTGTGTTGCTGGTGAGTTGATTGCGCCACTCCTTCAACCCTAAAATACTTAAAAGTGGTGAAAGGCTGGCGTTTTAGGGAACTGTTTATGTAATAAGTACTGCTTTTTGCTCGCGGGTTGACCCGCGTGGAGGTTGGCAATCATCCCATGGGAGTTGAAGGGAGCGTACTACTGGTATAAGAAATATGCTTAGTATGTCCTATTAACGCAGGTCATGGTCATCTGTGTGACAGACAGACAGAGTTACTTTCGCATTTATAATGTTAGTATGAGTTGATGTACAAACAAGTCTGATATCTCTCAGGTATTCGCACTTTCGAACTGTTTCTTTGTAACCGTTTGTAGTGCTAGCTCCTGTCAGCCTAATTTGAATAAATTACTTTTGATGTTTACTTTTATTCTATTTACGTCCTGACTGATAAGAAAACATATTATGTTCCTGACTAACTAATAATCATTCTGACGTAACACAACTAAAACGATAGTTTTACTACTTAGTCCGTACCAAAAAAGAACTTCAAATCAATACACCACAATTTCCATACGAGCAACACATGCGAATACAATTCCACGTTCATGCTGAATACCAATACGAATATGATTTATAATATCTTCGTGTGCGAAGTGGCGCTGATCGCGACAACTTTATGTTGGCGCTGGTGCCTTTTGTTTTGCTGTCGGTACCATCCCGGGATGTCCCGGTGGGGAGTTATGAGTTATATTGCCTATTGTCAAGCCCTTGGATCGTGTAAAATTGAGATTTGTCGACGTTTTTAGGTGGTTTATTGAGAATTACGACTGTGATCCAAGTAGGGGTCGGCAGTGTCAGTGCATCCATGTTCCGACAGTATTCTGTTTTTTAACTCCCAAGTGATAACGGCGAGCACTAAATCCGTTTAGTTTCTACTAGGATTTGCGGCTACTGAAAATTTCCTAATGGAAAATCTAACAATAAGTACACTGAAAAACATAATTTCTTACTACACCACATTAAAGCGATTTCATTAAGACTTACTGACTTTATACAGTAAGAAGAAATGTTTGTAAAACAGTAACTTTTAATGATTCATACTATTTACTGATAAAAAACCAAAAAGAAAAAGGAAAATCACCATTACTGTAATGTAAGTAAACAGTGGTTTGAACGATATCACCAAATGAATAAAACAGTTAATTTTGTGACCTTTTAGCTACTTAAAACGTTAAAGTTTACTGTCATGCCGGTAACATTTTGCCTCAAGCTCTAAAAAATACTGTTTTCACATTAGGCTCATATTGAACTGATCAGTGTTTTTTCATTTTATTTACTGCTTATTTCTTTCAGTGTAGATACCTAGCTTGTCCATCCCGGTTATTGAGCCCAGGAGGCTCTAAAAAAGGGCATTTAGGAAACAATATGTAGATACTGCAAGAGCAGTAGCTACATATTGTAAGGGGGGTAAGAACCCCTGCTTGATATACTGGCAATTGTTTGCTCGCTGCATCTTTGGAATATTTACTCAATAATTATATAGGTAGAGTCACAATTCTACTTAATATATACATACTTAATTTTTATGTCTCAATTGAATTACTTAAAATTAAATCAGCAAAACTAGTCGCGATCACATCCCAAGGGCTTAAATAAGGAGTGGTAGGACCCTAAGACCCACGCTATTCATTGCAGGATTAATTAACACTGTTTGCGGTGAGGGTGCGATGTAATCGGGGGTCCCTGAGATCCCAACTTTATGTGTTTGGGGTCTGTTTTATTCTTTATGTTGCATGCGGTTTGAGAGGTTAATCTTGTAGATTACTTTGGGTTAAGTTTACTGGCGAGTAGTACGTACTTAATGGTACTTTGTTTTGTTGCTATTTTATTTGGAGTGATGGCTGTCGCGTCTTAGCATGGGAAAAGCGGTCATTGACTTACATGGTCTAAAATGATTGTGTCTAAAACTGAAATAAAGTCCGTCAACATCCTGAATCAAGGCTCCATCAGACAAGCGCGACACGTGACAAAATTGCGCGCGATTCGCGTCGCGCCTGGTTGCAGGAGCCTTCAACATCTATCGTGATTTTCAACGTGTTCCAATAACGAAAAACCATACATTGTTTAATGTTTGGATTTCTATGAAGAGATATCTAGGAAAAGGGCATTGGCCGCTATTGCCATGCTCAAACGCGACTCTATAGAACTTTTGTTCATGATGGGTATCTGAAAAAGTATGCTATTTAGAGACTTCGTTTTATTTTTCCTGTAATCTTTACATTTTAAACTTCTATCACATAGAATTATTTCAGATTTTTCTCTTATCAAACTTCGGAGATATGGGGGGACCGGAATTTTTATTTACATTTTTCATCAAAAGAAAACTATGCGGCCTAAACAAAAGAAAAAGTTTTTGAGAATGTGCAAACTGCGTTCTTTCATATGATACCCCACATGCCCTAGTATTAATAAAATAGTTGGGCAAACGTCATCTAAAACTACTTATTTCTAATTTCAAGTTGATAGCATTAGTAGTTCTTGAGATATCCAGCAGTGACAGACAGACAGACAGACTGAGTCTCAGCTTAAAAAGTGTTTTTTACTAATTATCAGACCAAAAGTTCAAATTGACACTAGTCTTAGTTGTAACATATAATCCATCACGTAAAATAATAAGTTCTAGTTAAGTAATTGCTTATTAGTCTATTACGCTAGAATGATGTACCTAATCAATAGAATAGAATCCTCTTTATTATACATTCACCATATAAATGACCGATATAAATTTAGAAAATTAGAAATTTAATTGAATATTTTTTGTTATATTTTTTTTTATTTTGTTTTGATTGAATTTTTTATTGATTCAATTGTTATGAACGTAAGTTACTATTAATTTCTATTGACAGGAAAATACATTAACCATTCAAATCCATGCTAATCTTACATCATGTTAAATTACATACGTGCCGAGTTCCTTCGGAAGAATCAGCTTATAACGTGCCCACTGCTGGGACACAGGCCTCCTCTCTGCGAGAGGGAGTGGACCACAGTCCACCACGCGGGCCCAGTGCGGGTTATTGGGTGGTTCGAGTTTCTTACCTAAGCTTAATTGATAAGTTTGTACATACGGCATACATACATTATATGTATCTTCTTGTGTTCGTTCATACCTATATCTACATTCAAAGATGCAACATGTCTATAGGTAAAATTCTATCTACTTACTCGTATGTACATGGATAAACATTTGAACAACAATAATTACAATGAATCGTATAATAAAACACATCACTAATTTAACCTTAATAAATAATATTTACTTAGTAAACCTCGTAACCTCTATTAAGTTTAACATAATGACATATTCTTATCACTATTCAATATAATAATAGGTATCCTTCCCAAATTAATAACCCCTACCCAAATTCCTTTGGGATTCTAACTCGAAGTAACTGTCAGCATTGTTAGCCATCTCATTATATTGATTCTGTACATTCCTTCTTTGATTTTCAATATTATCATTGATAGTACTACCTACGTCACTTCGTAGTCCATCAGCATTGGTAGCCATTTGATTGTATTGACCCTGGAAATTTCTTCTCTGATTTTCGATATTGTCATTGATAGAACTGCCTACATCACTTCTAAATCTATCAGCATTGGTAGACATTTGATTATAACGACCTTGTACATTTCTTCTTTGATTTTTGATATTATCATTGATAGAACTACCTACTTCACTTCTTAATCTGTCACCATTGTTAGCCATTTGATTATACTGACCCAGTAAATTTCTTCTTTGATTTTCGATATTGTCATTGATAGAACTACCTATATCAGTTCTTAGTCTATCACCATTGTTAGCCATTTGATTATAATGACCCTGTAAATTTCTTCTTTGATCTTCGATATTATTATTTATAGAACTACCTACTTCACTTCTTAATCTGTCACCATTGTTAGCCATTTGATTATAATGACCCTGTAAATTTCTTCTTTGATCTTCGATATTATCATTGATAGAACTACCTACTTCACTTCTTAATCTGTCACCATTGTTAGCCATTTGATTATAATGACCCTGTAAATTTCTTCTTTGATCTTCGATATTATCATTTATAGAACTACCTATATCAGTTCTTAATCTGTCACCATTGTTAGCCATTTGGTTATAATGACCCTGTAAATTTCTTCTTTGATCTTCGATATTATCATTTATAGAACTACCTATATCAGTTCTTAGTCTATCACCATTGTTAGCCATTTGATTATAATGACCCTGTAAATTTCTTCTTTGATCTTCGATATTATAATTGATAGAACTACCTACTTCACTTTTTAATCTGTCACCATTGTTAGCCATTTGATTATAATGACCCTGTAAATTTCTTCTTTGATCTTCGATATTATCATTTATAGAACTACCTATATCAGTTCTTAATCTGTCACCACTGTTAGCCATTTGATTATAATGATCCTGGACAAATCTTCTTTGACTTTCGATATTGTCATTGATAGAACTACCAGCATCACTCCTGAACTTATTAACATTGTCACCAAATTGGTTGTAATGATTCTGAACATTTCTTCTTTGATTTTCGAGAAACTCATTTGTGTTTTGTTTGACCCCGTAGAAAGAGGATTGTGCTGTCTGTCGCCCTTCATCAACTGCGTCATAAACTTTATCGTATGCTGCATCTACTCCATTTTTGAAGTCATTTTGTAAGCCTCCTAGATTGTTGCCGGAAGTACGAATGTCGATTAGTCCAGTACCATCACTATTAACATTTCCTGACTCCTGTGTGTTCTTAGTTATATTGAAACGGATCCTATTTACCGCTTCTTGTAAACTCTTAAGCGTCTGCTTAATACCCGACGTCGTTGGTGCATCATTATTGACGAAGTATTTGTTTAAGTGGTGCTGTAAAACAACTGTATCATTGTTAAGTTTTTTTATCGGAGCGTATGGCGTGTTATCGATTTGTGCTTGTCCGTGGCCGAGGAGGAAACTTTTAACTTTGAAAACGCGATTTTTCACTCTATCAAATAATCTTCCAATGGTTCCTTTCTCTTGGACTTGGTCGCCGTCAAACAAATGTATTACAGTTCGCACCTCTTCTCTTGCCGTTTCTGATACGTCATGTATTTTGTGGGATATTGTTCCAACTATGCCTGGTTTGATAACCACTTGTCCTGCTGCATTTTGTTCAGTGCCTCCAAAGACGAAGGTTTTGCCGTAATGAAGTGCACCACCAACGCCGTGGGTTATAGAGCCTGCTGTATTTTTAACTGTTCCTATTAGTCCGTCTATTACACCACAATTTGAGTTCGCTATTAATGCCAATGACACTACTACCACTAGATATTGCTTCATATTGATTTTATTGCACTTCTTTGTCTGTTCTATTTCTTGGTTCACTTACTGCACGTTGGTTCCAATTTTAACTATGTATTCAAATGTACGGTGGATCGTCGTGATTGTTTATGACTCTAATTAAATGCTTCGTGCACTACTATTTAAACAACGTATTATCTGTTAGCTTGACCTTTACTGTGAATATAAGTACTACTTTATCAAGTTACTATGTTTTCCAATGATTTCACTCGTCTAAAGGTTTATATATTGGTTAACGCGTAAGCGTGACGGCTGAGAATGTGAACCTGGGTTGGATAACCAGGCCGAGTAAAGGGTTATTGTTTTTTAACCTTTTAGACTTGGTCAGTCACACCTAAGTTTGGATGATGGCAATAGGCTCGCTTTCTATTGCATGGAAACCCATAACTAACGTAATTGGATGTAAAAACTGCTCCACCTCCTCTCTCCTCTTCATTCAGAAATACATAGGTACCGGCTTGCTTTTGTAAAATGTTATTAACCCTGTTTAATTATTTAAGAGCACGCTTAACCGTCGGAGTTAGTCCCGTCTAACAGTTTTTGCGGATGATTAGAAGCCCGAAAATCAGACGACGGATCCCTGCAAACTTGAACCTTAAAATTTCGATAATGGTCAGTAATTGGGTTATGTGTGGGGCTTTTTTTTTGAGGGTGGGAAATCATCAAATGACCCCTCCCGCTCTGGGTGGAGCGGAAGGGAGTGTCAGACTCTTACTGACTAAAACCCACCCGTGTTCCTTCCTTAGCCCTTTATGTTCCGGGGCAGCGGTAACCCTTGCAATCCCGCTGACCCGGCAGGCTTCGTCCCTATGGCTGATGCTGACATCTCTTTGAGGCGCGCGTGGAACACGTACGAGCTGTCCTGCACGGACCTGGTCCTGATCGGTCGGTGAGCTATCCATTACTCTCCGTCCGCAGGCCCGCGCCTATGGTGGCCGAAGCATCTCCCGCGGCGGCCGGGACGTGAGGATCTGTCCCTCAGCCATCCCGCCACTACCTCCGCCAACACGACTGCTTCGAAAAAGCAAGAAGAAGCTTCGGGAAGGAGGTGACTGCCTCCCATTCCCTCTCGCTCCGGACCATGGCTTGCACCAGGGCCTTCAGCCTACCTACTGCCACTCTCAGATCTACTCCGGTCACTTCAGGGATGTTGTCGTCGTCGACCGCGTGGTCCGCTTCGGGCACCGCAAGTGGTGGAGCCATGGGTGAGGGAGTAAGCTCCCCCCGTGAAGGGAACAGAACGTTCACCACCTCCTCCACCAGCTGGAGGCGGAGAGTCTGCGTCAGCGGGGGGCTCAAGTGCGGAGTTTATTCCGCACCATTTTGTTAGGGCGCCCCCATGGATCTCGGTTCAGAGTCTCCACCATGTCCTCGCGGGCCATATCTTTGGCCCGCTGGACAGCCTCTTGGAGGGTCTTCGCTTTGTACCTCTCGTACAGCTCCGCCTCCGTGGCTTCCGCATCCGGAGGGCGGATGCGGAGCCTTATGTGTAGCGCTCTATATAAAATATTGATATTCAACTGTATCTGATGAGACGATAGAAGTTGATCCAACGCAGTTAGGAAACCGTAAGGCAGATGAAGACGTAATAATGGATAATGTAAAATACGACTATAAGTTTAGTTTCAAAGTTGCTTTTTGGATTCGCACGGACAGACAGACATGACCAAATCTTTGTGATTCGAATTCCTATTAGATAAGCCATTATAAACACGATAATTACAATGAACTTTAAACTGTGATTAATTGGAATTTAACCTGATTACCAAGAAGATTTTGTTTTGCTAAGGCCAAAATGATCATTAAAATAAGATGACTCACAACTTGTGTTGTACCTAAGTATTATACCTAATTAAGAAGCTGACCTAATTAAAATGCAAGATAATACTTACGTGCAATTAAAAGAGTGCTGATTTTGTTGAACACCGACCGTGCTTGTGATAGCTCATGTGAAACTAATATGTCGTTCAAGTTCCTTGACAGTTCAAAAGTGCCTGTTTATGGTTTAAGGGGATTACAGGACCTAAACGTAAAAAACGCAAGTTTTAGAAGCAATAAAAGTATATGATCGACTACAGTAAACAAAATCAGAAAAATATATGATATTCTTCAGGGGTCGGCTTCCAGTCTAACCAGATGCAGCTGAATACCAGTATTTTACATGGAGCGACTGCCTATCTCACGTTCACAACCCAGTTACTGGGTAATACGATACCCCTTAGTAAGACTGGTTATCAGACTTTCGGGCTTCTGACTACCCGTAACGACTGTCAAAGATCCACGAATGACAGCCGGGACAAACGGCTTAACGTGCTTTCCGAGGCACGGAGGGGTCACGGTACGTAAAGATGGTCACCCATCCACAGACCAACCACGGCAAGCGTAGCTTAACCTTATCGATCGACCTGTGCGGCTGTACCAACCATACATAGAAAATCGAGTGGAGAGAATAATAAATTGGTTTGGCCATTAAGACAGTAGTAAAACTAGAATTATTTTAAACTAGCGATCCGCCCCAGCTTTGCACGGGTGCAATTTTTTTTTTTCGAATTTCCGAGATTTTCTTCATACAAACCTTGTCCTGGCAAAACCGAACACAACAAAAAAAGAATTATCCAATTTGGTGCAGTCATTCTGGAGTTATGCGCGTACAAACATTTTAGCGAATTTGTTTTATACGAGTACTATGTATGTATAAGGATATGACAAATATCATCATTCACACAGTCCATACATGGCGTTTCTTTGGTCTTCCCCTACTCTTAAAGCCATTAATTCCATCATATTATTTAAAAATGCTAAAGGTGTCGAGGTGGCCTCCTTCAAATTATGCTTCATCGACCTTAAACTTTTTAAAACTTAAATCATTCTCTTGCTTTCCTTTAGACGAAAGCTTCAGGTTAGCCTGAAATTGCTGATTCTAATGATTATAATTCTGTAAAATTATAGGTATTTGTTTCGGTCGCGAATCATATTTTACATACAAAATGCAAAAAACGTTAGTAAATTTGAATTTCGCGGGCTTCCAAAGCGCATCCCTTTTATCTCCTTATCTACTTCTACAAAAGATCTCAAATAAATTCAAACCAGTCTATCTAGATTCAAACCGTTCTATCTCCATTTAGAACCTAGATGAGATCGGTAAACAAATGTAGTGTTTGAACGAGTATCTTTATTTCATTTCCGTTTCGCAGTCGCGCTCGCGCCCAATCAGACAGACAGGCGTTTGAGAAACACAGCAGGCCAAGATTTACGGACCACAGATCTTTGTAGGGTTGGCATAAAAATTGAATAGGGATATTTTATGTATTGCGTGCAGCGTGTTTACTGGTAAACGGGCATTAAGAAGTTTCTATAATGAAAGAAGAAAGAAAGAAAGAAAGAAAATTGCGTTTATTTGGCAAAAAACCCTTAAAAATAAACAGAACAAATTCAAAATAATTAAAAATAATAATGCCAAAAGGGCCTCAGCTCAGCATAATGCCAGATGGCAACACAAAGTGCACCACCTGACGCTGATTTTCAGCTGCTGCCCACGAGTGCCATACGCTCGAAAATATAAACACATAATTCATTAAGAAACCATGTAGGTTTGTATCCAGTATCTACCTACTGAATAAAAGTGTTTAAATTTTCTTTTTTAGGTAAGTCCGAATGTACCTTCCGACAATAAACACTTCTGTAGTGTTTTCTTCATTTACTTTTGAGATTTTAAGGACTTTTGTGTGGTTCGGTAGCTACTATAGTCGGATTTTTAATTAGTTGCAGTAAGCTGTAAGCAGCTAGTTATGAAAATGCGTAAGATAATGTGTATTATTTTATCATTAAGGTCATCAAGAAGCAAGTTCACCTTAGATTTGCGTCAACAAATAATATTTAAAGTAATTATCTACAGCTTTGTATGCTGTCTGTACTAGTTAATTTAATCTACGAGCGCGAGCTTGGTCGGTTTGTCTCGTTGCTCCGCCAGAGGGCGCTTATGTCCGGTACCGAATACAATTACTTATAATTATTTTGTGCTCTTTGCTTAGCGCTTTATATAACTACTAGCAGCGCCCCGCGGTTACACCCGCGTAAGTTTAGATTACAAAAAAAATCTGGAGGGTTATTACCTAAGGCTATAAAAATAGCCTACGACCTATCATTATGAGACCTACCAAATATACACAAAAAATTTCATAAAAATCGGTCTAGCCATTTCGCAGGAGTTCGATAGCAAACACTGTGACACGAGATTTTTATAAAGTCAAAGTCAAATCATTTATTTCAAATAGGCACATTAAAGGCACTTTTGAACGTCAAAACTTACAGTAAAATTTAATTGATTCTAGTCGCCCCTTCCAAAAGGTACTGTTTGTATGGAGAAGAACGGGCAATAAACAACTGGGCAAGATACGTTAATGTAAAATTCCATCATATAAATACCTATACAGAATGATTTTTTTACCGGTTCCAAATTTTTACAGGGTGTTCTACCCATGAATATGAACAACTTTCACCATGAGATCAACTCTGAAATCTCGAAAAAAAAAAAACAGCTGTTTCATACAAAAGTTCAATACCTACTTGACCAAAATGAATGAAACAGCTATATAAGATATAATTGTACACACATCCATAAAAATTTCATGTCTCGTTACTAACTACTTTCAAACAATCTCTATAATTTTTCTGTAAAATTATTCGTGTTTTTCTGTGGATAATAAATACCTACTTAGTTACGTTACATAACATTATTATTATTGTACCTATGTTCAATAAATGAATACGACACTTATTACTTACCTCAAGGTAGTGTACAGTCAAGGGCAAAAATATTGACCACTTAACATATTTTATTTTTCAAAATTTAGGTTACTTTCGGATGAAGGTCAAAAATTAAAACAAATTGTGTTAAAATTAAAAACAAAAAATTTATTACGAGTTCATTTTTTGGTAAATGCAAAGAAATTATTACCGAAATAAAACAACCAAAATAATATAAACTATTACACATTTTGTATGGCATCTAAACGATTTTAGTTAAGAGTTAACTATGAGAAGAAGCTGTATACTTAATAGTTAAAATGTAAAAATAAATAATTAAAAATAATTACAAAATGTAACAATGCTTATGCGTTATTAGTGGACTTGGCATTTTTTCACAGAAAGTGAAACAAAAACATATTGGCATCGAGTGATAAAATACTTTAAACAATTTTTGAAACTTTTAAAGACGATTTTCGCAACACGTTTATTTAAAAATTAGGTTTATACAACCGTTAAGTTTTTTTATTTGATTTTATCTTACTTTTTATTTTTACATTTCTAAAAGGTTTTTAAGTACAATTAATTTCTATTCAAATACACATTTTGCCAAAAATACTACACACTCTAATACAATATTGTTCTGTGAAAAAATGACTCTTTGTAAAAATAATCTATAATCTAAAATATTTACATTAATATATTTAATTAGTAACTGGCAGTTTCAGAAGGCACATAATACATTTTTTTTAGGAATTTATTTATTTAAAAATATGTAGGTATATTAAGCATAATTTAAGCTATGTATTTCGATATGTATCGCTAAGGCACACTATGTAAATACTACATTACACAACTATTCAAAGATATGTACCCATTTTTTTTTCTTAATTTTTATTGCAATTTTTTTTTATAATTTACAGGTTCTTTCATACCCAGTTTAGCACTTTGAGAGATCTACCTCAGCTGGGTAAAGAACCGTTATTGATATTTATTGAGATGATGCCTCCCAAAATTATTATAAATTTTATTTATGTAAAGCGACCTTATTAGTAACATTATAAACCATTAACTCTGGATTCGAAATATAAATCGAAGGTGTATCGACTAAGTGATATTTTTTTTATTTTTCTAATTAAAAAATAAATCATTTCACACGTGACTACAATTTTTCTACCACAATTTAGTTACTTATCATATAATTGAATCAACTATTCGATACACCTCCAACAAATTATGTTATCCACCGCATTTAGTAAAAACCTAATTTATTAACTTAGATCACATTTTCAACAACTCTCATACAAACACACATTTTTACATTTATCACACGACAAGATTTAATCTTTCATTCATTTTACATTTTAATACAATTCATTTTGGATAAATTATAATAATTATTTCATTTTAATTATAATTTATCCACCATTATTCACTTCAAACCTCGGCTTACATTTTTTTTTCTTTTATTAATTTCTAATATGGCGCCCGAAAATTAATTGTTTAATCGTGACTAGTTTTATTACAATAGAATAGATGTACAATATTTAAAAAAATGTCACACCTTTCATCTTCTTTGTAAAAAAGATATGAAAAGTTGGGGGGAAGAAAATTCGTTATATCATCATGAGGTAAAACTATTGCTTCGTAAAATATGGCTTCTATTTTTATACAATCAAATCGGACCTACTTATAAAAGTAGGTCCGACGATAGACTGTAACTTTTATATTTATAATTATGTAAACATAAAAATTACAGCCCAACAATATTTTTATTAATTTTACAAATAAATTAATAAAACATCGCACTCATTCCTGCCATCGTTTAAATGACAGCAATCAGTGCGAGGCGATACAATGATGTCATTTAAAACTTATAAACGATGACTTTGTGATGTCAGTACCGGTCGAAGCTAGTGGAGTCGCGACTAGTGACGTCACTGGCGGCATCGGTGGACGAACTGCCGTCCGAATCGGATGACCGGCCGGCGTCCGATGTCCGGCCAGCGTCCGATGTCCGGCCGGCGTCTGACGTGCCGCCCGTGTCGGACGTCGCGCCTATCTCAGTGGTCGGATATCAAAGATGTTCGTCGCGTCCGTTCAGAGGTTGTCGCTCAGCGTGGTCTGAGGGGCGGTTGCGTTTGAAGAATCCGCACTGGAAATTGTAAAAAAAAAATGATCGTTAAAAAACCGTTTAAAAAGAGTATCTTTGACGGCTTATGTAAGTTACATTATTTTATTACTGTCTCGACCCCGACATGGTCGCAAGGGTGACCTGCTGAGCGTTTTATCGGTGGGTCGTGCAGTATCATTGGGTTTTCAGTAAATTGTATGTAGCAGCCTGGGGTCTGAATTTGTATTTTTTTTATATAGGCGAAAAGGGCTTCCCTTCTATTCATGTTATAACATGGATCTGAAACTTAGGTAATTGGTAAAATGCACCACCTTTACCTACCCCTCTCGTCTTGTGGCGATACCTGAAAGGGTTCCGATATTCAGCAGTGGACGTTCCGCAGATATACCTAATGAAATTCACCTACAATACATGTCCGTTTAATGAACTCACTTTATAGAGCGCGAAGATGAGCAGCAGCAGCAGCAGCGCGCCGATGACAGCGGCCAGCACCACCACCCACAGCGGCACGCCGCCGCCCAGCGCCTCCAGCTGCGGCGTCACGGCCGTGCGCGCCTCCGCCGTGCGCCACGCCGGCGCCGGCCGCCCCGCCAGCGGCAGCCGCGACACGCGCGCCGCGCCCAGCGTCGACAAGATCACTGCGCGGTCTTTGGAGATCTGGGGGTAAGGAATTATTGAATAAATGTTTGCTGTTAAGATAGATAGAGATACTTTGGTGTGTGTTAAGCTCAAAGACCGAAAACACTCATTGAGCGAAAAATTTCAGAACGCCGAAGGCGTTCTGACATTTTTAAAACAGCCGCAACGTGGAATGCGCCTTTGGGCCCTTTTCAAAACGAACAGGGCCCTAATCCCACTAGTCCGGGGATACCGCACGGTCTCCGGGGAGGCGGCGAGCCTCCTTGCCGGATTGCCACCATGAGATCTGGAGGCAAAAGTCCTCGCCCACATATGGGAGTGACGCGAGAAGGCAAAACCTGGGGCTTAACTCCGCTGCCGCGACAAATCTCGGCACAGCGGACAGAGCTCCTGCGGGATCTCATTGCGACATGGAGAGTGCGACTCTCGCAACCCAGTGCTAGGCACGCCACAATTGCGGCGTTAAGTCCCCTCTTTGAAAAGTGACTGAAGAGGTGCCACATCGTCCTCACCTTCCGCTTAACGCAGGTCCTCACCGAAGACGACTGCTCCGGGAGGTTCCTGTTCTGGATAAATCGGGAAGAAAAGCCCGGGTGTCACCATTGTGTGGATCGCCCGGAGGACGCGGTTGAGCATACGGTGGAGGTCTGTCTAGCTTGGGCAGAGCATCGCCACGTCATCACGGCGGCGATCGGCGGCGACAATCTCTCGCGTCCGGCCCTAGTCCAGACCATGGTACCGAGCGAAAGTGCATGGGAGGCCGTCACCTCCTGCGAAGCAGTAATGCTCGCGAAGAAGGCGGAGCGCACGAGGGAGAGGCCATCTATGCGCCCTCACACCCCTAGTCGCCACAGGAGTCGCCCTATAGTGCGATTCTGTAACCATCTCACCGTGAAAACTTAGGTGAAGTGAGCGTGGAGTGAGCTGTCAATAGTGTCAATTCCTAGCAAAAACAAACTCACTTCACCTAAGTTTTCTCGGTGAGATTTTTACAGAATCGACGGACTGGGCGTCGCGGTCGGGAGTCGCTAACCGATTCCCGGCCACCGTAGGCGCGGGTTTGCGGACGGCGTGCAATGGGCAGCTCGCCGTCGGTAAGGACTAGGCCCGGGTAGACGGCGCATTGTGTTCTACGTGCGCCTCAAAGGAAGTCAGCACTAACTGATGGGGTCCGCTAAGGACGATGCCTGCCAGGAACGCGGGTTGTTCGAAAGAGTTACCGTGGCCCCTGGCACAGGCTACTGAAGGAACACGGGTGGGTTTCAGTCAGTAAAAGTCTGACACACCCGAAGAGCGGTAGAAGATATTTGATAATTTCCCACCAAAAAAATAAAGGGGCTACCTCGAAAATCTAAAATTCTGGAAAAGCTACTAAGCGAGCTACAGTGATGCAATTACTTTTGAAACGCAAAAGAAGAGTGATGGCTATAGTGTGCGTGTTTGCAATTTTTTTGTATCGAGAAAAATTCATTGAATCGTGTATTTCTTTTACATGATATGTACTATACCAAAGAGTCAAAAAACATATACCAAAATGTTAAATCCCTATTCCGCATACTTAACAAGTTACACGAAATAGAAAAACCAAATTTTTTCAATATATCACCTTACGATTCCTTACTTCAAAACCACGTCAATTTCTTAGTTAATCACGACATCTGCTAAATTAACGTACTCTCTATGACACAATAGCATGGTTTGAACTGTCAAAATACATGTTGCAAGACAAAATATTGACGTGGTTTATACGTGGTAAGATTTCGCGGGTAATAATACCGAATTGGGGCCCAGAATGCATTCTGGCAATCTAGAAATGCTACAACCTGGAACCTTTATGATGCAACGACGGCGCGCCGGAGACGCTGTATACTTGTCGACGCTCATACTCACACCATCAAGGATGTCGCTCATTATAATTTTATCGGATTCAAATCAGATCTTGTAATTTCAAAGTTTTTAATACATCATATTGGACCAGACAACGTCAATTTATTCGTAGCCCTTCAATACACACTACACAGCGGCAGCAGCCGTCGACGTCCTGTTGTTTACCGAATTCAGATTTCATGTTTTAGCATATTGGTCAAACGTTATCGATCTTGTGAGTACTTGTGACTTGTCCTATATTACCTAACTCTTATAACACTAAGCTTTCATTTAAACTTTACCTCAGTAAGCACAGTCGCGTTGATCCTGGATCTGAATGCGAACCAGGCCTCCTGTCCCTTCATCATGCGGCCGGTGGTACACCTCACCACCTCACACTTGTACTTCTCTTGGCATTTCTCCAGAATCTTCTTCAGCTCTGGGTCCACCTGGATTGAGAATAATTGGTTAACATCATCATTTTATCATCATCACAGCCTCCTATGGTAAAGTGCTCAGCTTTATTCAGTTCCACTCCCACTGTCAGCAAGCATCGTCTTTGCTCGAGAAATAACGATTGTGACTTTGAGAAAATACCTATTTCATGACGGTATGGTTTTGAAGACTATGTTCCTAACATCACAAAGTTCCTATATAATACTTGAGGAATAAATCACTTTTGAATCTTGTGTAATTTAAGGCATGCTGCTCGTGACTGTACAGAATAAAAAGCTTTTCCTGTCTCTATTTTTGTGTTAAAATTAAATGCAGTTTTGTTAAAGAATGTTTGAATAATAGTTCAAAGACTTACTTCATCCTGTCGTCGTCTCCTGGTGTTCTCACGACGTTCAGTGGAAGAGCTGTAGCCACCGCCTGTGTGAGTATTGTATGACGTGTGACCACCTGGAAAATAACAACCAGACCAGTCATAAAATCACGTTTTTAAAACCCCTCAAGGGCAAGAACAGTGCTTCTTTTTTACAGATAACAAGGTACACAATACTAATGAAAAAAAAGTTTTACCTGAGGATGAAGAGTAAGAGTATCCACCTCCGCCTCTCTGATAGCCTCCACCGCCCGCTTGATAGCTTCCACCACCGGCTTGGTAGCTTCCACCTCCAGCCTGATGACTTCCACCTCCAGCTGCGTAATTTCCACCATGTACAGCACCACCAGCTCCTGAGCTTCCTTGACTTCCACCAGAACTGCCACTAACATCAGCAATACCATATCTGAATTCGTTATTAGGGTTATACGCGGCATACGTTCCGAAACCGTCAAGTTTATCTTCTTCCTCATCACCAACTACAGTAACGCTTGAGGATCCCCTGAAGGTAGAAGAACCAGCTTTCGAAATATCAGGATTGACTGTTTCTGTGGTCGCCCAAGAGCCGTGAACGAAACCGCCTTGGCCTGAATCTTGTCCCCTTGATCCGTGACCATAAGCTGCAGAACCTTGGTTGTAGCTCGCTGACCCTTGGTTAAAGTTTCCTGATCCTTGGTTGTAGCTTCTTGATCCTTGACTATAAGTTCCCCCTCCTTGGTTGTACATGCCCGAGCCTTGGTTGTAACCGCCCGAACCTTGGGAGTAACTGCCCTGAGAATGACCTTGTGAAGATGCTAGGTTGACACCGCCTTGGTTAGCAAATCTGGAAAGATAAAACAATATTTATTGAAAATAGGGTATCACTGGAAATATCTTTAATATTAAATAATAAAAAAATACTATATACATATATTATCAAAATTAAACTCCAGCAAATGGGAGATTAATTTTGATAATATAAAAATAATAAATTAAAACTTACACATTAAAAGAGCTTCCAGGCTCTCCTTCGTGTCCAAGGTTTCCATACTCAGTACTCGTCTCTACTTCCGAAATAATATTATGATTCGCATCATACACAATGGTCTTGTTCCTCACCCTCACTACCTGAGCTCCTTGTCCAAAGGCATTCTGGTCAATAATTCCAGAAGCCATAGCAGCAGCGAGTTTCCTCTGGATTTCTTCCTTTTCTTCAGCAGTCAAAGCTTCGCCATTAGAATTGGTCCAAGTCTTATTGAAATAGTAAGTTCCGCCAAACTGGCCTTGATTTTGACCCCCAATATGACCTTGGTTTCCACTGATGGATCCTTGGCTGCCACTGAACTGTCCACTGGAACCTTGGTTGCCATTAAATTGTCCACTGCCACTTTGGCTGGTAGTAAATTGTCCATTGCCACCCTGATTGCTAACAAATTGCCCATTGGCATTCTGACCACCGGCAATAGATTGTCTATTGCCACTCTGGCTGCTACTGAATTGTCCACTGCTACCCTGGCTGCCACTGGCTTGTCCACTACCACTTTGGCTACCGCTAGAGGTGCTACTGAAATGACTTGAGCTTCCACTAGAGTGACTGCTGGAACCTTGTCCGGTACCATAGCCGGAACCGCTGCTTTGTCCGGTTCCATAGCCGGAGCCACTGCTTTGTCCAGTTCCATAGCCGGAACCTCTTTGGATGGTCGCACCGCCAGCGTTGCCGCCAGCCTGGGAGTTAACTTGGCCACTGCTGGACGACTCTTCCCAATAAACTGTAAAAATAAAGCGATGCTTTTATAGATACGTATACGTCATAATATTTTTACACATCTTTGATTTAACATATACCTAAATAACTTATCCATAATATACGTTAGAAGCTAGTGAATATTTTTTTAAATCTTTAATCATAATTACCTTGTCCATAATATCCACCGCCTCCTGATGTTTGTGATGCACTGTAGAACTCGCTACTCATCATAGCTGGAATAAACAAACATTTTGTAACGGCTGGGTGAGAACAAACTAGATTGTAATACAAAAACGTAAAACAAATTCGATACACATTGCACAATGACTTCGAATTTAAAATTAGGCTTATTATAGTAATTAATAACAAACCTTCTCTCTCCTTTCCCAGTAAGAAAGCATAAGGATTCTGGACGAACAGGTTGTTAATATTGATATGTCTCGCCATGTCGCAATTGACGTTGCCCAACCATTGTGGTTGCACCAGCATGTACATCAGGTTCTCGCCTGGAATGTTAAATAAAATAATTAAATATGCACACATTCTCATGACGCCTGTATTATAATTGGGCATGGGCCAATCCTAATCATCATCAAGACTCCTAAAGATTTTAATAAGTTTTCCTTTCCACGGTACCGCACATTTCTCGAAATAAGGCATAATTACTTAGCTACTTTAATAATTTTATTATTTCCAGATGGGTCCTTAGTTTGTAATTCTTACCTTCCAGAGTCTGGTAGGGCCACATGAAGTATATCTCCGTCTCTTCAACAGTGAAAGGTCCCTCGTTCTTGATGTTGTACTTGTGGATTACTTGTGGCCCAAGTTTAGTGTCATCCTTTATGTTTTCTGTGTCGTAGAGCGACGCGTTGTAATGGAGCTCCGGCGGGTCTGATGTTCTGTAATTAATTAAATACTAATGAGCATTTTTAACTTTATTCAATAATACCGGAACCTTTAGAAAAAGACAATGTTATGATATTATTATTACATCATCCATATAAGTTTGACTAAAATCTAAATCTCACATTATCGTGTTCCAACTTTCTTAAACAAGACAAAACTCCCTAATATTAATTAAACACATAATACGAAACCCTTTTATAAACCCATTCTAGTAAATAAATGAACAATTATTCTGAAAATATTTCTATTTCAACTTGGTAAAACCCCCTGTTCATATCCACTGCAAAAATGAGTCTCGTAAACTTACCCAATGATAGACAGCTGAGCTCTGACTACGACGCCGATGTTCATATGCATGCTGTTGTCATACATGGTGCCTTGTTCTACGTTGGTAGAGTTGGCTTCCATGTCGAAGCTGAGGGATGTGACGCGAGAGTCCACTTCCAAGAACAGGCGGAAGTTTAGCTGGAAGAGTAAAAAATTTATTGTTTTAGATTTCAAATATTTTTTTTTTTCTAATCAATGCTCATTCAACAATTATTTGAATTAATTATTACCCGTTCTTCTTCATAGAGATCTACATTTTGGAATGGGCAACTAGCTTCAACTTTCTGATTAACTGACTGACTATGTGACAGTTTAAAAATGCCTGTAAATGGTTTAATTGAAATAAATGCTTTGAGGTTGAGTTGCTATGATTTCGTGGCCTATTATTTTTGATGATACATGACAAATCCGAATCAATTTAATAAGTACGAAATATTATTAAACCATTTTCCAAAATTTCATTGTAATATGGAAGTTTTAGCCGTAATTTTCTGGGCATTCAAAGTTTCACACATAAATCTTCAGCAAATTAAAATATAGAAAACATCTGAATGATATTTTACCTTTTGTCCACTAGCCATAGGATTTCCTAAATCACATCTCAGGGTGCTATTACCATCAGCAAACCTGTTGGTAATCGAGCAGTATATCAGAGTATCAGCGGTGTCCTTATCCAAGCGTTCCATCTTAGCGTAGGTGACTCCCGTAGGTATGACCAGGTAGTAAGCAGCTTCGAAGGCGTCTTCTCCGGAGTTCTCCACTTTGACGTCAATGTTGACGTTTTCACCAGATCCTAATACGTAGTTGATTGTGGGGCTGTGGATAAGAATACAGGTCTGCGAATGGTTTTTTTGTCGAATGGTTTAAATTTTTTGTTAATATTTGAATTAGAGTTAAGTATTAAAAAGGTTATTTACATTTAAGGCATCCACCACCTCACGAAGAAAGGTTAAGACAACACAGTACTTGAAAGGATTATAACGAGCAACACATAAAACGCAAACACTCACACTGAACACATATTTGGTTAGTACAAAGTACTATAAACTACAGTACCTAAGTAACTGTTTTGAGTAAGATACAAAAGACAATATCGTGCATATACAGTATTACGCAAATAAAATCGTTAAAGTCAATAAGCCTGTTTATTAAAAAGTTTTTTACTAAAACCTAGAAAACACGAATCAATATTCCGTTTGTTACCCAGTGAGCAAAGTTGAACGGAGTTTAATTACTTTACATTTACAAATGTATATCTGATAGCCTAGCTTATAAATTGAGGCATGCTTTAACTCAATCGGTTGAGTTGTTTCTGAAATACAGCCTGACCTCACTTTTGTATGGCAGTCCTATACAAAGCATGGTCTAATGAGTAGCATAATTGGTTTACGTTATAATTAAATAGTCATTTACTATTTATTATTTTTATTACCTTATATCTCAGACCAAATAATAAGTCAAGACATAGCGCTGCGGACAATACAGTGAAGCATGCAAAAACTACACCTTCGCTCTGTGCACACACGTTCACACGCACACATTTACAACCATTTACAATCAAACTACACCTCACTATGTGCACACATGTTTACGAAACCGGCTTCACTTTACTGTTGACAGCCCTCTATCTTGGTTTTTTATTTGGTCTAAGACCTATATACATAGTATTAGCTGGTAGTAATATCAAGGTAAGTTTAGTATTGTTATACTTAAAATATTAGGTATAATAGGTATATGATGTTACAAGGTCACGCCAACAATCATAACTATAGGTAAAAATAGTTAGGCATAAATAGTTAAAATAAGCAATAATATCAAAAATATACTAAAACAGAGAAAGAAAGAAAACAAAGACATCTATCTACATTATTAGGTAACTATAATTTGTTTTATGCCCTGATATAATTTGGTGCGGTTATCGCAAATATAAAAACACTCAACGCAATGATGTTTTCCACATGATGTTTCTCACGCGGCCACAAAAATGAAAATGGTGACATTTAGAAGGAAAGAAGAAAGAAAAGTGAAAAGAAAGAGATACAATAGTTTATTATGGTTTTACCACTTCTACACAAACGAAGTCGCGGACAGAAGTTAGTAGCAAAACAACAAAACAATACAGAATTTACTGTGTTATCTTTTTAATGCTGATGAAATGCTTAATTTACAAATAAGAGTGTTTAAAAAAATATCTTCTGTATAAACAAACCCAAAAACCTGATGTGGTGCGTACGGAATTTAAAATGAACAAAATGCAATTATAAAAGTTTTAAAACAACTTTAATTCGCAGACCTGTAATTTCTTGGCATTTAATAATCAGATCAGGCCAAAGATTCTTAGGTAGATTTTTTGGGAGCTCAGAATCTACTGATTGGTAAAGGCATACAGGTAATACTATAAACATAATAATAGAAATAGATTAGAATGTTATTACGTCAAATACATGAAAATACATAGAAAGAAAGAAAAAGAAGCAAAAGACGGAAAATTATTTACACACATGCATTATCCTATTAAAATACACACACATTGAGCATGCTTAAATAAAACTACCATGCTCTTTAAGGTACTGAACACACTCGAAATCAGCAAGCTCATCACTAGCAATGTTTCATAGGGCGTCATAGATCTGGCGAGGCGCAGCGCAGCGCGGTTTTCACTAACAATTTCAACCCTGCTTTGGTTGAAAAAGCAAGGTTGGTTTGTAAAAAAATTGTATACTAAAATTGAAAATAAATAAAATGCCTCTAGTCCAGATGAGACAGCGTGCTTTTTAGCCATGACCACCAGAGAGTTCGAGCTCGCTACTAGTTTAATCTTAAAACCTTCACCAGCCTTTATTAATAGCAAAAAAACTCACGTTGTAGCAGACATCCTCAGGTCCGGTACACAGATGTTATCAGGTCCACAGTTCTTCTGGATGTTCAGCGAGTCTGCGTGCACGATACTCCTGGTCTGGTCCAGGACTGGAGGCACCAGGTTACCAGACGGTTGTGTCACCAGGTCGTAGGACATCTTCACCTCTATGGGAGTCAGCTTGTCACGGATCTCATCCTGCAATTAGAAGGGAGAGGTGTTTTAAACTTTTAATATTAAAACAATATTTTCAAAAATCACACATTTCGAATAGTTAGTCATATTTGAGCTAATAAGTTAATACTTATTAGCTGATTAATATCTAGACCCGCAGTCGGGATTTTTTTTAACCCGTGAAGGGTTTGAGTTGTCCCGATACGCAATTGGCCTTTTTTTTTTAAGTCGGTAAAAAATATTAGATATGGGTTGTTACTCACGTCCAAATACACAACTATGTCCTTGCATTCCTGCTGTCCTTGTTTTAGGAGTATCTGCGTTTTATAAGTCGTCTCTCTCCTCTCTGAGAGGAACAACCTCTTCGTGGTCTTCTGACGAGAATCCAGGTCCAAGGTCACCTCAAATTCTGGAAATTGGTAAAGAAATGATTATTATTTTATTGGATGCAAGTCAGTGTCATGACGTGCTACTGTCATTATTGTTTCAGTGCGAGAGAGAGACAGGACAAAGAGCACCATCCCTTTTCCGCAATTTAACAATAATGGCTTCAACATTTCAAAATATTGTCGTGTAAAACATTAACATTGAGTGCAGTCACATAATATACACACTAACACTGACGCGACAAATATTTACAATCCATAATTCTACTAATAATCTCATCTTTATAATTTAAAGTGCCAAATAAAGATTAATGTCATTAATAGAGATATTTGTGGAGTTAATGGGGTGGTTTTGGTTTTGTATGGTACCAATTAGCGCTACTTCGACGACTCACCGAAATAGCAGATATATCCCTCCGCTTGGAAACAAATAACAAATTATTGTGACTCTCAATTTTGTTCAAATTGTACATGATGTGCTTGGCGATGATAATATTGATGAGAATGGAAACAAGGACGTTATTAGAGTAGGTTAGATATCTTAAACTGGACGAATAGAAACACTTTACAGATAATTTGCCTATATAAAATCATTACAGTTAGGATATTTAAAAGTATTGATTGTTAACATAAGTTAAATCAAAGAAATCCTGGGAAACATAAAGGAAGATGTAACCAATGATACTGATATTAACAATACAATCAAGACACTTACTAATCTGCTGATCCACATTAACACCTCCGTACGTCAAACAGAACATGAGTTGCGCGCACCCAACCGTGGTGCCATTCTCCAGATGACACTTCTTGTCTGTCAACGAGATTAACTTGCTGTCTCCCAAGAACTTGACATCGGCTGACACTTTTACTACGGGGCGAGATCTGGAAAAAAAGCATGTGACATTTTAGTTTTCCATTTGCTATAAGTCAGTTAAAACAACAACAACAACAATACGTTTGTTTTCCTCAAAGACCACAAGTGTACCTACAGTAAACCAAAATTTTGCCAGTTACGTTAAATTCTAATGTAATAGGGGGGGGGGGGAGTCTATTGCCATCAACCGGGTAAAAATCCAGAATCCGGGCTGCTACTGATACAAAAACCCAGTAACACATTGCCCGGCCTGCGAGTTGAACCCAGGACCTCATGCCCAGCAGTAGCGCTTGCGAACAATAGAACAATGAGATAGTCTAACATAATTATGTAGATAGATAGATTTTGACTAGTGGTCACAATCGACTCCTGTCGAGTGTTGATCCCAGGTTTGATCTTCAGCACGGGCAGTGTGTTTTTTTTTTCACTGGAATATTCTCAGTAGCAACCTGGAGTCTGGATTTGTGCCCGGCAATATGCTCACTCCTTAGTATATGGGACGCATAAATGACTGACGTGTCCTATATGCAAATGTTGTGAGGGATTTGTACCATAACTCTCTGCCTACCCCTTTGGAACAAACTGCCAAGGTTTTCTACTACAGATCTTATAGGGTTAATACTTTACATTACGACGAAATCATTTACAAATATAGAGGAAACACTTACTTCAAGAACACAACACTATCAGACTTATAAGCACCAACAGCTAAATCCGTGTAGTTATTATTATCCAGGTCCACTCCGCCCGACAGAGAGAAGCCGAAGGTAGACAAGGTGGGAGAGATCTCCTCAGCAGTGATGGCTTGGGAGTACTTCTCATGGATGCCAGTCTCACTGCCGTGATAGATGTAGACCACGCCACGCCCGTTCTCACCGCCGTAGGGAGCGCCGACGGCTATGTCTGGAAAGGGGCAAGGAGGATTTTGATTAGTAATTTTATTTGCTGAGAATAACTTTGAAATTCAAACAATGTCTAATCGTGATCGGCTGGTTTTTATTAAAGACAAGTGATCCCGCTTTCGAAATGTGTGCAATCACATTAGTGAAGTTTGAAGTGAACTTTACAGAATAGAATTACACTATTGGTTTCATGAAATAGATACTTCCGTATAAATCTTCTCTATTCGTAAAGAAATTAAAAAAAACAACTGGTCTTTCTCATGTTTATGACTTTAAAAAATATCATCTTATGTAGTTACCTCCGAAACCGTCGTAGTTGATGTCTCCAAGCGAAGTGACTGCCAAACCGAATCTGCCTTGAGAAATCTCACCGGTCCTAGCATGGCTCCTTGTGAATGACTGGAAAGACAAGAAACATCTATAAGTATTATTCATGAACAATGATATAATATTTCTTGTTTAAGTAAAAGTAGTCATGATGACAGGGCCTTGTCTACTGTAGCAGCTTTTAAAGCAACCGTATTACAACGGGTTTATTCGATACTAAAATTTATTAAACAAAAAATCTTACCCTATCTTTGTCCTGATAGATAACATAGATCCTTCCATGTTCAAACCCATCAGTCTTGGCCCTGGTGAACATCGGAGCGCCAACAATGACGTCATCAAAGCCATCGCCATCAATGTCACCGGACGCAATACTGTACCCGAAGTAGGCACCGATCTGAGAGCCACTGATGTTCTTAATGTTTTGGAGCTCCCAAGTGTACAGGACAACCTGAAATTGTTAGGATAGTTCGAATTAATGGAGTTCACCTAAAATCTTGGATTAGATCTTACGATCTGTGTCATTTAATAGGCAGTTTAAGGTCAAAGTCACTTATCGCAAGTGATAGATTAAACCAAGAAATTTATATTGTTGATTATGCTCCTGCACGCGTAGCATGACTCTCTTCGTTACAAAGAATACAATTCAATCTTTCTATACAAAGTGAGCATTCTTTTGTTTATTTTTCACATCGCGTCGTAGAAACCTTTCTACAATCTGTAATTTTGTCTTTGGTTACATCAAACAGACCGCTTCTATTGCTAAAGATTTCTTCAATACGAAGAATGAATTTAATTGAAATAAATGCTTTGAGATTGAGTTTGAATTTGAATGTTATCGTAAAAAACTGCCTAACTTACCAATCCCTTTAGTCCAGCTCCTCTTGGTACTCCAACAGCAACGCTCTGAATACCTTGACCAGCAAAGTCACCAACAGCGATGGAGTAACCCATGTAAGAGTCGTCGTACTTAGGACTAGCTTCAGGAGTCGCTATCAAGGCTGGGCGACTACTTATCGATTGAGTCATCAGCTGACCTAAAATTAAGATGGTCATTCAGTCATGTATACCTGATGAATGAGCTGTTTTCAGTTTCTTTTGGACGATTTCTTGGGTGATGTGAAAAATAGCTTAATCATTCCATATGTCCATGATTCCCAATAAAAGCATGATCAAAAATGTATTTCAAATAACGAAGCTTTGGAAAGTTTGGAATATGAATGAAGATTGGAAAATCATCCAAAGAAAACTTATGTTTAAAACATCGAAACAGCACAAAACGTCAATCATTCGCGTACAATGTTCCATGATCTGTTATTAGATGATGTTTAAGCGGTCCAGCAGCCAGGAGAGGCAGTTTCATGTGATGGTGGTTCTGACACCGTTCATATCGTGTCATATATTACAGGCGTCTGTATAACGCTTTGATTATGTTATTATTAGCATACATATGACCAAAGGTCTCATCACACCATATCAAGCGTCAGATTCCGGGATATTTTAATAAATGTTAAATATATCACCAAATCCTTGTTACAGCGACCGCAATAAGGTAGGTAATTATTGGTAGAATTAATTTTGGTAACGGCTCTGGCGAAACACAAGCACTAAATACAACTAACAGTCCTTCTGCCAAAGTCGAACAATACTTAACAGAACGACATAAAATTGTATTTACCTTGCATACATGAATTAAATATATTCAATTGGATTTCAATAAAAATAGCTGTGTTCAGTCAGAGCTAAAGCCAATGACATTTTATAGTTTAGTTTAAAAGCATGGACACTTTTTGCGGTTACAAAATCATTTGAGTATTATTAAACACCTATTTAACCCGCAGGATTTAAAAACTAATTCATGGGAATTATCATTCCTACTTACACAATAATTATATTCTATTACAAAAGTCTTTTAAAATGTAGTTGTTACTAATTAACATTTTGCTAAAATGTGAAAATATCGAAGATTAAAACGAATATTTGTTCATCCACATGCTGTGGTTGTGATGATTAGGCCTGGATGTGTTCAAATATCCTTCATTCTTAGGACATCGTGAGGTAATACACAAATTGTTGCAATCGTGATCGTGGACTACATCCAAATAGGCAAATTGTTAGCACAAAGATATGAAATGGATAAACTAACTATGATCTAATCTCTCGTGCACAACGTTCGTTATTTAACTACCGCTAAAATGTTTTATAGAAATTAATGGTTTCAAAGATTGGAGAATATGGAAGGTATCTGGTAGAACCCATAGGGTAAACCTTAGAGCACCATGACTTGAGGAAAGCTAATGATTTCTTTGCTATTTATGGCAAATATTATATCGCTAATATCTACCATCAATAGTTGCGAGCAGTCTATTCTAAATCCATTTTTTATGTTCAAGTATAAAATATGATTTTATTTAACCATTTTCTTATATATCGTTGATTATCTCAAATTGAACAAAACGAATTCGACAATTAATATCCCTCGGAATATTATTACGACCAATAAAAAAAACAAAATAAAATCGACATTTCATCAGTTAGAAAACATGACTTAAGTAATTTAGAAAGCAAGCAGAAGTAAGCGACTTATTTTAATGATATCAGATGTTATTGCGTTAAAATTGCAAATAATTATTTTACTCGAACACCAAAAATGTAATTTAAAACAACTGTCCATGTTCAAGGCGTTGATAAAGGATTATGCGAATTGAGGCCTCTCTATGTTATTGCTGTTAAGAGTTAAGATGTCAATCTGGCGGTACGTCAGGATATGTTACCTTCTTCCGGTATTTTCGGCATATAGTAGAAGAACGATTCTTTCGGATCTATGGATAACGTTCGCCCTGTGAATAATTTTAGTGTCAGTTATCATTCGGAATGCCTCTCCAACTTCATGTTTATTTGGAGTATATTGTGTTATGTGAGCCAGTCCTGTTGGTTTGGTTTTCGTTTTCATTGATCAGTTCATTGAGTAAATTTTGTGTATCATTTGTTAAATAGACTGTTTCCATTTATTGACTTCTATTTTTATCAATAGTGTACCTATTTTTAGGAAACATCTATTATTATATCATGTGATTTTATTCCTAAATCATTCATCAGAAACAAAATGCTATCCTGCTTTTCTGTGTCGTCTGCATTGTATAAATTCCAGCTACTTTCTATATTATTATAGTAGTCAATCCAAAGGTGATCGTTAATATCAAACCAGTCTATGATGATTTCTTCCTCGATTGGACTAATAAATACCCATGCGCAGCTCATTACGCAGCTACTGTTTTCTATAGGAGCTTAAACTGTATGCAGTCTATATTAGTTAGTAAGTCTTTATTTAGTTAAGTAACGTTACCTTGCCAAAAGAAGCTGCCTGGGGCACCCATGAATAAGCGTTGTCCATCCTGTAAAATGGAAAAATAAAATTGTTAGATACATATAGGAAATATACAACTTAAAAATAATAGTTTAGAGTAGGAATGTCGATGGTGAAAAGGAAGGGGAAGACCAAAGAAACTATATGGATACACTTTGTGAATGATGATATGGTTAAAAAGGGGGTGAGTACCGAGATGACGACTAATAGAGAATTATGGAAGAAAAAGACATTTTGCGGCGACCCCAAATAAATTAGAATAAGGGTAGGAGAATGGTGATGCAACTTAAAAATAATTAGGACTTGGTCATGATTATCATTCCAATTTAAATTAATAACTTCATTGGCAAAAATGTTGATAACTATGGTACAGATGCCAGCACATCAAGCTACCCGAAACTGTCAATTTTTCCCACTCAACTTTGAACCTTATACTTTAGCGATAAAGTTGAAAATGTATTAAAGAAATTTGACAGATTGTAGTAGCTTGATGTGCTGGCGTCTGTACAAATTTCTCTCTCACTTGCATATGATTTAAAGTGCTTTTAAAATACTTCAATAACAATAAAATCATCTAATACATTGTAAGACTACACTAGTATTAGAACGAGCATCAAAGTGTTTTACGATTAGAATTTTTATGTCCCCACTTATAGTAATGCACGGACCGATCCCTGCCCTGCCTTGGACTGGACTGGCCTAATTGCAGCCAGGATAGATAAAGTGCATTGGTTTATAAGTGTGTGATGTCATTGAGTCTGTGTTTAACTAAAGAATTAATGACCGATAAGTTGGGAATAGTTGGGATCAATTTGTAAGGAGACGCGGGGAGCAATTTTAGATATTTTTTTTTGACATTTGTAATTTTTTTAACTGCGTAGTGAGAAAAAAGTAAGTTTTGGAAGATAGAAAATAACAGTTAATTTTAGTGAACAGGGAACCATATTCTTTAACTAAATATCTCCATTTTAGAAGATGTTAAAAATAGTGAAAGTGTTATGTTCATAAATAAATATTTTAGACAGCACGAAAAAGAAAAGTATTTTAACTTCTGTTTCGTGATTTGTTAAAGAATTCCCAAGTAAATAAATATGGATGCGAATGTAGCGTAAGCGTCAAGCGGCTTTAGTTTAATCTAATTTTATAAAGGGTATCTTTTAAACTCAATCATTATCATAATCATTTCAGCTGAAAGACATTCTCTGCTCCAGCAGACCGGTCCTGTGCTTCTACTATTCAGCGTATCGTTTGTAAAGTTTTCACAATATTCTATAGCAGTTTTTGTATCTTCTATTATTTTTCTATTTTTAACACGCCCTATTAGGATAGGTTAGAGATGGATTAGTAATCTCTAACCTATCTCTTTGATGATTCTCTTTCCCCGCTAACGCTCATCCCTTTACGACACACACACGCCACACTCTCTCAAAAGACAAAAAGCAGACACGACAAATCGGTGCGTGTGAACGTGTGAGATAAGCCCCGCTGACTCAAATTACAAGCAACACACTTGAAATTACAAGAAACCTTACAAAAAACGTGTAAAAATGCGCATTTCAAGTTACGATCTCGTAGTAAGGCACTAAAGTCCGTGTCTTTTGCAAATTGTCGTTAAGATAACAGTTTTTTTAATGATCATGACATGTGCTATTGTGTTGAAATGGCAAAGAAAGTATAGATGTAAAATTAGTCTAGCTTGTAAGGATTGCATATTTGGAACTTTATAGGTAAGAAAAATGTTGTTAATCGTTAAATATAGACTCTTGAAAGCTTCTAAGATATTTGTTACACAATCGCCCAGAAACGGCTGAACGGATTTGTATGAAACTTAGCATACGTCCTTTGACACATATCCGGATGTATATATATATAAAGTGATTATAGGTAACCCTAGGACTCGAGTGAAACCGTGGGCAACAGCAAAGTAGTAGTTAATAATAATATCGGTTTGGAAAAATCCAATACGAAACGTAAGTTGACTTATACTTAATCGCTTTATGAACAATAGCAAGACGATAAAGACAAAATAACCACAAGCTTCGAACTAGTTAAAGTCCCTAGCGGTGTCCTGAGGTCAGATGGTAGTAACACTATTACAGCTACATACATTATCAGCGATGAGGGCGATCGTCGTTTGTTTACTAATGAGAACAAGAACACTGACAATAGGCCGCGCAAACGTTACGCACTAAGAGGACCAACTGTTTAGGTCTGAATACACAGAGTGAGCTTTTGATCTATTTCAGGGTGAGAGCTTCATTTAAGAGAAGCCAAGTAATTCTCAAAGTCCAAAAAGTCAAACGACCAACCTTTAAAGGTTTTAAGGACAGAAAATCTATTTCATCATCTCGTTACCTGGCACCAAAAGAAGCAGATTGAGGAAAATCTGTACCTACCACATGTTCCGCAATATATCAGACACCTGCCACAAGTAACGACATAAGAATTTTAAAGTCAACGCTTTATTATAAACAAAAAAAACTACATGTCCTTAAACACATGGAAATTCAGCTATAACCAATACCTACCGACTCAATTTACATGGTACTTTATAAAACTATCGGACATAGCGAAAGCGAATATAAATATGTAAATACACATATAAATAAAACATAAGCCGACGTAAACGTACACAAATCTGTCATGGAGATAAAAATAAAATAGTAAGTATGTAAGTAATTCATAAACCCAAAATGGAGGCGGCAGCCCTAAAAACAACATAAAAGCCTAGTCGTTTTAGCATTGAATCAGCGTACGCAGGCCAATGAATAAATATGCGCGTGAGCACCATATACAGCGCGGACAACCGCGCATGCGCACCGAGTGTCACCGGAGGGCAGAATGTCAAAACGCTGTTACGGCGCTGACTTATTTTGTTGTCTTTATTACGGGTAGGTACAGCAGATCGAAAGGTTTTGGGAGTTTGACGATTCGATGCGTCAGTAATGTCGATTGATATAGTTTGACAATATCTTCTTTGTATTTTGAAGACCTTTTTTATTTAGGTAAGTTTCTTCAAGAAGGATACTTAGGTGACTTATCATCAATGGTGGATCCAGGGGGCTAAGGGGCTCAAGCCGGGGGGCTTGAAAAGAAAAGCATCTGAGGTCTTCCGTGACAAATCTTAAAGTGAACTTGATATTATTCTAATTACACTATTTACCACACACAAGGACACTTCCTAAGGTGCAATTGTCATCAATTATCCTTTATGTTTTCAAGTTTTAAATTTCTATATGATGTTTTGTTTACATGACGAATTTTGAATCTGCGGCCTTTTTTAGTGTTTACTTTGCTAATCTACCCTTAGCGGGGTCAAGCCCCTCCCAAACGACAATCCTGGACCCGGCACTCCTTATAATATTTTATTCAAAACCTAATTTACAACTCATCTCCATGTAAAACCCATTAAAATGTATATTCATTACAGAAGACATTATTATTGCCTTTAGCCGGTACCTACTTAATTTAAAAATCAATTCTGCCATTCTTAAGGGGCTTACATGACAGCGGTCACTGTAGGACTGCATAAAAAAAGAAAGAGAAGCGCGATGACACAACGCTGGTAATTTATTGCAAAATATGAAGCAATTATTTAATTACAAAAAAATCTATTGTTTGGACTAAAAAATTAAAACACTAGTGTTTTAGTATGTTGCTTGTAGAATAATCTGACAAAAAATCAGAATGATTGTATGTATTTAGATTAGTATGGTTTTTATTGTAAAAATAAAGTTTCTAGAGGTATCTTCATGATGTTTTTCTATCGTATCAAATTAGTTGTATTATGTTTTCATCACACTATCTACCTAGCATATATCCTGAAGAAAATCATATATTATTCTGATTTTGTTTACTGTAGTCGATCATATACTTTTATTGTTTCTAAAACTTGCGTATTTTGTGTTTAGGTCCTGTAAGCCCCTTAATAGACTTTTCAAAGCTTTTAATATGATATTTATTCCAAAGAAACTATTATATACACGTACTATTCGTCTTTCTTACTAAGTCGCGTGAAGTATAAAAGAAAACTATAAAAGGCTCAGTTGCTGTAGGTAATTGAATATTCAATTAAATTGTGCATAAATATTAGAAGCGTTTAAAATCCCATGAATTTTGCATTTACAATCTGCGAGCGCGTCTATGATACGTACTGATTACAATTTATACAATATTCATCTTTATGTTCTGAGAAATAAAGTTTCATATTGTGTTTCGTTAGTTAGATATACAGCTTCCATTGTCCAGAATCTATTGTAAGTAGTAAAGACGGGTTATGAACTTATGAATGTTCAATAGCAATCTTGAAAACTGAAACTGAAATTTTATGATGGCAACATTTATTGAAAATGAAAGGTTTTAATGTTGCAGTAATTTTATGACTGGCAACACCTCTACAGTTATGTGTATAACAACATTCAACGTGATTCATTTAATTAACACATGTATTTAAAAGCTAATTAAAAGTTCTACGCTTGTGTTTTTTCTTGCTTTCAATGAAGAATTTCCAAATGTTGATCCAGAGAGCTTGTCTTATTGACGTTACAAACAAGCGCGCGCGCAGTTCTGCATCATTACTCCGATGATATTCTACTATTTGATGTCACAGTTTGCTTAAGACACACAAATCAAGCTTCATTTAAACAAATATTTGTTTAGCAAAATTATATGAATGAGTAACACTGGGGAAAAGGTTCATATGCATGGTATTTAGCTTTAACTGGTGATGGTGTTATGATAATACCTATGCTATTAAAATATAAAGGTATTAAAGGAGGATAAAGTTTTACTGCTGATGCTCATCAATGCTTTCCTGTTTAGTAAGTATGACCCCTCTTTTAATTAAAACTTGCTTAGGTAAGTACCTATCTTCTGAAATAGAACTTGCCAATGTTTTTCAGCAGCTTTTACGATGCCATTCCAAGAGAAATATAAAATATTTTCATAGCAAAAAATCTTTTACAAATCACAAGTCTTCAATTCCGCATTAGTCCTGGACGCATCGATTTCCCGCCCGTTCGCGCCGCCATTGTCTGCAAATGGTTGCCGCTTACGGACGCGTTCCAAAACCATGTTTGTAAACTACAGGCTTACAGAAATGTTTGACGTAGTAATGTTAAGTGAAGAAAAACGTCTTCAAATAATATGGTTGATTTAAAAGTTCAGATATTTATTGTGAGGCTAGACAGCAATTCTTGGAAAAGTTTGCGCGAATTTCAGCGACATTCATATGGCGTAGATATTCAACTTGCTACGAAACAAATGTGGTATGTAAAAAATGAAGCATTATTAGAAAATATCCAATTATTTTGCTCATGGATTCGTTTCAAGAAGAACTTTTGTGGAATTCCACTTCTTGTGCAGCGATACATAAATTAAATGTATTACCTATCTCTCATAAAAGTGTTTTTGTGAGTTTTTTTTTAACAAAACCTCTAGGCAAGGCCGTTGCAAGCAACATTAGAATTTAGATAAACCTGACTATATTTCTTTTTAGGAAGAAAAAGGAAAAAGAAATTACATTTAAAGTCGAACACATTTCACCCACCGATTTGCACAGCCTTCCTCAAAGCTAAAGATCGTCTAGCAAGTGAATCATGGCTGGAAACACATGGGCCCATTAGGATGCAAGTTGCAACACGGTGTAGCAATGAATAGTAATGAATTGTGTTCGTTCGCACCTCGCTGCGAGCTGGGGACAAATTTATTGGGCTATAGATGGACACTTCAATAAAATTGATGCTGTTGGAAAGTGGGATAGGGTTGCTAGAATTCTTGGACTTTTTTTATGGGTTTTCAAGTTTGTTGGAGAAGATTGAACTGGGCAATTCAGTGGTCTGAGAAACGTCATTATAGTCTTGATAAATAACAGGGATTTAGTATGAAAGAGCTTCTGAAATAAAATACTTTCTAGTAGTTTTAAATCTATTTGTGTTCCCTTGGTATTAGTGAAAACTTTTTGTCTACATCATTAAAAATAGCTCGGTCATTTATTCATTCGAAAAATCCATTCTTATTTCTTACAACAACTGGTTTCTCCAACTAATCCGTAGTATTGTTAAAAGACTGTTTAGCAAAATCATCACGTTTTGCGTCAACGTGAAGATTGCCAACATCCACGGTATCTAACGTCTTGGTATCGGGTTCCGTCTTCTTAGAAAAGATACCATCTTTGCGAGTTGGACGCAGATGATAAAAGAGTAGTATGGCTATCTGAGTCTTCGTGACAGAAATGGTCTAGATTTTAGTGTCTTGTGCCATTTTAATGAGGTTTGGGGCCGTATTCGTTTGTTCATAGATGTGATTTCCTTAATGGTTACAATCGGTACAAAAACATCGGTACATTAGAACATCGGTACATCGGTTTAACACCTGCTTTTGGTTGAATTTAATATTTTTTATCAGAAATCGAGAAGATCACGATAGAAAAATACGTGACACATTCGAATTCACGTGGAGTAAAAGTCTATAAAATTCATACTTTATTAATATTTAGATAAATTTTAACAGAAACCATAACATGATACAATTTATGTCAATCAATAGAATGCGCATCTAACACCTTTCCTCGTTTTGATAGATTATGAATCCCAAAAAAACTCCATGGCACGTGATACCCATACCGAAACCGTTTTTAATCACCTAGCATTGAACCGGGTGTGGTGACATTAATCTTTTTTTTTAAGTGTAAGGCAAAGGCAAGGTAGTCGTGCGGTGTCATGTTTATTGTTATTTCTTTAGATAATGGAAATTAATTGTCTGTGTGTTTCTGACTCGAATTTAAATCGATTTTAATTCTTGTTCTAACGATAACTGTTAGAGATCGCCCACACTTTGATTATATTTTGATATAAATTTTATAATATATTAATTTTTAGTAATCTACGTGATAATTTTAAATATAATTTAGAGAATTCGAACTACCTATCTTATCTTTATTTGATTAAAACGTGCTATAAGAAAATCGTACAATATTTTCCTGAAATGGTATTATGGTACTATCAAACATATTTATTTGTTACTAAAACATGAGTTACCAAATTCAGAGATTTCAACGTAGGATTTGTGTCCGATACAAGTGACAATTATGCCTGCCTATGTCATATTCAAGCAGGTATTTCTCAGGTTTGGCAAAATATACGATGTGTTAGCTTATTATTTAATGTTTAGGACAGCTTTAAGACATACCACATGCATCTAGCTAAATAGTGGCATGATAAGTGAACATATTATATGTAAGGAGTTGGCAGAAACATCACAGCGCTGATGTGCTGGATTTGTTTTCTCCTCTACCGATCGTTACTTCTCCTAACAAAGTTTATTCTGTTTATATGTATATATATCTACGTAATTTATAGTTAGTTTCTAGTATTTTTTTTCGTGTATTCGTTTTCGTTTTTTCTTGTAATTTATGGTTAGTTTAGTGTTATCTATCCCTTGTGTTGCATCTGCCATGTTTTCTCTCTGCATCACCCTAAGTTTGACTGGTAGAAAATGCCTCAGGCATTAAGTCCGCCTTTGTAAGGTATTTGTTTTACTTGTGCATAAAGTTTAAATAAATTAATAAGTGCGCTGTGTAGTCATTAAGTCAAAATCTCTTCCTAGCTTCTTTGTAAGGTCCGTTCGGGATGCCCATGTTCAGCTCAGAACTTTTATGGGTAGCTGCGTATGTAAGTAGCTTATACGATACTCATGCAATTTTATAAGCACTACACCGGGACACTAACAAATAAAGTCCTGCTTGGTAACCGCTACCATATACTAGGACGCCAAGGGATTGTTCTGTCAGAATTTAGCGGTAAATCTCAATTGTATCCCAAATACAGAGACATAATAAAACTGCAATAAAATTCGCTCACTATTCTCGAAATAGAAATCTTACCATTTCTTGTTTTATTTTTTGCACTGGCAACAATAAAAGTTAAATAATTCATAAGGAGTCTGCGCGGTTGCGGGCGCGCATGCGCGTCACGTGTGCGCGTCGGTCGCCGCGATCACGAAGATAATTCCACTATGGGCAAAAATAATTCTATTCCCACGATCGTAAAATCACGATGTTTTACATGAAAGTAGTAAGAATCGTTTTTTTTTTTGACAAAAAATGATCGTGTTTTGTATATGGATGAAGAGTTACTTGAAGGGTTCATGTTCGGAATGAATTATTTTCAGAGTGAGGTTGCAAATATTTTTTTTTGTCCTCAGAATTCAGTAGGTATGTAGTCTTTTACAAATAAAGGATTCGAAATATAACGGCTCTCAACACTCATCGTTCGAATTCGTAACAAATTCTCCAAATTAGTATTTCCAGAACTATTGGCAGGTTTGTTTCTGCATTTCTTTTAAATCGACCTAGTGCGAAAATGTTACATCCATTGTGCAACGAAAAATCATGATTGTCATAAGTCATAACCTGACCTCACCTTTTATCTTCTCGGTAATAAAATAAAATGACTACGGCATTACCCAAAACACCGTAGCTAATTTGTCACAAAATAACATACGATCACAATAATTGCATTTTAATACGAGCACTTATGAAAATTAAATTAATAACCTCACTTTTTAATGTTGCCAGGAATCGGTTCCGATAAAAAGCCGATTTCACTCGAAATAATTGAAAATGGAACGTAATTGGTGTGACAAAAAAGATAATAAACTGTCATCATATTTTTGTGTAGACAATTGATAAATGGCAACACCGTTATTAAATGCCGCGAAGAAACCCCTTTCTTTTATGTATAATTTTGCCTCAGAATGAAAACAATTTTCTTTATTCTACGGTAAAGGTTGGTAGGCTGAAGTAGTTTGTAGCTATAAGAAAATTAAATGTGTTTTTTCTTTTTACTTATTTCTGAGATTGCTGGTAAACCTAAATGGCGACTGTTAAGACCGAGACTGTTGTGATATAGTACCTATGTAGTATAGTACTTAAGATATGTTATACATAGAAGCTGTTGGTGTAGAGACGCCAGTACATCAAGCTACCCGAAACTGTCGAATTTGCCGAACCAACTTTGAACCTTATGCTTTAGCGATAAAGTTGAAATCTATAAAAAAAATTTACAGATTGTAGTAGCTTGATTTGCTGGCGTCTGTACCTTAATAAATAAATAAATAACAGGTTTTGAAAATATGCTTGCTAACTTTGATTAAGAAAAGTGATAGATTGATTAATTTATACTACTTGCTTACCTTTGATATAGCTGCTGAGAAACCGGCTTGGCACATGCCTGTCTTGCGCTGTCCGTAACTCGCTGCAAATTAAAAACAAATCAATTAACAATCAATATGGACCCGCAATGAATTATACACTTATACAATGCCTTAATATACAGTGTAACATAGAGGGTGCTTTACTGTTTATGTGAATATAGTGACTTTTTATTTATTATACAGATGTTTTTTCTATAAAATACAGTGTTATCGTTGCGTTATTAAATATCATTTATGTTATACGTGTTATTTTATAATTAATAAAAGAAAAGGATGTAACTATCTTGAATTCCTAAAACTTGTAATATTTTACTGTATCCAGTTAATCTTATTTTTTTCGTTAAATTTGTCGTGTGTATTGCTTATTGAAAAGGTAGTTATTTTCTCAAAAGTTGCTACTGGTTTAAAATAGGAAGATATAATCTTAGCACGAAGAACTACTTAATCCTTTTTTAATTGTTGTAGTGTTGTTTTCCATACACATTGTGGAGTGTTTTATATAAAATATTAAGAACACAGTACGACACATAGGTACACATACATTAAAGATACATGCAAACATAAACATTTATTGTATTAAATGTATAATGGTTATAAGAGGAGATCTATTAAATAAAATGATCTAAAAATTAATATAATTATCTAAAACGGTTTCATTAAATTCATTTTTGTATCAAAAACAGCAATGAGGTTTCAGTCTAAGAATGGCGATTAATAGATATTATTTTATTAATACAAAAATGGCTTTTATTTATGCAAGCTTATTCTACCCTGTATTTTTCAATGGGGTTGCCAATGTCATTTCAAATTATAATTTCTGTATTTTTAATTTTGTTTTTTTTTTATTCGCCATACTGGGTAGGTAAAAGTGGCTAGGGCTTCACATTTCCAAGACAACTGAAGAATGTATGAGATGGGTCAACATGTTCATACATTAATGATGAAGTGTATGAGTTTCTACTGGTCGACAAGTGCGTTACACATCGAACTTTACCTCAGAAGATACTCACCCTCGTCCACTGAACGGAACCCTAAAGAAAGCATAGATAGTTATTTTGTTGTATATACCTGTTATAATAAAATATTAATGCGTAATGTTTTGGTTTGTGTGGAAAATGTGCAGTGTATTGAAAGTGTCTGTATAAAATAAAAAATGTTTTTACCGAATATAAAAAAACGACCATAATAAAAATGTAAACTAGATAGTTACGACACTAAAAATGATCGAATATTGTTACATACAAATGTGTGGTCCCCTCAAAGTTTGTGTGGGCGATCGCAAATAAAAATTAAAGTTTCACATTTCAAAAAACCATCAAATCACACAATGATATTTTTGTAATGTAACGTGACCCTTAAATTTATCGTTTTACACGAAAGTGGTATCGTAAATCATGTTCAGTGCCTCAGGCTCGTCACGCTAATTCCCTTGCCTGCCGCCATTACCGGCGGAAGTGAGTCGGTTTTCGCGCGCTTTCATGACCGCCATTGTTGCGGCCATGATGGCTCCATTGGCGCCCTTTTACTACGGACTGTGTTGCCATTTTATGAGGGTGTGTGATGAACTTTTATTCTTAAGAGTTGATGTAAAATTGAACCTGATTTTTGTACAGACGCCAGCACATCAAGCTACCCGAAACTGTCAAATTTTCCCAATCAACTTTGAACCTTATGCTTTAGCAATAAAGTCGAAAATCTATTAAAGAAATTTGACAGATTGTAGTAGCTTGATGTGCTGGCCATATGTACAATGTGCATACATTACCTAGGTGAATTTTCTTTGAAATTAAATCGATGTATTCATACTGATTTCGATTCGGTAATGTTGCGATAACTTGATTCAACAGTGTTCAGTAATACATATGTGAAGTATGGAGTAACATATGCTGCAAGAAATCCAGTTCTATGATATCTTCACCTCCACCAATAACCCATAAGTTTGCCAGAATAGATAATAAGAGCTTTATCTATCCCGTGAGTCTGTTCATGCACGCATGCATATGAACATGCGTGTGCGACGATGTCCTCGAGATACCTACATGTTCTGCACGGGGAGAACTCCTTGACGTCACTCAGGTCTGGTGAGTTGGCGACGAAGCACGTACCCACTGGGTCTCTCTGGTCCAGCTTGGCTGACACGTAGGATACGTAGCGAGGGGCACAGGCCTGTGGACAAAGGAGGAAGAACGTTAGAATACAGTAAACATTCAATGGACTACCTCTTTGTACTCTTTGTTTTGGTCGAGAGTGCAATTGCTGAACGTTTTGGATTTGGTGTTTAGGCAAGCAAAGTGGTTTTCCATGGAGAATTTCTCAGTCGCAACTCAGAGTCAGTTATTGCCACCTATTACACTGAATTTGAATATATCAGACTAGGCTAAATGTACGGACTTACTATAATAGGATTTAAGAAACAGTAATACGAGGAGTTAATTTTAATTAAATATAAATAAAAACTAGTCTTCATGTATACCTACCCTAACAAATCAAACAATAAATCATAAATTTGACATTAAAATATCAATGACCTTTCACGGAACGAACTATCGTTTAGAATGTTAAATAACCATAACAAATTATCTGAAAATAATCCTCGGTTACTGTGTGTTATGAACTTGAAAACTGTACGGCAGTTAATTTTAACTGTAATACTGTAATAACACGCGTCAGTAGTGTAATCCTTTACAGGAGTACAGGGCTGCCACTTGTTACTTTCAGAACTAATATAAAAACGGAGAATTCAATGCAGAAGCTTTTAGCAAATACAATGCAGTGCATTGTATCTTCAAAATAAGATCTACAATTTATTATGATCATTACTATCACACAAAAAGTGCGATGAGGTTTGATGATTTTCTGACTTAACGTAAGTCGTCACTCTCTCAAAAAAAAACATTGGTATCAACAAAAATATTCATCAATTTCAACCCCAATCAATTCTGATAATCCACAATTCCGAAAAACAACACGCACAACATTTCTATTAACTTTGGCAACCCTATTCAGCTTCAAAATGGAAAGAAAACAGTTGCATGCGCGCGCGCCGCCTGTTTTAATAAGAACAAACTAACATTATAGAAAACACACACCGCCATCTGGCGGAAACTGCCGCGAGGCGTGATATTAATTCACAGCAAGTATTTATACTGCTTAGCCGTAACATAAATATGGTACTTTTTGTGGTAGTGTCACCACATAGGGCACACCTTAGCTTCGGACTGGAGGTCGGACCGGATGACTACGATATTTCTTTTGGTTTCTTTATTATGAAGAGGATTCATCAGTAGGTTTGGTAAAAAGGTATAAAACAGAAATGGAGACTCCGCATTGTGTACATATTTCTTTATGAGGATGGAAATTATCGATGAAAAATATCGAATCAACATTCCATGGTGCTCCCCAAATCATGATATCATACTAGGTTTTTTTCTCATTCTTTCTAGGTATATCCTGTCCTGTCCACTGGTTATCGTGGGTCATCTACCGAATCTTCGATCAACAAAGCTCAAAACAATACCTACTTACTTCAACGTCATAAACCCGTCAAAATAGGCTTTCAATGCACTCGTATGACGTCAAAATAGGTCTCATTGGGGTCAGAGCAGCCCACTATACACGCATTTATGGCCCATTGATCGCCATCGTAAAGTTTCGGCTAACATTCGGTATTTAATGGCCGGTCTTGCGTAAACTGATACAGTGTATTTCATGTTTAATTCATGGATAATGTCAAATTGGAGGCTTAAATACCAGAAGGCTTATAGGGTAAATACGAGCTGAAAATAATGATTGATGATGATATTAAAATACCAGGTGTAAGGTGATGTTCGTGTTACGTAATAAATTTTCGCAACTTAGTGCTATAATTCATTCTACATTACCATGATTAATTTCTCTGAAATCTGGTTAGTTTTAGTCAAATGAATCACGGAAAATCGGCAACCCAGTGTAAGCCAACATAAATATCTCAGAAAGATCATAAAGTAAAAAATATTGCCTACGTAATCACAATTTAGTGTGCACTAAAAAAAATTCACATGTAAACAGATCTTCCCGCCAGAAACATGACAGCTTATGTCATTTGAATTTGACAGTTATTGATGCGTTCCCTTTTAATTTAATTACATGCTATCATCTTCGTGATAAACGTACCACGATTAAATCTTCGAGTATAACTCACTAACGAAGTGGCAATGCGAGAAGCATCCCAAGATCGTAAAATCTTTGATAAAGTATAGCCGCCGTGAAACATTCACACCTCAAACGGACAGATTAAGTTATATAATTATGCTGGTTAGATAGAAATCACCATTTAAAAATAGTGTTTTTTAATAGAAATCTGATTTTGACAATGGAAATTATTGAACAGCCTATTCGGTAGGTTAAAAGAAGTATTATATGCTAATAGAAAGTAATTTAATAAAAAATTGTATTGCAATATCGATTTTACTGTGACCAACATAAAAATCCCACTTTAGTAGATTTTTAAAATGGATTTTTTCTACATTACTCTCACTTTTCCATTCTTCTATTCCAATCGAAAAGGAAGTTGAGTCATTTATGAATATTAATTTACATCAAAATTACAATACTTCTATACTTATATGATAAAGCTAAAGCGTTTGTTTTTTTTTTTTTTATTTGAATGCGCTAGTCTCTGGAACTAACTGTCGGATTTGAAAAATTCTTTTTGCATTTGATAGCCCAATTCTTGAGGAAGCATCACGCTGCGATTCTTAGTAGCCGAGGAAAGGCAGATAGAACGCTAGCTGAATACGGTGTAATAGTGGTTTCACGCGTACAAAGTCGCGGGCAGAAGCTAGTATGTCATAAAATAACTTTGTTGTTCCTTTACTAATAAGTTGTTAGTTTTATTGAGTAAAAAAAGAAGGTGAACGGTTCATTGAGTCATGTTAGTGAATCAGCTGTTTACTCAGTTCAAGAACAAAGAGAAAAATTGTTAAGATCCGTGGTTTTGAGACGACGCGCGGAGCTTAGTCACTGACCGTTTCTGAATATTCATAAATGTTGAACACTTTATTTGACGGAGTATTTGAACGCGTTGGCGTCATTTTAATATACTCTCGAACTTAATAAAGAGGAAATGATTGTTTGTCCGTTTGCTCACCTTTTGAACAACCGAACAGGTTTAAAATTCTTATTGTTTTTGGAAACGTAATGTGCAGGGCCCGTATACCAGTCTCAGCATGGTGTATTAAAGCTGCGAATCCCAAAAAAACTGATAAATATAAATGTCATTTGCATTTCATATATAGACTCTTTTTTTAATCATCGCTTCATGTTCCACAAAATAAACTCCACTGTCTTCTATAATTTTGAAAGCCACGTCCAGTCTACAGTACAGTCAGTTTATAGCAATATGCTGTCCCACCTTTGTATAAATGTTTGAGATTTTTTTGAATACGAATCGATTGAATTTTATAATTCTTTTAATTTTATTTGAGAAAAGTAAATAAAAAATAAAAAATGTTTATTTGTCACAATTGTGACAAATAAACATTTTTTATTTTTTATTTAAAATTTTTATTAAAAGAAAGTGAAGTAAGTTCTATACACGTATTATCATCCCAGTACAACAAACTACTCCATTGCAATAAAGTTCTAAGTGCACAAAAGACGTAACTACCGCCTACTTTCCAGCTAATTAGCGACCTTTTGTCACCCTATCGAACCGCAGCCCGTTTCTTTTAACCAAAGGCCTGTTTAACCTACATTCTAGAAATTACGTGGTTATTCTTGTAACGAATCTAGGCCACTAGCCGTGCCAATTGCTGGAAAGCTTGAGCAATCATTTCTTTCGGTCAAACTTTATTGACGGGAACTCTTTTGATGTTCCACATGCATATAGGTCGGTTTCGATGTTTCGATCAGTGATTTAAATAGGTTTTTAATGGTTGTTTAGAGTGTTTAGAACGTTCTTGATTGATTTTCCGTTGCATTCGAGTCATTGTGGTTGTTCTTACCTACATTATGTTCTAAATAATCTGTCTATTGCATTATCTTCTCCAAACTAATAATGTTGAATAACGATAATTTAGTTGATAGGATATCCAAATGTCAAAATCGTCATCATCGTCATCATTGACAGCCTTGTTCCATTCACTGCTGAGTTTTTTTGCCATCCAGTTGGCAAAATACGACACTCCAATCTCAATAGATATTAAAAAATTATCTAAGCCCTTCGCAGGTGCGAACCACTTCACATGTTCACACACAGCTATTGCCATAAAAGTTAAAGTGTAGAGAAAACGAAAATACTTTGTTAGATACTTCTAAATTTCTGACAGTGAAAGTTAAATATAGTTGATAATGCACATATAATAGACAGTTATTTTATCGATACTTGAAACAACAGTAAAGGGCTTATTGACCCTAATGTTAGTGACGAAGCAACGGTTGATTTTTTATCCAACTCTGGTATTGTACAAATGGTAGTCATTAATGATGAAGGTAATACTTTGGTAGTGTAGGGTAGAACTTTCATTCATATTTGTTGAAATCTAGTTGACCAGACACATGTCGTCCTTTCCCAAAATCCCATAGAAAAAGCACGTTCAATTTTGGCCGGATTTGAACATTTTCCGAAAACTTTTGGACTACAAGGTACGAACATTTAAAAAATATTTCTAAATCGGTCCAGCCGTTCTTAAGTAATCTCCTAACCAACGAACAGCATATAATTTTTATTTATTTAAATTTCTTGTTTTCCTGCCGAAACGTCGTTTACCTCGTTCCATTTGATGTTTGCTTTTTTCCTGGATAAAATGATTTTCCACTTAATTGAGATCTTTAAACAAATTTTGTATTCGATTCACTATTTTAAGACTATGTGTGTCCTGCCATGTGCAGAATTTCTAAAATAACTTCTGATTGAGACACTTTAATAACAGCAACAACCACGAACAATGTAGTAGTCCTAGTTATTACCGTATTACGCTCATAATTCCCAAGAAATATGTCCCTGCTGACGTTAATAGGCAGTAAAAAGCCGCAAGTCTTGTCGCTACGTCTAACTTAACTTCACCACCATGTGTAGTTTCCTAGGAGCAAAGAAACAAGTACCGTGTACTTATGTTGGTCCAGTTTGAAAGAATTGTTTTCTGTTTTAAGTATATAAATAATGTATGTGACTCATGTTAACTTTGCACACGTTCATCTATTATCCATGCACCATGGACAATTTTATATAATGATAATAATCAATTTGCCGCTTACATAATGTTAGAGGCAAACTCGGGAACTGTTTAACAGGTAGACTTTCTAGGACAAACTCCACCAGTCAAAATAAAAGCAATTGTCCACATTAGAACAGACTGGAGAATGCCCCAGTCTGTGTTAAGCTTGGAAGTCGTGGAGGGAAGGTTTTGTCCGAAGTTTGACCAGAGGGGGTGATGCAGGCTGGCAGTACCGCTAGCTTAACTAACTACATAAGTAAGTAAAATATTTTTTTACTCATAATTAGCACTCCAATAGACTTCACCAAGGCTTGCTTCCATTCGATAGAAAAATGTAAATGGTAGAATGTACTCGTACCAAAATGCACATATCGGGCATATTCAAGCAACACCAACAAGCCATAACTTCTTAAATCCCCATCCATTTCATGTGAGTTTCATCATAATATAGGCACTGTGTAAACGTCAAACAACATTATTTAGTTTCGCGCCAAAGAACATGTCATTGTTATTTGATTTACAACGACAGACAGCCATCCATTGTACGTATGTAGATATTACGGAACTGTGTCAACTAGGCTCGCGACAACAATACTTCGAGCAAGCACAACAAGCTTCGAGTGTTAAATCTACTGAGAAAACGTGAAATTTTGTATGTAAAATGTCTTCTTCCGGACTAGTTGCTAGAGTTTGTTCGGGACTTAGAAAGTTCGCGTCTAAATTTGCACTTGACGTTATTTGTGCTTCCTCACCTAGTACATTGTTAGTTTTAACATCCATTCCACCTTGTTTGATAACTACTAAATAAATACAGTGGATTTCATTTATTACGACCTTGGTTGTAGCGACCATTTACCTATAGCGACGTTAAATCTAAGTCCCTTGAATTTGAAGCATATTTTAGTACAAAATTCATGTGGCTATAGCGACTTTGGATGTAACGCCGAGTTCGGGTGTAGCGACTGTTTTTAATGAATCATTTGTAACAAATTCCTAGAAATCCTATGCAGATATTGCAACCGGAATCGGCCGCCAAAGACATTGTAGATTTCTTTCTTTCACAAAGATTTCTTATCTTTTGTTTACATCCACACAGATGGTCAGCAAGTGTGGAGACCTTTACCTTTTGTTTATAGATATCAGCTAAGTAGGTAGGGAAGCGTGTAAGTTTCGGAGTTAAATTTATGGTTCAGTTACAAAGTGATATTCTAAGTAGCAACTGGGTTTAGTAAACTTTTGAATAAGTATATATAGCTGCTAGACGCACATTCACTGTTAAAGAAAAGGCGGAAATCATTTCAAAATTGAAAAACGGTGAAAACAATGCTGATTTGTGCAAAGAATACAAAGTTTCCCATTCCACGTGTCTGTATCTCTTTACCTTTGCCTGTAACGACTTCCCGATATAACGACGAAAATAGAGTGGTCCCTTCATCGTCGTTATACCCGAAATCCACTGTAAATACAATGTCATCATTAGCATTCTATACATACATATAGTCATCATTTAGATTTCAAGACCATCTACAGCTACACCTTTCGTGATATCATTTTCACTTATATGTATATCTATACTGAGGTAAATGTTTCTTTGTAAGTTTGTATGTACGGGGTAATCTTCGAAACGACCAGTCGGGTTTGAAAAAATCGTTTTGCATTTGATAGCCCAATTCGTGAGAAAGGCTATACAAACTTCACGCTAGGAGCCGAGCAAAAAAAGTCAGCAAGAACGCTAAGTGAAAACGAAGTACTAGCGCGGGCAAGCGATACGATGCGACGAGGTGTGTGGGGAACAACAAATAACACCCAGACGAAGTTGCGGGCAGAAACTAGTGTTGAAATATTTTGGATAAAGATTCGACCACTCCTTACCGGTCTATTGATGATGTTAAATTCAACCTAAGCTACAATAAAAAGCATCGAAAGCAAAATACTAAGTAGCACAACTATAATAACAATCCTAACATGTGTAACGCTATGATAGTTATCATTGTCAGTACTAAGTATTGAATGAATGCTTGCTGACAAAGATATTGCACTCAAAACGTGTTCATCTTAGCATGTGCCAACAATACTTATTATGAATGTTATGATTATTGCAGAACCAGGTGTTTCTTCAAGGGAAGTCGTATTATTGTAATGTAAACGGGTGCATGTTCAAATGAGTCAGAAGCACTTATTCGCAGCGTCTTGATTTATAACACAATAGCGGAAATGTAAATTACTTTATCTTGAGGACTTTAGAAGTTAGTACAAATTCTAGGAATAGTGAATGAAGGGAAGCAGTTTGTAAGATGATGTTGTTGTTGGAAAAGCCTTTCTTAGATTAATTCTCAACATAATTATGTATAGATAAATTTCTAAATTAAACCTCCCTGAACCGTTAAACTAATTTTGCGTTGTAAATGTACAGAGCTGTGATACACTCCATCATTTCAGCTGTGACACACCATCTTACCATCACCATCTTATGACTTAAAATTCTGATTCCAAATGTTTAACTGTACACTATAACTTTTTGTTGACTAATCCAACTAACTAATACTTGTTATAAAAAAAAAAAAAAGTTTTATTGCTTCAACTTAAATAACTTATTCTAGTTACAATGGGGAGAATCCATTTAAGCATAAAAAACAATCAAGTCAATCAATAGTCAAATAATCAAGATTATTTTTTTTATATTAAATCATAATGTGGCATCACAGCTGAACTGCTGAAGTGGAAAATTTTTTGAGGATACTATACTATATACCTAGGATTTTTTTCTTTTAATGACTCATTGTGTTTGTTTAAGTTTCTTAGTATATTACAGCTTTTCCTGGTTCTTGCTGAGCAACCAGAGCAACAAGTGTTATCTCAGCTCAGCAAGAACCACCTTATGTAGGTAGGTAGGTAAAGAAGTGGTGTTGAGAATGGAAGCTGTGCTATGTCCCAAATAAAATACCAATAAATTTCGAAGACAAAGGGCTTCCGTTGCACATTCATTAGCCTGCAATTTACCGTCCACTCCTTCAACAAAATTTTTGACCACAAAAAAACGAACATATATTTTCCTCTTTTTCAAAAAAGCCGAATTCACACTTGCGGGCTCCCTTTGTTCGTAACTTAGCTGCAATGTAAACAACATAAATCGCGACATGCTTACGTGTGAACAGCGCATTCCACTTATATATCGTGTACACCCGGCCTTAGGTGGTAGGTTCGGCGGCGCGGGCGCACATAATCGGTTTTAAGTGTTTGCCGCTTTCGACAACAATTGTTTCGGGATTATCTTTAGAATCGTAATGGATGGTAGTTATCTGAACTATCACGCTTCGGTCAGCGGTGTGATTAGAGTTGCTTGTATAGAAATGGGGTTAATGCTTATTGTTATATGAACCTACCTACTTAAATTACTGCAGCGTAATAGTTAAGGCGTCACTAGGAGGCGAAATTCAAAACATGTGTCAAATGGGTAACCAGCTGAAGCCATTGAACGAGTTACAAAAGAAAATGGCGAAATGCAAACAAGACTTTCATCATTAAATAAACTCAATACTGATTCAATTTTGAACAGGGTGTCGTAAATACAACCGCTTATGAAAGCAACGAACCTTCGGGTGATTTCATTTGGGAGTAGGTATGCAAGTAGGTACTTAACAATGAGCCAATCGTCATCCATATGTAAGTAGGTATACCTAAGTACACAAGGAGCTCCGTCCATTAAAATTGTTTAACCAAGTACCTTACGGGTAAGGTAACCAACCTCAATCATCCCCAGCAAGTCCACAAGGATCCGGCTATCCCATATAAAGTTTCGCACCGTTGCGCCCGCGCACTTGTCATTGCAACTTTTTCTCGCACTCTCCCTAAGCAGAGCGGCGCAAGATTCTCGAAAATCAACTGCATTCAAACGGTCAACGTTTTTAGATGATAGTAAGAAAATGTTGTTGACCCACTGTCCGTTGACAAAGATAAATATGGTACATACTAGAAAAGCTAAATTTAACTTTGATAGAGAAGCTAAGAATGTTAAGAGAAGCTAAGAATGTTAAGAAAAGTAATGGGTTTAAAATCTTTGACTGATAAATTAATTGGAGTCCAGAAAACATATAGATGTAGAAGAAGTAATGATTTGGAGTGTAATTTAGATAGAGATACAGAATTATTAACGGGGAATAAAAGATTTTGAAGAATTTTAAATAATTGAATCATAAATACTTAGGAGAAGGTGAGAAAACAATGAAGCAATATTACTAAAAAATAAATATTACTACCAAGCTCATAAGTCTATCAATATCTCCTCCCAATGGTGGCTAATAATATTGTGCAATGTACAATCGAAAAAACCAATCACATCTCAAAAGGGTAATGGGCCAATGACGCCGTATACCATTTCAATATAATATTACATCCACAGTTCTCATAAAAACCGTTACGATATGCGACATATTCGTGCGCGCACGTATTTCGCAGCTATTCTTAATTTAAAAGGAGATGAATCATCATGTCGTCCATATTTAGTGGGCCGAGTGCATTATTTGGAATATGAATGAATGAGTGAACATATTTCTAGATAGTTTGTAATGAACGTTAACCTATTTCAAAATGGTTGTAAATATGGACTCGTGGTTAAATTTTGAAGCTACTTACAAAAGAATTGGTATATTTATAAGCATGTTCAATATTATTATTAGCTTTTTCAGCTTTCACCACAAACAGGCTTCGTTAACAATGACAATATTTTGCTGTTTTCATTCATCAAATAAAATCGATGTTGTATTCCTTAACATTCAAACAATAAAATTGACATACGTAAAGATATAGCCACACTGAGCTTCTATTTTTATTCATGAGTTAAAAAAACATCAATGGAAACTGAAATCTGTATGATTTATCTATTCATAACCTCTACAGCAGTTACCAACTAAACAACCAAAAAGCTTCCACCTCCAATGCCATCAAATCCTTTGCCCCTTCCATTTCGAATTATACATCTTCAATCCAGTCAATTCTAGTATCATCTATACTTAGCTCTACAACGTTTTTACTACAAGCATTGGTCCCTCTAATTGTACACTTACTGGCAACACCGTTACTCAATGGACGATTGGACGTGTACTAAGAACGTCTATACAAGGATCAGCCCACATTTTTTTGGATCTTAACTGTATGGAATGAGCCGTTAGAGCATCTGATGGGATTTGCAGATATGTGGGTCAGAGATTATGGTGATGTATGGTGCTAGTGGTTATATTTGAATGGATATTTGTTATGTTTGATATTGTTCGTTTTTTGTGTTCAAACTTAAAGTATTTATTTCTAATAAACCAATTACTGGCACTTTTGAATTGACAAGGGGTCGGTTAGTCAGAAAGATGAAGTTAGTTGTTCATTCCAAACCATATGCAAAAGAACGGGCGAGAAACTCCGTGTCTCCGTCGCGAGTCTCTTGTGAGAGAGAGAGTGGGTAGTAAAGGAAATACAACCAATAACAAAACAAAACAAAACAAAACAAACAAACAAACAAAACAATAGGTACTCCATTAAGAGCACCGAAATGGCAATACAGATTGAAAATCGTGAAATGAATCGTAGTTCTAAAGTTCTTTCTCTAACATTAGAAGATCTTGAGAGTGGATCTCTTAGTAGAATATGTATGAAGGCTACATTTCTATTAAATAATGAATAATTTGAATAATTTAACGAGTATTGAAGCAGACATAATTAACAATATTACAAAGGACCTGACTATATTCTCAAAGCAGACTATCGGTACCTCCGTGCTCTTATACTATTTCCTTCCTTTACAACTTGACCTTAATCAGTTCTCCAAAGGGCAGAGATAGCAAATAATAAATCAGCGCCACTATGAACCGTCTTATCTTCGGAGGAAGGAAATTAGCCGCCAGAGGTCACCACGAGCACTCTCGTATTGTATCTGAGAAAATATTGAACAATCATGTTGACTTACTAGAAGATGCAGTGGTAACTATTGACAATGTTTGATAGATTCAATTCAACGAATTGTTTATGGATGCTGAGCATGATAAAGCAAACTTTTAAGTAGACCGTGGGGTACATTTATGTACCTAAATATAGTAAAAAAAAGTATTGGAAGACGTATACTCAGAGTCATTTGAAATGATAATGGACGAGACAAAATCATCTTTATGGTTTTTTACAAAGCGTAATACAAATTCAAAGCGATGTTGACAACCAACATTCGATTAACAATAAATTGATAAAACATGGGTCATTTCAACCAACCTCAAACAGCATCTCGTTAGTGTAAATAGATTAAAATAGCTCGCCAAATGTCCGACGCCAAATGTCCAAGGTGTCGTAGACCAGTTGTATAAGTTAAGACTAAACTCCATGTAGCAGCTGATAGCAATCTTCACGGCTCGGCTGATAATATCGGGTGTGAGTTATTGCAGAGCCCCCTATATCCGGCGCGGCATCGAAACGGACACCCTGATCATAATGGAATTAACAGCATTCTTAGATTGTAACTGTATTTTGTTGAAAATAGAAAGATACGAAAAAGAAAACGCTGCAATAATGAAGAATGATAGAAATGTATGGAAGAAGTTGACAATATATAAAAGTAAATCAAATCAAATCATTTATTTGGCACGAGGATGTAATTTTTTTTGGGCCTTTAAAATAGAAAGATACGAAAAATAAAAAGCTGTAGGTATTAATGAAGAATGATAGAAATGTATGGAAGAAGTTGACAATATATAAAAATAAATCAAATCAAATCGTTTATTTTTAATATATAAATAAGTAATTGGGAAACTTAAAGGCATGAGGATGGTGATGTTGTCATTTCTTTTGGCCCGTTTTCTTAACCTCGATCACGCCTGATAGAAAGCGATGCGAACGAGCGTGCCCAGAAGATTATAAATGATAATGATAATAAATGATGTATGAAATGGCTATAAAATGGCAAAATTATATTGTTCCCACTGCTGGGACACAGGCCTCCTCCCGGTGAGAGGGAGTGGGCCGTAATGCACCACGCGGGCCCAGCCAACCAACCAACCAACCAACTCTTTACTCCTTCTTCTGTCGAATATGCACAGACAGGTCTAAAACAACAAGTACCTAGTCGGCAGTAGATAAACTTGTACCTAACTAATTAAAATCGGAGTTGCATGTAATCGAACTAATTAGAGAAAGTAAGAATGCGCACAATGCAGACCAGAGCTTCTTTGTAGGTAGGTGCCTACAACTTAATTTCATCAAGTGGTAACTAGTAAAGTTAGCATGCCATTATTATACAAAGAGTTGTATTTTGTAGCGGAATGTTGGTTAAAATATTCTATTTAATTAGGTAGGTAATTAGGTGCTTATAACTTCTTGATATACCCAGCATATTTCTAAAAAGCGTAGACTTTTGCCTATCTCTAATAAAAAAATACAACTTTTGATACTTAATATTTTTTTAACAGACACTAAGTAGTTCAGTTATTTAAACACATTTGAAACCCGCTTTTTAATTCCGCATAATAATTATTAATTATAGTTCAGTGTTCAGCAATCCTATTAATTAAAAGCCTTCGCGGCTACAACAGCGCTTCGCAGGCCACGCCCCCTGAACTTTGCGCGCAACACCGTAACGGCGGGCGCGTGCGCGGCACACAATGCGCAAGCGCACACGCTCATAAAGCTTTGTTTGCGTTTCCACGTGCTATAGAGTAATTATTGTTTAAAACATAATTATTATGTTAATAAGAGAAGGAACTCTGACTTTTAGTTGTCAAAGTACCGTTATTGTTATTAAGTTAGTTTTTTTTTTTTTGTAGCCTATACAGTGTGTTAGGTTAAACGAGGGACATATTTTAAGGGAGTGTAGTACTCATGAAAATGAACAACTTTTAATATGGGACTGACTCAAAAATATGAAAAAAAAAACAGCTGTTCCCTACATTTTGTCCAGTTATGCGAACAGAAAATGTATAGAGAGGCTGGTTTTATTTTCTCGATTTCAGTGTTGGTCTCTTAGTAAAAGTTGTTCATTTTCATGAGTACTACACTCTCTTAAAGTAAGTCCCTCGTTTAACCTAACACACTGTATTGTGTCCCACTGCTGGGTAAAGCCCTCCCCTTTTTCCTTCCAAACCTCCCTGTCTTGTGCGATCTCTAGCCATGTTGGCCCTGCAAACGACACACGACCTTCTCCGTGTACTACTTCCACGGCGATCTCATTATTTTTGAAATGAAAACTTCTTAAGGCGCGTTGGGCATTTTTTGAGATGGGAAAAAACCATTGAACTCGCGACACCGTTATCGTAACCGATGCCTATGTTTTAAGTTTTGGCCATTATAAAGACATCAACGCGCGGTACATTTTCTTTGGAAACAATGACTTTCAAACATATTTATAAAATTAATATGCTTTTTCAAGTTTTCACTTCTGTCGACACTCCTAGAGTGCCACTGTTTTTTTAATTAAATAGTGAATTCAAGGGCTCTTGTCAACGACATATTTATCATATTCATATCATATTCAGCCAAAAAGACGTCCATTGCTTTGCTGGACATAGTGAATTACTGTGTTATTAGGTATATACATTATTATTATGCATAACCCATAGGATACAATCATGTAGCCAAGGGCGGTACCTTCATAGAAGCCGAAAAGCCCGGCTTGCCCTAATAAAATCATAATTCACAACAACAAACTTACTTAAACCTATCAATAAATAAATATATTAAAAAAATATCAATCAATGAACTCGAACACAAACATTAATAACTGAAAATCAGCCAATCCCTCAGTTGGGCGTTTTTTTTATACGTTGAAAATCTGTGGGCTTGCCCATATTTTGACCCCTAGGCACGCCACTGCATGTAGCATACTTATGAACCACATACTATGTAGTTAGTACCCCACCCAGGAAGAATTTGTTAAAATAAAGGTCATTCCGCAAATCCCCAAGGTCATGCGCATTTGTTAAACACAAGATAGCTTTAGCGCAAAACAATAAGGCTTAGCGACCACACCCCCTGAACCTTGCGCGCCAAACCGTGACGACTTGCGCGCGCGCTGCATACAATGAGCATCGCGGTTCAATGGGCAATAGATACTGTGAGGTATGGCGCTTTGTTTGCTATAAAAGTAATGAGATGCAATTTTTTTGTCCTAATATTACACTGAGAATGTGCGTTTTGACGTGACAACGTCTGATAAATCGATGAAGCTAGCTGCACACACGAAAAAACATGACGCATGTAGCGTTACCTCGCGGCCTTGCTCTGTAGCGTGCTGCCGCGCACGCTGCCGAATCGGCCTCCGCGTTTGGCAATTTCATTAATGTTTTGTTATGACGTTGTCACGTTAAACTATCGTCCGTAAACCGACTTTACAGACAACCGATTTTTTAATAGTGAAAACGACAGTAAAAACCAGAAGCTTAGCCTTAATTAAATACTAGCAGTGCCTTGCGGTTTCACCCGCGTAAGTGTTGGTCCCGTGGGAATATCGGGATAAAAAGTATCCTATGTGTTTTTCTGATGTATAAGCCATGTTATTGTAAAGTTTCATCGAAATCCGTTCAGTAGTTTTTGCGTAAAAGAGTAACAAACATCCATCCATCCTCACAAACTTTCGCGTTTATAATATTTATATTATATATCATTATATTATATTAGTAGGAAGGATTACTGGACTAGTAGGTGATGAGATAATTTAACCCTTCACATTCATCAAAAGCTTTTGAGCATCAGCTATATTTACCTGCCTTCAACTGAACTTTCGAGATTGCCTGTAGGATGTGACTTTACATCGAAGAATATACGAAAGCTAAGGATAATTTTTAAAACAGAGCGGATTTGAAAGGATAACGCTTATGTCTTGCAGCGGGACAACGTAAGGTCAAATCCATACTAATATTATAAATTCGAAAGTATCTCTGTCTGTCTGTATGTTACCTTTTCACGCCTAACCCACTGAACGGATTTCGATAAAATTTGGCAGACAGATCGCATCACGGGGAAGGACATAGGATAATTTTTATCAACACACCTCGCGGGGGAAGCCGCGGGCGGAAGCTAGTTAAATATAAATAAGGATAGTTTTCGTCAATCAATTAGCTAACTATTCTGCATTGTATCATATGCCTTTACTTCCTTCTGCAAAAGAATTTCAAAGAAACATCTACACGAGACACCCAGACTTAATATTCCAACCATTTCCATTCAATTCCCAGCACAATCTATTTGGCAATTGACATTAAGCATTACAGTCATAACTTCTGCTCCAGCTCAGATAGCCATTTGTATACCTAGACGATGTCTAGACCTAAAAAACATAGACAAAGGGCAATAAAACGGAGTGGTGGCAACCATAACAATTTGTTAGTCCTATTCCGACATAATACTGCAGATATCAGCCGAAGGTATGGGAGCATTCAGCAGTTGAATGGACAAATTGGCAGTCGTTATATAATGGCTTTAGTGTTTGTAGAAAGGGAAAAGTATGGAATGTACAGTACCCGACGATAAATATTGCACATCGACCTTTGGAAAGAGACAATCGGCTAATTTCGGCTTCGTAGAGCGTTATCTTTGTCGCACGAAATACAAACAGTCCGGTATCTATTAGGAGCTGTTAAAACAATTATGATTTGCTTCTTTTGATAATTATTTTTATTCTTTGTATAAAATACAAGAAAAGGTAAAGGTCGATGTGCAATATTTATCGCCGGGTACTGTATTTGGTAGTGCAAACGATATGAAGGTACCTACTTTTGGGAGTGAGGTCTAAGGAACAGTAGTCGACTATTGAATATTAATTACTTACCTTAATATCATGTCAGGTACCTTATAGATAGACCACCTTTAGAGAACCTGACAAAACGGAGAATTTAAGCCTTTTATGGTATACAGGGCGGCAGGAACAGCGCCGCGCAACCTTTACCACGGATTCAGTATATGATTCTGAACCCAACTGCATTGAAAGTTTTCGTCTGTTATTTAAGAGCGTTTACGACGGCATTTCATACAAACTTTCTAGCACTTACTTATCAAAATGAATGAACCGATTTTAATGTAACTTCATACGCATAAGCAGGATACAAAGGTCTAAAAAGTTAGTTATGAACATTTTAGAAATGTCTTATTTAAAAAAAGATAACTGGAAATCTCCGTTTCTATGGAAAATTTAAAATCGGTCTAATTTGGCTGTAACACTATTTTTCGAAAATGTTCTTAGGTAACTTTTTAGACCTTTGTATGGTGCTTATGCGTATGAAGTTTCATTAAAATCGGTTCATTCAATTCGAAAAACAAGGGCTTGAAAGTTTGTATAAAATGCCGTAAGGCGTAAACGCTATTAATTTTTTTTTACTATTCTACATATTTTGACCGCGTAGGTATTGCACTGTTCTATGAAATAGCAGATGTTTTTATTAAATGAACGAAAAATTTTTACGCTATTTCTAGAATCATGTGCTGAATTAATGGTAACAGTTTGCGCTTCGATGTCCCTTGGCATCCTGTACAGAGTCCGTCTACAAAATTGCGTGCTTAAACCAAATACAGTAATTATACCATTTCGAAATTTTCTATGTTCACATCTATAACAAGTGACTGACGGACTGCAAACCATTTAATAAGGGGCATGTTCTATACAAATACTTTAATGTAAGTAGTTGTGTACGTAAATCGTCGCCTTAGAGTGAAAACCTCGGGAATGTAAGTAGCATTTTATGCATTTCGGAGAATCTTATAGTATCGAACAGTTCTGGATATAAAAGCGGGTTAAATTTCCATATTAATTAAAAAGAATACATACCTAACCTCCTTTTTTGAAGTCAGTAAAAAAAACATAGAAGACGCCGTTCAAAAATTTTACAGCACGCAGTTCTTTCTTCCTCCTGAAAACTTATTTTACACTTAAGAGGTTTTCACTCTAAGGCGTCGAAATGCAATTAAAGGCGGGCAATTTTTGCTTAGACGTTCTACACCTCGCATATCCTACAAAAAAACAGCCTACATCCTTCGCCTAGTGCAGAGTGGGTGAGCTTATACCGTCCATTGTATTGCCGGGGGACAATAGTGTATTTATAGCGGATAGCACAGGATGCTCTATCGACACTCCGTAACTCTCATAGCTCCGCCAACGGCTTTGTTTGTTAGACGATATCTAGGTATCATAATTTTAAACCTGTGTGAAGCTTGGGTGCTATATCAATTAATATAAAGGCTTTTACTGCTCAGTAACTTTTGTTGTAATCAGTCAATCTATAAAAAAAACACTCATCGTGAACACTTGGGTAAAGTGAGCTTGAAATGAACCGTCATTGCAGCTTCTTGTTCTTTTCGCGTCGTTGGTATTTTGTTTTTATATTTTGTACTATATAGCTTTTGCCATTTCAAAGACAATTTTATTTATAAACATCCAAAGATGAAGAGTTCTATTTTTTTTAAACTAGCTAACCTGGCGAACTTTGTACCGCGTCAGATTTTTTTGTTTTGTTATTTTTTCCCATGTTTTAATAATTAGGAACTCTCACGGGCATCTCCAGAATACCCTACCAAAGTTTCATCACAATCTGACCAATGGTTTCGGACTGCATAGAGGACAAACATATCAAACATTGATTTTTATAAAATTAAAGAAGACAGATAATATTTAGAAGGCATGATGTTTTTCGATATCTTCAACAATCATCGTCATATTTTAGTCAATTTACACAAAACCAAAATCAAGACAGATGGACGTGGCGCGGCCGCTGGGACATTGTTTGTGTTATAATATGTAGTGATGATCCCAGTAGGTGGCCATCCCATCTGCAACTAGTGATGCACTGTTCACTTCAAGCTCTTTTTACAAAATAGCACTACCGGTCCAGCCTCTTGTCAAATTATTTGATTGACATTTTGAGAAGCAAACTACTAATCAGAAATTTTAGGAATCTGGAGAATATTTTCAATCCGATGCGATGACCTGTCGTGGAAGGCCCAGCTGTGCTGTCAATAGTGTCAATCCCTGGCATTAGTGGAATGACAGCTCACTTCAACTAAGTTTTCACGGTGAAATTCTTACAAAATAAATCGGCTGGTGTTTGAGTAAAGGACACAAAAATGGGATAAAGAAAACCAATATGCTTTTACAAGTTTCAATGCTGTTTTTCTACAAATTCTGTAATTGACAGCTTTAAATCCACAGTAGAATTTAAAATAAACCACTGAACGTTGTAGCATTCCAACTGCCACCCTGAACCATCTACATATTACAATCAAAGAATAGATCAAAGCCATTAACCCATTAACTAAGAATATAAACACGACATCAACTGATAAATCTCACAAAGACACAGGAGAAACAGACCCAGGTCCAACTACTAACTCAGTGAGGAACAGACCTTCAGGATACCAGCACCATATAAGAAGATAAGTGCCAATAACAAATGCTGCTATTAAACATTTCAAAGTAAATCTTAGCATTCATGGTAGGACGCAAGAAATACGCATCTTTCTATTTATAACTAGGGATGTGATGCTGAATGAAAAGTATCGAAACTCTACGAGACACTAATTCGAAACAAAAGAGTTTATATTCCAATGCAACGAGTAAAAAAATAATGTAAATTTTCAGATCTAAAAAAAGGTCAACGACACCTATTTCTTTCACTCCTAAATTCCCAATTTATAGACTCGAAAAGAAGAAAATTGGATAAAATATAGATACTACTTTGATGTAATAAGTCTATCGATACTTCTTCGAATCCCTATTTTATAACATGGATGCGCTTGCGCATAGGAAACAAATCGATCTGCACAATAAACGAACTTCAAGGAAATTACCAATAAGGAAACAGTTATTACAAATGCACAACAGATCAGAAATTAACTGTAATTGTCTTGAATTCAATAAATAATAATAATTTATTATGTCGCAGTTATTATTATTTTTTCAAACGACGGTAGATTTATGAAGAAAATTTTTATTATCTTGACAAATAGTTGTAAAACATAGTCTAGTTACTTGTCTAATATCCGCTTTATCTTAAACGAAGTATAGATGACTATTTTTATCACTTAATCCGTACATACATCTAATAATCAGTAAGCTACCATGATAAATCCTCAAATCACATTTTGCAACTCATTTTCAACCTTACCTCTGTTAGGACAGAGTCCAAAAGAGTTTGATACTATAAGTATCAAAATTATCTTCAAAAATCACGACATTCCTCATCAATTTTCAACTATATCTGTTTGCTGATAGGGTTGAATTTTCTTTGTACAGTGTACATAGTAAAGGATATGGCAATTAACCACGAAGTCGGCACGTTAGTGATCAGATAGCGATCGGTTGCTATCGGTTCATCTTAACATCAGTCCAGTCGCGGTTAATCCGCCGCGACCGGTTGCTTTATCTGCTAAGAGTTGGGACGCACCAGGGTTAGTTATGCTTATAAAGATGAGACAAGGCGCAATATGGGTGCACACAACTATAGATAAATAGAAAAATAAAGAAATCTAAGAAATTTGAAAAAATATCCAAAGATCAAAATAACATAATTATTGTCATTTTTCAGTTTTTTTCTTTAACCTACAATAGTAGTAGTATTCAGATAGGAAACGCCGAACTTGTCTAGCTTATTTTTTGAAGTGGAAACTTCTGTAGGCGTGTTGGAAATTTTTTGAAATGGGAAAAACAATTGAACTAGCGACACTGTTACCGTAACCGTCACCGCGCGTGTTTTGTTTATAAGACGATTAAAAAAATACACACGTAATTGTTCAAGTTTTCACTTCTGCCGGCGCGGCGCTCCCGGAGTGCCACTGTTTTTTTAATAATATGACGTGTAAAAGTGATTCTGATGTCCTATTTATAGAATAAACAATTTCATTTCATTTAATGTCAACTGGGCAAAAGTCTCTCTAGTCAAATACATATATTGAAATCCGTTAATTAGTAAATTGAATTCCCACTTTACTGGGTAGGTACTTACAATTACATGTTACCGTTATTTTCTATTTATTACTGTTAGCGACCTATATTTAGCCAATTTGCAATTGTAATAATCAGAAATACAGAAGTAGGTAAATCAAAAACCAATTCTTTGATAAGTTCACATCGCTGATGTATTTTACTGTAGATGACATTTTTCGCATTACCTAACCTACAAAGGTTATAAATCAATAATAGATACTTGTCTATTAAATACTGATTGAATTTTCAATCACAATAATACATCCAGTCCCTTAAAAAATTTCGTGGTATTTTACATTCTTTCTCACAAGAAAGAATTTAATCTCTCTACGGCAAAGCACAAAACACAATACATCACATTTAACCAACCACGGAGAATTAACAAAAAACATTACAATGTTGAAATAATAACGAATACAAGAGAATAGCTTCTAATGAAGAAGCGTCAAAAAAATCTACGCGGTAACAGTTTTGTTAGGGATCCGCAAGGAATTTGTGGGGTTCAAACCCTAATTTACAAGTGCAGTGCGTTAAAAAAGTATAATATAATCTAGGTGAGCATGTGCATAAAACATGTGTCTGACTCTGACCATCATCACCAACTATGTTGGGGTCGGCTTTCGGTGTCTGACTCTGACCGATTCTAGAAAATATTTAGAGAGCTAAATTAAGCAGTTGTTTTCTAAAATAAAACACTGGTCAATTTCCTAACATTAGGAAACGATCTTAAAATATATATATACATCCAATATATCGAATCAACACCAAAGAAAAAATATAAAGCTGAACCATCATTGATTCGAAATAATTCTCACACTTTATTTAAAAAAAAACTTGCGCTCGTGACCGATACTGGGGTCCCAGTTAATGGAAATTTAAGTACCGTGATATTAATGAACCCATGTTAACTCTACGCCATGCTTGTGAGTAATTTAATTATCTTCTTTTGTGGAGTATCGAAAACATTTGGTATTGGTCTTATAATTATTTCTTTAGATAAACTTACAAAGCTAGGTGTAGAGTATTTTAACTTCGACTTAAACGCAAAAGAGTGATATAGGTACGTATCAGCAAGATGGTGACAGATACGCAAATTGCCTTGACTAAACTGGCAAAGATCTCAAACTGCCAAAATTATATTTATTTACAAAACGGTCTCGACCTGTGGACCAATACGCTTTCAAATCTGCCGACTACCACTTGAATTCACACAAGGCATTAAAATTAATCCTATCACTGATTAAAAACTTGATGAGGGTGAAATTGAATACCGCTACTTTTCTGAACCCAATTTTATTCTTGCCCATTTTAACTTTAGTAGTCATTTTAATCAACCCTACTTTCGCAGACTACATTGATACCACCCGCTGTTACAACTCTAAGCGAATATCAAACAGGCAACAGCAGAGTGCGGAAAAGTCAATGGCTTGACTAAGTCATTGTAAATACAGAACAATATATAAATAATCTTTAGTATACTCCCACCTTTATCTCTGGTGGATACCTTTTGTCTTTAAAGTCAAGACTAAACATAGATTTTCTATACTTTAAGTAAAAAAGATCTTTTTAGAATAACTTGCTTGTGTGTTTCCGCAACGTCCTTGTCTTGGTCCAATACGATTCCTTTTTTGGCACAGTTCTATGTGGATTTGTGATCAATAGACAAACGTTTCTTATGTTAAAGATCAATAGAAAACGTGTTGAGGTTTCTCTACCAAAGAGGATGTCTTATTATGTGGCCATTCCAAGATTAATGTGTATTTTTGCTAACAAAAATTAATTAAATAAAATAATTAATTAATTAATATTATTTTTTCATACAAATAATGAATAAATAATTTTAATTATGAGAGACAATTATAAGCGATACCGCGGTCCCGTCAAAGTAAATATTCTTGAAATTGCCGTATATGTCGAAATGCCGTGCCGCAGGTGGCCGAAAGTAACAGCCCTCACATACAAACATAATTCCAACATTAAAGAGAAATCCGGCAGCGAAAAAATATCCATGAAAATAAAGAAAACATGCCGAAATTTCACATAAAAATTCTCGGCAAATGGAGACAATAAAAGAAACGTTCTCTATATGGCGATGTGAGTCCAAATCGGACGGGTGTAGCTGTCAAGCGGCGGCCGCCATATTAGGTGCGCGCGCGCAAGAACCCAGGCATTCGACGCTGACAAATCACCGGACAATTTGTTAGCTCAAAATCTTTGCGTAGAGGGTGTTGCGAAATTTAAAATTAGAATATCTTTTTAATGATAAAATAATTAAGAAAAATAACAAATTTCCAAAAATAAAGAACGAGATAGGCTTTATGAGCCGACCACTTTACGACAATTTTTGTGAATATTAAAACGAGTATAATCTTTTATTAACTGCTCAATTTTTAACTAGAAGAATTTATGCCAAAGAAGATGTGAAGATGTGCCTGAGCACTAATTTAGTCTGCTGTCTCCATTACCAATTATAACCGTGACTGTATAAATGTGTAATAAAAATCTCGGTATATATTGAACAAGCTCTCAAAAAGAAAAGAAACAAAAACAAAATAGTAAAGATAAAAGATTCGCGGTAACACAAAATTTAAATATAAACGAAGACATATGCAAAAATATAAATATTCATAAACAAGCCATCTGCATAGACAATACGGTGTATTTAGTGGCAGCAATATGTCGGATGTATAAATTTAAGTGCCTTAAATAAAAACTTTTAACTGTAATAAAAACTTTTAACTTTATCGGAATACCTATAGTCTAAAATTTAAAAATGGCTCGATAGTTTAAACCTGGATTTAAAACTTTATTTTGTAATAAGGCCTTAGGGGTCTGCACTGCGGTATGATTGGTCCTTGGAGTGATTGTAAATTTGAGTTTAGAGCTAAGCTAAGAAAATATATGGTTAGCTAAATTGGCAAAACTCAACTCAGTTCACAGAGCCGTTTTTACTCAATTGCTCATGTCAGAAAATACTGTCTTAATTATCTAGTACTTCAGCTATTGTTGTTAGTATGTTTAATTCAGAACATTTTTTGGTAGATAACAACGAATACTTCATCAAAGCTTTCAGTCTGATTTGTAACCTAAAAAGCTTCAATTCAAGCTTCGATCGTCACAAAACACCAGGACAGCCAGTCCAGCCTGGACAGCAACACATTTTATTGTTGTTCAAAGCCCATGAAACCAAAAAAGCTAAAGAGAAAGACAATCAATTTCCAATGATATACCGAACATATCTGTCCTATTAATTATATGTAATCTATGTTTAACTGTTTAACCTTAACGGCGGCGGCGGCGGGCGGCGCAAGCGCATGTCGCGCCGTGCGCCCGTGTGACGCGACACAGCAATATCCCGCGATTTATCTCAGGATATCTATTTGCAATTATAATAACGTATTGGTTCCTGGATAGTAAAAGAAATAATTATGATTTGTAAGAGATCCATTTTTTATTGTATAACTAGCTGCGCCCCGCGGTTTCAGCCACATAAGTCTCGGTCCCGCAGGAATGTTGGGATAAAAAGTATCCTATGTCCTAATCCAAGTCTTGGTTTACCCAGACCCTTGCTATTTTATAAAAAAGAGCAATCTATGCATACCTACATATTTTAAATTGTTAGATTACATAAAATGCTTGCCTACCTAGCTATTACTATTGCAACTAAAATGATAAAAATTTGATGTCAAAATCAGTAAAAACAAAACATCCACTGGGAATAGTCAAAGACAAAACCTCACTCCAAAACATTACAAATTAAAAAAACAAGTAGCGTTCGCTTTATCGTGAGAAAATGAATCGCCGATAAAAACGAACCAACTTAGTATTCAATCAATCGGTACTAATAAGAAAACAATTATGTCTCGATAAACGACTACTAAGTGAGTACTCGACGAGTTTTGTTTTCAATAATAACAGCAAAAAATAGTGGTGGGACACTGCAATTATAAATCAGTAGTATTTATTTTATATTTAGAGAAGATATAAAAGGCAGTTGAAAGAATGTTTACCTTTTTAAATAATTGTATTACAATTGTCTTATTAATTATAGGGCTTAAGTAACAGTAATTCCATTAAAAGAACTCTTTCATTTGTAAAGAAAAAACATGATACACTGTATAATTTTTAGCAGTCAGCAATGGGCTATTGGTAGTTTAGTACTGATGTATTAAACTACCAATAGCCCATTGCTGGGAAGCTAATATTATCCAGCCATAAAAAAAGAAGTTTACTAGGAAATTACTTAATCATCGTAAAGTTGAAAGAATTTTGCCATTTCCGTTTTGAATTACAAGAAGTAAATTCTAGTATTTAAAATGTTCATGTTCTTTTCTTATATTATAGTCGTATTTTTAAAAGAGCCTAGTTAGTTGCCAGTTTATGTTCGCATTTATGATCAATAATAATCAAGCATATTAAAGTAATTTATTTAAAAAATATATACAATGTCATCAGCAGTCACAGCACTATCAATAATGATAAAGGCACCTATAGATACAGCCTATGCCGTCGAACAATTATAAATTCCCAGCGCGTTTCTGTCCCCCAGAGCAAATGGAACAAAATGCCTAAACAAATTGCAGTCTCGCTGAGAGAGCCAGCTTTTTGCACTAATTCGGCATTCCGAAATAAAAATTCCAACTCCTTAAGTAGAGAACAAAAAGTATGTGCTCTCTCTGGTCTTCGTCGAAGGCGTCTCCTGACTGATTTCAAATATGGAATTGAAAAAAAAAAGTTCTGAAACCGAGCCGCGGTGTTCGTGCGAAGTGCGTGACTTGTGACTTGTGAGTAATACAATTTATTGGCAACATGTGTGCTGTAAACGGTTGCAGTTTATTTGAATGAATATGGCGGACATATTAAGTGATGCCGTTTACTCAGTTGCTTACTTTAAGATTGAGTTCCAAAACCCGTAAATATCCTAAAGCAGCGCTTGTGACGTACATGACCTAGTACAATTTTCATAAACACGTGACTACATTTTTTAATTATTTTATCTCGGGTACTTTTGAGCACAAATTCTGCTCTCCTTTTCGAGGTACCCATTTTGCAATCGTGACTAAGATAAAGTAAAATAAATCCATCGAATGAGGTCAAGAAATCTCCCCTAACTTAACTCACATAACCCTGAAACCCAATTTCGACACAGATAGCCACAATGCCCACAAGTCCACAAGCCATAAAAACGACCCCGTAGCCTAATGGCGTTCAACCCTATAGCCATGGGGGCCACGGGGCCTTGGACTGACCCACTTGCCAAATGTCAACCATAGGGCGCCGGGATTAATGGAGTTTCCTTGGCACCTATTGTTTTAACAGTAATAAAGGTTTTAGGAGCTATTCGAGATTTATGGCCTGTCTGGCTGTGTGTTAGAAGATATTATTTTGTTTTTCGACTGCTGGCCTACCGGATTACACTGCAGACGTTGCACGCTTAAAATAAGCTTATCCATACCATACTAAATAAATCTGAGCGAAACTCTCTTGTCTGTTACCTTTTTAAATCTGAATCAGCCGATCGTTATGAAATTTTACAGATTAAAATTAAATTAAAAATTAAAATAGTTTATTTCTGTAACTTTCTTTTACAATCTTATTCTGTGGCTAGAACTTCCCAGGAAGCATGTAGGTAGTAATGCTTGTGTTGGGTGGTTCTGCTCCTCCCTCGGGTCAACATATTTTTAGGTAACTATTAGATAACTAAACTATTTTAAGTAGGTAATTACAAACAAGTACATAATGGATGAAGAGTTAGAGATACTGGTATGACTTCTCTTTATGTGTGTGTGCATGCGTGAGTGGTTTGTGTGTGTGTGTGTGTGTGTGTGTGTGTGTGGTGAATGTGTGTGCGTGTCTGTGTGTGTGAGAGAGGGGGTGTGTTTGTGTGTGTGCCTTTATGATAGTAGAACATACTATTTCTCATATTGGCTGTGTGAATTTGACTCCTAATTAGGAGACTTCTAGCCCTACGATGTAATATCTTGGGATCGGGAAGTAACACTAGAAGTCACGAATATTCTCTAGAGTTCGTATTTAAATAATAAATTCTCTATATCACAGTACCCAAGGTACAGATAGGTAGCCTAGAACTTGGAGAAGGACATACGAGTACTTTTCACCCTGGATACTTGTCAAAAATATACAATACAAAATCGCAGTCGCGGGGAACAGCTAGTTTGTTTACCTTTACATATGTTTTACATCTTTGTTACTCATAACAAAGTTTGTATTGAACAACCTAAAAGGAGCAATTGAAAAGCAAATTCAGTCTAAATGGCCTGTTTCGCCACCTCCTGTGATTATTAATGTGGCATAATCTTATCCATATTAACAACCTGCAACGATGAATCACTACTAACCGCACCACGACATTAAATCCAAACCCAATGACCAATAACGCAATCACATCTAGGCCAGTGACGTCACGTATGTACCCGACCATAGACTCGATAACAAAAGATAGAGCGATCAACATTAAGGCAGAACACCTTGAGGACAGGGCGGAGCAGGAAGGGTGCGCCTGTCAAGACATCCCATCAGGCCATCAGCTTTATAGGTCAGTCGCGTATGAGGTCATGGAGTTAACTGAGGAAAATGGCAGCGAAGAGATATGTGGCGAAATGAATTTTGCAATTTGGCATCGAGATTTTTGTTTTTGAAGTAATTTTTGAGCAGGTAGATCACAAAATGCGTTGTCTGAGGAAAGACTTTGGTTGTATTGAGATTTTTGACGAAACTAATTTTGCGCTGTGTTGTTTTGGGATTCACGAAGTCTGATTCAAGAATTTCAGCTCCTAAAGAGGCAGTTATTTTCTTAGATCAGATTACTTTCCTAATAAAGGAAGATGTTGAAAGGATTATCTCCACAAACATAGATTAACTATGTTATCAGGTTTCGGCGCAGTAAACGAGAGACACTAGAAATTTTATTGTTATGACGACTATGTCCATAGCCATTTAGCGTCCTTGAAAGTGTTATTGGATAAAGAATTGAGGTAGTCTCATAAAACGCTCTTACCAAAACTTTTATGTAACATCATCGTTTCCCCGATTGTGGAACAGTTTCAAAATTCGATGTAGCAGGTATTACAAACCGTACCTCCCCTCAATGTATCGAAAAGTAAGACTCACCATGATAGCACCATTTCTGCCTGTACTGGTGAGGGTCGCTCCGAACCATTGGTTCGACTTCTGGTCGATGGGACGACCTTGACGATCCTCGTTGTTTCCTGTGGACAAATACATTGTTTGTTATTAAACTTATAATAGTTTTTATAGATTTGGCTTTAGCCTACAGTGAGAAAGGAGAGTAGAAAACTGAGCTAATGAGAAAGGAATATTAAAGGTGTTCCCTAAAACTGAGCTATTTAGAAAGGAGTATTAAAAGCGAACCCTAAAACTGAGCTAATGAGAAAGGAGTATTAAAGGTGAACCCTAAAACTGGGGCAGTTCATAAGAACGATCATGTTTTTAGTGAAGCATTTATGCCAGGATAAAACAACAATGTAAAATATATGATAACTCCTGTCGACTTCGTTGAAAGAGTCAACCAAGCACATGGAGATTTTACGATTACCAAAAAAGTTTTGAACAGAGTGCGAAATACGAATTGAATTTAAAAATGGTATCCCCTGAAGCAGAAAAACTTGAACCTACAGATATATTGACGTACAATTAAATAAGCATCTCTCATCTCACGTTTAATATTTTAAGACATAAATCATTGGAAAGAAATCATGAACATCGGCCATCGCACCTCTTACTCAACCTTTTCATAATTTATTACAGAAATCTTTTCGAGAACACGTAATACAGTATTATCATTTAATATCAGCAATTTATTTGTGCTTTATGTAATTTATCGCTTTAAGAAATTATGATGATGATTTTATAAAAATTGGTACCTACTTCAATTATTTATTGCAAGAGGATTAACTTGACACTTATTTCTGGGATCGCGAAAGTAATCTTCAAGATAGCTTACATAAAAATAAATGTGTTGTTACTTTAAACTTCACCATAATATTTCAAAAGTTGAATGGATCACTTTTATGGCATTATTGACAAATTAGGAACAAATAAAAAACATGACACGCATAAAAGCTCCAGCAGACAGGCGCGACGCGACTCCAGTAGAACAATTTCCATGAAATTTTCATAGAAATCCACTAGAACAGAGTCGCGTCGCGCCCGTCTGCGGGAGCCTTAAATAATTCGTAAAATTTCAAAAAATCTGTTACGGAATTCTTTTTCCAAAAAAATATTTTACAACTTAACGACTTTCCCGCGTTTTCGATTCAACTGCCATTAACTGCCAAATATGGCGGCCATTGCAGTGAAGTATTCAATGCAACGGAATAAGAAACATCAGGTAATAACTTAATTCGGCTCGCAGGGCATCCATCTTTTATTCAATTTTGTAACGGCGAAAATGGTATGCTTGATTAATGGATTTTTAGTTTAAAAGTGAGTTTCCATTTATTTACGAAAAATTAAATGAAGACTAGTGATGGTTTCGGCTGACTTGACATAATAAGTTTGATTGATTAAACTTTATGTAGGATCTAAGTACTTACATATTCTATATTTTTTATTGTAAACGTGATGTTTTTTTTTCTTACTTCGTAATGGCAGTACCATTTTTGTATAGAAATAATTTATGTTATAATGTAGGAATACAGATAACATAGATTTTTTGTAATAATAGAACCGATACATTTTATTCAATTCAATTTTATAACAATTCACATTACGTTCAAATATAATCCAGCATCTTACGTCATGCAAAATTTTCTAAATAATAGAATTTATATAAATTAAATCGAATTTAATTACCTACAAATTGTCTATGGACATATTTATTTTTGCATTCTGCAGTTTTTCCATTATTTATTTTTACATTATTTCCTATGCCTACTTTTACGTTTTAAAGTTTATTAAGCTAGCTGAACCACAACTGACTTATAGCTACCATACAGATTCATATTAATTCCAAATCGACATACAAAATCCCTTTTTCAATTCGTCGTATTTTATTAAAAACAGTAAAAGGGCGTTCCCAACGTATCCCATTGGTAACCCGTCCAAAACGGTATCCAAAGTTAATTTTGACACCAGTAATTAATATTTAACAGAAAGCTATCATCATTTTTAATTACCTGCGAGCGAAGGAGATTCGAGTAATGACGGGCTTGTGACCTCCTTTATTGCGTGCCTGCTGATAAGTTTACTGATAACAAACGATCTTTGGGAATGGGTGTGAAGTTGTGTGGTTCCTTGCATCTATGTTTTTGATGAAAGTTAAATTAATAAATGCTTTTTTGTTGTGTCAACAGTAAAGCATACCACACCACACACACACACTGTACCAATACCTATTGCAAATAAATGATTATGAGAGAAAAAGAAATTATTTTTAAATGCTATAAAAAGTAAGTTGATTAAAGTTTTATTGAAATTGAAACATGATTATTGATTAAGTAAATTAAATTGTCATTTTTTTTAATTTTCCTCGTGTATACTAGAGTGACCACGCAACTTAGGACATTAGCACAAAATCATCATTACCTGTGACATAGCCGTGTAATGACGACCATCGTTAATGAGTTAATGACCCCCCTCCCTCTTGCCGCGCCTACACTGCGCCCCCCGGCGGCGCCTAATCATGCTGGGGTTAGGCTTTTAAACTGATTGCAGTGGTACAGTCACGGCCAGCAAGATTTAAGAAAAGAAATCTCGAAAATTATACTGACGGAAAGATTAAGTCGAAATTTTGAGCGATTAAGCTAATTGATTGAAGATTATACGTGTTTTGGGTTATAATGTTAGGTTTGTGATGTGTGTAATTAAATAATTTTGTTCGAGGTGGCCATAAAATACTTTTTAATCGGCCCTCGAGGTCTTAGTCTTGAGTGAAACATTAAAACGTGAATTTGGAAGTTCTTCCACATCATTTTAAGCAATCTCTAATTACTTATTTCGTAAAAAGCCTTTCAATTTTTGTCTTTGGTAACATTACTATCCTGCTCAATCAAAGATTTTACCTGTCAACAAAATAAATTCACATTCTTGAACCACATCTTTTAAAATACATTCACATTTTTTATCTGTCCTCATTTTTCTTTCCTGATGGATTAAACCATTCGTGGACAAGTGTACAACAATGACATGTCTGTCTAGTTAGTAGCTACTGCATATCGAACCTTTTTATATTTTATTAGTGTACGTACTTACACTCGGACCGGTCTAATGGGCTCTGTAATAGCCCCAACACTTACTAATTCGACGGACATTTGTTTTAGAACACGTAATTTATCGAATGAGTCAGCGGTCAAGAATTTTTAATTTAAATCTTTCAGATTTATGTAATTTTGTGAGGAATATTTCAATGTTTAATCAATAATGATGGGTAATTAGACACAGCTGCGTCTAATTACCCATCAAAATTAACCAGCTGGTTAATTTTTCAAATTGTTTATTAAAATTGCATGCTGGTACAGTTACTATTTTGAAACGTTTACTGTTTCAATTACTTGATTGCAATTTATTGAATCTGTTTGCATTTTTGTAAGTGATTAAAAACAGCAGTTGAAGAAATGAAGAATGATTTGGACATCAAGAGTTTACTTTAGCAAAGAAACTGCTTTAAAACGTCGAATAAAACGTTAACAAGAAAAATGGCAAGGACCACCTACACCTACCCACCAGTAAGAAACACACTTATCATTCGCCATAAAAATGAAGATATAAATAACGGTAAAAACACACAAGCCCGCAACCCCCGCCCTGTATTTGTTTTTACAACTTAAACACCACCCAAAGGCTTCAATCTTGATTTTTATCGCTGCCGATACTCTTAATGGCTCTCCATATACGTCGTGATGATATCCCAAAGCCAAAATTAAGGCTTCTCTCGGAGAAATTATACGCAAGTTAAAAATGACAGAGTAAAGATTAATAACGTAATTTTTTGTTTGTATGAACCTTGGATGAAGACGTTAAACATTACAACGTCAATTTCTTAACTGTTATGGCTCTCGTAATTAACCTTATGACAGATATGGACTCTAATGTGATTGGTAGTTGGCCATACTTGAACATTTTATCTGATTTCACGAAAACGATGCTTAACGGAAGCGCTGATATTTTTTATCGACGAGAAATTTTTGGTAAGTGATTGACGTCTTAATAATATTGTGGCGTTTTTTGTTGTTATTTTGAGGTCATTGCGGCTAGTGCCTGTCATGCCTTGTTTGTACAGTGTACAGTCAATTGATTTTGTGATGTGTGGCAATTATTCAAAAAAACTTGATGCTATTTTGTAGTGAATGGTTTGGTAGAGAAGTGATAGGAATTTAATAATAATTTTTGGAGAGAGTATTTAACGTACATACACACACCCGTGTAAACAAATCATGTCGACCAGAACAAATTTTTTGGAAAGTTGGGAATACCCATTCAACAGTAAAGGAAATATAGCACTGTTTTAAAGAATATAATAGACCCTTAACACGCTCTATGCACCCTAAACAATGTCTTCCAGACATGTCGTACGAAAATAGTAAATTATTCCCCTACCATTTCCCTAAAACCGAACATATTTTAAAAAGCTGCGAACCCTCTTCGTGTCCACGACCGTGAAAAGGGGAACTATTCTCCTGAATAAATTACAATGACACACGGGTGTATCAAAAAACATGTTTATAACCTTAAAATTACGTTGCAATAACATTATAGGTAGTCCCCCAACTCATAATTCCACCGGAGCATGAAATAGTAGGAAACAAAGCAACCCGGCAATGATTCGGTCCAATGAACAAATGCCCGAAGTGTAGGAACATCAATAATGGACACCCTACTTTAACAAATGACTGCATTTGTTTTATTGAACGTAATTTTCTCCATATTATCATCAATTATAAAGAAACTAGCTGTTGCCCGCGACTTCGCCTGCGATCCGGGACAAAAAGTATCTATGTATAGCCTATGTTCTAACCCAGGTCATGGTCTATCCATGTGCTAAATTTCATCCTAATCTGTTCAGCCGTTTTAGCATGAAAGCGTAACAAACAAACAAGCTCACTTTCGCATTTATAATATTAGTTCGGATTATAAGCCGTATCATTTAACGTAAAATGCAGCATGCGTTCATAAAAATCATAATAATTGTTAGTATTTAGAGGCAATAATTTTTGCCATACTAATCGACAACATTTTTCAGCATTAAAGCAATAACTCCTGACTGATTTTGCATCAGTAGTTCAAAACCAAATAATAAATGTTCCAAAAAAGAAGAAATGTAATAAAAAAATTATGTTCTCCCGGTAAATCAATAAACTTCAAATAAAACATGGAAAACAAACTACAATAAAACAAAAGGCAGTAAAAATGCACTTTTATAAAAGCTTGCGTGTCGTGACTATACGGTAGAGCACCTTGCGATAAAGACAGGCTTGGATGTGTAATAAATGTCATTTGTATCGCTTTAACGTTTTGTATCTGTGCTTAATAGAGTACCGCCTTGATTGAGGAAATCATAAAATGTTGTACTTTTAAAAGTACAAGTTAATCTATCAATAACGTTAAAAACCTCAAACTCAACGCATTTATTTTAATAGACCACTCACAGTTTGTACAGGGTGGCAGGAACCGCAGGATATCGACGCGCAAACTAACTAAACACACTAACTAACTAAACTAATGTAGCTACGAATATAGTACATGATACTACCGTCAGTAGAGTAGAAATTCTTCGTCGGTTATAAAAAAAATAAATCAGCTATTTTATAGAAAAGTGAAATACCAACGCGGTCAAAAGCATACAGGCTCGTATGGAGTAGAACGAGCAAGAAACTCCTCATCATACCTAACTTATTTCATGATTCATCAAAGCATTTCCGCGTTTTGTATTGCGGTAAGCTCGTTAATAAAGTAATGCAATATTTTACGTGATTCCGCATGGCACAAAGTGAGTCAAAATCAGTTAGACATAACAAATGTGCTGATAATATTAGAAGACATAAAATTCATAATGTGTCAAAAATCTCACCAAAATAATATGTTCCAGATAATGTCAGTAAAAAAAAACACAGTTCATAAACCTGCCAAACTGCGCTGTGCTGTGTGTGTAGTCTCCCTTTCACCAAAACCCAATAAAATAAATCAAATATCATGTCTATAATTAATTCACATTCGAAGAGGGGTGAGCCCTCCTAATTACACATTGTAACGTCCGCCATTTAAACCAAGGAAGAGATAATAATACACAGAATAGTACTGATTAATATTCTATATTAATTACATGGTGGGATAGAGGCAGATGCTTATTACATTAGGTGTAAATGTGTAAAGTAATTACTGTACAGATAGATAATTATCTATTGGGTAATGGCAAGCCATGTTTTGGTATGATTTAAGTACACTTAACTACTGTGTATGTCAAAAGACAAGCTGTTATCAGGGGACAACAACTAAATACCGAGTATATGACTTAGTTCAAGTTAATTCTTTTTTTTTTACCTAACTGTTAAATAATTGTTTTGTCAAATAAGTTCATTTTAAGTTATTGTTTTTTTTCATGAGTTACATTCTTGACCTCATCGTTCATTGCGACATAGCGAGCGGTTATCACCAAATTCCTAAGACGAAAGGTGCGTAAGCCACAAAAATCTACACGCTCAACACACATCTCATTTTATCAACGGAGCTTCCTCACAATAATAAAACACAATCACATCGAAATCACATTACCAGTCGTAATGGCCGTTGTGCCAATAAGCCAACACCACATAGTATACCCAATGCGCCCATAAAGACGATGTCAAGAGGGCGCAAACGCACGCTCAAGTAAATTCAGTGTGTTCCAATCATTTGACAAATATTTGTCCAGTAATCGAACGCAGGTGGGAATGGTGACTGGTCTCCATTTGTAAGTCATCGCACTGACAAGTGTGAATGGTACTGGTTTTTATGCATTAAAGTTCCTATGCTAATCTGGGGCCAAGCAGTTTGATTGTTGTGCAAGTTTTGGGTAAGAAACGTGTTTTTGTTGACTGTAAGAAGCATGCAACTGTTTCCGTAAGAGTCATTTAAATAGTACTGTAACTGTACACTCACAAGATTCCACTTAGAATATTTGGATCTTATAAAGCTTTCTAACTTGGAGGATTTCTTAAAAGCTAAGTTCAAAAATCCTGTAGGAATGGAATTGAACACAGTTTTATACAGTTTATAGATCTATTTACAGGTAGATTCGTGTACCTGACAACTCGACGGCTTTGACCGGCACCAGAAAAAAATTATAAAAAATATTCACTTAGTAGACAAATCGTTACAAACATCAAATTGTAAGCATTAAACTTAAACTATTCAATCAAACAAAAATTGTTCCCAAATATTATTTTGACAGACCCATCCGGCTCGACCCTCGCAATAAATAAATCAATAGTAAACAAAACGTTACTGGCACAAGTACACTAAAATTACCAAAGTACCAATCTATCAACCAATAAACCGGAGAGCGTTTACATTGTTTAGGGTCCAATTAGTGACAAGTGGACAGTGGTCCACCGCAATTCATCCAATTCGGACCGTCCTCAATTGGAACCAGATTGATGGTCACTCATTACGTACTTTAAAAATCGATGGCTACTTTCGTTGATGTTGCTTTTTTCACGCATATCAATTAAGAAAGTGAATGCCACTGTAATTTCGTAGTCCTGCTGTACTTTTTACCCGACTACGGCGGGTATATGATTTTAACTAGTATGTATGCATGTTCATCTGTTCCCTCATAACTTCAAAAGTACTTATAATAATTTGACAAATGAGGTATCCTTAGAAGTATCTTGACCATCCGCTGGTTATAGGTTATGTGACGTTACTCTAAATACAATGTGGCGCCCTCTAGAAGACATAAAGTAATAAATTTAAAAATATTTTGGGATGGTGCCTTGTTGGATATGAAATGAAAGGGCTAAATTAGTACCTACATTTCAAAAATATAAATGTGACTGAAATAAGCCCCAAAATAATTAAATAAAAAAATTTGTTTAAAACTAAAACCCGACTACTGAAAAGGATGAAACAAGAAAGTACCTTCCCGTGGTCGCATGCTACCATAGACGAAGCCGCTTTTACGTATGTTAGTACAGCGGCTTGCGACCACGGGAAGGTACTTTCTTGTTTCATCCTTTCAGTAGTCGGGATTTAGTTTTTTAAAATTATTTTTTATATTCATTCCTTGCAGGTTTCATGACAGTTAAGAATAATTTTCCTAGGACTTCACTGGAGCTTCATGTCTCGTAATTTTTCTGCTTCTAGAATTTGTACATAATTTTTATAACCAGAGAAACTCTATAGGTTCTGGCTTACAGGTGACAATAATGTCAACACATTATTAGTGATTAGAGTATACAGGAAACTTTGTCACGTTTTGATTAAAGTCAGTTATGAAAATCTTTTGTTTATCATACAATACAGCTGCCTGTCATTGAGCGCAAATTGAAAAGGTCAAGTGAGGGAAATGGATCATTGTTGCGCATGCGGGCCGAGGATACCTGTCCATCACTATTTATAACATTGAACTTTATACCTAACGTACACGAAGCGATTACTATTAATAACAAAACATCACGCCTGTATTGCGTAAATGTTAGGTAAAGTATATCACACTCACGTTTGGTCAGTTATGCTTAAGACCTAAGTGATTAAGGGCAAGGGCGATTAACCGAGAATAAATACAGACTCGGATTCGAGCTGCTACTGAGAAACTTATGAAAAACTGAATAACACTTGGCCCGACCAGAGAATCGAACCCCAGGACCAATGCATAGCAATCGCGCCAGCGACCACTAAATCTTGTAATATTTCCTTTAAATATTGAAAATAATAAGTATGTTATATAAGAAACTCATTATAGCCCCAGCAACTACAAATCACGAAAACTGCAAATATGTCTTACGCGCAACTATTAAACAAGTTCATAATAAAATAATAATTAGAAACAGAATTATACCACGTGCACGCGGTCGATGCACTGCCTTTGCGCATACATTCAAAATAAATGGCGCTTCTGGAGGAGCATCAGACGACCCCGGCGCATCGGCGCGGGCGCAGCTAGAGTGACTGCTAAGTAGCGGGATATTAGGTGCTTTGTACGATCACCATGATCAATTTGCATTAAATGATGATCAGAGATGCTTATAGGAAAGTTGAATTATATTCAGTTGGGTTTGCATTTGAATTTAAATGTAGTGTAATAGGTGTGTTTTAAATGTGATGTATAATTCTGTATCTGCAGTGATGACTCAATAGTTCAAAGTTTATAACCGCATACTTCTCTCAGTTGCTTTTTAAAAACGCAAATAAAATACTTCCAACGAAGTTTAACGTTATTTTCTCTCCAAACTACTTCATTTTTGGTTCAAGGATTAATATAAATAAACTTGACAACATTATTTTAATTATCTTGTGTTTTCATGGTCACCCTACACCACCGATTGATTTATACTTTATCAACGCGCAATGCGTTAATGTTGCCCGATGTTCTCGATACTAATGCACTCACAATCGAATGCAATCGATACATCGAGTACTCGGCACAATGCCACTCGATGCGATGCCCTTTTGTTCAAGTACAGCAAGTACACGGTAGATGAATGTCTGGTGTTTACGATCGGCGCTCGGTAAACGTATCGATATCGATATTGTTTGAATAGAGGAGGAAGCGATGTTTTTGATGTTGGTGTTTAAAGAGAAATTACTTGTTTAATTGTTTAGTGGGATTACAAAAGAGAAATTGATTGTCTAGCAGTTAATCTTCGCTTGTGAAGTTCACGACTTCCTATGGGTTTTGAAAGAGGAATTACCACTTAACTGTTTATTTATTTAGTGATTGATACCTATCAAGAAATATCAAATTGTTTATCTAGCAGCTATTTTAAGCAATACCTAGGGTCAAATAAATTTAGCTAGCACAACTCCGCGGACGTGATAGGTAAAATAATAAAAATAATAAACACGATAAAATATATAATTTGACGATGTTTTTTGGGGGTCATCGACCGCAGTTAGTGTTGTCACTTGAAATATCAGTTAAAAAATCCGTTACTTTTCATGTAGGTAAACTTTACAGACGTGATACGTATGGATATCTAAACACTTTAAAATAAAATAAAACAGCTTTTCTCAACTTATACTTTAAGGGGGAAGCGCTAAGGTAGCCCGCTAAATTCAAATTTTTTGCAATTTGCTGGTCAGTATTAAGTTGTACGTCGATCAAAATATGATTCGCTGCCGTAACAAATATGTATTCATTAAAGTCATCAACACAACTCTCTAAGACCACGTAACCCCAAATAATGATGATTTCATGAAACAGTTATTCTTTGGACTTACGTGGTCTTAGAGAGTTGTGTTGATGACTTTAATGATTATAATTCTGTAAATACATATAATGTTGCGGCCGCGGATCATATATTAATCAACGTATACAACTTAATACTGACCAGCAAATTGCAAAAAACCTAAAAAAATTGAATTTCGCGGCCTACTCTGGCGCTTTCGCCGTACCAACACTAGAAACGGTCGTTGACTGCCCAAAAAAGAAACATGAGATATTTTTTGTTTTTATTTATCGTGTTCAGATAAGGATTGCCTGCAGAGGTAATTTAATCTGACCCTGAATATTTATACTAATCCGTAGTTTATAGAAATATGCGTAATGAGCGCAAGAACTCGCGTGGGTTCAACTTCAAACTACCAAAGCTATGTTGCATATCTATGATTGCTATAATCCAAATTGAAGTTGACCAATTTAAGAAATCAGCTTCTGGTTTTAATCTTTTGATTCCCATAGCAACATTGATAATCTCGTTACGAGACATGGATTGTAGGTGCTACCTTGTTTTACAGTTACAGAACACACGGACACGAATTGAGAAAAACTATTAGGTACAGACGCCAGCACATCAAGCTACCCGAAACTGTCAAATTTTCCCAATCAACTTTGAACCTTATGCTTTAGTAATAAAGTTGAAAATCTATTAAAGAAATTTGACAGATTGTAGTAGCTTGATGTGCTGGCGTCTGTACCTACTGCAACCGATTCCCAGGTCGGACAAAGGTTTATTAGGTTTTACACCTGGAATTTCTCAATAGCAGTAGTCTGGATTTGTCATTGGTTGATGGCAATATGTTTGCCCCCCCTATTACAGTGGCGAAATGTGACTTCATTCGCATGAAATGGTTCGTTTTAACATCCTATGGCACTCAACAATAGCGTAGCTTTCTATCAGTGAAAGAATTTTCGGAATCGGATCAGTAGTTCGGAAGAAAACCACCTACTTACAAACCCACAAATTTTACCTCCACATACATTGTCTAAAAGCAGAACATTATAATTATCATGCACACATCACATCAATTTGGTGTACCTACAAAATATTTCATGCTCCACTTGTGGTTGGCAACTGAACACCATTGCACCCGCTGTGATGTGGTGTGGACCATCAAAGTTAACGTCAACATGTCAGAAATTGGGGCACCGTGGTTTAACGTAGTCTTTTTACGGTCTAAACTAACTAAACCCTAACACAAAAAAGGGATCCTGCCGTTTTGCCTAAGTAAAAGATTTTGGCAAAATTTCATTATCCAAACAAATTTTAGCAACTTTTTTTTATACCAATCACTCGGCAGAATATTACCAAGAAAACCTTGATAGACACAATTTAAATGCCTATACATGTATCTAAATCCGTGGATAAATAATAACAGCCGCACAGGTCGATCGATCAGGTTAAGCTACGCTTGCCGCGGTTGGGCTGTGGATGGGTGACCATCTTTACATACCAAGACCCCTCCGCGCCTCGGAAAGCACGTTAAGCCGTTGGTCCCAGCTGTCATTCGTGGATCTATGACAGCCGTTAACAAAAACTCTACCCTTACTTTAAACTCATCAGCTACAAAAGCACAACTACCTTCAAAATGACGCTTGAAATGTCAAATATTTTCGATTGACATTCAGAATCACCTTCAATTCCCACGAGGACATACATACACATACATACAACATACGCTAGTAACTGTAGATACATTAAAAACTAGTTTTGCCAAACGAGCCTCTATTTGTATAAAAAACCGGTTTCCACTGATGTCATTTTAACACTACTTGAAGAATGAATGTTTTGACGTATTATTTCGTTATGGCTATTTTTATCTAACTTGACGATCATTGTAAAAAATAGTTGTATAGCAGTTTCTGAGCTAGGCACAAACACAGAATAGAAACGGTTGGCTTTTATTCTATTCCAGCTGTACAGACGAAAAGCACTTCAGTATCACTATGAGGACGAGAATAAGGGAGATCTTCGCTAAAAGGAAATTTCTAATCAGGATTAGGTTCCTGGATCTGTTGAAGAATGAAACCACAACAAAATCCATTAAAAAAACTGGATACATACAGCAGAGGTCTATATAATAAAACCAACAGGCGACAATGCAACAATTTTATACGTTTTTTTGTGTCGACGCGACAAAACTTGGTTTGTTGGTTTTTTTACAAATATGTCGCATTATCAGCTATAGTAAATATGCCCCAGGCTGTATCAACGTTTTCTCGTATGCACTGATATCTAAGCTATCATCGAACAAGATTCACGCACACGTTAACAAAACATGGAAATGGATAATTTAGAAAACATAAATAAAAGTTCTCAAGTCTTACTACTAAAAATTTCACACGCCTTCAGTTCTGCTAAAATTCCTAATAGAAAATGGGCATAAAATGACACTACTCTACAGAATCCTTTTGCGGATACACAATCAAGCGGAAACAGTGTCGGATTGCGCGAGCGCTGACGGAAGCACTCGCCCCGCCCCTTTGAAGTCCATCAAGTTCTTTCATCTCGTCCAATTCCTTAATAGGTATAAGTATACAGAAATCAGCATCGTTTATCTTAGTCAGTATTAGTATTTGGGATTGTTAGGATTGGATAAAATTGAAAAAATGCTTTCCTTTTACAATAGTTCTAGTTTTTTGCACAAAGATTGTGCATGCTCTTAAAGTATTTAGCTCTATTGTCCTCTTTTATTCATTGATATTTTATTCATGAGTATGAAAAAAACATGTTGTATTGAGACCATAAATGCGTTCATTTGTGAAAAATATTTAGATACAGCTTTTAAAATTTGTGAGTGGGTAAGGTAGCCGTTAAAAAGTAATGGGTTTTACTATAAAAATTTAGACACTTGTTCAACGTGTGTCTAATGTCAGTTTTGCGTAAAAATCCATATAATTATGTCGTGTTCAAAAGGTGTTCCTAAATAACTGATAAACACTGTTTTGTGGTAAAAAGGAAAATGTTTATAGACGAACAATTCCATTTCCTTAATAGTTTCCATCATGATTCAAGATTGACCAATTGACCACAACCATAGTAAACACGCCATCACATACAGATACATTACAACGTGTCCACGATCACCTTTTACATCTCATTATCTTAGTAATCATCTAAACGGGAACGCGTGCCAACAGCCACAGCTTCCCAATTTACTAAATTCACAAATCTTGCCCAGATTCGTATGCGTTAGAAAACACAGAGCTAGTTGTGCCGGATGTTACTCATTTACGAAATAAACCCACGCTTTTATTCGCTGTTAGACAAATATAAGAATGCGGGTAGTTGTCTACTGCAAGCGATAGTGAAGCTAAGCTGGAGAAATTGCATGACAGATAGAGAATTTTCACAAATATGATGCGATGTCTTTTAAGTCTAAATGAAGTCTGCGTGACCTGTGGTGATGTTCTGTAAAAATCTCAGCGTGAAAACTTAGGTGAAGTGAGCGTGGAGTGAGCTGTCAATAGTGCCAATTCGAAGCAAATACAAACTCACTTCACCTAAGTTTTCACGCTGAGATTTTTACAGAATCGACCGGCTGAGGCTAATTCTCGTAATTTTAAGAACGGTCACAGTTATCTCAGTTTCAATCTGTCGAAAATACCTCTAATTTCCCTTAATTTTTTACAAGTTTTTGATATTGATTGTCGCCGAGATGAGATTTTGAACATTTTTAACTACGGCAATTTGCCTTCTGACTAATACTAAGTACCAATTTGACCAATAACACTGAACGCGATCAGCACATCTAACTATTGGCAAAAATAAGCCGAAGGTCCCCTCGGCATTACTTAATATAATATATTGGTGGCAATTAAAAGATCCTGTGATTGATATTTTAGGAGAAAAATGGTAGTAAGTTACAAAAACAGAGGTCACTTTGCGTATTTATTTATGATATTTCAAATATATTTTTATTTTTTTTTGAATCGAAGAGGTCATGCTTTATATTGTGTAGATTAATATATATTTTTTTGAAAAAAATTCTTGTAAGGGTTACGGAAAAAAAAGGTTCTAATGTATCCTAAATGAAGCCCAATTCACATATATCCACGCCTTAAGTGTGTCAATTTTCCACAACAATGCTGCAATACACTGACAGCTCTTGAAAGTGGGCTGGCGGCGGCGTTCAATTTCATTGTTGAAATCCAACTTTGTTGTTCCATCCAACTGTTTATCATTGTATCTAAACGGAGCTACGTCGATTTGGAATTAAATGAAAAAGAGGAAAATCAGGTTCCATAAACGACTCATCAAAATGAATCAGTTATTGGAAACTAAACAACTCATAGGTAAGGTAATCTGTGACTAATAAAGTAATCTCACTAATGTCATCTGACACCAGTCACACACGGTGAACTCATGAGTGACCTTTAGCGCCATTACTATACAAATTACATCATTTTCACACTTTTTAACCGACTTCCAAAAAGGAGGTGGTTATTATGTTCGACTTTATGTTTTTTTTAAATCTTTGTTTACTGATTTCTCCGTCGATTTAAAAATTTTAAAAATTCCTTTTTTGTTTGAAAGGGTATGGTCTCGAGGTGGTCCCATTGTCACCAAGTCGGAATCTGATGAGGGAATCCCATGAAAATCGAGAGAAACCCTCAAATTTTATAGCCACATCTATAGCGATTTGAACCATTTGGTGAAGTGGAACTGATGCGGGCAAAGTGAAAAATTACTTTAATATCGGAAGTCGGTGGCTAAAAACTAAAATACAGATCCAAAGACCGACTTCCGAAATTAAAGTTATTTTTCACTTTGCAGTGTGTTTTGGAAGTCAGTTGTACTTATTCTTTTGTAAAAAAAAGTTTTTTTTCTTCTTATTATTATGATGAAACTACGAGAGAGGTTCTCGTAGTTTGCTGTCGCAGTGTCTATGATGAGTTGATGACTCAGATAAGGCCTTTAATAATAGCTTGGCGAGATAAGCAAAGCGACTATTATCAGCTGGGAATACAGTAACACCTTTATGTTTTAACGTGGGCGAATAAGCATAGCTTAGCACACAACTTGTCCGAGCCAATTTGGAAATACTGGCCGATTAGGAAGTAGCAGATAATATCCGAGAATCAACGGTTTGTTATTCAATCATTTATCTTTTATTCATAAGTACTCGGAGTCGATTTATTACTTGTTTGGGTTTGTAGTTTGTACTACAATATTTGTATTAGCTGTGATACTGCAAGAGTTTTCTTTATTTTAGCTCTGCTCATGACTACTTTGTTTACTTGTACTTCAAAGAGTTTTCTAGCCAGCCAGATTAACATTATACAAAGTATTACAAAATTAACCCGACAAATTTTAAGAGGTGCTTTAAACCATCGAACTGGGGGCCTAAGAAGGCCAATTTGGCAATATCATAAAAGGATAACATTATGAATCATAATATGGCGAAGACAGTCAGTGTTTTTCTTTTTTTCGCTGCACTACGTAGGTATAATCAAAGAGATTGGGATTGGATTGGATTGATTGGTATTTTAGCACAGACAAAAAAAAATTAACTGAAAAATCCTTCACCAATGGGATTTGATACGATTAACTTAACAGTTAACTGTCCAATAGAATTCATAATGTTATCCTTTTATGATTCTGCCAAAATAGCCTTTTCAGGCCCCCTGAACAACTTTCACTATGGGACCAACTGTGAAATGACGAAAAAAAATCTGTTACCTAATTGACCAAAATGTATGAAAGAGCAGATCTTTTTTGGGATTTTACAGTTGGTCCCATAGTGAAAGTTGTTCAGTTCGATGGTCTAAAACACCTCTTAAAGTTTGTCGGGTTAATTTTTTAACACCTTACATACAAGTATTTAAGATACCTTTCGCACACATCGCTTTGATCGCCTTTTTATCACCCATTACTGGAGGCTGGCGTACGTTAGCCTTTTTATGCCCTACGCTTCTTTCTTTAGCTTTAGCATGGGTACCTATTATATCCTTTTTTATGTACAGTCTGCCAGCACATCAAGCTACTACAATCTGTCAAATTTCTTTAATAGATTTTCTACTTCAGCGCTAAGCGCGGTTCAAAGTTGATCGGGAAATTTTGACAGTTTCGGGTAGCTTGATGTGCTGGCGTCTGTACCTGAGAACAAACATCAACGAGCAAATTGCGCACTCAAATCAGCCCCATCCCGCTCTTTTAGTACAATACTATCTCCCTTTACCTATAACCCATCGTTCTTCATTATTTTCATCACTTTTAGTACCCTACTCCCTATAATTCCATTACGAAACCATCACAACATAATAAACTCAGTGAAATTACATTGTATCAATAAGTTGATTATTATTGACAAATCAACGCGTCGGTTGACAAGTAGCCCACGCGCGGCCGTGGTTCCGTCGCCCACACTATGCCCACATGTGGGATTAATACACCGCTGACAGTCTACTATCACAACACGACTTGTTTCGGGTGTTTAACAAGCTATAAAGTGGTGCGTTTTATTTCGGCGTCCTGTGAAAGTTCGGTTTTATGGTTATCCAAATGTTTCTCGTTTTATCCGCTGGATAATCTTCGGAACTACTGACCCGATTCCAGAATTATTCCACTAATGTGTAGTTACAGTATTGCCGAATTCCATAAAATATAATTTATGTTAAAACAGGAAATTTCACGCCGAAGAAATCGCGGGCGCACTAACTTTGCCTAAAGAACTCGAATCGAGTTCACCTTTATGAAACCAACTTTATGCCTTTTAAAACCCATAAACATTAGTAGGTATCCTTAATCTAATGTCATCTATCAATGACTAGCATATGCCTATACACCTTAGAGTCTCCATAATTTAACGTCTACAACATCCATTCATCTAAAACCTTCCAGTTGTTGGTATGCGCGTGCGCAGTTCTGGCTGTATTTGGCGCGCGACAGATGCCGATCTCGCACGAACGCTCGCCGTGATCTCGAGTCGTGTCGTGGAAGACATACGGATGGCTTGTACTGTTTACATGTGACTAAACGGTTGGAGGATAGGATAGGGTTACTTCCGTGTCATCAGGACTTGCAGAATGTCATAAGCTTCTAGTTAGAAGAAAGGCGAAAGATCATAGAAATTTGGATGCATGATTTGAAGGGGCAAATTTGTGATCATACACAAAGGGGTTCCAGAAATCCAGATTTATCAGAACAATTCGAAAAAAGAAATAAATTAAATTGAACAAAGAAAATTAAAATCTAGTTTAAAAAAATTATGATTGACGTGTAAAAGTGTTTGTGCAAACCTACTTACAGAAATAAAATCATTTATCATTTAACATTAAGACCTCGAAACTAAATGATTTTCAGACAAATTCAGAGCAAGGAAATTCAAGGAATCCTGTACAGCAAAAAAAAAAGCACGTCTTATTGCGTAACCAAAACTATCTGTCCTTGCAACTCGTCGGTCCATTATACTGTTATCAGTCTAGACATTAGTGTCTAGACTGATAATGTAGACTGCAATCACGTCACCACCCTTATTTTCAAGTGGGTGGGTAGCATTCACCTCAGGGTCAATGCTACTCACCCACTTGAAAATAAGGGTGGTCTTAGATCATACAGTTATCAATCGTTATTTTCAGGACATCATGTATGTTCTACACCCATGTTATTAAGAGCTACACTACATTACACATCGTACCGTAAAGATGCTTAGCTAGTCAACTAGGTTTGTTCATAGATAATCTAAAAAAAAAATAAACAGAGGCAGGGACATCGACACCGCAAACTATGTGCAAACAATTTTTAATCGGTTATCAAAAAAGAAAACATTTTGTAAAAAAATAAATCGGTTGTCTGTAAAGTCGGTTTACTGACGATAGTTGAACGTGACAACGTCATAAGAAAATACTGATGGAATAGTTGCATTGCATTTGTTAATATTCGCTTGTACTTCAAGCCGCCATGGAACGCTACAGAGCGAGGCCGCGAGGTAACGCTACATGAGTCATGTTTTTTCGTGAGTGCCACCAGCTTCATCGATTTATTAGACGTTGTCACGTCAAAATCTACAAAAATGTTTTATCTGAAAAAAATAACATTTTACGTATTTTTTTCCTACGCTGTCAAAATGTGTGGAACAGCAATTTTGTTTTGTTTCATTATCGGCGATCGGTTCAGAATCATGTACTGAATCTATGATATCCACGAAATACAGTACGCAAGTTCATTGTCAGTAAGACCCTAAACTAGACAGTTTCTCTGTGTCTTGGGGCTCAGGGTACGATTTCCAAAATGAAAACTAGAGAGGGCACTAAAATATTATCACTCATAGAGGCTCATTTAGCGTATCTATCGTATAGGGAAACCACAAACGATCTTTAAAACATTAATTAACTGTGAACAATCTACCAAGAGGCTGTGTTATCAGAACAATTATTGATAACAAGAAAAAGTAGCTGATAAGAGAAAAAAGTGCCGGCAAATTGTTTACAGAAGTCACCGTCGATTACAAAGGCGCTTGTGAAATACAACACTGTTAACGATAAGATATGGGCTAGGGATGTGCCGAAAAGTATCGATAAAAAAGGGAATTATTCATAATTATAAACTTTGCATAGTCGATTTTGTAATTGTTTTGCCCTAAGATTAAATGTCAGCACGTCTTTTAATGGCAATTGGAACCCACAGCTCGTTAAATTCGACACATGTCGAAATTACTTGTAAATATTATCAGAAGTTTGTTTTTATTCAAAAAGCGTACCTACATTGTTATTCATAGTCTGTTAATAGACACTTATCTATAGTCCAGCGATAACTACCGCTGTTTGAAATTTAATGTCATTGCTATGCATTTCTGCAGCCTTATTACCTAACGATTTGTTGGTTAAGTTTATTTTTATTTCCCATCGCATCGTAAACTAGCTATAACAATCAAGAGGTTTCGGACATTTATTTTATTTACATCTCAGCTTAATGTAGGTACTAAAATCAATCAACAGGTGTTAATGTAATTCTAAAAGATTTTCAACATATGAGATTCGTGAGAAAATTCTTTAATGATAAATCGCTTCAAATTAACTCCCACTTTGTGAAAGTACCATAAGTTCAAGCGTGAAATTTGATAAACTTACCTTTTCTTATTTAATTAATGAAAATTACTCAATTAATTCTTAAAGTTTAATTACTGTATTTAAGTTTTATAAGTTTTTAACTACTTAGCTTACGAGTTACGACAGAACGGTTATCGATAAATTGTTTGTAATTGATGTTAATGGTTGTTATTTTCACACCCTTTTTTCTACCTTAAAAACAAAAGTATTTGGTACCTAAATACAAATCTTTTGGACAATTTTAAACCCAAATTAAATAAACACGTACTTCCTAAAACTCTTATAGTAGATGTGTAATTTATCTGCCTATGTAAATATTTATTTATGGCAAATATTTCATGTGAGTATTTTATGAAGTTTTAATTTAGTTTTTGTGCAGTTAAAAAGCAGCAAGCTTTTAAAAGTATCATAAAGCTAGGGGAACTCAAAATTCTTTGCATTCCATTCCATCGAAGCACCCACTGCCGATACCAGTATCGGTACATTATCGATATAACTGCCTCCCTGGTATTCGCGGGGTATGCGCCGGTATCAGCTGTGAACTCTGTTATCTCTGTGAAATTGTCAGCTTCCGGGTACCCGAGATCTTAGCTTATTGAGCAATAAATTCTTATAAAAGTAAGTAGTTAAGTTGACTTTGATAATGAAAGCGTGTTGTTACAAAGTTACAAAAAATTACATTTATGATATGGTTAATGTTTATCAAAACTGAATTTATTCAATTCGAAATTCAAATGCCAATCCATATCTTAATATGGATTGGCATTTGAATTATCTTGAATGATCTTAATCAAGAAATATTTTAGACAGTTGAGAATCGATATCCCAGACCCTTCGCGATTTGTCATACAATGAGTTATCAAACACAAAAAGATAGACCTTAAACACCCAACCACCTGCATGATTAATAAACACCAAATCACCATAATTAAATTAAGGACAAATTCCACCTTCAAAATTCGAGAACCGCCTACATGCGCTTGCGCCGCCTACGTCACAGCTTCGCAATCGATCGTTAACCACAGCTAAACCGCTAAACATGCTCCAGTAACCGAAGGGTTAAGTTAAAAGGTTACTACGAAATTAGCGTAGCGAAAGTCCGGTCAAAGAGTGAATGATTCATTCAGAATGAATGTTTGAATGCATGATTCACTGACGATTTCTTTATGAGGCAATCAAATTGGATAACGTGAGTGCTAGCGCCTGAGGCGTGCAGTAATGTTTGTGCTCTTTTGCCTCGCCTGCAGCTGGATATGACCTTTGGATGTTAGATTTGGCTCTCTGTGTGCTAAATCAGTTGGAGTCTACTCATACTCAGACTTACAGGTTGGCAAGGCCATCGACACGCGAACTGTAGCCAGGAATTCAACCCATGACACTACATTACACCCCCTACGTAGACATTTTTCGTCGGTTATAAACAACATTTCAAACAGCATTCTTAGCGTTGTGGGTGGCAAAATCGACTGTCCAATATTGTGCATGTGCAGAGTAACAGATCTTGTCCTACCTACTGAGGATAGGATAAATAATTTTATATTTCAATTCTATTTTTATTTGTTGTTTTGCTTTTTATGATTTTAATGTAATTCTTTTTTTTTTATTTATATTGCTTTTAATTAATTTATAGAAGTAAATGGTTTTAAAGATTTTCACAGTTTGATTTCATATATTTCAGTTATTTAATTTTAGTTTTAGTTATAATAGTATTATTGTGGCATGTATTTTCAATCTTTGGTTACTAACATAATTTTTAAGTATACTAACATAAATATGGATCACTGTGTCTGAATTAAAATAAATAATAAAAATAAAAAATAAACCGGTCAAGTGCGAGTCGGAGTCGCGCACCGAGGGTTCCATACAAGTTTGTAGGTATGTAACTACAAATTTACGGATTTCGGATTTCTCCCTTTACTTGTGCTACATGACATTGCTTCTTGCCAAATTTCATGATTCTAGGTCAACGGGAAGTACCCTATAAACTTTGATTCCCTTGAGTTTGTTTCTTTTTTTGTTTGTTTTTGTTTTAGTTTCTAAAGTTGAAAATCTATTAAAGAAAATTGACAGATTGTAGTAGCTTGATGTGCTGGCGTCTGTACCTACAGTGTAGTGAACTAAAATTATTTAAAAAATATAAAATTCAAAATCCTGACTGACTGATATATCAACGCACAGCCTAAACCGGTGGTCCTATAGAGACATGAAATTTGGAGGGTGTGTTCTTGTGAAGAGTAGCTAGGTATCCACTAAGAAAGAATTTCTCGAAATTCCACCTCTAACAGGGTGAATAGGGAGGGTGAAATTTCACGCGGACGAAGTCGCGGGCAGAAGCTTGTTACCAATATAATAAAACTATAACAAACAACCATTTACAGGATACAGGATAGAGGAAACCAAAATAAGTCACAGTTTCTCATTTACTCTCTACCCGGAACAGGAAACCTCTTTCAAAATCTTTGATCGTTCTAAATATAACTACCCACATAGCATTACGGCGAAATCCATCCACTTTCTCATGGACATTAAAAATATCGATGTGGGTTAAGAATCGAATCACGCGCACGCGTTAACTGCGAGCACGCATCCTGTGCGTCGTAAAGTTAATCCCATTGTGATAGTCCGGATACTTGCCGATTTATTTACTTTGAGATTTGCTTTGTGATTTTCTTTTTTAATGCTTATTTAAGAGTTAATACACCTTTATATATTTAATAATATATTTTTGATTAATTCAGACCCTTAATATGACGTTGGCGCATTTAAGATAAAGATAAATCATTCGCAATGGTAGTCTTTTGAATGAAATAAATTCGCTTTGTAAATATTTCTGAAGTTAATTTCACTTAACGTCAAGTCCTTTTAAGTTATACTTGACAGTTAAGTGATTTATATTAACCAGCTCCTTGGCTTTACGTATTTCATATTCAGTAATGATAAAGCTTGATTGTCCAGACCAGTAAAAGGCCATAAAATATTTTAAAACCCCTCTTTTTAATACATTAGCGAGGGCAACACAGAGTTATATTTGTGAGATGGAATCACTAGGTGTACAAATAACAAACCACCACTATAAAACCTCTTTAGCACAGTTGAAAGATGGCCATCTAACAAAGCATTTATGTCTAACTAGCGACCCGCCCCGGCTTCGCACGGAAACATTATTATTATTATACATATAAACCTTCCTCTTGAATCACTCTATCTATTAAAAAAAACCGCATCAAAATCCGTTACGTAGTTTCAAAGATTTAAGCATACAAAGGGACATAGGGACAGAGAAAGCGACTTTGTTTTATACTATGTAGTGATATGAAGCAAGAGCATTACTCGTCCTGACAAGACACATTACGTCCATCTAGCGAACGAACAAAGCGCAGTGGCTGCGCGTGAGTCGGTAGAGATATGATACAAATAACTACAGAATGTTAACTTTAAACGAAACGCTAAAGAACTTTTGAATGAAGGAAGAGAAAAGCATGCTGAAACGCTTCCAGTTTGTGCCTGCTTTGATTTGAGTATCATACTTATAAATACTGTAGCGAATAAAAATGATGGGTTTTGTATTAACCTGAAATCTCTGATCAATAAAGCTGAAATTAGCTATTGTGGTTAGTTTACTGAAAATTGATCATCAAATCGTCTGCCAGTAGATTAGATTTGTACTTTTGGCTTTAGTACTAAGTACAGACGCCAGCTCAAGCTCGCACGCAGCATCAAGCTACTACAATCTGTCAAACTTTAACAGATTTTCAACTTTATCGCTAAAGCATAAGGTTCAAAGTTGATTGGGAAAATTTTACAGTTTCCAGTGACGTGATGTACTGGCGTCTGTACATTACAATTCATTTTTTGATGTGCCTTTTATTTGTACAGGAAAAATATTCTTTCTTTTTAAGGTCCTGAACTTAAAAGAAAAAAAAACGTTTGTCCGTCTGTCAGGAAGGTTAACTACATATTCAAAAATCGGGCCTAGGCCTTCTGTCCCTGCATTTCGTGGAGCTGCACAAGAGATCGTATAGCCGTATAAATCAGGCGCGCGTGCGCGGTAGCCGTCCCGTGCATGCGAACCGTGACACACGTCACAGAGACGTGTACCCTCATTTGCTCGTGATTTTGGTTGGAGACGCCGGCTGTTGCATAAGCAAGACGGGTTATAACTTAAAAGGTATTTTGAGCTTCAGCAACAAAAAAACTACTACGGAAAATGTATGTTGTTTTGAGTCTACAATTAGTAACAGATGATTTTTAGATCTTCTGAACTATATAATGGTTTTGATGCCGTACATTTAGAGCATTTATTTCGGAAGTGTTACACACAAATATTTATCTTAAATATAGCACTGAAATATTGATTTTTTTTTACATTTCGCCATTGTACCTGTGCGAAGCAGGGCTGGGTCCCTCGTAGTATCTTACTAATTGTCACTGAATCAATTTTAACACCACCCAAGTCGAAAATTTCTTTCATCTTGAGCAAAAACATGAAAAATAACTCCATATATCAACGCGAAAATATTTAACAAACTTTATCGCCAATCATGCAGCGAATATTTACGTACAAGACCTCCATTGAACTATAAATTACGTTATTAATAAAGCTCCGATAAGAAGTGCATGAATAATGTCATAAAGGTAGCTGAGACAAGCACAGTCTTATTGATTTCATCTTGTGATGCATTGCGAAGATCTACTGTTATGAGGATTAATATTGTATATTGTTCTGTCCAGGATAAAAGATGGATGGATTGTGTGAAAGACGATATAGATAGAATGGGGGTGAACACCGAGGTGGGGCTGATAGGGGTGGAAGAAGACTTAAAAAAAAGAAAGATATATATAAGACTAGCTTCCGTCCGCGGCTTCACCCGAAAGGTAAGTCAATAAAAACTATCCTATGTCCTTCCCCGGGATACAATCTATCTCTCTGCCAAATTTTATCGAAATCCGTTCAGTAGTTTAGGCGTGAAAAGGTAACATACAGACAGACAGACAGAGTTACTTTCGAATTTATAATAAAACGGCCAGCGCTCAGCATAACGCTACGAACCTATACGAGACAGAGCGCCAGCTGCACATGCTGCACCAATACCAAATAAGATCATCATGCCTTCATCCCAAATGAGAGCATGAGAGGATGATCATTATTGTGATCGAGATAATGTTCCTTTTAAAACTAGGTGGGTAAACTCTTTAGTTTGACGTTTATAAGGAAATTTATGGCAATACGGGTGGCTGGGTATAGGAATTCATTTTTCAAGAGAGATTAGATCTGTTGAAAGCATGTGGGCTAATGTGGGTCATACTTTGTGGGTTAACTTTTGCACCAGCCAAGCAATACGAATACCGTAGAAACGAAAGACAAAAAATAACAGATTGGAGAAAGATTTCAACGGCTCGATGTCAAAAACTAAAACAAAAAACGTCAATTAGAAAGACGTAATTATGTCTATTTTTTCGATTCTTTTTATTAGCGTAGTGATAGAACTGCCCACTAATTGCGTAACACAAATTAAGATACTCTATGAACAAGTTTAGACGTGATTAAAAAATTGATTACTAAAAATACGTCAATTTACGTCAGACGCCGACTAATTTTGACAGAACTAAACCAAGATTTATCTTCTGTCCTTTTCATAATGAAATTTAAAGAAAAAGATGCACTGAACTTAAATTTAGTTTAGTTTGTGAACAAGGGAATCGGCGCCATTGTCAAACAAATCTCAATCTAGATCATTTTGATGGATATAGGTAAACCATTACTTCATATGTTTGAAAAATTTCTCTGCTCAACGACGTAATTAGCGCAATGAATGTTGTTGAACTGTCAGAATGAAATCCATTGCTAGTGTTAGATGTGTTTCGCAATTACCCCGCTTCAGTCTACGCGTACTGTAGTAATAGTCTACACGTCTATTTCTTTTTAATGAGAATTTAGTCTAAGTTCTTTGTTTCTTGACGTTCTATTTCGCACCTTTGGCTAGTAAGGTCACCGCTCACGAGGTCAACTTCCAAGTGCATTCCGACAGGTGATAAACTAAAGTGCATATTTGCAATTAGTTTAATATTGTTTACTTTCAGAGACTAGATAGCTAGCTACTCTTGGTAGGACTGAACTTCCTTTTACTACCTACTAGTTTTACAATACACAGAACCGGTCGAAGTGGAGGTGCTTGGGGGAGGCCTATGTCCAGCAGTGGACGTCTTTCGGCTAAAATGATGATGATGGTGACTTGTACAATAGTATCTATTTATTTGTAACTTCCCAAGCTAGCAGCCTCGTAACCTTAAGAGTTGTAGATCGTGGGTTCAAACCCAGTCAGGCGCTCACTTTGTGTAAATAATTTCATCGCCACTGCTCTCAAACGGTGAAGGAAAATCATGCATCGTGAGAAAACCAAAAATTCGAAGACATGTGACATCTACCAACCCGGACTGGGCCCGCGGGGTTGATTACGGTCCACTCCCCTCGAAGAGAGAAGGCCTGTGTCCCAGCAGTGGGAACATTCTAGGTTGATGATGGAAGCTAGCAGTAGGTTACTCTAATAAAAGAAACATGAAGGGTACTTACGTAGGTTCTTGTCGAACTGCATAGGACTGCACCTATCCAGGGTGCGGATGTTGCCTTCAGAAGCATAGTTCCTGAACCCAGGCTCGCAGCGATAGACGGCGCCAGGTCGAGACACGTTGTACTCGTACGGCGGGGAACGCTCGGCTTCTGGAGCTCCCACCAGGATCCTGGAGAAGAGGAGGTGGAAATAGATTAGTTATGTTTTAAAGGTACGTTATATTTACTAGGTCCAACACTTTACAGCTCCAGCATGACCCGTATTCCAGAAATTCGTTAAAATGCTTGAGTATTAAGCGAGGTTCTTTAAAATGGGCCTAAATCTTAGCTACGACCGACGATTTTCTGTTGATGGTGATTATTGTAACGCAAATGTCCTGCTGAACCACTATATCGTCCGGTTATTTTTACTCTTAGGCTGTTAGGCAGACCAGTCAGTGTCCGCTCTATCGATTATTTAGGCAACAGAATTTAAGATCCCTCATCTATCAGGTTTCCTTTAAATATAACTTTCCACTTCCAGAACGTCTAGAGCTAGACTTTCTTATCTCTTCAGCATCTACACTACCTACACTCCAAACACGGCAACACAATGCCCCATAGTACTTCCTATTAGTACTACACCCATAAGCATTCACCTCATATCCTAAAGACCAGGACAAAGCAATCACACCATCATAGCTCAGGAAACGGGTCAAACAATCAGACGACTCTTGGCACGGAGCCAGCACGTAAATAAACCGGGGTTCAATCCCGGTCGGGTACCTCGCCAAATTGTATTTCTATGCACTGACTCATGTGTGACGTGTGTGTGTGTCTGTGTGATGTCATGGTGGTTTCAGTAATTTGTTATTTGGTAACGTAAGATTTGGGTATACTAAAAACAATCTGCCGAGCTTATTACCAACTATTTTGGGGTCGGTTTTCAAACGGATGCAGTTGAATACCAGTATTTTACATGGAGCGACTGCCTATCTGACCTCCACAACCCAGTTACTGGGTAACATGATACCCCTTGGTAAGACTGGTTATCAGATAGTAGCCACCCAAAACATTATTACTAATATTATTATTGCCTCTTCAAATATGTCCCCAATTTTGTATTAGAAATCGTAAGATTTTTGAAGTGAAAACTTCTTTAGCGGCGCTGTGTACTTTTTTTGGAATGGGTAAAAACTTCTAAACTCGCGTCAGGTCACGTGACCCTGATCGAAAATTCGTAAGACGTAAGACGTAAAACGTAAGACGCGCGTTGTTGAGGACAGCGCCATCTATGCACATCGGGAAGAACTACGAGGGCCTCGCGTACTAACTACGTAGTTCATCCAACAACGACGAGATGGCGCTGAACCACGGATATATAACTGACGACGAGCTCCATGCGAGCGGTCATCATACCTGATTTGCAAAAAACCCTATAAAATAAGGAACACACCTTAACACGCGTGTTTTGTTTATAAGACGATTCACAAAATACACTCGTAATTGTTCAAGTTTTCACTTCTGTCGGCACTACCGGAGTGCCAGTGTTTTTTTTTATTGCTTACATACCTGAACCTAAAGTGCATGCAGGTTGTACCACTAAATAGGTACCTTCATCTTAGTTTGAACCATTTACATATGGTGGAAGAGAGTATGGTGGTAGAGAAAGTGCACCTGTGTCTACGCACAAATTTATGCACTTATAAAATCTCCCGCGCCGATGGCTGGTCTCCACTAAGATTAACCACCATAGCCGAAATTCTATTTAGAGGACTATTGTATGGTTTGTTTTATTAACTGTACCAGAAACTACAGTAATCGAACCTCAGAGTCAAAAATTAAAGTGCAACAACAGCGATGATTGGATGTTTACTTTTGCGCAAGAAGTCAAAGTCAAAAGTCAAAGCATTTATTTTAAAAAGGCACTTTTGAACGTCAAAAAAAGTTTAAGAAAATTATTATTATGTATGTATATAGTAGCAAAGATTATTTTATTTCCATTAATAGCAATGACTAAGATATAAAGTGAGTGAATAAGATTAAAATAACAAGTGATCAGATTGTAGTAAATTTAACTTTATGATCAAAGTCATGCATCCAATGAATGTCCAAGGAGATTCGGGTCATAAAAACAACATCCAGTAATATTGTGCAATTTGTACGCATTCACTCACTAGTTTAAGAATTTAATTTAAAGTATCTAATTACAAGCTGAACAAGAACCTGAATGCATTTGCAATAAATGTAAATATAATAGACTGAGCAACTAAATTAAAGGAAACGAATTGGGTAGGTCAGTCTCTCCTTGAGTCATAACAGTTGTGTAGTAAATTATATGTTGCCTGCAATGATCGAACGTCATCAACAGGAAAAAATATATGTAGTCTTTATTGAAGGTATACTTTTTGTTTACCTACAATAAAGATTTAATTTTTTCCTGTGAAACTAAATTGCGCAAGATTATTTCAGCAAAATGTTTTTTATTGCAAGACACAATGTTTCTGGCAACAGTGTTGTGCAATTGTTGCGAAACATTATTCTTAATAACTGGGTTTGAAATATTCTTCTATTTAATTCTGTCACATTTCAACAAATGAACTCCAGAACTCTATTTATGTCACCATCATAAAATTATACCATCCCCTCACATAGATTATCAGATTTAAATATCATCTCCACAAATCGATTACTTAAAGACACGACTCTCCGCGACATCAAAGTTGATATTTTTACGTCTGCTGCCCTAGGTACAGTCAATCGCACCTACGGTAATAATGCGACATTGACAGCGCCAATATGTCGTAGACGTAAGGGCGAGTTTCGTAGTGTAAGTGGTACCTGATGGGCGGTTGAGTGTACTAAGGTAAGGTGTGGAAATAGCTCAGTGGAAATAGTCCCCTTTCCGGCGCCCGGAATAGACGAGTCACTGGCGCTTATCAACAGTTGGGGAGACGAGGACGTGTGTGGAGTTAAGATCGTAGGTGTGTAGATTAGTGGTACCTAGCTATTTAAAAAAAGAAACAAGTTAATGGGGAGATTAGAGACTAATAGTGTCGCATTTAGGAATGGTCGCTGATGAGATATTTAAACTTCAAGGTAACCAGCACATCAAGCTACCTGAAACTGTCAAATTTTCCCAATTAACTTTGAACTTAATGTGTTAGCGATAAAGTTGAAAATCTATTAAAGAAATTTGACAGATTGTAGTAGTTTGATGTGACGGACCCAAAACTTATTATATTTCTTATTAACATAGAATTACGTAACATCACGCCCATATTCCGCGAAGGGTTAGGCACACTCATAATACACCCACATTTCGTCATTTATGTTTAGATCCCATGTAAAAAGCCAGGGACCCTATTCCCATCAACCCGGCACAAATGCAGACTCCGGGATGCTACCCAGAAATTCCAGATATAGAAAAACCCAAAAACACTTAGCCCGATCCGAGAATCGAACCCAGGACCTGATGTCCAGCAGTAGCGCATACAACCACTAGACCAATAATCCACCAGATTTTTAATTACTGAATCACAAATCGATCAGGCAATCCATACTAATATTATAAAAGCGAAAGTGTGTCTGTCTGGCTTAATCCGCTGAACCGATTCAGACAAAATTTGGTAGGTATAGAGATAGTTTGAATCCCGGGAAAGACTTATCGATTGTCACAAGCGACTGGTTTTCCCCACTGCCATGAAAGAACAAGAGCCTCATTCATACTTGATACTGAGTAACGTTACTGACTCAGACTAAGATAATTAAACTGAAGGGTTTAGGTTATATTCATATTCATATTTATTTATTTGCGTAAAACATGGTATACAAAGGTGTTACATGAGTTAAGGATAAGATCATACATGTTTTGCTTAAGACTAAAGCATGCAAATTGGTTAATACAAATTGTGTTCAAAGTATTCTTTATTGCTATAAAAATTATTATCATTTAGCCATTTGAATAAGTGAATTTTAAACAGTCTTCCATTTAGTAATTTAAGTTTACATGGTAATTTATTATATATCCGTACAACCTTTGACAATTAATAAAATACATAGCTAATATTGAAACATTAAAATTCGAAAAAAAGGAATCACCGGTCGGCAGGTGGTTGGCGCGGCGCCACATATGACTCACCTGCCGGACCTAATTTTGTCGCCGTCGTAATGACCCGTAGTCTGTACTAGAGATGTTACGGATGTCGTTTTACCGGAACCGGAACCGGAATCGGAGGTTTTAAATTTGATTGATCGGAATCGGAACCGGAATCGGAACTGGAATCGGAACCGGAATCGGAACCGGAACCGGGGCGGAGTAGAAGAAAGATGTGTTAAGGGGCCTCCCCTTACAACATCTTTCTTCTATTTCTTCTAACATCTGAGCTGAGCTGAGCTGACTGAGCGCGAGCGTGTATAAAACAAACAAACATCAAACATTATCCTGGCGATAAGTTAAAACTTTTTTGTAGGCGCTCTAGTCACGTGTATCGCTGCGTTTCGAACTTCGGTCTAACTCCGATTCAAAATTATCGGAACCGAAATCGGAATCGGAGGTGTAAAATTAATCGGAAGTTCCGACTTTTCGGAATCGGAACCGAAGCTCCGTAACATCCCTAGTCTGTACTTAGCCACTTTTGCTACATGCTACATAAGTGCGAATGTACACACCTGCGGCACTTCCCGAACCGACTGTACTCTACCTAACAATATTTTTTTTAAGGCTCCTGCAAACAGGCGCGACGCGCGACGCAAAGGAACCGCTCGTTGCGCGACTTACGGTGCCTTTGAGTCGCGCGCGATTTTATCGCGTGTCGCACCTGTTTGAAGGAGCCTTTATGGGAGATAATGGAAATTTATTGAAGAATGCTTGATACGGTTCATCACACAGAAGTACTTACTGTTCGAGCACGATAGCACGAAGGTATACTATGCAATTTAACCTAGATTTAAAAATTAGAGATAAGTATATAGTCTGAGCTGATACAGCGTCTAAGTAAAATCACTTTTGAACGGCAATATTTACATGAAAATTGAATTGATTCTAGTTACCCCTGCCAAAAAGTAGTTTCGTATGGACGAGAATGGGCAAGAAACTCAGATACTAATATTTATTAGGTATACATATAACGGGCGATAAAGGCCGTCAGACCGGAATAAATCGCAAAATATTTATCCGGCACGTTCTTATGAAAGTGCGATAAATAAGAGAAAAGAAAGCTAGACAAATATTAAAGTTTAAAAAAAAAATGTAAGGTAGTGGTAACCCTTATCTCGCGGCCGGATTTAACCCTGCAAGTGCAATGTGTGTGCAAATGTCCGCACCTGCGCAGTGGCAGCTCGTATAGATTATACAACCGATACCTTTGAACGGAAACAGAAACGACGATAAAGTTTGACAGTTATAGCTCTGACTACAGTGTAAACTTAACGTAAGATGTGCTAACTGCTAACACTGTTAGGATAGATAGCGATGTGCTGAAAGTAACTGCTTTGCTGAACTGAAAGGAACTCATAAAATAAATATAGGAGCTCAAATAATATATTCAGGGGAACGCTCCATAAAAATAAAATGCCTCTTCACAAACTAAAATGAGATCGTGGTCTGATTCAATTCGATAAATCTCTGGAGGTCTTAGTTTTAAACAAATCATCCGATAAACTATGCTCCCTTATCTTCTCTATGATATCAATCAATCATTCTTCAAAGTCTTTACCCCAAGCAATAACTCTACCTCTCTTCTAATATTGTCCCATAATTCGTACACCAGTTAACAATAGCTAGCCCAATAAACCATGACATTTCTCAACGGTGCTGCTTGCAAACTCAAATGTCAAATAAACGTCAGAAACAGTAGGAAATGTATTCCATTTACTTTCCTTCTTCCGTGAATTAATATATTCTAGTTTCTGTATAGCAACACTGTATTTTGAACTATGTAGGTAGATATAGCAAAGGGGGCCATGGCTCGGTGAAATGGTTCAACGTTCAACTATAAAACCGTTTCCGACAGAGAGGCGTGCCGCGACTAATCTGCCAATGTAGCGAACATGACTAGCTGAACTTAGGTTAGTGTTGTAGGTAACTGTATTACAGAAAGAAACCACATACCTTTTAGTTTCATACTTGTTTCAGTCTGAATATTACTTAGTCGGATTGAATAGACACACTAAATAAGAAAGAAATAGACATTTGTTAATGTGCACAAACAAGACGCACATTACAAAACAATAGACAAAATACACACATACAAGCAGCCAAACGCCTCGTATTCAAAACTTTTAAATTTTGACAATGTTGTCCATTGCTTAGATAATATCAGGGCAGGTCACAATTTACTGGTCTACATCAAAACAAAAGACAATTATAAACATTGTGTAATGTGTTGCGACACTAGCAAATGACTACGAGTTATCAAAATGATTGTCTGTGAAACAGTCTCTTCAAGGATCATTCTAAAATGGGTCCTACTAACGCAATCTATAACCGCAATTTATGGTATAGAAAAAAGCACAATTCATTTACTATCTACTGGTTGTGGAATTTAAACTTAAATTACCAAAGCAACCACCGTTATTAACTATAAAAGCTCCACAAAATGCAGGGTCCCTAACTGCCGAACTCTCCAGATTAGGTGTGAAATTGAGACATCGTAGGCCTAAGGTTAATTAAGCCAAATTAATATGATAAGCGTTTCTTAATAACTATCGCAGACTTGTGACTTGCCCAAATGCTATCTATTAATAAAGGATGGCACGGAAATCAACGCGCAAACTGTAACTAGAAATTCAACACATGATTCTAGATCCCTTAACGTAGAAATTTTATCGTCAGTTATCAAAAAAATCTGTTGTTTCATAGGAAAGTGCGATACCCACGCGATCGAAACCTATGAAACAGTTAATTTATTTTTTTATAACTCACGAAAATGTTTCAGAATCATGTACTAAATCCATGGTATGCATGTCCCAGCCACCCTGCATATTTTGGTTAAGAAATCAAAATCTGGAGTTTCTATTAGGTATTAGTAGTATAAAAGCTATCTCATGAATATCCCATTTTCACACCAAAGAAGTTATTCAAAATCATATCAAATCTCACCAACATTGGTTCACAATTAATCACCAACGTTGCGTCAAACGTTGGCTAATGACGTAGCTCATCAGCCATCATTGTGCAGGCTTCAATAGACACAATGGATGCAACGTCAATTATGAACAATACGAACACATACATTTAATATTAGATAATGTTCAGCGGAGAAATGATCTTAGAGATTAATAACTGTTGTACCTCCTAGTAAAGGTGGGTCTGCCATGGGTGGTTCAATCTCTTTGGATTTAGAAAATACCTACGTTATAATAAGTATAAACTGCAGTAGCTGTGGTGAATTGGTACTTTTGGTAGTGATCATTTGAAATCCAGTTGATTCATCATTACAACATTCTGCGTGACGTAAGTACATTTCAATAATAGAATTATTTATTCCCAAGAAAAATTACAATACATCATCAAAATTAGATCTCAATAAACCGCAAAACAAACAAAATAGAAAAAAAATTCATTGATGGAATCATTTTCCACTTCAATTTTATTTGTATTTGCAATGACGATTGGTCATTGCAATTACAAATAAAATTGATAACTATTCTCTTTAAAGAAACGTCACACACCACATGATGATATGACGTGTCGGTCTGTCTGTCCCGCGTTAACTCAACGACAATTAGCGAGGCAAATCGTCCGTCGAGCCAAATACTTCCATTAAGATAACGACATTTGTGAAGATTTGAAATGGGCCTCAGAGCGAAGATATGAAGAAACCATAAGAAAAGAGTTCGAGAAAGATCTAAGAAGAAACATACTCCCATAGAATAATTAATGAAGAAGAAGGTAATAGTTGAAACATTAAAGAAATATAGAAATTGGCATTAGATGGAAGACGGGGATTTCTACACCGCCTCCTCTTTATGAGCGCATATAATGATCCTATAACGTTCCCACTGCTGGGACCTCCCTTTTCTGTGAGAGGGAGTGGGCCATAATCCACGGACGCAGGACGTGGATTATGGACGGGCGTGGACGCAGTGCGGGTTGGTGTACCTATATCACATATCTTCGATATTTTGGTTCTAGGACATGCCAGTTTCCTCACGATGTTTTCCGTCACCGTTTTGCTTTAGTTCGAACTCACGCACTACAACCCATAAGTCGCGGTCGTCACCACTGCTCATCGCCTATATGAGTAATAGTAATTAAATAGTAGTAGTCACTACTTCACTAGCTTGAGTCTAACAATCTCATTCTTGTCAAATCGATGCATCCGCTTCTGAGATATGAGTCAATCAAGAGTCATGTAAACATATTCTGACCATAGATATACCATATTTATTTTTAGATACACCTTGTCATACCTTCTCTAAAAGGAGGTAAAAAGCTAAATTGTTTTTTGCTCTAAACAGACACAGGTATTCGTAAAAACTGGTTATACTGAAGAATGTAAGATTAGAGGCAAACATGCGCGGTATCACCTGTTTATCATTCTACACACATTGCAGAAACCAATTGAAGGAAACTTGTAATTAAATACAAGTCTCGTAAACATTCTACGTACTATTGACTACCTGGCAGTAACGATTGAGTTTTATTGAGTTCTTGTTTTCTACGATTACGAGTAAGGCTAACTAAGCGAAGAGCTATGCAATGGTTAGCAAATAAAGGATCATGTATTTTTAAATATCTATCAGACTTTGCATTACATTTTATACCTTCATCTTAGTGTGACAGCACCTCTCCTTCTAACGTCATAATAACGTTATCAACCATTTTTGACTGCGCCTAAGAATATCAAAAACTATTTTAGCTATCATCTCAATTTGTTCTATTTCACTACCAACTACTGTCTCAGGGGCTTCAGATGAAGAGACTAATTCCTACGAGCCTAATATCCGACCCTAACCAGTTATCAAACTATTTTTATATATCAGTTTGCAAAAGATTCAGACCAAAAATGTGAGATTTTTACAAACATCAATCCAATTTTTCAAAGATATATACCATTGGGAAAATAACACTGAAACTCAAGTCCACTTTACCATCTGCAATTGCTCTGCCCTTATTTAACTGAGTCAGTATTTAAGCAGCTCTTTCAGTACACATACCCATTTAGCTAAGAACAAGGAAACATCTCTATTGTCTCCTCATGTGCTAGATAGAAACATTCTTATCAGATCGTCTCTTGTTTACAATTAGATACGCGTTGCATCACTACAATGTTGTAATGAGAACGATTTGATAACAACCGCGTTTAGCAATCTAGATGATGAGACGTTTGGCGAGAAATTAGCGTCCTTCCTTGGTTCTTAGTAAAATAAACCGCTAAGACACTAGCGATAACTACTTTATCGTTAGTATCTTAGCGGTTTATTTTTCACGCAGAAAATTACCAAATTTAGCAGAATCCTCCTAATCCTATATACCTACTATTATAAATGTGAAAGTTTGGATGTTTGTTACTCAATCACGCAAAAACGGCTGAACGGATTTCGATGAAATTTGGCACACAGATAGTTTATAACCTGTATTAACACATAGGATTAAAACCGGAAGTATCATTTCACGCGATCATTTCACGGCGAAGCCGCAGGCAAAAGTTAGTCTACTGCTTAAAATGCTAGTTAATCTCATAGAACTTATTAGATAAATTATCGCACTAAGTCCAAATAGTTCATTTTGTTTTCACCTGAACATGTTAATAACATTAACATTACAAATAACAAACAACTTAAGACAATAACTGATATATCTCCGCAATGGTAAAAGGCACCTGCTGGACTTAAACCTGTACCAAGGTGTGCTACAACACCTGGACATCTGATTTCTGCATCTATATAATGCCAGTGACTGATAAAACATTGGCACAATAAATGCTTACACATCATTAGTATATTCTCATGCTATCAATCTGTTAGACTTGTTTGATCATATTTTCTAGAATATGGGATTAACAAAGTTTTGATGATAATCCTACAAAATCTTCATTCAAAAATCAACATTTAGGACTCCAGTATTCATACGAATTCTCTTCCAAATCCTACTTATAAACGATCTCAACGCCATAACCATACTAATAACCCACATATACCGCCGATTTGAATACCATACGAGCATATGGTATAAAACAGACATACAAAACTACAAAGTACCAGTCGTTTGCATAGCGATCGCAACTCGTCTCTACAACACGCAACTTATGCTAAGTTTCGCTTTGAACTCGGCGACAGGTGCCTCGAATAGCCGTCCGATGTGGATGTGCCCTGCATATTAAAGCAGCTGCTATGCTTTAGTTGAAATCGGTATTTCTGATACAAATACAGAGTCCTTTAAACACTAACCCCCTTACTAATAAACGTATTATATCAGATGAATAGTTACACACCGATTTCTCTCTTTCAGTTGTCAGTAATTTGACTTTCGAAAGAAGAAGACAAAGCGTTGTGTAACTATACAGACGCTATACACAAGGTTATTATGTAGTAAGGGGGTAAGTAACTAATCAAGAAGCTCACTGATGAATATAACACTTCTAAAGCAATGATTTCCTAGGATCATTTCCGCCATATTATAAAAGGAAATCAGGATGGCAACCAACCGATTATCCTTTAACCTTTTGACCGCCACAGTCATGTATACGTAGATGACAAACCAAAATGTGCCCAGCATACCACGGTTCGACTACATGACAGACTTTGACGCCGAGGGCACGTTTTTGTTTTTTTGACGTGTGGCGGTCAAAAAGTTAAAGTTAAAGTGTGCGAGCACATTCGCAAGAAGTTGGCAGTATCATCACAACGGTAATGTTTTCTCATTGTTTGTCTTATTTCTTTTTAGTATATTCGTGTATTTATGTATATTTATTTGCACTTATATTTATATCCAATTAGGTATATATATTATACGTATATAGTCATAAATAGGTTTACGCGCAACTATAAATTTAAAAATATTTATTCCTCAATTTTCATAATTGCACCTACCAAAGTTTGTCTCTGCATCACCCAAAAGTTGACTGGCAGAAAGTGTCTATGGCATCAAGTTCGCCTGTGTGCGTTTGTGTAGGTACTTAAAGTATTAAATAATAAATAACGGCCGTAACGAATTTCCGTAATTTTCATCAGTATTTGACATAAAGGTGTCTAAAAACGCTCTGCATTTTTTGGACAACCGTTATCGTGTGACCAACCCGTTTTGTTAGGAAAGCACAACTCAATGACGTCTACGGAAAACAGTCGAACCAATAGATTTGACAAAAATCACCTACCTTACAAAAAACGAATGTTTTTATACAAAATTAATGAGTGAAATGAATACCTCTCTAAAAGGTAATATGAGTAGCAAAATGATAAAAAAAGTTAAGCATAAATCTGGCGCCGCACAAAGTTCCAATCATTTAGTCCCCTCTCGTTCATACGGCTTCGCCATATTGAATGATTTCTACGTCTTCAATCATTCAGCTGTGAATGATTGAATGAAACCAAATGCTTTGGTCGTTTTGGGATTAGACGTGGGTGTCGCTTTATACCTGTAGTTTATGAATGCAAAACGCAATCGATATCAATGTCAGACAAAAGAATTTTAGGATCTTAGAATTAATTAAACAGAAAAGCATCTAATTCAGGATGATTTTCACGAACGGTCACGTTATTCTTGATTCTGGAATTTCAATCATGTTTTCACCAATTCCTTGCAAGTTCTTAAATATTTTACGACCAGAAATTATAACCATGGTCAGCATGCCAGGCAAATCTCAAAGAAAGTAGATTCGTTTTCTTAAAATGTAAATCAAGTGCAAATTTTAGCAGCACATATTCACATATACCAATACATTTAACATCGCGTGCGCACCGCCATTGTAACAACCGCGGCGGATCACTTGCAATCTTCTCATTTAGACAATCAGCAAGATACGGGAGCGAGGGTGCGCCAAAGTCAAGCGGGATAGTGCAGAATTATGTATTTGCGTAGGTAAATGCTGTTAAAGAAACTGTTTTAAAACTAAATGTCGAACCAACGGCAACGGTTGGAGCTGAGGAAGTCTCCCAGAAAGGTTTAATTGAGTTAATCAAGATTCCAGAGTGCGAATGTGGCGTGACGTCATCTCTAACTAAATTTAACTGATTGAAAAAAAAGGACACTTCATATATAATTTGTGCTAAAGTTTATGACCGGGTACACATTTGCATGCTTAAATTACAGAATATTTTGATCGAACTTGGCACCTTTTCATAAACTCCGTCACACGAATTTACTACTCACTAAAACTAAATCTTCAACAAAGTCGAATTTAAACGGAACATCATTGGCTATACCACTCTACTCCAAATCCATTGAATTAACTTCAAATCTGTGGACCACACAACCAGAGACAACCAAAATGGTGCACCAATTCATGCTGTCATCAAACAAAATAACACAACACTTACAACCAAAGGAGAAAGAACAACCTACAAAAGACACATACATTACATCTAACACACAATTGATTCACAAAACAATACATGCGTACATGCCACGCGCATAGTATCAAATAACATACGACAAAACATACTTGCGCAAGTCTAAGTCTCCATCCAAAATGCAAATGGTGTAGAAAGTCAAGCGCAGCGTAGGACGCATTTTTATTAGGACCGCACTAGACGATGAGGTTTTGCGCAGGCGTGATATGATGGCATTTTATTGGCTACTGTGGTACTGTCAATCAGAGTTTAAAGTCATCGATGGCATAATAGTGCTGTAATATATTATGGTGGTCTATACGTTGAAGATATCAAAGTAAATATGGAAATATACGTCATTGGATTTTAAATTATTTCTCTAATAGGATTACAGAGTGGAATAATTTCTTTTTAAAGAAGTATTGGCCAGACACGAGCAGAGTCTCAATGTTATGGGAAATGATAGGATAGCTAGCGATACTAACAAGTTTATTAAATATGGAGGAAAAACTTAACTAGAACAGCAGAATTTGCAACAGCTTACACTGATCATTACAGAAATAAAACTAATTCCTGGATTCATTCATCACTGTATGAGTTACAACTACAAGCGTGGTTAAAGTATTTCAAGATCAGGGCTTAAATCTGTGCCCGAATGCCGCAACAGGTATTCATTACAACTTAATAACCCACAAGATATCACATATACCAATAAAGCCAGTAGTATACAATAATGTGTAGGTGCACATTAATGAGGCTGCGATAGAAGTATTAGTCGCAGTTGCGACAAGTCGTGGGTGTGTGGACGACCTTCTGCAGATGAAAGGGCCCTAAGTTGCCCAATCAGGCTTAGGTAATGTAAGAGAACCTTTAGCATAATTGATTTGTTCGGAACAATACTTAGTTATACAATGATAAATATTTACATAATTATGCAATTCATTTTTCTTTGTAAGATTTCTGCAATACATAATTCATAATGAGCCTATAATGTTCCCAAAGCTGGGACACAGGCCTCCTCTCTGTGAGAGGGAGTGGGCCGTAATCCACCACGCAGGCCCAGTGCGGGTTGGCGGCGGATTTCTGCAATACTAAATGGAAAATGTTTGGTATAGCTGTTTGGTATAATACTAAATGGAAAACATTTAGAGTAGGAGAGAAAAGGGCCAAAATATCTGAATACCCTCGTACTGCAGCTGTAGACCTCATCTCATCGTTATCCACCTTACAATTAAGATTGCGGAAGTCAAAAGTAGACACATAAAAGTAGATTTTTCAAATTCATTTCAAAATTAGACTTAGACTATAGTTACTAAGATCTACTTTAAAGACGTTCATATTATACTCTGTAGTAAAGACAAGATCCTGATTTGATTGATTAATAAAATCACTGATGAGTCGTCAATGAAATACTAATAGCTCCTTACCTTTACCTACAAGATTTGGCCTGTGGCTCTGACAACGAACATGATTTTAATTTTCTGAGTTTCAAATGCCATGTGACTATACAAGGTGGCAGGGACATCGAAGCGCATACTAAGTATAACCATGAATTTACCACATGATCCTAGACCCCCTAGCGCAGAAATTTTTCGTCGGTTATCACAAAGGAAACAGCTCTTTCATGGAAAAGGACAATTACCTACGGAGTCAAAATTTATGGAACAGCAAATTATTTTATCCCTGCCACCCTATATATGCCAAAAAATTTAGGAATTCGCATAGCAGTCCTAAAAAAGTTGTCCAAATCTTTTTAGTCTTTAGATACAGTAATGGAACATTGTACAACCTCCTAAAGTTCCAACATCCTACGCTAGGAGTGTGAAGCAGGTCCTCATAAATAACCGCCAACTTATCTCACGACTTATTAGATGAACCTAAGTGATAAAATAAGAGGCTTAAATATGGATATTAACACGACGGGCCGCGCAGGGCGCTCATTATTAGCTTATCTTAATTTAACATCAACACAGATTCTAGGCTCACAAAATAATTAGTGGATTTATCCAACTTTTTAGGTGGTGGTGGAAGGGAGAAACAAAGAGCGATTTAAAAGAATCCTTGGAGATTTTGTATAGTGATAAATTTTAAAGAATCCTTGGAGATTTGTACGGTGACGAATTTTAAAGAATCCTTGGAGATTTGTACAGTGATGAATTTTAAAGAATCCTTGAAGATTTCTACAGTGATGAATTTTAAAGAATCCCTGGAAATTTGTATAATGATGAATTTTAGGGAAACGAAAAGTCTGTCGGCATTGTGGCAACTGGAATCACTGGTCTGTTACACTGTGCGTACAGAGACCAGGAAAGCCAATTCTCGTAATTTAAAACGTGCATTATCTAGTCACAATCTCATATCGACGACATACAAATGTCAAAAATGTAGGGAAATTAGAGGTATTTTTGACAGATTGAGACTGAGATCAGACTGTGAACTTTGACTGACTAACGTTAGTCTGCTGCATTATAAAGCTGTGTTGAATCAGTGATTTTGAAAAGGTTATAAGACACTAGTCTAAACTACTACAGGCAATCACTACACAATTGGATTACGCTCGCTTTTAGTGAAATAATAACGGAACATCTAACATAACAAGCGAAATTTGGGTAGGTATGTATACTTGTACTTTTACTTGTAGGTACGCTCCTTCGGGAAATTAGTCTCGAATATTTAGTTGAACGAGAAAGGAAGAAAATACGTTTATAAACATGAAAACATGACCCAGAGAAAGAACACAAACACAAATCCAATAACAAGTTGGTGGAAAATATTCGTCACATCCATGCAAAACGGCAATCGCTCAGCATAATGCTAAGACCCTATGGCAGACAGAGCCCCAGCGACAGCCGCAACGACTACTTGGAACGCTGAAAGAGCAACTGTTTACTTCGGTACTTTCATCTCCTCTACGTCTACACCAGTCTACCAAAAAGTACTCTGTGGTCTACAACAACGGGCACCGCGGCCATCTTTGACAACCCATACAATCGCTCACCGCTTATAACGCACCCCACAGCCATTATAATGTGTTCACGATAGCTAAGTACAGTAATATATGTTGCGCGCGCACATGACTTGTTTATTATATAGTAATAAAGCGTCAACTCCCAAGACCACCCGTGTGTGGCCGGCCTAACATGTGATCTTGTAACTCTCGTTCGCAGCATTCGCCTTAAGAATGACTTTGTTAGGCTGTCTCTATAAGAACAGTCCAAACTGTAAAAAGTTTCCAGCTGTGAATGAATTATTTCTCTATTTGTAAATTAGCTTTCTATTTATGCGTTTTTTTATGTTTACGTAGGTTATTTTTTATGGTGGTTTTGTTATGCTGTTCGTCTTTCAAAACTGTATAGCAAGAGTGTCCACGGAGTTTCTTGCCCGTTCTTCTTCATAGAAACTTAACTATGTTTTGGAATGGGCAACTAGCTTCATCTTTCTGACTGACCGACCCCTTGAAACCCTCTTGACAGTTCAAAAGTGCCTGTATGTAATTGGTTTAATTGAAAGAAATGCGTTGAGTTTGTAAGGTAGACAAGAAAGAGCTGATTCAGTATTTATTTAATTGTTAACATAATTTCGCGTCCCTTTTTTCTGGATAAAGCACTAGGAAGTAGTGAAGGGCGGGCGTTTTCGGGGACTATCACACTTCACACTAATATTTTAAAGGCGAAAGTTTGTGAGTCTATGTGTGTTTATATGTATGTTTGTTACTTCTTCACGCTCAAACGGCTGAACCAAAATTTTGATAAAATTTTGTATGGAGGTAGCTGACACCCTGGATTAACATATAGGCTACTTTTTATCCCGATATGCCCACGGGATCGACACTTCGGGAGAAACCGCGGGGCGCAGCTAGTCTTATATGATTTTGACGTTCAAAAAGTGCCGACTCTCAGCCTAATTTGAATAAACGTCTTTTTTTTCTTTAAATAACTTCTCGCTTATAATCCCCAAGGGCTTAGACAGAGATGTACCTATAGTACATACGCCAGCACATCAAGTTACTACAATCTGTCAAACTGTAATAGATTTTCAACTTTATTACTAAAGCTTTAGGTTTAAGGTTGTGTAAGCTATTACAAAATAAATTAAGATATTTCAATGTGAATTTAACATTTTAATTAGTACGCAACTTGACTAGTAACGGTAATTTAGTTCGATAAAACATGATACTGTATTTAAATATTATGTTATGATTAAATACGTAGTAATTAACTTAAATCCAAATACAAAGCATTAATGATTAATATAATAAACAGTTACCATTTGATATAAATTAAACGTCCATCTATTGACTTAAAATTCGCGCGCTTAGCCCCACTTTTGTAACACGGACGCAGAGCTGTTAAGTAAATCGAATACTGTTTTTGGGGGCAGTATATTTTGGACTATCGAGCAGTATATACCAGGAAGACTAACTGACTAAGTGTAAGAGTGACTAAGTGTATATTGTTCATAGCGTATATCGTTGATAAATAAAAGGATTTACCGCAGTATAAGTGACTTTTCTTTCAGTTCAGAAGTGGGATAATTCACGTAAGTGTATTATGTATTCTGTTACTTTTCAAATTACGTAGTGTGGATCTTAACTTTATTTTGTTCATATTTGAACGTTAGTTATCATACCTGATAAAATAAAATAAAAAAAAAATAATAAAATGTTTTGTTAATTGAATCGTTAGCCATTTTATATTCGATTCATTTCTATTGCGATTGCCTGTGCTTTTATGATGTTAACGGTCGTTGTAATATAATCATTACGAAGTTACATTAAATATGCCATTGCCGATTTTATACTTGGTGATTTTAACACTAAAATATAGAAGTACCTTCATGATTTATAATTCATGTTTTGCTGTAATCATTTTCTTTTTCTTCTTTTTTTAAAGTATGTAAATAGCCATTTAGATGGTTTAAAAGGATAGCCGTGTCCGTATATTATTTTTATTGACCAGGTCTACAAATGGATGACGATCATGATGGAAGTTTGGTTCAACCGCCGCGCACCCCATCACCAGTGCTGGGCAGGCAAAGCCGCAGGCGGAACCGTGGGCCAAGCCGCAAGCGGAGCAGGAACCAGAGCCGCAGCCAGTGCTCCAGGCATAGCCGCAAGCGCAGTCGTGTATGGAGCCCTGGTCACCGAACTCGACGGCTCGAGACGCCGCCGCCGCTGGAAAGGATTGCAACACATCGGAGTCGCAGCCCAACCAGGGTGATCCCTGGTTCACAGGAGAAGCGGCACCGCCAAGATTGCAGATCACGGTCAAGATGCAGCAGGAGCAACCAGCGAAGCGGGGATCCACGTCGTCGACGAGACACCCGTTCGCCGAGAACCAGTGCAAGTGAGTCGTTTCCTATAACTGATGTGTTTTCTAAATTTGCCAATTTTCTTGATAAAATCTCGAGTAGGGGTAGTGAGAGAATAAGTAATTTTAATGTAGTTCCTGAGTTCGACCCTTCTTCAAAAAATCAGAACATAAATAATTGGATACACAAAGTCAATGAAATAGCAAACATATATAGTTGGACTGACCGACAAATCATACATAATACTATACCTAAACTTACTGGTAACGCAAAGCGGTGGTACGAAGGTCTTACAACCGTCAATTATAGCTGGGTTGAGTGGCAAGAAAAGCTCAAAGCAGCTTTTCCGTCCGATGAAAATTATGGCCAAATGCTTTCGGATATGTTGGACAAAAGAGCGAAGTTTGGGGAATCCTTAGAGGATTATTTTTATGACAAAATGGCATTACTTAATAGGTGCGAAATTAAGGGCAAAAGAGCGGTAGAGTGCGTGATCTTTGGCATAGACGATAGAGCCATTAGGATAGGAGCGGAAGCAGCTCAATTCGATAACCCTGACAAACTTTTGGCATACTTACGCAATGCAAAAAGTATAGCCAAAAGAAATGATAATACTCAAAGATCTTATAAGAAATTTCCGACTAAAGATAAAGCACCTGTTAATAATAAATCAAACACAATCAAGTGCTTTAATTGCAAGGAAGAAGGTCATGTTATCAATAAGTGTACAAAACCATTAAAGAAATGTACAAATTGTTCTATAATCGGTCACGATTCTAATGAATGTTATCGTAAGAAGGAAGACGCAAAATCTGTCTTAGAAATCTCAATTACCAAACCTAAAACCAATGACAAGTATGTACAAACGGTTTCTATCAACGGTCACAAAAAGGTAGGTTATTTAGATTCGGGTAGCGAATGTACGCTCATTAGAAACGCCGATGCTGTAGGAGTATTAGGAAAATGGGATAGAACTTATTCAGTGGCAATGACGGGTTTTGGTGGAGCGGTAGTTCATGCGATAGGTCGGTGTCCAGTAGTTTTGGAAATTCAAGGAGTCCATGTCGAATTAGATGTTATTGTTGTACCTGATCATTTTTTGAAGTATCCATTGTTGGTTGGTCAGTCATTTACCGAAGCATTGGGGGTTAAAATCTTAAAAACTGATTATGAATTGATAATCTCTCGTGAATTCCCAGAAACTATTGGCGTGGTTAAATTATTTTCAAAAGAGTCTTGTTCAATTCTACCCGGATGTTCCTATATAGAGGTTGACTCGTCTCCGAACGTAACAGGTTCCATATTGGTATACGGTAGTTATAGGTCCATCCCTAATTTAGAACATAATATTGAAGAGGGTGTTTACTCAATTGAAAATGGCAAAGGTGTACTATTAGTCGATAATATTTCCTCAAACGTTATAACCTTTAAAAAAGACCAGCTGATAGCTAGAGGGCAATTTTTGCAAATAAAAATTATAAGTTGTCCTACAATAAATAAGATTAATGTTGCAAGTCCTTTGGAACCATTTCAATTAAATGACTTGTTTCTGGACGATAGCTTAAACCAGGATCAAAAATTGCAACTATTGGATGTTGTAAATCGTTACCGAACTTGTTTTGCTACTAAATTGACAGAGTTAGGCTGTACTAATGTAGAGACGATGAACATTGATCTAATGGACCCCCAACCTGTAGTTTACAGGCCTTATAGGTTATCTCATAAGGAAAAACAAGAGGTTAGGGGTATGACCGATGAATTACTACAATGTGGTATCATAAGAGAATCTTGTTCGCCGTTTGCAAGTCCGATTATTTTAGTTAAAAAAAAAAACGGTGAGAAGCGTCTCTGTATAGATTACAGGGCTTTAAATCGGAAAACTGTGAAACAACACTACCCTTTGCCTAGGATAGAGGATCAGATGGAAAGGTTAGCGGGGTATAGTCTATATACAACTTTAGATTTAGCATCAGGCTATTACCAAATAGAGTTAGCTGAAAGCGACAAACAAAAAACTGCTTTTGTCACACCAGAAGGGCAATTTGAATTTAATAGAATGCCTTTTGGTCTGACAAATGCACCAGCGGTATTTCAACGAACTATCAATAAAGTTCTTGATAACTTAAGATTTGACACGGTCGTTGTATACATGGATGACATCCTTGTGCCTTCGGTTTCGTTTGAGGATGGTCTAAAAAAACTAGAATCGGTATTTGATAAAATTAGAAATGCAGGTCTTACATTGAAACTCTCGAAATGCAACTTTTTCCATTCAAAAATCGAATTTCTTGGTTTCGAAGTCTCTGGGAATGGTATAAAACCGGGAAAGTGTAAAATAGACGCGGTTGATAAATTTCCTACCCCTAAAGATGTCCATAATGTTAGGCAATTCCTAGGCCTGGCTAGTTTTTTTAGGCGCTTTATTAAAAACTTTGCGATAATAGCTCGACCATTGACACAATTATTAAAAAAAAATGTTTCTTGGACTTGGGGCGAAGAAGAAGAGACCGCATTTAATCAGTTAAAAGCAAAGTTAGTATCTCGACCAATCTTGACTTTGTACAATCCTAGTGCTGCTACCGAGTTGCATACGGATGCCAGTAAACACGGTGTAGGTGGTATGCTTTTACAGAAACAGGATGATCAAGTTATGAAACCAGTCGCTTATTTTAGTAGGCGTACCTCACCAGAAGAGCAACACTTTTCATCATATGAATTAGAAACCTTGGCGGTTGTAAATAGTTTAACTAAATTTCGATGTTACTTAATAGGGTTAGAATTCACTATTGTTACTGATTGTAACTCTTTACGTGCCACTTTTACTAAAAGGGATATGATTCCGCGTGTTGCTCGCTGGTGGAGTATAATCCAGGAATTTGATTTTAATATTGTTTATAAACCAGGAACTTCTATGACGCACGTAGATGCATTAAGTAGGAACCCTTGGCAAGAAAATACTTCCAGTACAGACCCTATTGATTTACAAGTTTTCCATATTACTGTAGATTGGTTAGCCACTGTTCAAATGAATGATGATGAGACGCAAAGGATTAAACGGGTTCTAGATGATAAAGATTCAAACAAAATTAATTATACAAAACAAAATTTTATTTTAAAACGTGGAGTAGTTTACAAAATAACGGACGATGGACTTAGATGGTATGTGCCAAAAGGTGTCAGATGGCAAGTGTTACGTGCTTGCCATGATGATATAGGTCATTTTTCTTATGAAAAGACTTTAGACAAAATTAGAACAACTTACTGGTTCCCAAAAATAAACAAAATTGTTAAAAAGTATTGTCAAGCGTGTATTCAATGCGCTCATGGAAAGGTACCGGCTGGAAAAAGGTCCGGGTTTTTACATCCAATACCGAAGATATCTGAACCTTTCCACACCATACATGCAGACCACCTAGGTCCGTTCAATGAGAGCAAAAGAAAGAATAAGTACATATTAGCCATTATTGACGCGTTCACGAAATTTATTATCCTTAAGCCTGTTAAAAATACGAAAACTCACACAACTATTTCAGTTTTTAAAGAATATTTTAGTTTGTTCGGTGTACCTTCTCGAGTAATAACAGACAGAGGTACTACTTTCACGAGCTCAAAGTTTAGGCAGTTTTTGTCAGAAAAAAGTGTGAAACATATTTTAAATGCGGTCGCTACTCCTCGCGCAAACGGCCAGGTAGAACGTTATAATCGGACGGTATTAGATTCATTAACGGCCATGACCTTCGGAAAAGACGAAAGACTATGGGATGAGTATTTGCTACAAGTACAATGGGGTTTAAATAATACCACCAATAAAGCAGTAGGTAAAACCCCAGCTCAATTGTTATTTGGGTTGCGGCTAAAAGGGTTGAGTGAGAGTGGATTGGCTTTACCAGTTCAGGAAAATGATGATACTAATATCAGCAACCTAAAAGATATTAGAAACGAAGCACTTGACAAAATAGTACGTACTCAGGAAAAGCAAAAGCAAGTCTTTGATAAGGCTAGAATTCCCCCGCGTCAGTTTGATGTAGGACAGCTGGTTAGGGTAGAAAGAGAAGTAGGTCAGAAAGGGAAGAGTAAGAAATTAGTTCCAAAATGTCTAGGCCCTTACCGCATTACCAAAGTATTACAGAATGACAGATACGAAGTAGAGGACACTCCTATTACAAAAAAGAAGGGTAAACAAAAATATGTAGGAATTTTTTCGGTTGATAAAATTTACCCTTGGCTTGTGTACCAGTCGGTTGACGAGAGTAATGAAGACGATGATGGTAATCATTCGGATATGGATACAGACCACTAAATTGTGGAAGTATTTCAACAAATTAATTATGTTGAACACTTTAGGAGTTGAAGTGAATTTATTTGCGAATAGTATAGCTTAGTTAATCAGATAGTATGGTAGTAGAGATAAACGCCTTTAAGAGGCTACAACCTGCGTTTATGGCTAGTATGGTAGTAAGGTAGTATGGTAGTATGGTAGTATGGTAGTATGGTAGTATGGTAGTATGGCAGTATGGTGAAACATCACTAATTGGCGAGATTCGACTGACATAATAGTGTTTAGTATGGTAGGATGATATCTACTATTGTGATATGGTAATATGGTTCCAATAGTGTAATGGGACGAGTGTAAATTGTGAATTAAGATTGTCGGAAAGGAATTGAATTTGGTTCTATTTTTTGAAACAATGTTAATGTACTAAGTTGATTGTTATTGACAGATTGGTTGTAAATGGATTTTTAATGATAATATTCACTATTATTAAGTTGTTGGCACTTAATTTTTAACCTAATTCAGATAAACCATAAATCATTGGAAAAAGTATTGTTATTGTTTTTGTTTATTTAGTACTCATTTAGTACTTAATCAAAGAAATGTATTACATTATATAAGCCAAGTAGTTTTTTTTTTTTGTGTGTATATTTTGTTTTCCTATACTAAGTTGTTTGCACTTATTTTTTTTATTTTTTATTTATACTTCGCGAGGGCGCGACTCAATAGGTCAGGATGGACGAATGTAAGCTATTACAAAATAAATTAAGATATTTCAATGTGAATTTAACATTTTAATTAGTACGCAACTTGACTAGTAACGGTAATTTAGTTCGATAAAACATGATACTGTATTTAAATATTATGTTATGATTAAATACGTAGTAATTAACTTAAATCCAAATACAAAGCATTAATGATTAATATAATAAACAGTTACCATTTGATATAAATTAAACGTCCATCTATTGACTTAAAATTCGCGCGCTTAGCCCCACTTTTGTAACACGGACGCAGAGCTGTTAAGTAAATCGAATACTGTTTTTGGGGGCAGTATATTTTGGACTATCGAGCAGTATATACCAGGAAGACTAACTGACTAAGTGTAAGAGTGACTAAGTGTATATTGTTCATAGCGTATATCGTTGATAAATAAAAGGATTTACCGCAGTATAAGTGACTTTTCTTTCAGTTGATTGGTAAAATTTAAGAGTTTCGGGTAGCTTGATGTGCGGTCTGTACGTCGACATTTAATTCATATTTTAATGAATACTACGCAAGTATTCACAAGTCTCATAGAAAAACGTCACTTTTTAAAGAAATAATTTAAATAACTTACAAGCATTCACCTCTCATTAATGACAACACCATAGGCTAACTTTAACAGTTAACTTAAATGGATTAACGCTTACCTTTCACCTCATCGCGTATTTACCGATGCGATGGCATCATTCATAAAGTTAACTTAGTATGTCTTGCATAAACAACTAATAAATCTTTATTAACAATCTTATTGCATAAGTTATGTGGGAAGCTGTGATTATGCAAATAAGTAATAATTGTATGTAATTAATAATGTATGCCTCTTTGGTCTAGTGGATGCAAGTGCATGCATACTGAACATGGGGTCCTGGGTTCGGTTCCCAGTTCGGGAAAAGTGTTATTTGTTTTTCCTCACAGGAATTTCTCTGTAGCAGCCTGGAGTATGGATTTGTGCGCGATTGATGACGATATAGTCTCGCCCCTATTACATGGGACTTAAGGGGCTTACAGGACCTAAACGCAAAAAACGCAAGTTTTAGAAACAATAAAAGTATATGACCGACTACAGTAAACAAAATCAGAAAAATACATGATATTCTTCAGGATATATGCTAGGTAGATTAGATAGTGTGTTGAAAACATAATACAACTAATTTGATACGATAGAAAAAATCATGAAGATACCTCTAAAAACTTTCTTTTTTACAATAAAAACCATACTAATATACATACAATCATTCATTTTTTGTCAGATTATTCTACAGCAACATACTAAAAAACTAGTGTTTAAATTTTTTAGTCCAATCAATACATTTTTTAAAATTAAATATGTAATTGCTTCATATTTTGCAATAAATTACCAGCGTTGTGTCATCGCGCTTCTCTTTCTTTTCTAAGCAGTCCGACAGTGACCGCGCTTTAGGTCATGTAAGCCCCTTAAGCATAACTGGCGAAACGTGAATTTACTACAGTTACACGTCTGCCTAACCCTTTGGAGATTACAGGCGTGATGTTAAGTTATTGGGAAACAGTGATTATGCAAATAAATAATTGCATGTAATTAATAAAGTATCGAATACCTCATGAAGTTTATTTTGTTGTAATGTCGCAATTCGCGTTGGTAGGCAAAACAACTACAATAAACTTTATTATAAGTTAAGTGGGTCGTTGTGAATGTATGCAGTGGAATAAATGAGGGTTTTCTGAAATGACGTTCGCTAGGTGGCAGCACTGACACGTCAGGTCCAGGCATCTGTCAAAGAGCCTATATTTTCTTTAGTGATGACTGAATGATGAACGAATGAATGAATCGAATGATGAACGTCATCATATATTTTATATTGGAAGACCTCTTGTCACAGTGGTGCCAACTGGTGTCGTAAATTTTCACGAAAACCCTCATTCTCGCAGATTTACTCAAACCGAAACGATGACTACTCTTTTTGAGAAACTTCAACCAATAAGCAAACGTCATCAACAGAGCATTAACTTTAATTCATAATAAGGAAAACTAGTTCGATACAAATACAAACAACCTACTGCTTATGAAATGCATCGCCTGTGTTCTTGCCTATGTCTAATCACAATACACCATATTTTTAAGAACAAAGTTAGTAGACAATTATTTTTCACAAAATGAATATTAATTCCAAACGCAAAAACCTTTTACTAACAAAACCATGATGTCTATGATTACCTACTCTTTCAAAAACTCGACTTTCCCCTTTTCTACCGTATAATTAATCTATATTTATCGGAGGTAAGCAGGAAGGGTGGCAGTTAATTACACTCGCCGTTAACTGACTCGTCGGCGGTGTATTTCTGTTAAGTTTTAATTAAATCACTCGACACCTGTGCCCCCCTCCCCCCACTCTCCCCACGGTTCGGCGCGTGCGATGCGCGTGCGCGCGTGCCGCGTATTCTTCGTTTTAGATCCTTTTTATGGTAGTGCACCAAATGAATTGTTAAGTGAGCTTTTGTTTCCGGGATCGTAAAGTTTTGGAGGTTATTCGTTTTAAAAGAATTAAAGATCAATGTAGTAGGTACTTGAAGTCATTTAAAATATTAAACACTGAAGTTGCGAACAACTTCTCGCAAAAATATGTATTTAAACAAAAATCGAGTAAAATAGAAAATGTGAACAAAACAACTCATAATTTTCACACTAGGTAAATATCCATTCATACTTTCTTCACCACTTCACATAAAATCGAAAGTGCCAAAGATAATAAACCACCATAAGAAAAGAAAGTGCACCAATCATGAGAACAAACAGTCATATTCATAACAGAGTCATATTAAGACAAAGACTTGAAAGAGTAGGTACTGTTTACCACAACACTAACTGGCGCCGGCGCATCGGAAACTAGCGGTAATAATACAGAGAAAGGTGCCAATGTCAGTGCGAAAGACAGGTTGGAAAAACTAGTCGAAGGAGGGAAATCTGAAGAAAATGAAGATATATGTGAGTTTGAAAGATATGTGCTTATACATAGAACGTGGAAATCATAAGAATGATTGCCCATTAGATGAAGTGACAGACAAGTATATACTTGAAGGAAGCTTCTGTCCGCGACTTCGTCCGCGTGAAATTTCTTGTTCTCCCGACCCACTCCGTCGCATCGCATCGCCTGCCCGCGCTATTACTTCGTTTTCGCCTAACATTCTTTCTGACTTTTTTATTTTTGCCCGGCTCCTAGGGGGCATTGGGTTGGATAAATAGTCTAAAGCCTTCCTCGAGAATGGGAATATCAAATACAAAAAGATTTTTTTCAAATCAGAGTGGCAGTTCCAGAGTTTAGTGCGTTCGAACAAACTCTTTAACTTATTAGTATAGAGATATACTCGTAGATAATATGAAAAGCGAACAGGTCACCAATGGGTAAAATGAACTGTACTGGATGATACTCGTATATTGATATAAATTTAAAATTATGAAGAAAAGCAGTATTTTAATAAAAACCAGGCTCCCATGAACAAACTACGAAAAATAATATTATCTTTTGTAAAAAAAACATTCTCAAGTTACTCATAAACCTACTTATTTAATCAAACTAACTCTTTTCAAACGACTGCTAAATACACACTCTATAATCACTCTTTTGTTTTGATAAACTTCCGCATTTGATTTTAGGAATTTAGGTCTGTATAATTTGTGTTTTTACTGATCTATAACGGAAGAGAGCGCAGAGATAACAGACGACTTTAATATAAGGCAATGGTCATTATTTTGGTTAATGACATAGAAATGTAACTTTCATATATGATATATGATTAATAATAATAATGATAAATGAACTAAAAGAAAAGAGCTTCTGTTTCTCTCATCATCATATTATATCTGCCGAGAGACGTCCACTGCTGAATGTAGGCCTCTCCCAAGCATAGCTACGATGGACGATCTCAATGTTATATAATTAAATCAAGCTTTGAATTCTGTCAAAAGCACATTCCTAATCTTCTTTGTTTATATTCATATGCATGCAGATGAACTATTTTATAATTCAAACTATACATATACAGACAGAAGATGGATCATAATTAGCGTTCATGGCCACTTGCGCTTACGCAATGTTAGTGTACGAGCAATAACGTAACCAACTGAAATACACTTTGATTCGGACCGAGGTGAAACTGATGAGTTCATGAATGTTGCTCTATTTAGTGGGTACTTCTAGCTATAACGATAAAGGCTATCTAGCATCATCAGTGTATAATGTTCCCACTGCTGGGACACAGGCCTCCTCTCTGTGAGAGGGAGTGGGCCGTAATCCACCACGCGGGCCCAGTGCGGGTTGGCAGATGTCACATGTCTTCTAATTTTTGGTTGTAAGACATGCCGGTTTCCTCACGATGTTTTCCTTCACCGTTTTGAGAGCAGTGGTGATGAAATAATTTACACAAAGTAATGCGCCTGTCTGGGTTCGAACCTACGACCTACAACTCGTAAGTCGCGGCCGTTGCCACTGGGCCACCACTGCTCTTCCAAACCAACGACTTACAACTCGTTAAGTCGGGAACTCGGGACTATAATATTACCACTGGGCCACTATTGCTCTTAGGAGGAAATGTGATAAGCGATTTAGAAATGCGATGATGAGAAAAATTAAACAGCTAACGTAATCTGTCCCATAATCATCATAATTTTGTTTTCGGTTAAAGGCTCCTTCAAACAGGCGCGACAAGACACGCGACACAAAGGCACCGCAAGTCGCACAACGAGCGGTGCCTTTGTGTCGCGCGCGATTATATCGCGTGTCGCGCCTGTTTGTAGGAGTCGTAATTTAATGTTTATATAACGGATAATTTAATGTTTTCGGGCCAATGATCTCTTATCACGATTTGAGCGGGATGTGGGATTAATGAACTGAATATTATTATAGGCATGAAACTGTGTTTCTGTTATTTAGTCTGTACTTAAGTGTAAGTAAGTATTTCAATATGTTTAATAATTTCGCATAATATTGCAATAAAGGAGGCTCTATTGTCGTATATCTTTTTGATTACAATCTTTTTTCTTTCTTTTTTTATACAGATTCATTAATTCATTCATTACATTCACTGCCTCGTTGGTCTAGTCGTCGCAACTGTTGACAATGAGGTCTTGGATTCGATTCGTTTCGTGGTTCGGGCAAAATGTTATTGGGTTTTTTAATCTGGAATTTGTCTGAAGCAGCCTGGAGTCATCAAAAATTCGAAGACATGTGACATCTGCCAATCCGCACTGGGCCCGCGTGATAGATTACGGCCCACTCCCTCTCACCGAGAGGAGGCCTGTGTCCCAGCAGTGGGCAACATTATAGGCTGATTATGAGCCCGGAGTCTGGATTTGTGCTCAGTTGATGGCAAAAGACTCGGCCAAGGTTAAATGGGACTAAAACATAACTGCCGAAATGTGGGTGTACAGTAGGTACACTTCTGTCTTACTCTTGGGGTATACAGGCGTGATGATATGTTTATTGTTAATCACATCAGTGGAACGCTAAATCCAACTTTATTAGACTTACAACAAAAACATTAAGAACAATCTATTCTCAATGAAAAGTTTATTTTCTCTTGACTGTACTTACCTGTCAATCAAAAAGAGTAAGGGGATCAGACCTAATTATAATGGATAAGACAGAATCAGGGGATCCAGGGGGGGTCAGGGCATCAGACTGGAATAAATCATAAAAAACATAGGTAAGTAGGTACGCACGACTTCGCGCTCCTAAAATAAACAAACCCATTAAATAAGAATAAAACAAAGATTAGTTACAATTAAACAACCTGACACGGTATATAACGTCATAGAACGGTACTAGGGTCAATCCGGTCGTAAATCTTGGCGGTATAGAGTTACTTGCGCCTGCGTCGATCTTGTTTCACTGCAACGTCACACGGACCACCGGAAGCGTGAGAAATGGAGTACACACTGTTTTTTACGCACCACGATGTTGAAGGAAAAGTCGCACTTACTTATGTTAATAGAAGAAAATATTATATCCGGTTTTGGCTATCTTTGGCTGGTTAAAACCTAACGCTAGAGCTCTCTACTTCTGAAACTCCGAACCATAGTACATACTAATTCCATGTTACGAAGTTCAGACATACAAAAGTCTGCCTCGAATGGTAATCAAAACTGTCACGTTGTCAAGGTATTGGACATGAAAAAAATGTGTATTCAAGTATGAGCATATGGCTTTTTTTTCAGGATGGGAAATCATCAAATGACCCCTCCCGCTCTGGGTGGAGCGGAAGGGAGTGTCAGACTCTTACTGACTAAAACCCACCCGTGTTCCTTCCTTAGCCCTTTATGTTCCTAGTTAACAATTAGGTTATGTCAAAAATGAACATATTTACAGTCCGGCCGTAGAGAGAATACGTTCTTATGACACCTGTCAGTGCGACAATTCTAGTAACTAATAAAGATCAAATTCGCAAAACACGTATTCGTTTGTACGAAACTGACTACGACCGGTGTCAAGAATGCATTCCCTCGACGCGATGGCCGGGTTGTACTACTATGAACGTTTCAAGCAGACGTTAATCATTACTTAACTTTAAGTAACGTATATAAATAAACCTTATTCTATGAAATACCGACAGAACTTAGCAGGTCATAACTTAATTAATTTATGCATTGATTTAGCTTTATGACAGGCGTATAAGGCTTGAACCGACAACCTCTCGGCATTATATCCCCCCTTCCAAAGGGGGGGGGGACCCTTCAAAAGCTTCACTATCTATTACCATACTATAAAATTACTATGAAACTACGAAGATTGATCACTATGTCGCTACGTTGCCAATTTATCTTAAGGCTGCTCTCTCGAAAAAAGCTTGAAAAAAGCATGCAGATGAAGCCATTTTTTGTCGGCATTCACAGAGAAATTACATCTGAAAAAAATCCATAGTAATCTTCATGATATAATACGTAATTTGGTTTAGCCATAATTTTTCTACCGATACCACATAATTTAAAAAAAAATCACCAAATCACCTCCAAATCATTGAGATGAAACCGTTTTACTCCTTCATTTTTTATCAAAAGAGTGTAAAAAAATATATCTACATCTTTGCAATACAAAGGAGAATAATTTGGTTTTGTTACTTTTTTAAAATATGTATTATTTTTATGATAATAAATTAAAAAGACCTCTGATAAAGGACTGCGTCTACATCTCCCCCGCACTCGTCCATAAATTTAGTGCGGGGCGCATCGTGTTGCTAGGTGGACGTATGTCGCGTTGCGAGAACTCCGCACTACGAAATAAAATCGTAAAATATTACTGCAAAAACAAAAAGTGTACCTACCCAAGCGGGGTTTTATGAAACTTATGCGCTGTCCATTACTCTGTGTACATAGGTACTGTTTATAAAATACCTACCTCATTCAAACGAAAGTCGTAAGTACTAGTAGTGAATGATCACAGAAGGTCCACGTCCACGAAATGATTCAGCCAATATTATAAATTTTACTTTTCGGTGCCTATAAGTAAAGTCCATTATTCTGATGCGTTGCGATTATTTGTGACATATTGTGACACAAAACTGAAAATGCTCCTAAAGTAGGTATTAATTATGATTATAGGTTACGTACTTGCTAATAATTTGTCAATTTATTGATTACCGGCGTAATTATTTTCAAATAAAAAAATCAAATCAAATCATTTATTTGCATAAAACAGGTTCAGTGGATGTTAAAAAAGGTCAAATGGTACACTGTTAATAACCATTTAAGGTGTGCAAATATAAAACAAGAATGTTAACTGTTAATTTCACTATTCAATAAAGTACGGACGCCAAGCACATCAACCTACCCGAAACTGTAAAATTTTCGCAATCAACTTTGAACCTTATGCTTTAGTGATAAAGTTGAAAATCTATTAAAGAAATCTGACAGACTGTAGTAACTTGATGTGCAGCTGGCGTCTGTACAATGTCATTGAAAATAAAATTATCGTAAATACAGATCAGTCAACAAAATAAGGAATTAAAAATAATAATGTCATACAATAGTAAAAAGTAGTAGTTCAATAGTATATATGTATATACAGGCTGGATTTTTTTAACCTCACCTAGAGGGCAAGTACTCTAACTAAACACTGGAGATAGCAAATTTTACTCAAAGGAAAATCCTTTCATTAAAAAAAAAACAAATCTGCATTCAAAGATTTTCGAAAATTCGCTTGCCGCTCTCGGGAATCGAACCGGCTAAAATCCGAAAAAATAATACCCTGTACTTTTATGGCATCAATCGATAGGGTCAATCATAAGGATCAAATCTCTCTATGGCAGATCGAAAGTCGAATACTTTTTACTCGACTTCTATCGTCGCGGGTGACATCAATCAATCAATTAAATCAGCCTATCGCAGACCGCGGGTGGCACAGACTACATAAAATTAGAAAAACAAATTGGTAGTCATGTTTTTTATTATAATTATCACTTATCATTACTAGATCCATGTGGGCTAAAGTGGGTCAATAATATTATTCAACTAATTAAATCAAATAAAAAAATCATTACCTATACGTAGTGAATCAATTAGTTCTACCAGAGAAGTTGAAGGTGATTCTGTTGATTTGGATGTGAATGTATTTTTTTTTTACAAATTATGAACCTATATTTTTGTTTTACTTGTAAATATATGTATAACTGCATTCATTTTAGGAACAAGATGATTTGGGCATTCAAAAACTACGGTCTCTATTGGATGACATGGTGACTCACAAGCATCTTGTAAGGTCTGTCGAAGAACTTGAAGATTATTCAGCTGAATTTTAGTTATAATATATTTGTTTATAAAAAATATAACAAATAATATGACATACACTAGTGATAATTATACTACCTATACCTACCTACCTACCTACCCTACCTGCCTACCTATCTACCCTACCTTCCTATCTGCCTTACCCTAACTACCTACCTACCCTACCTACCTACCTACCCTACATACCCTACATACCTACCTACCTATCTACGTACATGCCTACCTACCCTTCTTCTCTTCATAGAAACCTTCCTAAGACTTCAACGAATATTTAAAAAAAAACCGAATTGGTCCAGCCATTCTTGAGTTTTGCGCTTAGCAGCACATTTAGCCATTAATTTTAGTTAAAAAGATACATTAAGTTGTTTACCACATGGCAAGCCAGGCTGATTTATATTAAGGGTATAGCTTCTACTCACGGCCTCGAAAGCTTTTAACAATTTTATTCGTAACCATAGCCCGAAAAGTACATCCATATCAATAGATAATACCTAAATAAAACCAAAACTGGACCATTGTAAATACAGGGTGTCCCAGAACTCAACGTCAAGCCGAAACGGGGTGACAGGATTGATCATAACCATCACGAGAAAAATCTGAAAAAAAATCTATCCCATGCAGTTTGAAAATTATGGGCATTTTAAGAAAAACCTAGAATTTTGATCAAACTGTAACATTTTTCGGTTATTGTGGTTATTCTTTTTTATTTTTGTTCATTTGAACTTTGGAACTTTGGAAACGTAATCCTAAATAACATTTCTAGAATACCAATAAAAAATAATGACACAATTGCCTCAAGTTTCCGAGAATTGAGACTATTCGTTAAACTACGAATTTAAAATTTTCAAGATTCGTCGACTTTGATAGGCCCTCCTTTAAAAAAAATGTACTAGAGTGCCTTGGCAAGTGGCATTAAAAGTTGCCGCATTTAATCAGAATTCTAAAATGGTACAATACTTGTTAGTTCCATACAATAAAAAAGAGTAAAAAAATTAAAACCTCAAGTAACCCGATTTTTGCTATCTCAGTTAAAATGTTTTTGATTCGCACAAGCTCTAGGTAGGTTCTTAATTTTAAGGCAAAATGATGAGAGAGATGGATAGTGGGTATGTTTGCCATGAGTGAGCGAGACAGATAGTGACGCCACTTTTATTAAAGTGAAAAAAGTGAAAAAAAGTTAGTAAAATAATGAAAAATCTTGATCTAGTTTAATTTAGGTTTGTTGGAATAAAAGTCAGATAGAGAAATAATGAGAAATGAGAAATAGTTTTTTATTACAATAAATGTTCAAATTGTTTACCATCAGCCTCAAATTTTTTTAAATTTTTTTACTCTTTTTTATTGTATGGAACTAACAAGTATTGTACCATTTTAGAATTCTGATTAAATGCGCCAACTTTTAATGCCACTTGCCAAGGCACTCTAGTACATTTTTTTTAAAGGAGGGCCAATCAAAGTCGACGAATCTTGAAAATTTTAAATTCGTAGTTTAACGAATAGTCTCAATTCTCGGAAACTTGAGGCAATCGTGTCATTATTTTTTATTGGGATTCTAGAAATGTTATTTAGGATTACGTTTCCAAAGTTTAATTGAACAAAAATAAAAAAGAATAACCACAATAACCGAAAAATGGTACAGTTTGATCAAATTTCTAGGTTTTTCTTAAAATGCCCATAATTTTCAAACTGCATGGGATAGATTTTTTTTTATATTTTTCTCGTGATGGTTATGATTAATCCTGTCACCCCGTTTCGGCTTGACGTTGAGTTCTGGGACACCCTGTATATGTGGTACACATAATTATTTAACTTTCACGATGACTTGACCTTCTGTGATTTCGATACTCTGTGACGAGACTAGGCGAGGCAAACCGTGGTGGCGGCGCACACAACCGCACATTTTCTGTTGCATGCGGGTAGCGGAGTGGCGCGGAGAAGGGGTCGTTAGCTCCGCCCAAATGCTCAAGGTTATCGGCATTAATACAGGCCTTAAGTCGTCGATAGATTTCAATACACTCCTGCGCACGATCATTGATCGATTGCTTTGGGTCGATGCAAATTGCGTTCGTGTACCTTGTCGGGGTCATCTTGTGGCAAAGTGTGAAAGATTGTATTGTTTTAATAAACATACCTAATATTGAAATTATCAGCAAGTTGATAGCTTAATAAAAAATAAAACACGTGAACACTAACTGTTCTGTTGATTGAGATATCTACTGGATTCTGTTAGGTACCTAACAGTTTTAATCATAGCTTATCAGTAAGTTTTTTAGCTCTGACAATAAACAAAGAATTAAAAATGATCACGTAGTGAACGTAAAAAATACGTAGGTAGGTAAGTGTTTTGCGAACGTGCGGATTCGATTCGTTATATTTCTGCAGTCATAAATGATTAAAAAATGCCTCTTTTCACTAAGACTGGGCAACAATATAACGAATTGGAAAATCCATACTATCCATACTAATATTATAAATGCGAAAGTGTGTCTGTCTGTTACCTCTTGACGCTTAAACCGCTTAACCGATTTAGATGAAATTTGGTATAGAGATAGTTTGAGTCCCGGGAAAGGACATAGGGTAGTTTCTATCCCGATATTCCCACGGAATCGACACTTATGTGGGTGAAACCGCGGGCCGTTGCTAGTGATAAATAAATGCCTAGTGATTGTGAAACAAGGCAATAATAATATTTAATCGAGAACGGGCCTATCGCCATTAACCTACAATTAATACAAGAACCACAAACTATTAAAATAAAAATATAATATCCGAACCCACCAACTTTTTTTTTGTTTATATTTTTATCCTAAGCAATAAATGTACAAGAACCAAAACCACTATTACTTACAAAACTGCGGCTAAACAAGGCTACCTAACCTTTAGCGGAATACACCATTCTGTTTTCCAACTTTTGCCCAACAATTATCACACTACCAACCAACCTATTCCATCCTTTATAATGCGCCTGCCACACACTCGACGAGTGGCATGGGAAGTAACGAGGAAAGGAGGCAGAGACATAGTGTGGCAACATTACTCGTCATGCCACACGTCATGCTCCTCGTCCTACCCACTGCTCCCTATTTTGTCGGTTTTTGCGCGCGAGTCAAAGGACCGGCAATACGAGTGCGAGTGGCCGGCCACATAATCGCGCGGTCGCAGTCTGCATGGAGCGCTCGCGCAAGACGCACGCGTATGCAAAATTGGAAATTATGTCGTCGCCAAGCGTGGAATGGTCAAATGAAAAGGTGTTAATAATCCACCATCTCCGTTGGCGAGGACGACGACGACGATGTATATTTCTTTTTACTACATTAATATAATTAGCTATACTAAAAATGCATAGCGCGCACGCTGCCACCCGCCACCGTTTCAACGTCCATTGTCTCACCAAGGCAAATGACAAGTGAGGAGCGTCGCGATTAATTGCGCGAGTAGAGCAGTGTGTGGGCAGAGAGGGCAACATCGCGGCAAATCACGGCAGCGCGAGGAGCATAGCGATGAGCAGCGCAAGGAGCATAGTCTGGCAGGCGCATAACATTAGGGCCCTACTTTCAACCGTGACTTCCGAAGATGGTCGGATGGTCTTCGCGCTTTGTTGCCCCTAGAAGGTATAAAGGTATAAACAGCAGGGGGGATAATATCTCAATCACAACCTTTTACAGTAGGTACCCGACGATAAATATTGCACATCGACCTTTGGAAAGAGACAATCGGCTAATTTCGGCTTCGTAGAGCGTTATCTCTGTCGCACGAAATACAAACAGTCCGGTATCTATTAGGAGCTGTTAAAACAATTATGATTTGATTCTTTTGATAATTATTTTTATTCCTTGTATAAAATCGATAGGATCGAATAGGTCGATGTGTAATATTTATCGCCGGGTACTGTACCTGTTTATTTTGAAGAGAAAACCACAATGATCCTATGTTACAAGTGTACAAAGTACATCACCTACATTTTCGTACGTATTGGAATCAATACAATATACAATACTAGCTGCGCCCCGCGTTTTCACCCGCATAAGTGTCGATCCCGTGGGAATATCAGGATAAAAACTATCCTATGTCCTTTCCCGGGACTCGAACTATCTTTATACCAAATCTGATTTAAATCGGTTCAGCGGTTTAACCGTGAAGAGGTAACAGACAGACAGACAGACGGACAAACACACTTTCGCATTTATAATATTAGTATGGATTACTACGGATGTAAGGACGTCGATTCTTGGTTAAACCCTTATGAAAGTATGTGTCAATATAATACCTATCTACTGTTCAAGAAAAGCAGGAATTTCAAGACTATACTTACCACGGATATCGAATACCTACCTTCCTATCCTACAATGCAAAATCGCGCTCAAAATTATTTTACATTAATATCAGCCTAATGCTTTACCATTGACAAAACATGAATAAAGCATTGTTTACACTGGTGACCGCCATATATCATGCGTAGGCGCAGCGAGTCACCGTCAACATTCTAGGAACACCTCCGTAGGTGAAACATGACTTAACCACAGATTACACTGGCAGGGACAGTACTATCAACAGACAAACAACGAGGAAAATAGTACTTAACTGTTATCGTGTCGCCATCAACTGAGTAGAAATTGTAGCTGAGCAATATATCTTGAACTTATGAATTTTCTCGTCAAATAATGTAGGAATGGTTAGTGAGAAACACAAGGATAACGGTATTTAGAACCACATCTGTGATGGTCTAGCAAACTCAAACTCAAAGCATTTATTTCAATTAAACCATTTACAGGCACTTGAATTGTCAAGAAGTCGGTCAGTCAGAAAATATGAAGCTAGTTGCCCATTCCAAAGCGTAGGTACCTATGGAGAAGAACGGGCAAGAAACTACATGGACACTCTTTTAAATTATATTTTTACAAAAATATTGTTACATCATTAATGTTGAATTTATACTTATGTGTAAAAACGATGTAAAAAGACGTACGCGTTAAAAGCGTCCAGAGTACAGCAAATAGTAACAAAACAATCCAAAAATAAATTAATTAAAAATAAGCCGAGGCAGCTATGTGATGACCAGCCCCAACTGACGGCGCCCGTTCACAAACATGACGCATAGATCAGCACCATTCAGCTCAACTATTTTGAAGGGAGCTAAATGATCCAACACACACGCCACCGTCAGCGAGACATTTGTGTGAGCAATGACATACTATCAGCCGCCAGGGCTCATTCAAGTCAATGAAAGACATATTACCCGGTAAATGGTAGCTCTATAGTACATACATTGAACTCACATCTGTGCTAGCAAGCTGGTCAGACGCAATCAAGAAGACTGTCGGAAGCAGCATCTTCCCAGTGACCGACTCTACGGAAGACAGCAGCATGGAGACGCGACATGTACGATTGTACGTGTAATGGCCGCGATCTTCAGTCAGCAGTAAGGTAATGATGAAGAAAAAGTAGATCTAGTCTTCTTGAAAAAGGGTCCAAAAACTCACACATAGTCACTAGGCGAATCAAACTACTATATTAACCATGTCAGCAATATACTCGTATTATGTTGCTTCTTACGTAGGCGTCTACATGTCTGTCCTTACATAGGACACCTTCTGTTCTTTTAAATAATTATAATGAATCACAATGATGAGAGCTACAAAGTGATACATCATGATTCAGTCAGTTTTGTCACGCTTTTGAAGTAACATCACGTTTTCTTGTTTCATTGTAAACTTGAGATGTGTCAGGGCAACCTTTAGTTCACCACGAAGGTTAGGTAGTCGACAGGCCATAATGTAGGTACCGTATTTGAGCGAGCCCGAGTTACGCGAGGCTTTATAAATACATACTTTTTTTTTAAACGACTTCAAAAAAAGAAAGAGGTTCTCAATTCGATTGTTTTTTTTTTTTTGTTACCTCAGAACTCCGTTGTTTATAACCCTTTTAATTTCGGAAGTCGGAGGCAAGAAACGAAAATACAAAACCAAAGACTTTCGAAAACAAACATATTTTTCACTTTGTGTGGTTTTTTTTTGTGAAAAAGTTTTTTTAAGGATTAAATTAACTTAAATTCTTTAAAAATTAGAGATCGAAAAAGTAAAAAAATAAGTTCTATATGATCCTAATTTTCAAGTAAACCGATCTTAGTATAGTTTTACCTTTGTATGAGGTTACAAACATTTTATGCAACTTAATTGATAAAAACCTCCCACGGTTTTAAACAAAAAATTGAACGGCTCTACCACCTGTTACAATTTATCCTCGTTACAAAACATTGTGCATTAGAACTTGAAATTAAGAACACTGCATCGCAAGCGCTTAAAACTATTCACCCATTTTTCTTCACAGAAGGTATGGATGATCTAAATAATACCTAATAAACAGTAATAATCATCATCAAACAGCTAATTTTCCGAACCGAACCAAATAAAGTGTGCACCGTAGTTGGCGGTGAATGGGTGGTGACGTCACATTGATGCCCACGCGCACGCCTGCCATATGGTCGCTGCCTTAATTGTAGCGGCCGGCTGTTCGATATTTAAAGTTTTGATACTACAGTTGTAGAATTGGAGTATCTACTAGAAAACTGTGTGGAAAAAGATTGCTTTGCTATGTTTGGCTTCTAAGTTCTATTTACTAAAAAAATTTAAGAAACAGAAGCCTTTTATGCTCCTGCGCTGCGCATAGGTAAGTAGGTACGCGAATCACTATCACTACATAGTATAAAACAAAGTCGCTTTCTCTGTCCCTATGTCCCCATGTCCCTTTGTATGCTTAAATCTTTGAAACTACGCAACGGATTTTGATGCGGTTTTTTTTAATAGATAGAGTGATTCAAGAGGAAGGTTTATATGTATAATAATAATAATGTTTCCGTGCGAAGCCGGGGCGGGTCGCTAGTTTTATACTAGGTATATAAAGCTCGATTACCACTCACTGACTCACTGACATAATTGTTCTCCCACATGGTGAAGGGGGAGGTGGGTATATTTTTACAGATTCGTATAAAAGTAACTCTCACGAGTATGGGAAAAATCCCAAACCTCCCCTTTTCCACCCCACTCTCCCCCCTCCCTATCGTATCTCGGAAACTAAGAGTCCCGTGTTTTGTTGTTTTACGGATTCGTATTATAGAGGAGGCTAGGAAAAGTAAAATCCATTTTTCAAAGTTGCCCCCTTGCCCCCCTTCTCCCCCCCCTCTAGGTAGATCTCGGAAGTTAAGAGACTTGGAACATTTTTTTTTTCAGATTCATATCAAGGGGCCCAGAGTTGGTCAAAATCATTTTTCAAAACTCCCCCCTCTCCCCCCCTTCGCCCCTCCCCCATCGTATCTCGGAAATTAAGAGTCCCGTATTTTGTTGTTTTACGGATTCGTATAGAGGAGGCTCGGAAAAGTAAAAACCATTTTTCAAAGTTGCCCCCTTGCCCCCTTCTCCCCCCCCCCTCTAGGTAGATCTCGGAAATTAAGAGACTTGGAACATTTTTTTTTTTTCAGATTCATATCAAGGGGCCCAGAGTTGGTCAAAATCATTTTTCAAAACTCCCCCCTCTCCCCCCCTTCACCCCTCCCCCCATCGTAAGAAATACTCCTCAAAAACACGACCCCGCGAGCTGCTTGCAGCTCGCGCAACGCCCAAATACTTTTTACAAGGGTAAGAAATACTCCTCAAAAACACGACCCCGCGAGCTGCTTGCAGCTCGCGCAACGCCCAAATACTAGTACTGATATAAAAGTGATTCCAAAAAGCAGACTTCAATTGACTCTTTAGAAGATTTATGAGCATTTAAAACTTTATTTAAATTACAGTAAACATGTTTATGTTTGATATTGTAGACTTGACGTGATCTGTTTCTTATGATGTTTGTTTTTAGGGTTCCGTACCCAAAGGGTAAAATACTCTATTACTAAGACTCCACTGTCCGTCTGTCCGTCTGTCGCCAGGCTGTATCTCATGAACCGTGATAGCTAGACAGTTGAAATTTTCACAGATGATGTATTTCTGTTGCCGCTATAACAACAAATACTTAAAACAGAATAAAATAAATGTTTAAGGGAGCCCTTAAATATTTATTTTATTCCATACAACAAAAGTGTTTTTTTCGGCGTTTTTGCCTTGTGGTACGGACCCTTCGTGTGCGAGTCCGACTCGCACTTGGCCAGTTTTTATTTTTTAATTGAATTGATAGGCTTCAGTTTAATGTTTCTTAGGATTCAGTGAACACAATACATGCTACCTTTTTGAAGAAACGTCAAGTTCGTGAACAGGCGCCGTCGGTTGAGACTGGTCATCTCTTAACTGCCAGGGCTTATTTTAAATCTTATACATATTTTGAATTGTTTCAAACAAGACAAAAAGCAACAAGAATAATGTACCTACCCAGGATTTTGTAATATCTTGATTTAAAAGAGTGTCCTTAGAGTTTCTTTCCCGTTCCCATAGAGATCTTATTGGAGCGTTCTATGTAAATGAAAACAATATAAGTCAATCTGTCAAATGTCAAGTTTATGTCATTTGAGTTTGAAGTTTGAGACAAAACTATCTCTCTCTCTCTGCTAATGGCTGTCGATGTGAAACCTTACATAGGTTCTGACTCTCTGAGATTACAATCATATTAATCAAAGTTTGAGTTTACTTTTCGCCATCTCAGATTTTATTTGGTCTGAGTTCGCCATTAAACATCAGATCTACATTTTGGAACGGGCAACTAGCTTCAACTTTCTGACTAACAGACCGACTATTTGACAGTTAAAAAGTGCCTGTAAATAAATGGTTTAATTGAAATAAATGCTTTGATTTTGAGTTTGAGTTTGAAGTTTCGCCGTGATTTTTTCATGGGTGTTTTATGGATCTAGCCATATTTATTGCACAGGTAGTAGTAGGTACGTAAGTTATGCTTAATTTAGGTACAGATGCCAGCACATCAAGTTACTACAATCTGTCAAATTACTTTAATAGATTTTCAACTTTATCTCTAAAGCATAAGGTTCAAAGTTGATTAGGAAAATTTGACAGTTTCGGGTAGCTTGATGTGCTGGCGTCTGTACGTTTTATAACCAACCAAGTGACAACAACCAATTTCTTCCTAATCGACTAGGAACGTGAACGAAATTTCCATATTAGCCTATATTTTGTGGTATTTAGTGGTTATAATATGTCATAGTTAATACTTTAATAAGCTTTTATATTGTAGAAACTGTACTTACCAAAAATTTGGTACCTGTGAGGAAATCTGCATATTTTAACACATATTAATAACATGAATTTTATGAGTTTATGTCATTGGTTGATGTATATTTTGTGGTAATATAATAATATGATAAGTACTGACATTATACGTATAATATAATAATAATTTTTCCTCAAATACAAGCAAAAAGGAAATGTTTACCATGTAAAGGGTTCACCACTGTATGTGCCTAACAGTACATACTTACCTCCGTAATATAGGCACCCACCCATCGATTGATGCATCACTGCAAAAAAACCCAAACTGCTCGCGTGACCACGGGCAGTTGGCAAAATGACTACAATTACAACACACGTACTCGTAGGTACCTACATAATTTCACTTACTTCATTCGTCATAAAAGTATGAATGAATACTTTCTGTTACTGTAATCGGTACTATGTATGTACAGACGCGACGCCAGCACATCAAGCTACCCGAAACTGTCAAATTTTCCCAATCAACTTCGAACTTTATGCTTTAGCGATAAAGTTGAAAATCTATTAAAGAAATTTGACAGATTGTAGTAGCTTGATGTGCTGGCGTCTGTACTATCAGCCCATAACCTAAACCGCGGTCACTGTCGGACTGCATAGAAAAGAAAGAGAAGCGCGATGACACAAAGCTGGTAATTTATAGCAAAATATGAAGCAATTAACTATTTACAAAAAATCTGTTGTTTGGATTAAACAATTAAAACACTAGTCCTTTAGTATGTTGCTTATAGAATAATCTGACAAGAAATTAGAATGATTGTATGTATATAGGTACCTATATTATTATATTTTGCGTTTATGTCCTGCCCTTAAATGGGTTGGTTTAATAGGTTGTTCGGGAGACATACTAGTTAAATCATTTTATTCGCAATTGCTATTGAGTTTATATTGGCAGCCCAACAATATTTATGTATTATAATAAATTATAATTTATTGAACCAATGTTACAATTATACTTAACGTCGGTCTGTAACTGATCTTTACGGCGCCGGCGCCGGCGGTAAGTTGTTATCACATATACCTATCTATAATGAAATAATCTCTCCCCGCTATTTTAGTCTTCTATCCAAAGTTTTAAGTTTAAATAAATTGGTAGATACTAAAAAAGTTTTAAAAAAGAATAGTCAACATAATCAACCAAAAGTAATTTAAAGGACAAAGGTTGTCACCATTTTCTAACAAGGTTCTCATTTTAAAGCTGTTGCCAGACCATAGATCTTTAACTCTTTATTGGTTTGTGCTTATCGAATATCTCACTGATTCAAAGTGACGATGCATTCCAATGCCTTATCCAACTATATCAGCGGCAGATCATCTCTCATTCACAAGCATGTCCGATGCTTGGTCTCCCGCGGCGCCCTGCCCCGGATACCGCTAGTCGAAAACATTGCTGCAGGACCGACGCGACGTGATACACGACCGGCTCATCTTACCATCAATCATCATCCTAGCCCATTTCCAAGCCTGTTGGGGTCAGCTTCCAGTCTAACCAGATGCAGTTGACCATTAATCTTTTTTATAGACTGACAAACTGCAAACTAACCATTGTTTCCGAAGCTACTCGCACTAATGTCTAAACTTACAGTTGATAAGCGATTACGATTTTGACGGCCACGGATGTGTATCCGTGGCATGGCCACTGTCGTCGGCTCTCGCATAGGGAAGCTTTGTCTGAAGTTAACTGCGAGCAGTGGCGGCCCAGTGGAAACGCTCGCGACATATCGAGCCGCAGGACGTAGTGAACTAGGCAGGCGCTTTACTTTGTATACATCATTTCATCACCACTGCTCTCAAAACGGTGAAGAAAAGAAGGATAATATCGTAAGGAAACTGGTAGGTATATGGTGTACATAATAAAGAGTATTCTATTATATTCTATTCTATGTCCTAGAATCAAAAATTCGAAGACATGTGACATCTTTCAAGCCGCACTGCATGGGCCCGCGTGGTGGGATACGGCGCACTCTCTCTCGCGAGGAGGCCTGTGTCCCAACAGTGGGAAAATTATAGGTTGGTTGATTATACTAGGTAACTATTTACTGAAAGAAGGTAACATTTACAAAGATACGTGTGACTTACAATGCAATGTAGGCCCTTATACAGACAAATCTCTTCTTTAGATCTATACCGACTAGTTCAATTGGATAAATAGAAAACACACTCACAAACCCAATGTTATTAATTTTGATAATCCAACAATATTCATTGCGTTATTTACCTTGTCGAGCGGAAGGAATTTCAAACAAACGAAGCAATGGATTAAGAATTACCTTTAAAATCCGTAAAATTGTGATAGAAAGTGTGTGTTACGCAATTTGGGTGCAGGCGCAGTAAGGTCTTCAGGATCTACAGGTAAGTAGGTACCGTCAACCATCAAAAATTGTACAAAGAACTACATATGTCAAAATTATCTTAGCTACTCACATAAACTCCTAATTACGTACCAAACATATAAATAAACTACTAACAACAGCCCTTAAACCTAAACTTTACATAACACTAATGCTGTTTATAAATATTTACCGATATATATGGTATGTACAGATATAGATTAGTAATTAAACTAATTAATATTCAAGACCCGGCGGGCGACCCAATTCAATTAAAAGATTAATGTGTAGATCACATTATCTATTTGACTTCACTTGTCCTAGTTTAGTGCATACTAATTACTTCACCTGTCGCTGTTTGACTAATCCCTTTGCTTCTGGGTAAATTGATGAATTAAATGTTATCATTCGGAAAGGGCATTGTCCATTTTCTATAGGACTTTGGCCACTCGTCAACAAACAGTTCAGCTAATAGTATGTGATTGATTTAATAGCTCATATCAGTAAGAATGAGTCTATAAACCTAGTTTTGTATCAAGATGTAAGATACTTTTTTAACATTTCATTGATCCGTATCCGATTCCGTAGGTGTGCCAGGTTCAACGTAAATACAAGGTTCGGGGTCCATAGAAGTGCGAGGGTCGTCAAGAAGGGAAGAATTGGAATCCATTTTAACAAAAAACCAAAGTAGTCGTTAAAAAACTCACAAAAACAACACTCACGATGCAAAGAAACAAAGCGAATGTTAAACTGTCATTTTGACAAATTGACACAATATTTTTAAGCACCGTGTTGCCATAAAAAAAAAGCAATTCTATATCGATCCATTCGAAATCGATCAAAATGTTATAAGTTCTCCAGAAATAATGTATAAAACGTCAGTTTATAATTTTTTATGTCCTAAATCGTTTATTAGCATTTTTACTTATGTAATTTAACGAAAACTATGTTAAATACAGTGGAGAGATTGCATTGTATTTTAAATCGATTTTAATTTGTTGTTTTAACGAATTTTGGTTTGGCAACACCGAAACCAAATCCAAAGTCGGAACCGTGCGTTTCACGAAAGAATTCCCTTCGCCGTAATGTTGGCACCATTGCTTTTCATTGAAGGTAAAACAATTATTCAATGAAAAGCAATGGTTCCAACATTACGGCGAAGGTAATTCTTTCGTGAAACGAATTTTAGATCAAATCAGATACTAAAAAAAAAAGATTTTTTACAGTGCTAATTGATACAAAGTTATTTCATGAGATAATTACTAAAATATAATTTAAAATAATGGTAAATTACTTTTTTGCATAGCATCGTGTTTAAAAATGGCCAAGTTTAGACAATGCCCTTTGCATTAATAAACTAAGCTAGCATAACGTAATGTGCTCGAGTTTTAATATTACCTACTGAATTGAATACACACGGCTTTAGCACGAATTAACTCGCTCGAAACGGGCGAATCGCAATTTTTATTTATATTTGTTCTTTAAGTGACTCGCACGAAAACAATTTACTTGTGGGCGAGTCGACAACTGCAGAAATATGTATTAGACAATTAGCACATTATAAATTTTTCTGCAATAAACTATAGAAAAAAACCGGGAAAGAGCGAGTCGGTCTCGCGCACCGAGGGTTCCGTAACATCATATGTTTTTAAATTTCTCATCGGCGAAGCCAATATTCGTCAGAGAATTTTAACACTGCACTGCGGTGTAGAATATTGCGGTTTTATGCCATCTCTTGACCGATAGTGGAACTAACGTAACTTTTGTTGATGATTTCTGAAAAAGTGTGCTATTTAGAGACTTCGTTTTATTTTTCCTGTTATCTTTATACAGCGTGGCGGTACAATGGTGACATTAATTGAACACACATATACGTTTTCACATTTTCGTTTCATGAAGAAATTATGTTTCCATTAAACGTTATTATTTGCGGATTTATTTAAAGTTTTCTAAAATAGCATTTTGGAGCAACCTGTACTTAAAGAACTGTCGCGCAGCGGTCATTTGCCGGGTCACGGATCATAACATCGCATCAATGAAATTAAAATATTTATTTTAATTTCATTGATGCGATGTTATGATCCGTATTATGATAGTATTGTTTATTTAAACAATACTTTAAAGTAACGTGATATCCCTTTGTCGGCGAGCGGGCGGCGCAGGCGACGAGTGCCCTCCCCACCCCGTCGCGTCGCAGCGAAATCCAATTTTTTTTTTGCATTTCTAGTGCTAGCCTAACTCGTGCCCTTGACACACTTCTTCACAGTAGTGCACATAATTACGTCGACTAATTTTGTGAATGTTTCCGCGAAAAAGACGCTTACCTATGGTTTTATTTATTTATTTTTGTGTAATGAACTAATGAGTAATTAGATTATGGTACTGCGATAAAGACGCTTTGTTTTGTTTTCGTTTTCTAATTTAGTAGGTACGTTGACATCTCTTGCGATACGGGCGCTTTTATTTGTGTTATTAGTGCTTGTGTAAACTTGTGATCGTGATGGCAAATACACATCCGAACTACACAGCAGTTGAATATGCGGACATGATCCTAATTTACGAAGAATGTCGTCAAAATGCCGCTCTTGCCATAAGGACATATCGCGAGAGATATGGCGGTTCAAGACAATGCCTTTCTAATCCTCGCACTATTGTAGGAGCTCTTCAGCGCATCCGCGAAAACCGGCCAGTGGATCCTAGGTCTCAACGCCCTGATCGACCACCTAAACGACAAAACCCAAACCAGTTAACTGAAAATGTGCTACAATATTTCCAAAACCAACCCAAAACTAGCCTCCGCCAGAGCGCTAGGCATTTTCAAGTTCATCACAGTACCGTCCATACGATATTAAAGCGCGAAAAGTGGCAGCGCGTGAAGCGACGCGTTGCCGCTCCGAGTTAACGTAAGCCAGCGTAACGTAGGTAAGTAATTTCATGAATGATTTTTTGCAAGGGTGATCCCAATTTTAGTTACATTTTTATCATTTAGTTTGCTTGAAAAGTTTTTTTTTCAATTTACGAGTTTTTTTAACCTACTAAAATTAATATGATTAAAGGACACTAGCCCTACACGTGTGTTAAATTAATGTCACCATTGTAACGCCACGCTGTATAAACTTCTATCACGTAGAATAATTTCAGATTCTTCTTTTTGCAAACATCGGAGATAAGGGCGGTATTATTTTTACACTTTTGATTAAAAGTCGAAAATTACGCGGACTAAAAAAAAAGAAAAAAATTGAGAATATGCAAACTGCGCTCTTTTATATGATACCCCATATGCCCTAGTAGCTCCACTTTGAATTTTTCAGACCCCCTTTCAGTCCCTGTTGCAAAATATATATTATATGTATATATATTTATTTCTTTCTAATTTGCAAAATAGTTGGGCAAACGTCATTTAAAACTATTCCTAATTTCAAGTTGATAGCATTAATAGTTTTTGAGATATCCAGCTGTGACAGACAGACAGTCTCACCATGATTGTTCCACTAGCGCACAGAAATGGAGTTAAATATTATAAAACGTTTTTTTTTAAGTTCATTGCATAAAATTTGGATTTGTCGACTTGACCACAAATAAATTAACTAATATCATTTAAAAGTGACGATCCGCCCGTTTCGGGCGAGTAAATTCGTGCGAATTGGCTAATAAGTCAAATACATTGCAAATATATTCATTTTCATATATTTATTTGCATTCCTTATTATTGTAGAGGATGTTACAATATCATAATACGTACAATACTTTTTCAGATCCCTTTAGTGAGTAGGTAAGTATCTCCCCCGTTCGTTTTGAAAATTCTTTATGTTCGCAATTGCAGATTGTCCACATTCTATAGGTAATCTTTTTTTGTCACTACTGAAACTATCGACTATAATATAACTATCTCAAACAGGAATGCGCATCCCGTACAGTTAAAAGATTCTGCTAACTAATTCAATTAACAGTCTATTAATTCACCAAACAATAGATTTGCCTAAACACCCCTGTCGTATAATAATCGCATTCACAAGCATTAAAGCCTACTGATTGCATTTAAATAACAATTACGTTTTAATGTGACGTCGTTTCCGGCTAATGGCGCGGCATCCGGCGCGGGTGCTTACACGCATACAAAGCCTGCACTTGGTGCGCGGGCGCCACATCTGGACAGTCCCTGGCTACTCGGTGACCATTGTATCCGGTCCCTTGTTTTAGGGTAAGGATGTCAAATGGTCTGGTCGGAAGTAATCAAGTATTGTTGAAGGAAAAGATTTGATTTTATTGTATAAGTTATATTTGTTTGTTAAGCTTTCACGCTAAAACGGCTGAACGAATTTGGATGAAATTTGGCGAATGGGTAGGCCTTAGGACATAGGATACGTTTACTACCCGATATTCCCACAGGATCGAAAGTTATGCGGGTGAAATCGTGGGTCTCAGCTACTATCGAATAAGTTATTACACTCCGAGAACGATCTTGTTATAGAAAATCTAGGTCTGTTTCATTTCTCGACTGCTGTATTGGTCTATTGTTAGGGTTTTTTTAAATCCTGTTATCTTTAATTACTTAATTAATGCCCAATAGGAACTGACCATTAAAGTTGGTAATATCAGTATCGTTGTCAAAATGTTATCCTTTTAGGATTCTGCCAAGGTGGCCTTTTTAGACCCCCTGTTGTCAAAACTTATCATTTCACCTAACAGCATTTTTTAATTTCCTATAAGTACTTCGATCTTTGATGATCGATCGAATCGTGGGTCGTGAATGTTTTAAGATTCTGTGAGATTAATGGATACTATGGATAGTTATGTAAAAAGTTGTACTTCTATATTGATTGCTTATTATCTTTACATTGTTTATAACTTTGTCAAATTTGTTCATTTCTATTTTTTTTATTAATTTTACTATACAGACGCCAGCACATCAAGCTACTACAATCTGTCAAATTTCTTTAATAGATTTTCAACTTAATCGCTAAAGCATAAAGTTCAAAGTTGATTGGGAAAATTTAACAGTTTCAAGTAGCTTGATGTGCTGGCGCCTGTACCTACAACACCTTTTTTATGTTTTTTTATTTGAAATGGTTTAGCTGTTGACTCTAGTCTAGGTCAGAGGTGACAGAGACAAAGTCGACGATGGAGTCAGCTTACCCAGAAGAAGCTTGTTCATTACCTATATTATTATTATTATATTATTTATTTATTATTTACGCCTTACATTTATTTAAATTTGTAATGTTGTACACGTACCTATATTTTAAATACAGTGTCTGTATGTGTAGTGTGTGTGTGTGTGTATATTTTTTCATAGATAAATATAGTGTAGCCTTGTAATCAACAGAGTTGTAGATCAGATAACAGACAGCTTCGATCTTCGATCAACAACATACAAACACCTATGTCTGTATGTTGTTGATCGAAGATCGAAGCTGTCATCAATTTGTTATTGCATAGTGGCAACCCTGTCAATGTCGCCCGTTCATTGAACGTTAGTTTACGATACTTCCACACGATGTGGATGTGAGTAAACTTTCCTTCGGTAGTAAATTATGTTTTATTGGTGTTCCGTTGTACCTATTGTTTGATTACGATTTGTTATGAAACACCTATTAAAGAGAATCATTGTACTCTGGAATTTATGTTGTAGAAGAGCTTTGAACTTTAAAGATTAGATAAAAAGGGTATTACAATAATAGATATTTAGTACTTAGTCAGAAGTAAAAATGCTCCTTCAAACAGGCGCGACGGGTCAGCGGGATTGTCCGAAAGGGTTACCGCTGGCCCGGAACATAAAGGGCTAAGGAAGGAACACGGGTGGGTTTTAGTCAGTAAAAGTCTGACACTCCCTTCCGCTCCACCCAGAGCGGGAGGGGTCATTTGATGATTTCCCATCCTCAAAAAAAAAAAACAGGCGCGACACGACACACGACACAAAGGCACCGCAAGTCGCGCAACGATCGGTGCCTTTGTGTCGCACGCGATTATATCGCCTATCGCGCCTGTTTGTAGGACCCTAAAGAAACAGTCATGCAGTTGATAGGCCTGGATTTTCCCATAACCAGTGCTCTAATTGAGTAGCACACGAGGGTTTTAAAATAAATTCCGAATCCATTGCTTCATACGTTTGAAAAATTCGTCTGCTCAACAACGTAAATAACTCAATAACCGTGGCTGAACTGTAAAAATGAAAGACATTGACATCGCCATTGTATGTGTGACGTACTTACCCCACAGATAATCTTTGCTTAAGCCGAGATTTTTTATACTCAGCCTCAGCAAGAAACATACCGGTCAAAGTCATAACCCTCCTTTTTGCTTCGCTGTAGTCGGGTAAAAAATAATAGCTAAAATTATGTAAGTACATACATAATTATGTCATTCAACTATGATGACAAAAAAAATAAAAAAGTAAAATCTTAATCTGGCAATGCTTCCATAAATTAGGTTAGCATTATAATTATGTCTTCTTCTCCAATCAAATGACCATTATACTATATACATACCTACAAATGAGCAAAAAAACAACTGCCGATCACCCCTGTCACCCATTCATAATTCTAACGAAATCGTACTTTACCGTAAATAGTAAAACGTGCGCACGTCAACTTCCTTATGCACACTCATTCAAACAATCGTATAAACATGACGCCGTGACGTCCACCTTGACTCATGGCGATGACATAACTCCACCTCGTCATAAATATCGTTGCTAATCTCTATTTAAAGAATCTTATGATTTTGATATTGAAAACAGGATAATGAATTAGTGGAAACGTATACAGCCGCCTAGTAATCAGGCCTATAAACTCACAACATTCAGAAATTATCAATCCATTACCAGTTGTAAATGTTTTTCAGCTCCATTTTATAAGAAACTGCGCCCCACGGTTTCACCCGCATAAGTATCGATCCCGTGGGAATATCAGGGTAAAAACTATCCTATGACCCCGGGACTCAAACTATCTCTATACCAAATTTCATCTAAATCTGTTCAGCGGTTTAAGTGTGAAGAGGTACACGCAGACACACTTTCGCATTTAGATTCCCAGCATGTCCCAATTGGGCGCCATTACACTTAAGTTCCAAATAACCAACCAACCACGGAATAATCAGTTAGCCATAACAAAGGTTGTGTTCCAACGCAAGCATCGCTTCCGCAACCTTTAAGTTCAGTAGGTGTTCCGCTATTACACCATATAGGCGTCTGAGTGTGCACTAATGAATAGTTAATTTGATAGCCCTTTTGTATGACTAATGGAACATTATATGTAATTCTTGCGCTTACGCAGAACTACTTGGCTGGCCAAGAGACAGTCATTCAAAGCCATTTGCAATAAGTACATGATCAAATAATGTTTACTAGAAGTTAGAAAGGAAACGGAAATGTAGGTAATTCACACGTCGATTAGGTGTAGAGTGCTTATGTTAGGGTGTCAGCAACACTCTGAAGTAGCACGTTTGTGCTAATTAATAAATATATTGAGTTACTTGGTCTACCTACTACTGTATTGGCCATTTTTTGTTTCTTGCTTGGTCTTCCTATTATTTTTGCAAGCAGATTATCAGCAAACAAGACCTAAACACTTCCGCCAATGACAAGATTCTCGTTCTACTCTACTGCCATTTGATTTCCAAGACCTTTAATAGTGAATAGCAATTTCTGCAGTCAAAACAATTTAATCATTATGCAAACAATATGTTAAAACTGTATATTCTAAAGTCATTTAAATAAGAAAGTTTGATCTCATAACAAAATACGTTATAAACAAAGGGCGCAAGCGCAACCATAACAGGTGAAAGTAAAAAAATAAGAGCACTATTTCACCACATTTAATCAGCTTATTGATTATACTCATGCCATATCGGTAGTGAGAGGCTGCAGGACTACTGACATTTGGTACAAACTGATAAAAGTAATTAATAATTACAACCCATGCTCTTATTTGAGACAAGACGATTATTAAAACGATATTGGCGCATTATCGCACGAATGAAAACGACAGTTTTGCGGAGGGTAGTAATTATTTTGTCCGGCGAGCTTTTTACAAGATAAATTGGCGGTGACGTGATTACAGTGTCGGAAGAAATACTCTTTGTAAAATAAACTTTCATTTAAGTACGGACTTTTTTTTAAACCTGATTAAGTAATGTAGGAGATTTTGTTAATTTAAAAAAAAATCCCATATTGTTTTGCTGTTTCTAATCCAAAAGAGGATGTAGTGTTTTGTAATAATATTTAAGAATATAATTTAACTGTCTCCCATGAGTCTACACCTGATAAAGATCCCGAGATTAACCAAATAACCACCTATTAAATTAACCGATCCCACACAGCGGATCACCTTGTATCGAAAGCGATACACTCGCGGTGCGCCCGCGCCGCCGCCGTACTGTGTCAAGGAGAACGATACATTTACTTGGAATTCAGTCATCAGCACATGTTTAAGGGAAAACATTGTTTTGATTGCGACATTGACCTCTTTTTTGTGACATCATCTAGACAGACTCCTAGTAAAGGTATTTTTATGAATTTATTGAGTTAAGCAGAAAATAAAACAAGGTCATATTAAATTGTATGTAGATATTAATGTAGGTACTGGCAAACTAATAAATTCTGAACATATCTAAAACTAAATTTAAAAAAACGCGAGCTATTTTAGAATAGGTACCTATACCTACCTATAGATACCTACTCCATAAGCAAAATGCTGATGCCGCTTATCGTAAAAATGGAAGCAACAAGAATGGAGAAAAAAGTACCTATAAATCGTCAACTGTGTTATACAACTTCCTTTTAGTCTTGATATGAATGACCAAACTGTTAACAAGTTCAACGCACATGACCATCAAGTTCAAAGCCAGACCTATTAATTTAGCAGACTGGCAATTAGTTTTTAAGTGATAATTTGCACTCGCACCAACGGAAAGGCTATTAATTTCATATTATTACAAAGTTACTGCTTCCAAAAATTCATCCAAAAATTAATGTATACTAATATGTATTATAAATGCGAAAGTAACCCTGTCTATCTGTCTATTACTATTACAAATTTCGACATAGGATACTTGTTATTCCAGCAGCACATTCTTTTGGGTAAATTTCCAACCTCAAAGCTAGTTATCTCGAAAAAATTATGGACCTACTGAGAGGACATCGCACTATTACACATTTCAATGCAAAAATAAATAGAAAACTAGATTCTCTCGTAGGTATATCTGTGCCACAAGATATAAATAAATATGTACACAAGATTCATTCTGAAATGATAAAGACCTAAATATATACCTGAGGCTTCTATTTCGGAACAGTTGGCAAGCGCGAACACATTATACACCAATTTGTACGTCATTAGAAAAAAACACAAAGTCGCCGAAAACACTATGAGAGGAAGTCTTCTCTTTTTCTATGTTATGTTAATAGTAATGTTGTTTATTTATCTTAACGCTGACTCCCTTCTAGGGTGGACAAAAATATCGGATGTCTTTTTTTAAGACTGTCGGTAGATTGTTTTGGCTCGAAGTGTAGGTAAATATTTTATGTTCTTCAATGACTTCTACATAACAATCGCTTTATTATTTCCTTTTAAATTACTTGGATTGGACATACGTTAAAGGAGACCTCGTACAATTTAGTCAACTCAACCTTATGAAGCTATCAATTAAAGGCAAAGAACAAATTAACGACCCTTCCTATGTATAAAAATAACTCTACTATCTAAGTATTTGATCAAAATAAAAAATCCTTTAGGTATTCAAATAAGGCTGAAGATGAGAATGATGAATATTGATGATTTATGAATAAAATTCTCAAAAATTAACCTGTTAGTAAATTCTAAGTAAATTAAAATTATTCCTATAAAAATTCTGACGTTTTCCAAAATATACAAAAGCGAGACGTTAGAATGGTTAGAACATTTGCGGCACAAAGTAAACTCAGACGCTCTGAGGTCGTCTGCAGGCGCCATATTTGTAATGAGGTCACGGATACTGCGCCGACGCACCGATGAGAGACGATGACCGTTCATCTTCTTTTGAGAAATGTATCGGTTGCATTTTTTTTAGATTTTTTGTTTTTGGAAGGATTACTTTGTGATGAGTAGGTACCTACTGAAGACTGTAAATGAATGAAGTGTAGTAGTAGACTTTCATTTTCTTGACTGCCTAACTAAACAATTGACTAACGGAACTCTATGCATATCTGGCCTACAGTACATAATTCTTTATTTATCCCCCATGGATCCCATGGGAATATCGGGATAAAAACTATCCTATGTCCTTTCCCGGGACTCAAACTATCTTTATACCAAATTTCATTTAATCGGTTCACCAGTTTAAGGGCCTTACTCTCGTTTAGTACCGTAACTCGGTCACTTTATGAAGCTTATAACTCATTAACGGTTTGGTTAGAAGGTCTGTAAAAAATATATGTTTGCTATAGATTCATGTACAGCATTTTTGAAACAGGGTTTTTTCATAAGGCTAATACTTTTGCCTTAAAAAAATATTTACCAAAACGCTATTTTCGCTAACATTTGCTTATAACTTCTAAACGGCTTTGATGTTTGGAAATATTTTTACACTGAAAAATTGGTGGTTAGAGGTACTACATATTTGAAATAGCGTTTTTAAATCAATCAACAGTTGCAAAGACAATGCCCCATTTTGAGATATAGGTTCAGAGGTGCTCTGCGCGGGCGCGGGCGGCAGTCGTGCGTTAGCACTGAGACGGGGTGGCTGTGTCGCTCGCTGCTCCGCCCGGCTATCGATCGACTACGCGCGTTTGGCTGTGTTAGTGCAAATATTTATGAACGAATTGTATCAGTATGCGTTTATAGATTAGCTCGCTGCAGAGGGCCCATTTCTATTGTCCGCATGGACGCTTTATTAGTGGTGCCATTTCTAAATACTGTTTTTTTTTATATTGTTTATTTTGTAAATATGTATAAGATAATTTGTAAATAAATAAAAATGCCAAAGCAAAGCAAGTCAAGAAAAATACGTTTTCTCTACGACGACGCACCGTTTTATAGATATTAGCGAAAAACTCAAAAGTGGGAATTTTTATACCCCCCACTCCGGCTCACCTCCTAGACGCGGGGACTTTTAGTATGTTTACTCCCTAAGCACTCTGAGCAACTTTCTGAAGAAATCGCTCAGGGCCCAGCTCACGCACTCTACACCTCTTTTTGGTTTATTCGTTGAGTGGACTAATAAGTATCTATCTATCTATACTTAATCTTATAAATAAAAATCTTTAAAACTTTATCTAATAAATAAAATTGGAGTGTCTGTTTGTAATATTAAAACAACCGCTTCAGGCCATTTTATTTTGACTGTTTAGAAAATAACTACATACTTACTCACAATAAAAAAAAAAATGTTTTCAAATACCTTAATTTTTAAAAATTGAGCATTCTTAGTTGTCAATCTACGAGTAGGTATTTGCATTCCTGAGTTTATTGATTACTACCTTCTCATATTCTTGTGCGGATTTATTTCTGTGACTGGGACTTTCACTAGCAGATAGGTGAATAAGGAGTAACTTAGGCTACTTTTATTTTAGAAAAAAAAAAGAAAATAGGTTCCTTCCCACGAAAAAAAATTAAAACCTATGAAATGAAATATTGAATAATATCCGATTCAAATAGGGAGGTTGTATACTACGTTTATTTAGGTACTTAACCAAATGTAAATAAATCATATAATAAAGAAACGGAGTATAGTTTTTTTTTATTTTTTATAAGTGGATCCTATACGTGAAGATTCCTTAATTTCCAATGAAATTGATTGGATAAATAATAAAATAATATAGTGTTTTTGTTTTAGCCCAAGGAAATCGTTCACCAAATATTGTCTATAAAAATGCTAATACGAAAAACTGAAAATAAATAATAATTAAACTAAAATGCAAAAACGATCAAAAAGAACTAAATGGAGAAATATTAGAAGAATTTCAATAAAATTAGCATAGGTATGTCTTTACGTGGCGGTGAATAGACGACTTTTATGTATTTGAGGGGGTGAAGCAGATGAAGTGGGATATGAAATTGTCCCCGCCTTCGGCGGGGTGCACCGCGCGGATTTCGTCGATGAGCGACTTCCATTATATTTAGAAGCGTAATTTTGCGACTCGAATAAGATGCACGATTCCCTCCGCGCTCTACTGTCCGGATTCTCACTGCGTAATCACCAGGTTCGAATCTCAGTGGACGGCATAATCTTTAGTTTTGTTATTTTTTAATTATAATGTACTTATCTTTTGTTTTGTTATTTTTTAATTATAATGCGCATATTTTTATTTTCTTATTTTTAAAATAATTCAATAAGTAATTGTTATTTTAATAAAAACAATCATTTTTATTCCTATAGTTATTTTTCTTCAGAATCTAGAGTAATATAATAAAAATAAAATAAAAACGTCCACCAAGCTTGATTCGGAAAAAATTATATATGTACCTACAGTGTTTTACAAAAGAGTGTAAGCAATAATAATATAGTCTGAAAATTTTCAAACAAGAAAATCGGCAAAAAGTAAAATAATAATTAAAAAAACATATCAAATAAGAAAATAAAAAAAAACCAAATGTGGAAAAGTTTGGATTTGAAGCCGGGCGTTAGTGACTAAACTATAGTGACGTGACGCACGAGACCACTAGACCAACCGAGCTGTTGTAATGTATGTCGAAATTACGCGTCATAATCTGTACAAACAAAATATGGTGTGTACAAAAAAGTAGGTACTTACTTTACAATTTGTTTCGTCGAATAAGATCTCTTTATTGCCTTCCGTTTATTTTCTTGTTGACCATTTTTTATATACTGATAGTACAAATATTTACACCAACAACATAACTTAGAAAAAACTAATCAAAAAATAAAATATAAACAGCTTTCATCAACAAACAGATACCAAAGTACGTACCTACACTAGGTACCGACTCGAAATAATTGCAAGACTTCAAAGTATTTTATACGGCTACTCGCTCAACTACATAGGTACCCAACGCGTCAGTTTTCGCAAATGCGATCATTCTCCTTATCAATTAGAGTCTACGGAACAATTTCGTATGAAAGTATTTTTACTTTAATGGTTTGTGAAAATATTAATTGTAAACGCGATTATGCTCCTTATTCATAGAAGGTAACGGGTCAATTTCCTATGCAAGTATTTTTACTTCCAACTAAGATTGAAAATAATAATTGTAAAACAAAAGAATCTTCGTTTATTTGTGGAATATTTAACATAATTATTGGTTAGCAACTCGGCATTCTTATTTCACGTGTAATACTTAAAAAATATTTTTCATGTTTGATGTGAGACTCGAACCCGAACGTTCGCCATGCGAGGTACAGTGTTAGCCACTTTGGCCACCGTAACGCTTACGAACCTTATTGAAATTTCTAATAACAATCATGTGGCCAATTTGTAGTGTTGTCAATAAACGTTCTTATAGAAGAAGGTCATTAGTACTAATATTGCTATGCCATAGTTTTGTGAGATTGCTAGTCGACTTCTGACTGTTTTTGTAATATACCAAAATATTTTTTTTTACAATTTTTGTCTGTCTGTCCGTCTGTCTGTCTGTTTGTTCCCGCTAATCTCTGAAACGGCTGGACCGATTAAGACGGGACTTTCACTAGCAGATAGGTGAATAAGGAGTAACTGTTTGTTTTGTTACTTTTTTTATATATAACTTGGTTTTTTATTTTGCTGTATTTAGTTTGTGATCTTCCTGTACGAGTCGCAATAAATACTTTTTCTTTCTTTCTTTCTTTTCTTTCTTAGGCTACTTTTATTTTAGAAAAAAAAAAGAAAATAGGTTCCTACGAAAAAAAATTAAAACCAATGAAATGAAATATTGAATAATATCCGATTCAAATAGGGAGGTTGTATTATACTCCGTTTAATTAGGTACTTCCAAATGTAAACAAATCATAATAAAGAAACGGAGTATAGTTATGTTTATAAGTGGATCCTATACGTGAAGATTCCTTAATCTCCATAGAAAGTGATTGAGTAAATAATATAATAATATAGTGTTTTTGTTTTAGCCCAAGAAAATTGTACACCAAATATTGTATATAAAAAGGCTAATACGAAAAACTAAATATAAATAATAATTAAACTAAAAATGCAAAAACGATCAAAAAGAACTAAATGGAGAAATATTAGAAGAATTTCATTAAACATGCATAGGTATTTCTTTACGCGGAATACAGAATTAATAAGTTATCGTAAACTCTGCGAACTCAACAATAACTTTTTTCTTAAATTCCACGCGGACGAAGTCGCGGGTAACAGAAGGGAATGGCGGATGCAAGACTGATATATTTTGTACTAAAATATATCAGTCTTGCATCCGCCATTCCCTTCTGGAATCGTAGGCAAAAATGGCGACCTACGTGCGGCATGTCTGCGCCTCTGCATATTCTTTGAATTTCGTTTTAGTGTAGCGCGCCACCGCACGCGTTTTACGTAGGACGCTTAGCTCCGCCCACATGCACAAGGTCAGTGAGCCATCTATACACCTTAAGCGTGAAGAGGTAACAGACAGACAGACACACACTTTCGCGTTTATAATATTAGTAGGATAGTAAGATAAGATTAAATTACTTGTTTCTCGCAGATGTGTTGTTATACTTCTTTTGATACGCGTGAGACTTGTATCAAATGTAGGTAGGTACAATTCTTTGACGGGTTTCTTAAATTATTCTTATATGTTCTTATATGAAAATATGTGATTTCAATAACTTTTCAATACATAGATAAATATTCTATGAATTTTAAGTTATTAAACTCACAATTTGCATTTGCATTCTTTGTAAGGGTTATTCTAAAGACATACTTAAATATGACTCGTTTTAAATTTACGTGTTATTGTAAAAAATACCTGTAACAGACCTGATGTATAATAAATAATAATGAGAATCGCATGACGAATACCTGATGACCTTACTTTTAACTTACGTAAGTGTCTGTTGTCATACATTGCAAAAAATACCTAGATTCAGCAGTAGGTAGAGACTTAGTAGTTAACCTGTCATAAATAATACTACACCTGTAAACTCCGAAGGTTTTTGTTAGGTATATTTGGTAGGTACTTAGACCAGCCTGTCTATTCTGTAAAAATCTCACCGTGAAAACTTAGGTAAGTGAGCGTGGAATGAGCTGTCAATAGAGTCATTTCCTAGCAAAAACAAACTCACATCACCTACGTTTTCACGGTGAGATTTTTACAGAATACCTCTACAGCGGTGCTATTCTGTAAAAATATCACCGTGTTATTTAGGTGAAGTGAGCTGTCATTTCACCTGATGCTAGGGATTGAGAGCTCACTTTAAAGTCACTTAACCTAAGTTTTCACGGTGAGATTTTTACAGAATAGCATTATTGCCGGTCGATTCTGTTAGAATCTCACCGTGAGAAGTTAGGTGATGTGAGCTGTCATTCCATCTAATGCTAGGGATTGACACCAATGACAGCTCACTTTAAGCTCACTTCACCCGAGTTATCACGGTGAGATTTTCACAGAATAGCACTACTGTTAGTCTAAGTACATACCTAAAGGCGAAATGTTTTTCGCCATTAAGTCGATGAATGGCAGTTGCATTTTTTCGCACACAAATCTGAGCTACTACTGCCACTATTGAGAATGAAATTCCTAACAGATAATGAATATTATTATTATAAAACTGCCCGACCTGGAAATTGAACCCAAGTGATCAGTTGCGCTTGCGACCATTATACCAATGAGGCCACATGGTCACTTGTCATCATCAGCAGAAAATGATTCAACCTACACAGCTATTATGGAAAAATAATGTTGATGCACAATTGCACCTATTAAATCCGAGTTTTTATTGCTAGATTGAGCTCGTGAGGTTTCTGCATCGAATAGCTCTTCATACAGAGTATTTTAGTCTCTATGTGTTATTAATAAGACAACTAGCAGCGCCCCGCGGTTTCACCTGCATAAATCTCGATCCCGTGGGAATATCGGGATAAAAAGTATCCTATGTCCTATCCCGGGATTCAAACTATATCTATACCAAATTTCATCTAAATCGGTTCAGCGGTTTAAGCGTGAAGAGGTAACAGACAGACACTTATACGCATTTATAATATTAGTATGGATATGCTAGGCTCTCAGGAAGTCATTCGAACTGTGCAGTCAAAGTAACAATGCTGGCATTGAGCTGAGCATTTGACATTGGTCCATAATTTTTCATATTCATTACACCAAATTACCGTGCGGTTTTTGCTAAGGATATTATGTGCAATATACGACGTAAATGCTCTCTCATTCACTCATTCATTCATACAAAAACTTACACCTTCTTCTCACGGGGGTGCTACGATCCATGCATGCTCCTTTACCCCGTTTACATTCCGTCATTCGATAAGAACGAATACCAAAATCTCTCATCACATTATTCTCACTTGCAATGCATCTAAAAATAACAGTTTTAAGAGATGAGTCGCCGGGTGCTAAGATAAGAGAGCATCGAGGTCCAGAGGTTATCGCACACAAACGAACATGCATAAGCACCGATTCATCGGAAACTATCGCTGCCACACTGATAATGGCGACGCTTTTTAAAAATATTTCTCTGATAAAGAATCTCTTGTATTGCCTCCGGATTTGGATGCTTTATGGAGCAGCATAAAATTAATATATGAATATATATTTTTGAAGCATTCTATGTTATCTATTTAAGATGATTGTGATAGTAGAGCTTCATCTAAGAGTGATAGTTATTCGAATGACGTCATAATTGAGGAAAAGGATAAGAGAGTGCTATAAAATGTAGCGACTAACCGACTACACGATCTACCCATAAACGAATACTACAGTATTTTTTTTTTAATTATTGGAAATCATTACCGCTCTGGGTGGAGCGGAAGGGGTGTCAGACTCTTACTGACTAAACCCCACCCGTGTTCCTTCCTTAGCCCTTTATGTTCCGGGCCAGCGGTAACCCTTTCGGACAATCCCGCTGACCCGGCAGGCTTCGGCCCTAACAGGCCCCTTCTCTGATGCTGACATATCTTTGCGGCGCGCGTCACGCTCGTGGAACACGTATGCGCCGTCCGGCACGGGCCTGATCGGACGGTGAGCTACCCATTACTCTCAGTCCGCAGGCCCGATGCTACAGTATTAGTTTGTGTCTCTGCAGCACCCAAAGGTTGACTGGTAGAAAATGCCTAAGGCATTAAGTCCGCCTCTGTACATTTGTGTCCAATGGTAGTTCAATAGTCAGATAATTTTTATCTGAGGAATAAATATTGCGGTTTGACAGTATTTGTCAAACTGTCATATTTATTCTTCAGATATAAGTTATCCGTATAAAATGACAGGAGTCTGGAGTTCAAATCCTACTTTGCAACAAATGAGATGAGCTATATGAGATTGTTGAAATCTATGGTGTTCATAGCATCATACAAGTCTTAAAAACTGTAGAATCAATATTTTGTACCTATTAGGTACTTAAAATGTAAATCAAAAGAGTTAAATGGACGCCAGATTTATACAACTCATCCCGATAAACACCCTCAAATTGACAAAAAAAAACACTTTATAACCCTAGCTATTTCAAGACACTTTTCAATGTTATAAAACGTTGATAAATGACAAAACTGCATCCCAAACGCCTGAGCCGACGACAGAAACTACATTAAACATCGATCAGTGATCAATAAAAGAGTTCTGAGCACAGCTGCGCGGGCGCAACCAACTCATTACTTATCTTTATCCATTAGTCGGATAAAGAGCTGTTGTGACTCTCTGGCGAAGTTAATGACATGTATGTACTAAAATGTTCGTAAGAGGCTTTGAAAGAGGGTTCCGTGTTATGTTTATTTGTGAGGATCTACCGAATGAAAGAACGGCAGCTCTACGTAAAACGAGGTGTTATCGTTACTAAGTAGAGTCGTAGGCACAAGGATCTTTTTGGAACTTGACCAAAATTTAAACTAATTGCGCCATCTTGTTTATTCAATATAATTTGTCAATATGAGTCAAGCGCCAAAAGATCCATATAACACTATACCGGCTATATCCATATAACACTAGAAAGGCTGCATTGCATACAAAACTTAAAAACTGCCGAAGCACTCGCAGAATCAAAGGGTCGCAAAAAAATGGCACGAAAGATCACAATCTGCAACATGTCGTTCTCACAATAACACATGTTGCTAACACTTGTTCATGCACTTGCTCACCAAAAAAAAAACTTCAACAATACAGTGCGAAAGGTCTTTTCCCAAAAAACAAAGACAAATTGAACTTCACCACTTTTTGCCACCAGAACCAAAGCAACATTATTTGTAAACGCATATAACTATAAATCAAACGGAAAGCATCACCCTCGACAAACAAAAATAGCATTCACGACTAAATTAAGCTTGAAAAAAGTTAAAAAGGGCGTGAGCTGCGCCTGCGCATGTGTTACGCATGTGACTTATTTCCGGTTAGAATTTGCGTTGCATTGTCTATGGATATGGGTGGTGTTAAATGAAAAAATTCAATGTCAGTTATGTTGTGGCGGACACTCGGGAATTATTTGATGGGTCGATGCAGGTTGGCAAAAGAATGTAAAACACTTAGTTGAGAAATTATGTCTTATTACTGTGACTGGTTATCGTAAACCAAGATACGTAATGTGAACGACTAGGCACCTAAGAATGTATTAGTTTATAGAAGTTATAAAACTTTACCCTAGTTTTGGGCTTCGCCAGAGTCGGGTGAAAATGCCTTACATGAGCGGTTTAATTTAAATAAATGCACTTGTCCAAATGAGTTATCAGCAGCCCAATTTATGCAATGCGTTTAAACAACGTTAAAATCAAGTCACTTGCACCGGACACCATTAATTAGAGATCAACCTACCCGCCTAATTGACCAGCAATTTACTTTTTACATACATAATGAGAAATTGGCGAAGTATTAAATAATTACCTTACATAAATATTGAGCAATTAGTTGCCTCATTTCTCCGAGTAAGTCATTAATATAATTACTTAAAATTAATTCGGTATACCATTCACAGGAAAAAAATTCGCTCCAAAATATTTTATACCTCCATGAAGAAATTACAAAATTAGCGATGACAGTGACATCAGCATCACTTATTTATGAAGCTTCTACCCGCGACTTTGTCCGCACAAACTTCATGTTTTAACATTATTTATTTATTTAAATATCTTAAAACTAACATAACCTAATGCGAGAGCCAAGTCACACACACAAAATTAAAATTAAAGCACAAAATACATCTCAAGGTCATAAAGATCATTATGATTTTATTATTATTCATTATGTATATTCCATGACACTGGGCATACTGTAGCTTCCCATTTGTGAAATAATTTTCGGCATCGTATCAGTAATTCCGATAATTACCCCGCTACATACAAATTCACTTTTACTACTTTCTAATATTTGTATAGAATTTGCAGTTTGTATTTTCCCTAGTAGGTAATATAATATGTGGGAAGGTAGTGTTCAAATTTTACCGCTACCGAATACGTTAATTGCTGTTCATAATTAAGATGTCCTTGGCAGTAGTTAGCAGTTTATCAATGTACGGTTGTACCTACACCCGAAACGCCAAGTAGATTTCGGCAGGTCTAAAATGTAACCTCCAAAATGAATATATTTCTGACGCTTGCTTTTATTGATGCTTAAAATTCTTACATGATCTTTTGTAAATTATTTATACAAGCTTCGTTCATTATTCAGTTCCTCGTAGCGTGTTAGCGTGTAATAGGTAATCTGAATACTCAGCCCCAAATTTGGCATCCCCAGTAGCGTCTCTCAGTTTCTGCAACTCAGGGCACGCTGCTTTATCAGTTCAATGTACGTAATTATATTTCTCATCTTCTTTTCTGACTACCTGCCTATGCCTACTCCCACTTCTAGCCAAAAAACACCATTACAAGATTTAGGAGAGCATTTTAAGCCTTTTCTTCGTCTGATTGAAGACAAAGTCCATAGGACATCGTTTCAATTGCTCTGCTCATGTCCAGATCTTAATAAGTTCATAACTTGCACTTGGTGACGCCAACGCTCCACAATCATGGCCCATAGGCGGCCAATAAACGCAATCGGTCGCTAAAATTCGCGCGTCAGCTGCCCGGCCAGTGATGTCATCGCGCAATATACGCGATCTTGAGCTGCTTACCTTGGGTTGTGGCAGTTTAAGAGCTAGGCTTTGAATTATGCGTAATGTGAAGATAAAAATATCATGATAAATATTAGCTGGTTTTGGAGTTTTTGAGTAAAGTATGGGAATTTTGGCCGAATGGTAATTATTGGACCTAGTTTGCAGGTCTGCGGGACTTTTGGATGGTTCCTTCAGGCATATAAATTTGCTGACGTCGTTTTTACAATTTAAAGTTTACGTCAGTACCCATGGAAGGAGGTAAGGTACCGAGATGTTGGCTAAGTTATATAAAAATTGAAATACCTTTCGCCGAAAACAGTATTTGGTTCCAAAAACATAATGAATAAATCGATAACTTTGATGAAACGCCTACAAGTAAGGACACCTCCAGATTACCCGCGGACTCCGCAAGACAATTTAATCGACCACTGGGGGAGTCTTTAATGTAAAGAAAGATTTATTATTTATACCGAAGCTGTATCATAAACAAATGACGGAAGCCACGACGACCGAATATTTATGTCTCCGTGAGCACGACAGTCTTCTTCAAAGGAATTATAACATAGTTCTAAGCGCACGACTTTATTGCTATGCTCTAACCTACATACCGGAGCAGGAGAGGTACTGGTCACAAATTCGCGGTACACACAAAGTACCGAGACTTATGTACATGTAGATCGGGCATCAGAACATGCTTCTCGTGACCACGAGAAAATAAACGACCAGTAATCCGTGACGTTACTCTATAAATCTTAGATAAATGACCTTCTAAAATCTTTGTTTAATAATAAATTCAATATTCAAGGAAATATGGAAACTGGTTTCGCCGAATAGTGGTGCGGACGAATTAATTATCTACGTATGTATTTAAAAATAGAACTCTTCATCTTTGGATATTCATAAATGAAATTGTCTTTGAAATATCTTTATTCCGTCAGTAAGAATATGGTCTGCAAAAAATAAAGAAAGCCCAGAAAGCAAGCAAACTTTACACGAAACAGACGATTTTCAGCTTCAAAGAGTCTTTAGCTCTCCTATTGCGAACTAGAAGCATCTAATTAAATTGCAAAAGACCAAAAAACTTTACGTATTAGGACGGGCACACAGTTGTAATTTATAATTTGGCAAACACTTGTCTAAATAAATGTTTCATTCATACGGTAGCGATGTTTCAGCCTTCAGCCGACTCGCATAACTACGTGTAAAATATGCCAAATTTTATGTAAACACTAACGCTGACTAACAACGGTATATTATGCATTAGCGCCGGCTTTAAAAATAATTGACTTCATCATCTTCATAAAATCACATTTATTTTTATCTTCATCACCACCAAGACTGAATGAACAATCGCGCGCGAAAACCATAATAGTCATGCATGGTGTATTTATGAGACTACCTAGATTCTATGAAAAAAAAGAAAATAGCTACTTACATTTTCCGATCGCCATCAACATGGGCCTGTACCGAAAATCCAAACATGGAATTCGGATTACCCTTATAAACCACCCTCGATGGTATGTCCACATTGAACCCGAACGCACAGGCGCACGCGATTAAAAATACGCACCAGGCTAACGCCATTGTAAAGTACACAATTTCTCACTAACACAGAAAAATATATAAAAATAAATATCGCACTATTTGTATGAATTTACATAATTCGTCCTCATGTCGTTCGAGTAACTTTTTACGATGTTCGTGTTCGTCACGGAGAGGCGCGGTACGTGCGTCTCGCGCGACTTTCGGCGGTATACTGAGGCGGCGCGGCACACAAGCAAGGCCGGTGAGGCAATACGTAATACTGTGGAAATAAGTTTTACCGAGATGAGTTTTCGCGCGTTTTCCCAGGAACATGAGTATTACGTTCGGACTACGTGCTCGTATTTTTGTTTGCGCGTAAAGTTTTAATTCGGTCATGGACTGTTTCTAATAGAGGGAATAATGATTGATAGTTTTCAATGGAAACCTTGGCTGCAATTAATAGCAATAATTTTTCCTTACGAACTAGGTATATTATATTTACAAGCAGTTTTCAGTCGGTTCAGAAATTTATAAAATCACTACAAGAAAATCGAAAAACTTTTTAACAAAAAAAAAAACCGACTTCCAAAAAAAAACTACAAAGTGAAAAATAACTTTAATTTCGGAAGTCGAAATACCCAAATCGCCATCCATAGGTGTGCCTATAAAATTTGAGTTTCCCTCAATTCCTCATGGATCCCAACATCAGAACTGGATTTTGATAAAAATGGGACCAATCTGGAAGTATATCCTATTAAGGGCAGATTTTACCAAAGTCAGCTATCTTTTATCCTTGGAATAAAATTGACGTCTGACAGTTCTAGTATGGAAAAACTGTCAAAAATTCAAAATTTATTCCCAGTTTAAGATTTATTCCATGTATAAAAGTTTGGTGGAATGCGCCCTTAATAAAAAAAGAATTTTCCAAATCGGTTTATAAACAAGGTAACAAACATAGAAAAAAAATCTAACCGAATTGAGAACCTCCTCCTTTTTTTGAAGTTGGTTAAGAAAGAGGATGCCTGCCGTTCCCTCACTATCAAAAGTCTATGAAATTCATAAAGTAAATGAAAGTCTCCAATACATATTTACAACATTTATTAACAAATAAATTTGAAACGGGTCCCGTATACTGATCTCATTGGTGAATTTAAAATTAATAGCAGTCGATATAAAATTTAAGCTTACATCAATAAATTACAATATTATACCTGAATACTGAACTTCACAGTGTTTTGTGCTTACATAAATAATTATCTGATTTATTAACAAAAACACCAACGTTACTATTTTAACAGTTACACAGAGTCAAATTAAATTAGAGAAACTCCGCTTAAATTATGGGTATTGGGTACAGATATCTAAACAGATTAAAACCAAAAAAATGAGATATTTAGCGTGAGAGAGAGTTATATCCTTCTTCTCTCTCATGTAACGAAATGTGCCTAAACGCGGCACGTTTAGGCGCGTCCTTGATGTGTCACCCTTAATTCTTGTCCAATTTTATCGAATCGTCGCAAAAGTAATTTCACTTCAATGCTGCTTTTTCAACTCATTCAAGTAACTGCACTATCAGAGGTCGTGTTTAGATAGTGATACCTATCACGTCTGCGGGGTTTTCGTAGCTAATTTAATTTGACATTTTGGATGACATCATTTGATAGCTGACTCAAAAGTCATTAAGAAGTCATTATTCAGGTATTTGCTTTGAAACGGTAGTTACCATAATTAAGCGGAATATCACCAATTAGCACATCACTTTCTAAAATAATTAGTGCATTGAATGAGTAAAATGTGTTCTTAACCAAATACATAAAATTCAATTTTCCAAATTTATAATACCTAATAATATCTTTTACATATTATTTAATGTCTTATAGTTTTATTCAATGAAATTAATAACGATTTCATAAACATAAATTGCATGTTTTCGTAGAAATAAACAACTAAATCTTAAATCAATTAATAATCAAAAACCAATTCAAAGGCGACGACGGATGGCGTCACTGAAATACTTAAATGTTCGTTCAAAAATGTTTGCACATAAAATTATAGTAATCTCAATATGAAATCAATCCATTTACATAATAATGGAGGATTTAAATAAGAGGTCTATCTTTTTATGCTCATTTTACTTCATGATACCTTCCTCATATAGATTTTTATGCTTCCATACCTACATTCACGCCCTTTTCACATGGGGGCAGGCGAAAACAACAGAATGCTATGTGCTACGATTCTTACAAACTGTTTTTGCTTCACAACCCCGTTCATAAATCTTAATGAAATCACGAGCACAGTTTTTGGTATTTAATAATGAATAATACTTGACAAGAGCAAGGGTCGATCAAAGCTATATGCTTGATAAGGTCAGTGGATGGGTGACCAATTGACCATCCATTAATCTGACACACAGTCTTACCAATGGATATCGTGTTACCCGGTAACTGACCCCTACTACCCAGTTACCGGGTAATACCTGGTATTTTACATGGAGCGACTGCATATCTGAATATGTAGCCGCTCCATTTAAAAGACTAGGTATTCAACTGCATCCGGTTAGACTGGAAGCCGAACCCAACATAGTTGGGGAAAGGCTAGGCAGATGATGAATGATTGACAATAGCCTGGTGTCACCAAAAACTAACTAGCGATTGCTAAACAGCTTACCAATGTTTAGAGAAGAGATATTAATTGGACAAGTCCTCGAATTAGATAATATTTACTGATCCTTTAAAGCCTTTCAAACTAATTAAGCATTCTAATTGTTCCTATTCAACTTTAATTACATAGGTAGCCCCCAAAACAGACGATATAAAGATCCAAAGATTCATTAATTAATTATAACTAATTGATAACCCACTTAATTCGACATCTTCGGGGAAACAACTTATGTAAATGATAGAGGTCATAATATAAGAGCTCTACACACATTCCGGTTTTATATTATTAAATAGAATAAAATGTAGGTGGGCCGGCCATATTAGCCGTAGAACCGATGACCGTTGGGATAGACGTGTTCTTGAGTGGAGACCGTGAATGGGCAAACGTAAGGCAAGACACCCTCTGGGTAAGTGGAGCGACGATCTTCGCAGGATGGCTGGTAGCAGCTGGATGAGAGTTGCCGAAAATCGACTGAATTCAAGAATTTCGAGGATCGAGAAATTTAGAGATTCAAGAAAATTTAATGGCGTGCAATAGGAGAGGCTTATGTCGAGCAGTGGATTGCCGTAGGCTGGTGATGATGATGTAGGTGGCATTGAGGCTACAGTTGTCAAACACGATCTTAGTATAAAAGATGAAGTGAGCAACTGGGAAGATTTTACCAGGTTGGGCTTACCAACCTGGTAAAGTGGGGATACCTCGACGGAACGGTAGCAGGACGTGGGGGTTGGTTGCAAACCATGTTCCATCTCCTATCTAGCCTTCTGTGTCTCAAAACATGCAGTCAGAGTGACCTCTGCGCTGCCACCGACGACGCTGTGGAAGTGGCGAAATTTTGGACCAACAAGATCTGAAATATACAGTCGTGCCAGGAACACGAAGAAGAAAAGTGTAAAAGATTGATTGAAATCCAGAAATACTGTAGCATAATATGTTGACGTCAAAAAGGGAGGTTTTCAGACTTGTATGTAAGGGAACAAGGAACCAAGAAATTAAACTATATCGTATAGGTAGCAAAATATTTTCAGAGCAAGGCTTATAGGTTATTTATCATCACGCTAGGACCATGAGGAGCCGAGCATAAAGAAAAAAGAACTCACAAAAGAACGCTATGCGAAAACGGAGTAATAGCGCAGGCAGGCGATGCGATGCAACGGGTTGGGACGTGGGAACAAGAAATTTCACGCGGACGAAGTCCCGGGCAGAAGCTAGTAGGTAATATAACTACAATAGGATAGAATAGGATAGTCCTTTTAAATCGGAAGATGTGTAAAGTCCTTACGATAAGTGTTATGCATAATTATTGATTTCCGCAAACAGTTATAGAGCAAACTGGAACATTTGCTATCAACGTGCTTTTTTATAAGTATTGTAACTAACCAGCTGGGGCAGTGCTAATCAACCTTTTTTATCCACAGGCTGCAAGAATGTATTCTTTGTGGTATATGTTTGTATTAAAACTAAGATTAGAATGTACAAAACACTGTGGATTATAAACACTGAAGTAATAAAAATTAAGAACCAGTTTTTCGAAAAATGGTCGAACTTCGGGATTGATTTAGTATTATAAGCCTAATATACTTACCAAGCTTAGGAAAAGAGCCGTTATAAAATATGCAAATGTATTTGTTTTACTGCAGGTTGAGTACCCCTGCAATAAAACAACGTGTTAAAAACGGTGCCCGCATGTGCAACCGTCCGTTCTTATCAATAATCTCTCTCATTATAGTGGTTCATACATTTCGCACACCATTCATTGGCAATTGCAGCATTGAGCTATAAATAAATTAAAAATTAATACCAATACATTATGTAACTTTGTTCAAAAAAAGTAGTAATTATCGAAATTGCATCTTATTGCTCAACGTTTAGAGTTAAAAATACAAAAGCAGATCATAAATATTATTAAGATCACAACAGTCTTACTTTTGGCAAAAGTTTTCTTTCTCTCTCGCTCCTACGTGGCTCTCTTTCTAGGATGAAGTTAATGAGTGTTTAATTCTAAATTGACCAAGTTCTTAGAGGGAGTATGTGCGTTATATAGTGAACATTTCATTTCAATTTTTGGCCCTCTTAATTATATTAGGTAGAACTAAGCACTAACTGCAATTTTTCTTTTCTTTGGTGTAGCAGAGTGGAAAGAAGACATTGGCAGTCCTAACTTTTTTATAATAAGACTTTTTATAGGGCAATGTCAATCTTTAAAAAGCTGTGCAGATGTCAACACAGACCTTTCAAACTAGATCTATTTCATTATATTTCTTGATCTGTAAGTATTTTTGTACAGTGTATTAGGTTAAACGAGGGACTTTCTTTAAGGAAGTGTAGAACTCATGAAAATGAACAGCTTTTACACAAGGAGCAACCCTGTAATATAAAAAAAAAACACAGCTGTTTCCTACACAGCCTGCCAATACCTGCGCAAGTAAGATGTAGGAAAAAGCTGGTTTTTTTTTCGTATTTCAGACCCGGTCCTATACGAAAAGTGGTTCATTTTCATGACTACTACACTCCCTGAAAGTATGTCCCTCGTTTAACCTAACACCCTGAATAGTTATACCCAGGGACCTGAAAACGAAATGAATTTCGTTCGGTTACCACTAATTTTATCGTATAACGTTCCAAAATTTGTAAAAAAATATCAAAAATAACGTTACAAAAAAAAAACGTTATAGAATATCATTTTCGTAGAACAATATTATAAGTAACGTATCAGTAACATTAAGCTTATCCGCTTGTAATAATGTTACAGGTGAAACGTTACAGATTGATTTGTAACGTTATTCTTCATACTTTTTCGTCATATTTTATGTCATGAAGCTGGCAAATTTGAGTATCGAAATGAATAACGTTATTATATCGTTATACTAATAACGATATATTGATAATATTGTTAGTGAACAGTTCAAGATTTCGTTACGTTTGTCAGTATCGTAATAGCCAAGGAATTAATTTTGTTACGATCCTGGTGGAACGGTACAAATTATCGGTACCGAAACTACGCGTAACGTTATTTTGAGTCCCTGGTTATACCACAACATTTTTCCAAAATCAGATCCATATAACATTTATATCCACACTGTAAAGCCTAACGGTATGATTTGTTCTAATTACACCAATATACATTTCTATACATTTTGACAACCATAATACATTCAAAAAGCCTTAACTAGCGTATACATAAATAACAATACTAGCCTCTTAACTATAGAATGTCTTACATCGTTCGATACAGTCTAATGCTGGCACTTAACTTGGCGTATTTCACAAAATATTCGCGTCATCTATTTACTATTTCAAAAATATAATAAAGCTGGTGAGCTTGTTTGTTTGAACACGATAATATCTAGAACTACCAGTCGTATTTGAAAAATTGTTGTTGCTTTTGATAATCCAATTCTCGAGAGAGGTTATAACCAACACACACAAGCATTTGACATCACTCTAAGACCATTAGCGAGCATAAAGAAAAAAAAAGTCAGAAAGATCGCTAAGCAAAAACGAAGTAAAATAGCGCGGGCAGGCGATGCGATGCGACGCGGTGGGTCGGGGAGCAAGAAATTTCACACGGACAAAGTTGCGGGCAGAAGCGAATAGGTAGTATAATCCTACAGTTATTGTAATAAAGGTCACATTTCACTAGCGAACATTTGCGCAAATACGCCAAGTGTGGTGCCAGTCTAAGGTTTGGTGTGCACTTAAATGCTGCGCTATAAATGTAATTTATAGCGTCTATATCTTACGCTATGATTTGGAGAACTTGAATACGCTCGGTGTGCTTTTCTTTTGAGGCTTGTTTTCGGCGACCTATAAGGAAGGAGTTTGATTAATTGAAGAGCCAACGCAGCTTACATATCGTGGTCAACAATGACATGTTGGCTTGTGGTCCAGCGTCCTAAATGCGTAACACACTGTTATTCTCAATTTGAATCATTCTGAAATATATTTCTAATTCATTGCTCCATATGTTCGAAAAATGTGTCTGCTCAACAACGCAAATAACGCAATGAATGTTGTTGAACTGTCAATATGAAACCCATTGCTACTGATAGTGTGTTACGCAATTACCCTGCTGGTCGAAGTGTCGTGATTTGTACGAGTAAAGGCGAATTTCACCAATGAATTTGAACGCAATCAACACATCTAAACCGCATTCAAGAGTTGTCAGTGTCATTATTCGTCGCCCTAAGAATTTATTTAAATGTATGCCATTTAAATAAATTCTTAGGGCGAATAACACCAATAAAACTGGACGCGATCAGCACAATGTAAACCGCGTTTAAGAGCTGTCAGTGTTCTATAACAATAATGACACTGACAACTCTTGAATGCGGTTTAGATGTGTTGATTGCGTTCAAATTCATTGGTGAAATTCGCCTTTACTCGTACAAACCACGACGCTTCGACCAATAAATAAACATAAAGCACGGCACGATTAACTATCGTCCATGACTATTTTACAGTGCCAAGTTCCTTATTATTTTCCTTCACAAACCAGTGAAACAGCTATAAACGACAATCTTCAAACTATAAACAAAAATCGTCACAACAATTTTAGAATCGACTTTTTAGAAAGAACTTACAGCAGAGATAGTCTTGATACATTGACATGCATGATATCACCAATACACATATTTAGTTAATTAATAGCTTTTTAAAAAGTTTGTCAAGTCATCATTCAATCAACCAATCAATCGTCATCGTTCTTTGTAAGCTTATACATCCAGTTATTAACTCACAGTTCTCTCTCCCAGCAGTAACCTGGCTTTATCCTCCTCGTGCGGCTCGGGCGCAGCTGCTGCCCGCCTGTGCAGCTGCAGCTTTTGCCGGATAGCTTGCGATAATATCACCCTATGTAGGGAAAATAAGGTTTGATTTTAATTAACTACAAAAATATGCCTGCCGCATAAAACAATAGATCTGCAGGGCAAAGCTGCACTTGGCGCTTTCAGACCTAACGGTAGATCACTCAAAGACTGACCGCGAAGACACTTCCGTAACTCAGATCACGTTAAATCGTTGGTCTTGGTAATCTTGCTAGCATCTATGAATCCACGACAGTCTTTATTAAGATCTCGGAAATGTGACACGTTGGGTTAAGGCTCCCGAGGACAGGCGCGACGCGACGGTGAGACGCGATTCTGATAGAACAATTTCTATGAAGTTTTAGGGATTTTACTACTAGAATCACGTCGCGCCTGTCTGCGGGAGCCTTCACCTTAAAATAACTTTATTGTTCAGTAATAATATGGATGTGGAGTTCTGGTAGCGGACTATATCTGGTCTGACTGGATGCCAAGCCTACTCTAGTTAGAAAAGAGGTTTGGCAGATGACAACATTATGAAGGTAAAGGCACTCGAAATTCGATCTTCGGCAAAATCATGAATCACGAGACAAAATCCGTCGATTTCAACTGTATACACTCAAGAGATTTAATTAGCGATGTTGACATACAAGTGGCAAGACTTTCAATACCTTATGGAAAGAAATATTATGAATCATTTTGAAGCCATGACGTCACGAAAGACTAATAAATTTTAAGAATCTTATAATATTTTCTGAACACTGTTTTGTTGAGTTTTTAATCATTATAATGATTCTAACTAATAGGAGGTTCCTCTCTCTGGAGGACTGACCTAATAGCTCCTCAGTATCCTGATACCGATGGGCTACTATTTTTTATATTTTTAAATGTTTTTATATTTTTTATATTCTAATACATACTTATTTAAAAATATAATTTATTTGTAAATAATGAAATAAAGGGTAATGTTAACTTATGTTTTTTTTTTTAAAGATAAATGTATTCAATAAGTAAGAAAATCAATAAACGAGATCCTAATATTATAAATACGAAAGTGAGTCGGTTTGTTTGTTACACGTTCACGCTAAAATGGCTGAACGGATTTGGATGAAATTTGGCACATGGGTAGACCAGGACCTGGAGAAGGTCATAGACACTTTTCAACCTGTATCGCAGACAAAGTCGCGGGCAAGAGCTAGTATTGAAATACAGCAAAACCAAGTCAATGTAGACTAGGTAATCTCTATTTTTAAACTGTTACAACAGAATCGTTCAAGCGATAAAGACTAACAAAAACTAACAATGGAGTCAACAGTACGTGGAAGTTACCAGATTGAAATTATTCAATCGAGAGTTTTTTGTATAAAAAGATAAACTTCTTGAAAAATATAAACAAAATCCAATCGCTTCGTGCAGTTCAGAGATTATCTTTTAAACAAAACTTAGTCTACAAAAAGTGAGTTCAAACGTGATAAAACTCTAGATACCGAATTAAAAGACCAATTCTACAGAAAAATTCCGTAAGCATTATATTAAATGTAAAAAATATGAGGTCACAAGTCGCAACATAATGAGCAAATATTTTGATAATACTAAATAAAAAATATTAAATTATATAATATAACATTGGGTAGGCAGGGCTATAGTGTTTCCAGAGTCCTAAATAACCAGTTTACTTTAGCCATCCCAACCCATATTCCAATATCTTTATTTCCATAACCTGTCATAGCCCTACACCAACAGGGGTTTAGGGGTAGAGCAGTGGTGACCCAGTGGTATCGGCCGCGACTTACGAGTTGTAGGTCGTAGGTTCGAACCCAGACAGGCGATTTACTTTGTGTAAATTATTTCATCACCACTGCTCTCAAAACGGTGAAGGAAAACATCGTGAGTAAACCGGCATATCCTAGAACCAAAAATTCGAAGACATGTGACATCTGCCAATCCGCACTGGGTCCGCGTGGTGGATTACGGCCCACTCCCTCTCACAGGGAGGGGGCCTGTGTCCCAGCAGTGGGAACATTATAGGCTGATTATGATGAACAGGGGTTTGTCCTTGGGTGCACTTGCATAGTACGTACAAGAATGATTATCGGTTGGTGCCTTATTTAATTAAAAACGTCTAACGGGTCTCTGCCAGTTAACTTTGGTCCCTCATACGCCTTCCAAAGGTCCGGGACCCCCAGGTGCCGAAAAATGTCAAGAGACGTAAAAAAATATGTAAAACTTTTTTTGTCATTTCTGATATTACTGACACGGCAACGATATTCGCAACTTGTGCAGAGAGTGAATGCCGACAACAATTTAGTTGAGAATAATTTAGATAACTCTTAGGCTAAAACACAGCTTGATAAAATGCAATAAAAAAAACAGTGGCACTCCGGGAGTGCCGACAGAAGTGAAAACAAAACATAAACATAATACTATGCAATCACTCAGTGATATATCGGATATACATTAAAACCGAGTAGGTACATCCCAAGAACAGCCGAACACATCCGAAGCGGGTATTTTTTTTTTAATCGTCTTATTAACAAAACACGCGCGGTCTCGCTTACGGTAACAGTGGCGCGAGTTCAATAGTTTTTTCCCATCTCAAAAAATGCCCAACGCGCTAAGACGAAAGCGACAGGGTAGCCCGCGAAATTCATTTTTTTTTTAGGTTTTTTGGAATTTAATGGTTTTTAGGTGTTAATACTGACCAGCAAATTGCAAAAAACGTAAGAAAATTTTAATTTCGCGGGCTACCTTAGCGCTTTCCCCTTAAAGAAGTTTTCACTACAATAATAAACTGGTATTATTCGTTTTCTAGAATCTTCTCCTTGCTGCACTTGTAGGACACCATTCACAGGAACCTCACCTTGATGTAAACGCATAGTTTGTTGTTACCAACTCACCGTCTCGTATCACTCTTGGTCGCCAGCAGCAGGTCGAGCCAGGTCCACGTCACGTTATGGTACTCCAACGTCGGCAGCACTAGCGGTAAGTCTCGAACGTCTTCTAGATTCTTCTCCTTGCTTCCCTTGTAGGACACCCTCACAGGAACCTCGGGAATCTTGATGTAGATGAATAGTTTGTTCTTTTCGGCTCGCTCCTTTTAAAGAAAAGAGAGATATGAAAAAAACTTGTAAAAATTATTAAAGTATTCAGGGATTGGATTTTTAGGGTTCCGTACCCAAAGGGTAAAAACGGGACCCTATTACTAAGACCCCACTGTCCGTCTGTCACCAGGCTGTATCTCATGAACCGTGATAGCTAGAAAGTTGAAATTCTCAGATGATGTATTTTTGTTGCCGTTTTAACAACAAATACTAAAAACAGAATAAAATAAATACTTTAGGGGGGCTCCCATACAACAAACCTGCTTTTTTCGGCGTTTTTGCCTTGTGGTACGGAACCCTTCGTGTGCGAGTCTGACTCGCACTTGGCCAGTTTTTAATTAGTCTTATACAAATTCAAATTAAATAAGTTAGAGAAACTCCACAGACTTAATAAAAACAAACAAGAAAAAACGTTCTAAACTGATATTCAGTTACTACGCGGTGGCCCCACAAAAAACCTTTTTTTTCTTGTTTTTAAGAGCGTTTATACAGAAAGTGGGCAACGTCGCAAATAGCTGTCAAATATTTCGCTGTTTAGATTAATTTGTCAATATTACTGTATGAAAATAAGAAATATGGCTAACTAATGAACTCGAATATTGATTATGAAATGCAATAATTAATATCGTAACACCGAATATTTAGTGTTAGATGTAAAAAAAGTATTTGGAAACTTTACAAATGCCTTTTTTACACCTAAAACGGTTACAACATCAAATTCAGTGTTTTAATTGCAATTCATTATTAATATTCTAGTTCATTAGTTAGCCATATTTCTTATTTTCATACAGTAATATTGACAAATTAATCAAAACAGGGAAATATTTGACAGCTGTTTGCGACGTTGCCCACTTTCTGTATACGCGCTCTTAAATGTCGACCCGTCACTGTCACACGGTCTAGGAAGTTTTGCTAGCTAATTGAATTTGACTGTACATGAAGCATGAGCAAACAGTATTACAATGAGAGTAAAATAAAAACATAAGCCCGTAAAACATAACCCTTATGTGCAGCCGGCAAAGAAATACTGAAAAAACTCGTTTGTAAAGGTTAATGTACTAAAACTGCATATAACGAATTTGATGAAAAGTCTTCAAACATATTTTAGGACATGCATTCATCTAAATATTATGGCTCATCTGTATACACACAACGCATGCGACAGTGCATCATCCGACCACAAACAAACACCGAATCATCGCTTACTTCATGTTTATGTATAACCCCTATGATATTTAACTTGCAACGCAAAAGTCCCTATACATCACTTTCGTAAATTTTGCATGAACCATCGCACACTACAGGTGGATTTTTTGTAATGGGATGCACTTACGTTTACGCTTAGAAAATTCGATCTCGGGATAAAAACAAAGATTTTTACAATACATTTTTTTCTTACAATCAATAATCCCGGTACAATCCCGGGATCCCGAGATTGCCCAGATAATTGGAAATAAGGCCCGGGATTTGCTGTCAGCTAATACAGCTGTAATATGCGCCTGTCTCCTCTCCTCTCCTGTCTAATATAGCTGTAAAAACTTAAAAAAAACATTACATAAAATCCACAAACCTTCATTTTCTCAACATCATCTTTATCCTTCTTATCCCTCTTCACATAGAAGTTAGAATTAGAATCTTTGCTCTTCTTTTTAATCTTCTTAGAGCCAGTAGACACGAGGCTGGAGGAAGAGGCTCCGGCCTTCAGGGTGCCTTCTGTCTCCTCCTCCCCGTCTTCTATGGAGTCAGGGTCGCGTTCCGGGAAGCAGAACTTTAGCATCGTGTTGAAGAATTTTTTCGTAAGACCTGTTAGAAATATTTTTAATGTAGATTTCTTCTTCGCCATTGACTCGTTCACAGTATGACTCAGTTGATAAATACCGCCATGTTTTTATAACCATAAGTAGGTACTATACTATATTTTATTATGTATAGAAACTGTAAAAAGCACTTTGGGATATTCAACAATGAGTTGTTTGTAGAGTCATTATCATCTCTTACCCATATCACAATTTATTTGTGGTTCGTGCTGCATGTCGGTTTTCCCATGAAGTAATGATTTACCCCCTTACTAATAAACGTTGTATAGCGTCTGTATAGTTACACAACGCTTTGCCTTCTTCTTTCGAAAGTCAAATTACTGACGGCTGAAAGGGAGAAATCGGTGTGTCTGATATAATACGTTTAATAGTAAGGGGGTAAGATATTAAATATTAATGATGAAATCTAATATAATTTCAATAAAAAATTAAGTTCATTTGTTACGTTTACTAAGTCATGTCGTAACAAGTAAATACAAATGTTTAAGTCGCAACATGTGTTTTAATTACTGGTGACCCGTTCAAAACAAACATACATGTCTGTGTATCTTGCCGCCACCGCATTTGAACAGGTGGTTTTTTAGTAGCGCGTATCTAACAGAAGTCTTAAACGTTTCGAAACGATACGGTTTATAAGTTTGTCAATGTGTATGAAATAATAAAGTAGACCTCCACCATATAATTATGAAAATTGTTAGTTTATAATCTATATCGTCACAAATTTACGGGTGATAAAATCGGACAGAGTGTGAAGCATGTCTGTAAGTGCAGGCACGCTCACAATTTGACGGTTTGACATGGATAGATTGTAACCTATCGAAAATGACCTATCGTTATATTGTAAGCAGTTTGATACAGTTCACAATTTATCGACAGTTTACAATCTCGTGAGATAGATTATAATCTACCCGTGTTCATACGGTGGCATATACATCTACGTAGTGAGACTTCAGCGTTAAACTCTGTTGCACATAATATAGAGTGCAAAATAAAAAATATTTTTTTTACATAATTATCAATATTAAGGACCATTCTTCTTTGCAATTCTTCTCCATAGCAAGGCTAATCAAACATGAACATAACAATATAACCCCGGGAAAGAATCTAATAGACTTTTTGCCAGAATCATAAGACATACAAGCACTTTCATTTCCAGCAGTCTCATCAGTGGAAGCTCTTGGACCAAGTGCCAAACATTTTTGCCCATTATCCTTTGTTCTTCCTTCTAAGAAAATTATGTTCTATGTTACGGGTTTGATTTCTTCACTTAGTCCTTCAAGGCGCACTTAGTTCTTTAAGAAAACGATTTAAATGATTTCTTCTCTTCTATCGTACAGACACCAGCACATGAAGTTACTACAATTTGTCAAATTTCTTTAATAGATTTTCAACTTCATTGCTAAAGCATAAGGTTCAATGTTGATTGTGAAATGTTGACAGTTTCGGTTAGCTTGATGTTCTGGCGTCTGTACAGTAAAATAATACACTCACCTATCCTTATCGGTACTATGTTAACTTCGAAGTGTTCTTTGACGGCGATGCCTCCAACCGGCGGGCGGTCGCGACAGAACACACGCAGAGCCGCGCGTCTCGCCAGCGGCGCGCGGCCCGACGGCTCTTGAGGTACCAACACCTGTGTCATACAGCGAAGATTATGTTGACGTCACTCATATTCCCCGAGAGGTTAGACAGAGGTGCGCTCACATGTAATAGGGGCGAGCATATTACAATGCGTGCCACGAAAGATGAGACTTGACCCCGCCTCCCCCGCTCTTTCCGCCGCCCCTATGACGTCCGGTCTCGTCCCGCATTCAGACCTCATACCGCTAAAGATACCTAAAATCGTGTTCTGCGCATGTCAGACCACGTGGTGTGTCAAGTCTCATCTTTCGTGGCACGCATTGTACACGACTTATAATGCAAGGCATTAGAGAGTGCTTTACGATAGTAAAAATGTTTTTGCCTCCTACTGTTTCTATTGTTATACTCCTGCTGTTACACAGAACCTACTTAATTTATATACCATTGTGTAGATAACTTAATGGAAATTAATTCTGTACTTTAAAAAAAAATATTTAATCCAACATTTCCCGCCAATCAAATGTGAAACTTGAAAACATTGTAGCTTGCGAAAAAATTTGAAAATGGCTTTTTTATTCAATGTAGTTTAAATAATTAATAAAACTACCTAATATCAATATTTATGGTTTTTCATACGATGAAATGAGCATTATGAGTCATGCACTCTTGGATTTTTCAAATGTTGCCATCAACTGGGCACAAATCTCTAGCCTCCGAGCTGCTACTGAGATATTCCAGAATGAAACCCGAAGCATTGAAAGAATATAATTTGTTTTTTAACATGGTGTAATGTTTATGATGTGAAGGTGTTGGCAAAGTCAAGAATACGGTGCCATAACTTATTTTATTACCCGTCTACAGCTGAGAGGAATGGTTATACGACCATTACATCCTGTGTTCATGACAGATTGGTCAGAAAATTAATGTAGATTTTTTTTTGTTATTTTTAGGGTTCCGTACCCAAAAGGTAAAAACGGGACCCTATTACTATTTACTAAGACTCCACTGTCCATCTGTCTGTCTGTCACCAAGCTGTATCTCATGAACCGTGATAGCTAGACAGTTGAAATTTTCAAATGATGTATTTCCGTTGCCGCTATAACAATAAATACTAAAAACAGAATAACATAAATATTTAAGGGGGGCTCCCATAAAACAAACGTGTTTTTTTCGGCGTTTTTGCCTTGTGGTACGGAACCCTTCGTGTGCGAGTCCGACTCGCACTTGGCCAGTTTTTTGTTTGTATTGTTGCAAAACTCTTTAAATTATGTACACGTTACATAATCTAAAAACAGTTAATTAATTATTGATAAAAGAATAACTGTAAAGCAAAACCGTATCAAAATCTAAACCACCTATGACATTGCCGCGTGACTTTTATCGATGTTCCAATTAAAAATAAATGTTTTTATCACGGTATGAAATAAAATAAAACAAAAGCACGTAGTTTTAACACTTTATAAATAAGGAATGTAAATGATAGTGATCTTACTTCTGGGAATGGTTCGTTTGGCAGCAGATTCTTGACGCGAACGTATCCGACCTCCAGCTGATGTTCTACGGAATCGTCCGACCGAGACGTTTTAGTATACCTGCATAAAAAGACAAAACATTTAAAAGAGTTAGTACACACACACACATTAACGGAGTTTTAAGAGCGTTTACGCCGTACGGCATTTCATACAAACTATCAAGACCTTATTTTCCGAAATGCTTGAACCGATTTTAATGAAACCTCATAGGCATTAGAAGGATATAAAGGTCTAAAAAATTAGTTGAGAACACTTTCAACAAAACCTGAGATGATGTTCCAATATCTATCATCATTTAAATTTTAATGGAATGTAGTAAGACTTGAATGTTTTTTTTTTTGCTAAATCTTTGGGAAATTTTGTAAGGAAAGAGGGGAGTTTTTTGCCCAAGAGTGGAGTAATATGTAGGATACAAAAAAAAAATAAGTTCACAGAGACTGGATTAGCCAATTAGAAATATTAGCTTGGCATTTTTTTTATCCCTACATTTTTGCTTATCGTTCTTTTTCACTACTTACAAGAAGTTAGTCAGCAACAGATCAGCAATGCCGAGCTGGCCATCAGCGTCAGTCAGCCGCCAGCGCGCACTCTTGAAGCAGATCTCGTTGTACCTGTGCGGCGGCGCGTGCGCACTGCGTACGGCCGGCAACGCCGACGCGCGGCCTATCTCGCGCCACGCGCGGACCATCGCGTCTAGTTCCTCGCCCAGAGACCAGACTGATTCTTTACACTCGTTTACCTAAGGCAAAAAGTCAAATGTTACACTGCAACTAAGGTAGAAAATGTGATTAGACTCCATTTATCACAGTGAGAGTGTTAGGGAAATAGCCATTCCAGTCGGGGGTGCGGCGAATGTACAGACGCCAGCACATCAACCTACCCGAAACTGACAAATTTTCCCAATCAACTTTGAACCTTATGCTTTAGCGATGAAGTTGAAAATCTATTAAAGAAATTTGACAGAATGTAGTAGCTCGATGTGCTGGCGTTTGTACAAGTATCTCCCGGGCCCCGGACTAATGGTACTAGAAGGAGCAGTGGGTTTTTGTCGGCAGGAGTCCGTCATAACCCACCGTACTTCCCAGACGAAGAGTAGGTATCCATGAGGATTTCCCAACGGAAAAAAAAATAAAATAAAAGGGAAACAGCCATTGGTGGACTGAAGCAGTAGTTAAGTGATTTAATAACAAATTGGTTTGTTCTAGTGAACTTAAAACATTTCGAATAGTTCTACTTTAAATTTTCCACTTGAACAAATCAATAGTCCTCGAACAAATTATAAATTATCTATGTAAAGCTTATCAAACAGATAAAACATTAAAATAAAACAAAGACACAAATAACCAACCAAATTAAATAAATAAAAGTACTCGACTTAGAAGAACCTTTTTAAAAGTCCAGAACAAACTTTCATAGTATCATTAACGCTCACCTGGTCATCTAAACTCTTCAACTCATCCATGGCGACGGGGTCATTGCCGGTCATTGACCTGTTCTTAAGGTAGTACTCCTTCTCTAGCCTTCGAAGCCTTGCTAAGGACTCCCTGACCTGTCACAACAAATGTGTAGTCTAGTTATAGGTACGCATAATAAATGTCCAATATTAAAGGAATTTGGCAGTCGTTACGGGTCGTCAGAAGTCCAAAAATCTGACAACCAGCCTTACCAAGGCGTATCGTATTACCCAGTTCGGGTTGTGGAGGTCAGATAGGCAGTCGCTGAGTTATTCCGTTTATCCACCCCAAAAAATCCACCCTAAGGTGGATACGCGAAAACACATGTCAGAGAATCCACCCTACGCCTAGTTGGATAAACGGGGTGGATAAACGGAATAACCGCAGCCGCATCATGTAAAATACTGGTATTCAGCTGCATCCGGTTAGACTGGAAGCCGACCTCAACACAGGAAAAGGCTAGGCAGATGATGATGAATTTGATTAATGAAAATTGATGAAAAAAAAATTGATGAATTTATGAAAAACTATTGAACATAATCTAGTATTATTCCACATTTGACTGCATCGTTGGTCTAGTGGTCGTAATAATATGTCTTTCATTGACTCGAATGTGCCCTGGCAGCTGATAGTATGTCATGCTCACTCAAATGTCTCGCTGACGGTGGCGTGTGTGTTGGATCATTTAGCTCCCTTCAAAATAGTTGAGCTGAATGGTGCTGTTTTATGCGTCATGTTCGTGAACGGGCGCCGTCAGTTGGGGCTGGTCATCACTTAGCTGCCTCGTTATTTTTAATTATTTTATTTTGGATTGTTGTTTGTTAAGTACTATTTGTTGTACTCTGGACGCGTTTAACGCGTACGTCTTTCTTAATTTTTTACATCGTTCTCACTTTATACATATAATTTTAAAATCAAAAGTAATGATGTAACTAATATTTTTGTAAAATATAATTTAAAAAGAATGTCCATGGAGTTTCATGCCCGTTCTTCTCCATAGGTACCTACGCTTTGGAATGGGCAACTAGCTTCATAATTTCTGACTGACCGACTTCTTGACAATTCAAAAGTGCCTGTAAATGGTTTAATTGAAATAAATGCTTTGAGTTTGAGTAAGCGCTACTGCAAGCAAGAGGTGCGTGTGTGGTGGGTTCGATTCCTAGCTTTTTTATTATTTTTTTTTATTCCCAAGTCGGGTAAAGTATTATGGAGTTTTTCCATCTGGAATTACTCAGTAGCAGCTCGGAGTCTGGATCTGTGCCCGGTGGATGGCAATAGGTGAGCCCCCTATTACATGCGACTAGACATAACTGGGGAAATCGTCGCCTTAGAGTGAAAACCTCGAGAATGCAATACCTCGTAAGTAGCATTTTATGCATTTCGGACAATCTTGTAGAATTGAACAGTTCTGGATATAAAAGCGGGTTAAATTTCCATATTAATATTTAAGAATACAGAACCTCCTTTTTTGAAGTTGGTTAAAAAAAAACATAAAAGACTCCATACAAAAAATTTACAGCACGCAGTTCTTTCTTCCTCCTGAAAAGTTACTTCTTTTACACTTACGAGGTTTTCACTCTAAGGCGTCGAAATGTGGGTGTAGACCTCTGCCAACCATTCGGGAAAACAAGGCGTGATGTTGTGTTGTGCTGTTTGTTGTTGTGTGTGTTCCACTAAGAACTCTATTAAGGTGAGGTCGATTGTAGCCTTCAAAATTCGGTTGAACAAATTGTTTCTGAACTGAATCAGTACCCATAAATCGAGCTATCAGAAAAAATATTATGTCAAAAGAAAATCAAAAGTATGTAATTTATTCAAACTAGGCTGAGAATCAGCATTTTTCGAACGTCAAAATTAGAAAAGACAGTCCCCCAAAAACGCCCGCCCTTCACCACTGTTATAAATAAGTAGTTAAAAATACAAATATTGTTAAGACTTCTAAGTCTAACAATAGATTTTCGTTATAATATTATTTCTAATAGAAATGAACGATTCTTTGATAGAACTTCTTGTACTTTTAAAATTGAATCTTATAAAAAGTATGACTCATCGACATAATAGCCAATTTGATACCGTTATAAAATAATCGGTCATGCGGAAAATTATCTATGAGTCACACATAATAATAGTACGGCAAATTCATAGAATGTTTGTCTTAGTCATACTCGCAAGGAGAACCGCTATTTGAGCGCCTCTCTCACATCTTCGGTAGTATAGTGGTAAGTATCCCCGCCTGTCACGCGGGAGACCGGGGTTCGATTCCCCGCCGGAGAGAATCTTTTTGCATTTTTATTTCATCTTTTAGGTCATTTCATACATTCGCGTGGCAAAATAATTGTATATTATTGGACAAATAGACACAATTTTGATATTTTACAAGCTTTTTGTCATTCATTTTGTATAAATAAGAATATTAGCAGTCACTATAATCAAATACAACAAATAATCTTCGCGAATATTATTACAATCTATTTATTCTTTAGATATTTAGAATACCACGTCGTCATAACGCCTGCAATTCGCCAAAGGAGTAGGCAGAGATGTGTATTTTGTCTCTCGAAGAATCGAAATGTTATGCATTGCTTTTAAAAAGAATAAGAGATGTACCAGATTAGTGTTATTTGTAAACATTTTTTTTTTCAAATAAATGTTAGCTCAAAAATAATATCATACCTGTGTTTGAAGTTTGTGTATAAGCTGCCTTGGATCCTGGTCTTGATGTAACTGCAGTTGGAAACGCATTCGTGCTCGTCTTTCTAACGTACGTCTCCGTTCTGGCTCCACGTGAAGGACCACGTTGTTGACTACGTCTAGCAGCATCGCATACTGGCGACAAAAGAAACAGCACTAGTTAGGTACTTCCTAGTTCCTATGGACAGTCGACAAATAAATTTAGTTCTTATGTTGTATGTATACGGATCTCTAAAGCGGCGATCAACAAAAACAAACAAATGGGTCCAGGTTTATAGAATGGATGCCGGTTTTAATCATACAACATCGCACAGTGTGATGAGCTCACAAATACAGGCCAGGTTGTGTCCCGTTACTAATCACTCTAATCAGGCAAACCCGAAACATGCAATTTTCTTCCAAAATATCGATTTCGGAGCACTAGAAAGCTGAAAAAAGTTTGTTTGAGTATCGATTCTTGGGAGAATTTATAACAAAAAAATGTCAGAATCAATGTCGTCTCTCCAAACTAATTTTAATTCCAATGAGATGCCAATATGATTCCAATGTTAATTTTACAGTCACGTGATTCGGTATAAACAATATTGTCAACAATTACCCCACGCCAAGCCCGAACCCAATTCCACTTAGTTCTCCAAAATGGACACCCAATCTAAAAATCCTACCTAGAAGTACCTACCTACATTGCTACTAACCTTAAACCTAAGATAACTAATTTGTTACTAACAAAATATGGACATCCTAGTCTGAAATAAACAAATTTTTTTTTTTTTTAATCATTTGGCGATAGCGTCGAACTCAAGAGTACGAAACGTCACAATTCCAATGTCGATCTATCGGAATTAAATTGAAGAGTAAGCACCCAGGAATGTGTAAGTCGTTTTGTCACTCTGATGTGTCGTAATTTGGCGTTAAAATCTTATGTATAACATACCTGCAGCGAGTTGGTGCACACGTTGAGGTCGTGGTGCATGAGGGTGAAGGAGTCGTAGGGCTGTTGTTGGGCCCAGCCAGTTCCCTGCCCGGTGACCGGCTCCGCCTCTTCGTGAGATACGTAGTAGAACTCGCAGGCGCAACGGGATACTATACGTTGGAGCTGTTGGCAAACAAGTGGGTCAATTTTACTGTTCAGATGATTCTATGGTGGATAGTTATTTTTTTATTTGGCAGATAACAAACTACCGTGTGTAGAGAAAAGAGTGAAGCACATAGCGTTCTGTTCCTCAGATCAGACCCGACTATATAATGTAGAGACAACAATACGACGACAAATGAAAACACTGGCAATACGAATGCATAAGAGTATTTTGGAACTATCAAATAAATCCTAGCATCGAAATTAAAACAGTGATTTATTAAAAAAAAACTAAATAGTAGTGATGGACCGACTATGGGTTTTTCCAATCATTGACCAGTTACAGTGAGTAAACTATTGGATAATATTTGATTCAATTTTCGTATACACACTTGGAACAGCATGAGATGTATGCTGCATACACCTCATGCCGTTCCAAGTTTGTATACGAAAATTATATAAAATGTATACCAAAATTATACAAAATATTAAACTGCATACAGTATGCAGTTTAATTTATTGTCGTCTCCACCTTGTATAACGTGAAATGTTGACTTTCTTGTGTCATTTTTAACATTCAAAATCGCGAATTATGAATACCTTTGAGAGGTTTTTGATCGCCAACAAAGTGGTATTGTCGTACACAAGCAACAAATAAGAATGTCATGCCACGAACTGTTTTACGACATCATCCAACATCTCAGCTGAAAGACGTCCACTGCTGGACCTATGTGCAGCAATGGACGTCTTCGTCTCCAAAAGCATCGTCATCACTAATCCTGAGCTTTCCTGAGCGTATCCACAGTTTTATTCTTTATTTAATTATTATAGTTTCTGTTTCTGACCTGCGCCAGTCCCGTGTCAGCGCTGGGCCCGACGGTGCGGCCGATGACGCCGCCGGCCGAGTGTCCGCTGCCGACCAGGCGCGGCACGTCCGGCAGCGTACTGATCTCCGTGCTCTGCCACCGCTCTTCGATCTCTTCTACTGATACCCATTGGATGTTTTCTGAGGAATTCATATATTTATTATTAGTCTAAGGCCTTGCACAACAAATCACTAAATCCATATAATGCTAAACGAATTTAAGACATCTTCAAACGATTGAAAGAAATAGAACGATGTTTTAAATACGTTTACGACGAGGCAGTCAAAACTGCCTTCAAAGATTTTATTGATCGCTCCCACAAGTTTTTCAGCAATGGAATCAATGAATCGGTAAAATGACGAAAGTGAATGATAACAATCGTTTTTCGTTTTGCTTAATCTATATAAAACACAAATTTCTTAGGTAAGGACCTATTATTAATTTCTTGTAAGGAAATATAGGATATCATTTTAACGAAGAACTTACCTAGCAGCTGATCTCTGTCAGCTGCACTAACAGTAGCATAGTACTGCATAGCAGATAAAGCCCCGCTCCATGCGGCCGCGGCAGGTTGTCTGCGCACGCGCTGCCGCACTTCCGCTCGCGCTGCACATAGTATGACGTAGCCACGTGTCTCGCAACCTTTCAGGACTACTTGCGAGTTTACCAGCTCAACTGTGAAAAATACATTAAAAAATTAGGTAAGTATACAAAAAAATTTAAGATTATATACTTGAATATCTTCGTGGAAAATGTGATTAGATAGATCAAATTGTATTCGTATCGACGAAGTAGGTATGTCGTCTTCTGGAAGTTTTTATTTCTTACAAAAGACAAATTGTTATTCTTCCATAGTGAAAGTTGATGGGAGCTTGATATTTAGATTGATTTCGAATTGATAATTCAATGCTTTTCATATATGTCACAACAAGGCCGCGACAAAAACGGAACGGTCGCGGTGAAGTATAATAGAAATACATAATTGTAATTTTTTTTTTCTTAAGCTCCTAAGAGTAGTTAAATTTAATTTTTAATACGTTTTTATAATTGTTTTGTATATTATTGATTTAAGTGAAAAAACACATTCGTGCATTCCCACAAAATAGCGTAATTTCTAGAGAGTTGTGCGAGTTCGAGCGCACTTACTAAGGCAAGCAGTGTGCGCGTTGTCGTCGTCCAGCACGTGCTTGGAGTGCGGCGTGTGCGGCGGCGGCGCGTCCTCGGCGCCGCTGAGCTCGTCGCTGAACACCACCGGCGCGCCGCCCGCCGCGCCGCCCGCGTCCGCCAGCAGCGCCGCCAGCATGCCGCCGCCGCAGCTCGCCGCGCCGCCGCTCACCTGCGCGTCGTGCGACAATGTGTGAGGACTCCGTACTCACAATCAATATTTACGCATACACACTATTATTTTATATACCTTTATATTTCATACTATATCTCAGAAAATCTTATGAAAACTAAATTCGATTCGATTATAATCGAAATTTGCTTATAGCTAAATACTAGTATTTTACATGGAGCGGCAGCCATCTGAACTCCACAACCCATTTACTGGATAATAACTTTTTAGTAAAACTGGTTGTCAGACTTTCGGGCATTTAAAGACCCGTAACGGCTATCAAAAATCCACGAATGACAGCCAAAACCAACTCCTTCACATGCTTTACAAGGTACAGAGGAGTCTCTGTATGTAAAAATGTTCCCATCCAAAATCCAAGCTAGACAAGTGTAGCTTAACCTGAGAGATCGACCTGTACAACTCTTATAGTTACGAGCCCCATCATATCATTTAATTATGATAATAAATAATGAGAAACTTACTTGTGTAGTGACCGGAGGAGGTGGTGAAATGACGTCAGCTTCGCGCTGATGCTTCGGAGACGTGTTGGGTTGCTCTTCCTCTTTTAACGCCTTCGTCGATAAATTCTTCTTCAATTGCTAGAGTTTTTAATATGTATCATTACTATCAAGGGGCCAAGACTGCTAAGGGACTGGCCGATCAGACTAGTGTTGCCCAAAATCGGTCTTGGTCTTGCAGTCTTGGTCTTGTTCTTGCATTTTTGCAAGACCAAGACCAAGACCAAGACCGACTTATTGTAGCAAGACCAAGACCAAGACTGAACCCTGCAAGACTTGAGCAAGAACAAGACTAAGCCTGCAAGACTCTTGCGTCTCGCAGTTAAGTCAAACTGAGATTTGGGCGTTATGGTATTTGGTTTCAATCCCGATTTTGATAGACGTTCCCCAGTATCAAAACCGTATCGTCATAACACTAAAAGGTACTTATTGTATTGATTATTATATGTTTCGACTATTTATTAAGTAGGTAGGTAGCGTGTTACTTACAAATTTGTTTCCATATGTGATAAAAATGTAACAAGCATAACTTTCTAGCAAAGTTCATTTCATACCTTGTAAAAATTGTAGGTATATCTACTTAGAGTATTATATTATAGGTACTTGTATAAGTCTAATGTGCAGATCTAACGTTAGTAGGTTGGTAAAAATAAAATTATGTAGGTATTTATGTTTCAAAGTTTATATTATTCTTCTATTCAGCAAATTTTAAAACTATCACCGAGTCGAGTAGGTCTAGTACTATTAGCAGTTTTTAAGCCAGCCGATGTTATGGTACAGACGTCAGCACATCAAGCTACTACAATCTGCCACATTTCTTTAACAGATTTTCAACTTTATCGCTAAAGCATTAAGGTTCATGGTTGATTACTAAAATATGACGTTCCGCGAATAAACTGTTGGTCGGTCAGTGTATTACGTACTTATTTGATAATTTACCGACAAAGACGCCGCCGCCGCGCCGCCGCGGTGTATCAAAGACTGCAACAAGTGTACCTAATACAACATTTGACACTGTTTGAGCGCCGCATTCGCCGCCACAGAGACCGACAAAGACGCCGCCGCGGTGTATCAAAGACTGCAACAAGTGTACCTAAAGGCTCGTACACACAGGCGCGACGCGACATGCGACACAAAGGCACCGCAAGTCGCGCGACGAGCGGTGCCTTTGTGTCGCGCGCGATTCGCGTCGCGCGTCGCGCCTGTTTGCAGGAGCCGTAAAGGCTCGTACACACAGGCGCGACGCGACACGCGACACAAAGGCACCGCTCGTTGCGCGACTTGCGATGCCTTTGAGTCGCGTGTCGCGTCGCGCCTGTGTGTACGAGCCTTAATACAACATTTGACACTGTTTGAGCGCCGCATTCGCCGCCACAGAGTACCTATGGCACAGAATACATAATAGTAGTAAGTAGCCTATGGACAGACAGAAGCACACAAAATTGTTACCTATTTTGGTAGGGTTGGCACAAGAGGATAAAATTAAATGAACTTGAAGATGTCTCAGCAGTAGGTATACATTGAATGAGCTATAGAAGATACATTCTCACAATGACTCGAATTCGAACACTACAGCGGGCGGGATAATGATTATATGCCATGTCAGTTTTCTTCCATAAGTTCATTTTAAAAAAGCTCTAAGTTAGATTTAGGCCCAGCGCACACCGCTGGAGGCGCAGCGGAGCGCATTTGAAGACAACAATTTAATATAAACCTTAACCACCTTGATATACGGTCAATTTAAGAATAAATTCGCACGCGGTACTCGGACCGCCTTCAAGCTCAGCTTCAAGCAAGAGCATGCGCGCGACCGTATATCAAAGTAGTTAAGGTTTATATTAAATTGTTGTCTTCAAATGCGCTCCGCTGCGCCTCCAGCAGTGTGCGCTGGGCCTTAGAGTTTACCATCCAATTACACACAACAAATTATTGAAAAACAAACAAGATATTAAGAGTACTTATGAAATTAGTAGAAAAAATATCCTATCGTAGATACCTAGTTATTAAAAAGAAAACGTAAACCTTGTGTTTACTTAATTTTATCCTTCTGTGCCAACTCTACCAAAATATGCTCCTAGACTTTGTGTCGCCGCCGCTCTCATGTCAAAGGTAGCCGCCGTTGCCCATATTCCAAAGAATAAAATAAGTTTCCGGGTGCTCAGAACGGACATAAATAGATTATGTCGTCCTCGCAAGGAAGATGGTAGTCGTAAGGATAGGTAGATATTATAGTAATTGTAGTAAGTAATAATAATGTAGTTGTATTATTATTATTACCTATTATACTTTTATATATTGGACATGCACTGCAAATTTGGAAGTGGGTGATTTTAACACACTTGAAACGAGTAAAATCTGTGAAATGAGCAACGTATAATTACGCATTTTGTGTTTTAAAATCACACACTTCCAAAAATCGATATTTGCAATGTCGGTTTATCAACTTCTATCGTAATCTAGTAGCGAGTAACGGAGTAACCTCCATAATAACAGCGGGCAACGTACCTAGGCAAGTTCCATTAAAAGAGAAACATTATACTTACACAATATTATTTGCATAATTATCTACACTTTATTGTTACGTAGGCACAAAACCTATCTGATAGCACTTCTGTGTTTTTAATCTTTCAAAGAATAATTATCTTTATCAAAGAATGCCGCACTTTCCTTTGTCGGTCTTTCGGCTTGCGCTTATAAATATGAGTTTTTATTTCAATTTCAGTTATTTCCAATTAAGCTTCGCTTCGAGTCTATCTTATTTATTGTTCTCCCCTATTTATCTAGGTACTCTTATTGCTCTCGAAGTTAAAATTTACAATTTGACATGACTGACGAAGAATCAACTAGTTCTAGTCTGAGTAGTGAGAGTTGGATTAGATCTAAAACACCTAAAAGTAAATTTGACGAGTTTTTCGACATAATTCATGCGTCCCAAATTGGAGTCTGTAAATTGTGCCAACATAAAAAAGTAGAAATAAAAATGAAAAACAGGAACACTTCAGGCTTAAGGAAGCATCTACTATCTTTTCACGAGAAGGAATCACAAATATTCCTTCCTGCAAGGAAACCAACAATAAGTCAAAATAAAGATATCACAAGCTTTTTTATAACCACTGCAAAAAGTAAACAGGTAAGAAAAAAATGTTACTTACTCAATTAATAATTACAGTAATTTACCATAATATTAATTACTTTATTTCGGTAAATTGATGAACAAAACGAATGCAATTATGGGTGTTTTATACATACATTTATTATTTTACTTAGGTACTTTACTTAGTTTTATAGATATTTTTTATTAAATTATTTAGTAGTACGTAGTATTCCGATTGTCGCCAAACCTGCCCTGCGTGGCAATTATGGGCAACTACCCCTCGAGTGGGAAGGCCTATGTCCAGCAATGGACGTTCTACGGCTGATATGCAGATGATAATGATGAGCAGTACGTAGTTATTAAGCTGTTTTATGATTTTACCAACGGGTTTTTGTATACTTTTGTATTACGTGTTACAGAAAGGGTAGGTAGCTAGGTACCTATATCCATTCAAACGGGGTGAAGGAAGAGTGTATCTGGTTTAGAATCTGTATTAATTTCAAACTTTCAGCCAAATAAAAATACTCTACAATACATAAGTAGTTAGGTACCTACTTAATTACTGAGGCGGCAGTACGTTTTTTAACTATAAACAAAAAACAATTTTCCAAGCTACAATACCTACTCAGATTTGCCATTTTGTGGTATAAAACTAACACACGAACCCATTTTGCAAATATACCAGAAGAAATAAATTCTTTGATTCATCTTTGTTTCTTGGATGAAATAATTGATTGACACTATCTGACACCGATCAGCTGACGTATGTAATTATTTGAGTAGAATTCATTTAAAAAACAATTAAGTATAATTCATGTAGGTACCTATTAAAAAATGTTGCCATACTAGTTTGTTATCACTTATCAGTATCACCAAAGGAAAAAATCTGCTGTTCTCTACAATGTTCGCATAGCTCGTCAAAATGTATGGAACAGCTGATTATTTTTCGTGATTCAGTGTTTGGTCCCACAGTAAAAGTTGTTCATAATGATGAGTACAATGACCCCTTAAGAGATTTCGTGTATGGATAGGTAGACCTTATCAGTCAAGAGGCGTCCAATCAGCTGATTTTCGGGTAGGTACTGGCATGGGTATTCTCATCAAAATAGTCCAGTATTTCGTTTTGAAAACGAGTAGGTACCTACCTACGTGTACCTACGCCAATTGGCTCCCCTGTCGATGGCCGTGTTCGGAGTTCGGACGGAACGTTCCGTGGCCAAGAAGCCGCTGAGTAGCAGCTAACATAGTCCTGCAGTCTACTCTTGTACCTTGTACACCTTTGGTTGAATGTTCTGCCAGCTAGAACCACATTATCACTATTTATCACCAATTCACCACACCGCGCCGTGCCAAAGTTCTCACCATTTAACTGAACAGTTGTGTACCTACCTACCTATTGGAAAGACGCGCGAAAAACTATTTACATACACTCTACGGAAGTACTTGCCTACTTCCCACAAATAATGTCCGCGCATTAGCTTTCATCGTAGCGCGGTGTCATAGTGGCTATCTCGCTCTATCCCAGGTTTTTAATTTGCACGAGAAAGGGAACGAAAACAAGTACCTACTCGTATCTATGAAATATTTTGCATTTTGTTGGTTTATCTATTGTGTCCGTGTCCTTTGTCCAGTGCCTGTTAGTGTGTGCATGTCGTTGAATCGCTAAGTTTATTGTAAAGACTTTAACTTACTTGAAATAAAGTTAATTTTTCTTTATTTTCTAATGAATGGCGGAATTTGAATTAATACAAATAAAACTGCACTTTTAAAAGTCTTATTGCCTTGAGTTACGGTCCATTTCAGTTTGTTTTGACAGTACAGGGGTAGTGCGACAGTAAATTACGTAGCTTTATTATTTTAGGAATAAAAAATGACCTATATTAAAAATTATAGAAATCGATTCAGTAAACGATTCTGAACAAACTGATTTCAGGATGTCGTTTATTAAGTTACATGTTGTACATAGAAGTATACCCTTTTCGAAACACGCTTTTAATGTGTATAGGTAGGTAATTTATTCAAATGCGAAGCTAGTTTAGGTATTGATTTTTATAGAAAGAAACGCATGCCGTTATTTAAGACAGCGAAGCCGCCGCGGGTTTGGTAGTACATAGAGTACCTACTTATATTTTTGTAGATATGCTATGCTCATAGTTTTAAAATCTAATAGCTATTATTATTAACACATGTTTTAATATTTTATTTCAGTCAGTATCTGAAAACCGCAGTGACCACTTCATGACAGCTACAGTTGATTGGATTGTAAAAAAATATCTTCCTTTCTCATTTTTCGATGATGAAGATACACAGGAATATTTTCGATTGATTTGCCCGAATACGACATTTCCTAAAAGGTCGACACTTAGAAGGAAGGTCAAAGAGCGATTTGAAGAACTACAATCGAATGTTAAAAATCGACTACAACAATATTCATGTAAAATGTCATTTACCATTGATGGATGGACGTCCATTGCTGGTAGGAGTTACTACGGGGTCACTATTCATTTTATAGACAACGAATGGAAGTATCGATCGGTAGTCCTTGATTTTATACCATCGCGCGGTCGACATACTGGGTTAGATATTGCAACGATTTTCCACGAATGTTTATTGGAATATGGTATAATTGATAAAATTCAAGGTATCACGGTGGACAACGCAACTGCAAATACCAAATTTATGTACGAACTTGGCAAACAACTGCTGCATTTTGATTCAGACAATCAACATTTCCGGTGCTTTGCTCACATTTTGAACCTTGGTGTACAAGATTTACTAAAGACCTTAGTATTACACAGTGAAACTGACAATAAAGAACAAGAACAGCAGTATGAAGACTATGGAGACGAAACTGAGGAAGATGAAGAATATGCGCCAAATATTGCTGACTCAAGTACAGGTATTACAAAATTGCGCAGTATTTCCAGTAAAATAAAAAGAAGCGAGATATTGAAGAGGAAGTTCCAGTCTGCTTGTGAAGCAGTTGGCGTGCCATCAAATCTGAATCCCATACTCGACTGTCCAACGAGATGGAATTCCACACATGATATGATTGGATTTGGTTTAAAAGTGAAAACTGGCATTAACATATTATGCGTTTCAGTTACCGAATTGAATGATTTTCAAATCACAGAAACTGAATGGCAAATACTCGAAAAAATACATAAGTTTTTAATAAACTTTAAACTTCTATCAACGAAACTTGGTGGAGAAAAATATGTTACATTACCGCTAGTCATTGTATCATTCAATCTCTTGCTTGATAAAATTGAATCCATGGTAAAACAATTAGATGAGAAACTTAATCGAACTGAAGTGGATGAAAGACTCATTCTAGGTTTCCAAGCAGCCCGAGATAAAATGCTTAAACATTACAAGAAGAGCAACTGGATTTACTGTACCACTTTAATTTTAGACCCAAGGCACAAAGCTCAGACTTTTGACATGACATTATGGGGGAAGCAAATTAAAACAGAAAGCCTGCGAAAATTTAATGAACTTTATAAAGAATATAAAAGTCTACACCTACAATTACACTCGGTGCCTAAATCTCCTGAATTAACAACAAATGAAAACAAAGTATGTGAGGATGATGAACTTGAAGATGTAATAAACTTCGACAAACTGTATGCATGTCCCTCTACGTCGTCATCTGGATCTGGATCTTGTCTTCAAGGTTTAGTTATTGACGAGTTGGAGGAATACATAAGTAAACCGAGAGCCGCCAGCTCAGAAGACATTTTAGAGTGGTGGAGGACGCATGAGACGGAATATCCGATTTTATCAAAGATGGCTCGTGATTTTCTCTCAATACCTGCTACATCGGTACCTGCTGAGAGATTATTTTCGAAAGCATCCTTAGTCATTAGAAAACACAGAAATAGACTAAGTGATGAGTCAGCCAGGTGGTTACTTTGTATTAATTCTTGGTCCAAAGAATTAATATAAAGTAACCATATTTTTTTTTCTAAAACAGCCTCTTCTGTCGCGGTCATTCATAACTCATAACTCGCGCCTGCGTAAATTTTAATTTGTGTTCAATTTTTTATTTAAATAAATGGTAAATTACATAGATTGTCTTTATTCTACAACTCTTCCATCCCATTCCATATAAGCAGTGGCATGCACTCAATATACATATGCAATTAGGCAGTGCCTACCTCATGAATAAAAATCCAAAAGAAACTAATCTTAATAGTCTTCAGCGATTATTTACTAAACAAATAAACAAAAATAATCGTCGTACCTAATACTAATACCTACCTAAGGAATGTAATTGAAGGGTTAAGTGGACAAAGGTGTTATCTGACAAAGTCAAAAAATCCGACTTTTTTTCGTGAACATAGGTTTTAACTGAGGATAAATCGATTCATGGATTTATCATCAGTTAAAACCTATGTTTATGCAAAAAAGTCGGATTTTTAGTTACGAATTATAAGTGGTGTGTTTTAAATCCATGAATCGATTTATCATCAGTTAAAACCTATGTTCATGAAAAAAAGTCGGATTTTTTGACTTTGTCACATACCTAACACCTTTGTCCACTTAACCCTTCAATTTTGTTGTAGTAGATGCCTACATCGTTTCTTTACACATAGGTACTTACGACAGTATGTATGTAGCAATGCGCGCCAGTCACGAGCATAGAATACAAAATAGTACAAATCACGAGTACAACAAATTGCCTAAAAAATGTACCTACGCACAGCGCACACTAATGAAATCTGCTAATCTCAACACACACAACTTCCTTATTTTGGCCGCATAGGTAGGCTCTGCGGCTCTGCCTGTAGCCTTCTATTATTAGTTGACCAACGTTGTATGTTGTTATGTATGGTGGATGCTCCAGGGTAGCCCGCGAAATTCAAATATTCTTACGTTTTTTCAAGGTCAAAGTCATTCCTCGGGCTTTATGTACTTGGAGGGTTGTATTGATGATTATAATTTTGTAACTACATACGTCTTACAGTCGCGAACAGTATTTCAATCAACATACAATCTAGCACTAGCCTGCAAATTGCAAAAAGCGTAAAAAAATTTGAATTTCGCGGGCTATCCTGACGCTTTTACCCGTAGTAGCGGTTGCCATGGTTACGAATATGACAATGTTCTTTATTAAAAATAGGAAACATATTTTGGTTTCAAAGATAATAGAGATCAGGATAACAATTAAGTTCACTTTTATTACCATAACCACTTTATTAAAACATAACAAAAATCTTTTTCGTTTGTTTCGTGTCGTACTCGTATGTTGCATTTTCTGCGACCGATGAGTCACGGAACGCGCAATATTGGTTGAAATTTATAGTTTGTAATTATAAACATCAATTATTTTATTTCATAAATCAGCTGAATTTTTTTAGTGTAATAGGTGCATAAAAATTCCTACAAACAATTTTCGGTCGTCACAAGCCACAATAGATATCCAAAAATGATATGTAATGCATTTTAATGTAGGTATCAAATATTTAATTCATGTTTTAGATGTTTGTGCTGGTACCAGAGGCGGCTCGTCTTAAAGAGCGCTGGTGCACTCCCACGAAAATTGCATAATCTATATTTCTTTATTATAATCCTATACATACATTCTTTCTACTATGCCCATACAATAATAGCAGTTTACTAGAAACGTAGAAACCATTTCCTACGCGCGTACATTTGGCGTCAAGTTGTAACTTGTAACCAGTGTTGCCACACGCCAGATCGAGAAATCTGGATAGAACGGTCGAAAAATCTGTACAAAATCTGTATGAACACAAAACGCTAAAATCTGTATAAAATCTGTAAAACTGTAATAAAATCTGTACAAAATCTGTTCAAGAAAACAATAGTCACAACACAAAATCGACAAGAAAGTCAAGAAATCTTAGCGCAAATACGACTCGCGATGCTCGACTAGAACTAGAAGTTGAAACTCCAACCAAACAAATCGTTTCATACTGCTCATTCCGTTCATTCATTTGTCCCTGGCAACATTTATAGCGTACTGAAGGGATTCCCCGAAACTTATGTTTCATTTCAAACATAGTTTACACAGAACACAGGGAAAAAATGTTGAAGGCAATAAATAAACACTAAATACACTAAAAAGAGATACATTTTCAATCATTTCATCATAGATTATGTGAGGAAGCGAAAATGACGAAAATCTGTATAAAAGTTATGCTAAATCTGTAATCTGTATTGGTGATGAAAAATCTGTATAGATACAGATAAATCTGTATATATGGCAACACTGCTTGTAACGTATGGAGCGCCAGCGATTGCGCTCCTATGAAACAATGAAACAAAGTTCAGTACGATTTCTAGCACTGTATTCAATGAGTGCAAAAGAGAAATATCGACACAGTCCGACGCGTGAAACAAAAGATTTTGTATGAGAAATTAGCCTAATCTGGAGCGCCGCTCACGCGCGACGTTGCCAAACGGCGCAGGGCGGCCGCGCGCGGATGTGCGATCTATGCCTAATGCGCTGTTGCCGATCTTATGTAAACAAACGGTCGGCTCAACTCGGCTGTCAGTAGTAGTAGATTCCCAGTGTTTATTCTAAATATAAGTATTAAAAAATAGTTTGTGCGCGACATTTGTGTTAAAAATGGAACAATACAGTGTAGGTATCTTTTATTAAAAATTGTGAAAAGACTCTCGAAATGCGTATGGCGCAAGACCGTCTCAATGCATTATGTATTGTATGATAAATTAATGATAAGCATTGAAAAACGCTTAATTAATTCCATAACTGATTTTCACAAGAAAGTGATGTCTTCGCTCGCCAAAAAGATCGCCGAATGGATTTTCTTTACATTTATAAAATAAATGGTAAGCTCTAGTTGTACGTTTCTTTTTTTAGTGAACCCCCACAAATAAATGTCACGAGCCGCCTCTGGCTGGTACTTAATAAGTAATTAAAAGTCTAGCTGACGACAAATTTTATTACTTAGTTAGAAGTAGGTATCAAGGTAGAAGATGAAAAGTATAGTATATGATAATTATTTTAACCGCTAGCTGTTTGTGAAGAGTTTAGAATAGCCAGTACACGGACAGAAAAACATTAAAGGTACCTAGTGTACCTACATAGAGTTAGTAATTACGCTTAGGTACTAAATTGCGTCATTTTTTTAAATTAATGTCAAGTTAATTTTATTAATTTGGTGGTTCACTATGCCTATGTCAATTTAAGCTCGACAAGTACCATGTTCATGTACCTGTTTCATGAAATCATCATTCGTTGGAGTTACGTGGTCTTAGAGAGTTGTGTTGATGACTTTAATGATTATAATTCTGTAAATACATATTTGTTATGGCCGCGAATCATATTTTGATCGACGTACAACTTAATACTGACCAGCAAATTGCAAAATACATAAGAAAATTTTAATTTCGCGGGCTACCTTAGCGCTTCCCCCTTAAATCGATGAAGTTTTAGAAAAATAATTATCCTCTCATAACGAATCTAAAATAAAAGTAGTAAATGGGTCATTCAATTATGTAGACGATTAAAATGCCTCATGTGACGCGTCTGTTAGCTTCATTGGGATTCATGGCCGACTCGACGCCGCGCGGGGATTCCCGCACTCTTCCGCATTTTTTGTCAGGTTCAAGCATTTATGCACTTCATTGTAATAATTTTAAAGTTTATTTTCAAGTGCGTTAAGGCCAGGACTCTCGGAAATCTCGGAATCGACCTATTTTTGATTCAACATTAAACAATCAAATATTCTTTGTTTTAATCTGAATAAAATATATGGCATAGTTTAACTAACATTCTTGATTATTCTATGGTTCAAAACACGATATTTACAACTTCACTCGATCATAAAAAATCGCAAACAAATCGAAAACAGCGAAGTTTTTAATCGTTTTTCAAGTCGCATTTGAAGTAGACTTAACTTTTACTCGCAAAAAATATATGAAAAAATATGCAATGATGTATAGTAGAACATTCTACGGTTAATTTTTCTCAAAACTGATTTTTATTGTCTTAACAAGATATAATCTAAAAAGGCGGCCTGCGTGATTCACTTCAGTAGCCCGCCGGGCGTTACCGAGGTAGGACCTGTGTCGCTTTTGCTGGCTCGCCGCGTTCCCGCTAATCGATCGAAATATACGTTATAATATTGTTAGTTAATTTCCGTGTTTGTGTATTAGTTTCAAAATTCAGTCTGTAAATATTGTTTAGGTTCTAGTATTAATAATTAAACTAAATATTAGTTTGTTATAATATAGTTGTAATATAGTGATAATTAAGATTAAATTATGGGGAATAAAAACAGAAGAAAGAAAAAAAAACGTTCAGCATTGAACTGCAAAGCTTAAAAAAAAATAAGGTAATTTTGATTATTATTTTTCTACGTATTTATAACTACCCACTTATAAGACGACGCGACAGAATAATATTGTAGTTGTATAGGTTCTCTTGCTTTCGTCACAGTACCTAGCAGTAGCAGGTCGGTACCATAAATTTACAATTATCGTAATATCTGTAATAGATTTTCAACTTTACTACAACGGAATAAGGTTTATATTCAATTGCAAAATTTGAGTTTTTGAGTTTGTGTTTCTAGTTTTGTGATTGTATAGGTAAAATATTATATTTTTTCGAAGTGAAAACTTCTTTAGCATTATTGTGATTTGAAAATTTTATGAAACGAAAAAGCTACAGTAGAAAAAGCTACAGTAAAAAGAGACATAAGATTTAACGTGGGAGAAAATGAGATAGGAAGCATTATACAGTGTTTTTGTTTTTTATTATTACAAATGACATCACATTTAATCCTATGCTACTAATTTGTGATGATGATGGTGTTGGCGATGGCGATGACGATGGTGATGGCGATGGTGATGGTGATGGTGATGGTGATGGCGATGATGATGGCGATGGTGATGGCGATGGTGATGGCGATGGTGATGGTGATGGCGATGGTGGTGGCGATGGTGATGGTGATAGCGATGGTGATGGCGATGATGATGATGGTGATGGCGATGGCGATGGTTATGGCGATGGTGATTGCGATGGTGATGGCGATGGCGATGATGATGATGGTGATGGCGATGGTGATGGCGATGGCGATGGTTATGGCGATGGTGATGGCGATGGTGATGGCGATGATGATGATGGTGATGGAGATGGCGATGGTGATGGCGATGGCGATGGTGATAGCGATGGCGATGGCGATGGCGATGGTGATGGTGATGGATGGATGGATGGATGTTCTTTAGCATCGTTGTGATTTGAAAGTTTATGAAACGAAAAAGCGACAGTAAAAAGAGACATGTAAATTCATAAGATTTAACGTGGGAGAAAATGAGATAGGAAGCATTATACAGTGTTTTTGAAGGTTTCACTTCTACCACGTGTGAATTGCACACTTGCTGTTTTTTTATTTAAAAATATGAAATTCGTTGTGAATGAAATAGGAAGAGTTCAATAAAAATACGTATTGTGGTGTTTTTGATTAGTAGATTTAATTAAAAAAACTTATTGACGAATTCAAGCAACCAAAAAAAGTGTTTTACAAAAAAAACAACCGACTCAAAAAAAAAAACATTACAACGTGAAGAATATTTATTTTCATTTTTTGACACCGACTTTCGAAACTAAAGTTATTTTTCACTTTGTAGTGTTTTTTTTTTTGGAAGTCGGTTTTTTTTTTTTGTAAAAAAGTTTTTATTTTTCTCTTTGTAACAAATTCATATGTCACTACTTGCTATGTGAATATCAGTAACAAAGCTATTGAACACATCTGCTTTACCCTTTGAAGGGTACAGGCGTGATGTTATGTTGTGTGATTGCGATTACATATGCTATAGCAGCAATCGCGGTTGATTTGCTGGCATTTATTGAAGAGTTCCGTTGTTTGTCTCTGAAAGTCATCATCAGATCTTTACAAAAATAAAAAAACAGCATGTGTGCAATTCACACGTGGTAGAAATGAAACCTTCAAAAACACTGTATAATGCTTCCTATCTCATTTTCTCCCACGTTAAATCTTATGAATTCATGTCTCTTTTTACTGTCGCTTTTTCGTTTCATAAACTTTCAAATCACAACGATGCTAAAGAACATCCATCCATCCATCCATCCATCCATCCATCCATCCATCCATCCATCCTTCACCATCACCATCGCCATCGCCATCACCATCACCATCACCATCACCATCACCATCGCCATCGCCATCACCATCGCCATCGCCATCACCATCGCCATCACCATCATCAACATCGCCATCATCATCGCCATCACCATCGCCATCACCATCGCCATCAACATCGCATCACCATCATCATCATCGCCATCACCATCGCCACCACCATTGCCATCACCATCGCCATCGCCATCACCATCATCAACATCGCCATCACCATCACCATCGCCATCACCATCACCATCGCATCACCATCATCATCATCGCCATCACCATCGCATCACCATCACCACCACCATCGCCATCACCATCGCCATCATCATCATCGCCATCACCATCACCATCGCCATCACCATCGCCATCGCCATCACCATCATCCTTATCATCATCATCACCACAAATTAGTAGCATAGGATTAATTAATGTGATGTCATTTGTAATAATAAATAAAAAACAAAAACACTGTATAATGCTTCCTATCTCATTTTCTCCCACGTTAAATCTCATGTCTCTTTTTACTGTTGCTTTTTCGTTTCATAAAATTTTCAAATCACATCACAACGAGGCTAAAGAAGTTTTCACTTCAAAAAAAAAATTGCAGATCTGTCTATTTACGATGGAGTTATGCCCCCCCTAACATACATAAAAAAAAAATAGAAATATCCGAATTGAGAACCTCCGCCTTTTTTGAAGTCGGTTAAAAATATAATATTTACAATCACAAAACTAGAAAGAAACTAAAGTAGGATGATGAAATTAAAATACTGTAGACGAGCAGCCCTATATTTCAAGAATAGGGCCGATTCACAATACTATTATGTATGTACTTATAAAAATAACCGTGACAGGGGTCAGCGAGTTCATTCGAACTGCGCTTTCGCGGCATTTGCCACGCGAGGACGGAGGTAACGCTAAATGCCTACTACGCTCGAAGATCCTGGCCTTAATAATACGAAGAGACCGCTTGGCGCTGCGGTCCCTTTGTCGCGCCATTTGAAAGCGAATAGCGTAGGTACGAAGACAGTGTTGACCTCGCAAATGAACTTTAGCAATACAGCTGATCAGGTAGCCCTTTCGAGTTTTATTTACATTGCTGTTTTAAGTGAAACAAGTGAATTTATTATTTTTTAATTAAAAATCTCATTGGGTCAGATAGAAATAATGATTTTATACAGTTTACAGTAAAAAAAAATTGCAGAAAAAAACGTAAAAATTAAGAAAAAACCGACGAAAAATTTCAACGCAGGGGGGTCCAGAATCATGTAGGTACTGAATCCATGGTAAGCGGCTGCACGTCGATGTCCCTGCCACCCTGAGCAAATAGGCTAATAGGTATTTGAATGTAGTCTAGTCTAAGTAGTAGAGTCTCGCAAGACTTGCGAGACTCTTGCTGCAAGACCAAGACTGAGAGCGCAATACCAAGACCAAGACCAAGACCAGGTGTATTGACGCAAGACCAAGACCAAGACTGGCTAAGGTCTTGTCTTGGTCTTGCATTTGGGCAACACTAGATCAGACCAACACTCCATTCACAGTTATTTTACCTCTGATTTTGCATCACTGTTCAAATCACAGTGATCTTTATATTCCTTGTGATAAGGTTGCTATTCGGTTGCTGCCAATGACAAGTCTGTCAACATCACAATGATCTTTATTCGCGTTATTATAAGGTTGATGTTGGATTCCTGCTGTCAGAGGTAAAACTATGAAAGAACTGTACCTACAAGGACATTATGGCGCTCGAATGACGATGTGCGGGGATACTTGGAATTTTTTTTAATTTTTTTTTTATGTGTCTTGATATGCATCCAAAAAACAAGATGGCGGCGTTCGTTTTATAAAAAACTCTTGTGCAAAATTTCAAACTTCCAGACCCAGCGTGGTTTAGGCAGTGTGTTATCTGTCAGTGAATGACCGAACTTAAAAAGTAGATATCTTGTGAAGTATTAACATACCTGTGTTTTAATATAAGTATCGATAAGCGCAAATGCTAAATCCCTATTAAGCTTGGTCCAGGCCCCCCTGAGGTCGTGTACAGCCAGCCTATGTGTGGGCGGTGCGCCTGCGCTCACTCCCGCTTCACGGCCGTAGGACACACGGCGGACTGATAGACAGTAGCATTTCTCCATCACGCGAGGGTTTAGGGCTGAATACTGGAATTAGACAGAACAACAGAAAATAGAAAAAAAGCGGGGAAATCATACCTCATAAAAAAACAACATTTTTGAACATTTCAAGCAGTAACTGCACACTGTCTGAGTGAGTCAGTCATTTTAAGTAAGACTATATTATTGATGTGATCGTGGCCTTAGTCTTCAGCTTAGTACTTACATGTTGTTTTTTGGTAAGTTTATACACAAAAGTTAACATTGATTTTAAAGAGCTGGCAATATTTCACAATAATGAAGATACTGAGAGACACTGAAAGCGGTTAAGGGGGAAGCGCTAAGGTAGCCCGCGAAATTCAAATTTTCTTACGTTTATTGCAATTTGCTGGTCAGCATTAAGTTGTACGTTGATTAATATATGAATCGCGGCCGTAAGAAATATATGTTTACAGAATTATAATCATTAAAGTCATCAACACAACTCTCTAAGACCACGTAAGTCCAAAGAATGATGATTTCATGAAACAGTTATTCTTGGGACTTACGTGGTCTTAGAGAGTTGTGTTGATGACTTTAATGATTATAATTCTGTAAACAGATGTTTCTTACGGCCGCGATTCATATATTAATCAACGTACAACTTAATACTGACCAGCAAATTCCAAAAAACCCAAAAAAAATTGAATTTCGCGGGCTACCCTGGCGCTTTCGCCTTAAGATGTGCTGATCGCGTTCAGTTTAATTGGTGAAATTCGCCCTTAGAGAAGTAATACAATACGATGTGACTTAATCAAATTTGAGTCAACATTCCTCCCCCAACATTGCTGACCACCCACCTCTTCACCATCCCTCTCATCAGCAGCCAGGGTCTTCAGCCAGATCTCAGCATCGTTCAGGTCGCAGTTCATATACACAGTGGTCCAGTTGGCCCGGGGCCTTCGAACCAGTCCATCATTGGTGGCCACCAGGGAGAGGCGGTGTTTGGAACCACAGGTCACTCGGACGCCTAGCATTTCGATGCCACGTTGAAGGGATGACGATGACCAGTAGAATACCTTAGGAGAGTAATAGGTGGGTTAGAAATGACTATTGGAAACTTTGATGGGAATATTTGTAAGCCTGCAAATAAAAACTCTGCCAATAGTGGTCACTTGTTGTCGTGCATAGCGGGGCTCAGGGGAGGACCCTTTCCAGTCTCCCCAGGGACGTGCCCTAACAGGCGTTGCACGGGGGGGAATCCGGAATTGGTCTTTTAAGACGACCTTCTGAAGATTTCCCCCCGAAAACAAAAAAAAAGGAACTCTTCTAACAATGGTTCTTTGAGAAACCTTTTTAAGTTTGCATTTCTTTTAAAAAGGATATAAAACTGTTTTGAAAATAAATGGTTTTTTTTCGATGACACGGTCTAGAAATTTAAGTGCAGGGCATCATCGACAAAATAGTCATAGTATCTAACCAGTCGTCAGGAGATAAGTTTTTTTTTTGCATTATTATCAATATTGTCGAGGAATAACCAAACGAAAGTCACCTGTAAATTATGTAGAGTGACAGACACGCTAACGTTTCTGTAGTGACGAGATAGTTGCGGCTTGCGCGGGCGCACATTGTTGAAGATGCGTCCCCGACGTGTAGGACGAGTTATACCTGATAATATCAGCTTTAGACTCTCAAACCACCTAAAACAGGATACAAAAATGCAATAAATAAAATAAACGACCTTATCACCCGTTTCTGAACGACAATAGGGATGACGAATGATTTTGAAATCCTCTTCCATAATGTACATACACATTTACTATTTACGAAAAAACCTATATCACTACATAGTATAAAACAAAGTCGCTTTATCTGTCCCTATGTCCCTTTGTATGCTTAAATCTTTGAAACTACGCAACGGATTTTGATGCGGTTTTTTTTAATAGATAGAGTGATTCAAGAGGAAGGTTTATATGTATAATAATAATAATGTTTCCGTGCGAAGCCGGGGCGGGTCGCTAGTTTCGGTTATAAAATAAAGTTGAACGAAGTTTAAAGACATTTTTCTAATATTTTTTTCAATAGCGCGCGAAAACAGCTCGCAGTGTCATGGCGTCGGGTCTGATGTCACGCCTAGGTAAACACTAAACGTCAAATGTGTCAAGCTGACACATTTGACACATTTTACGTTTAGTGTTTACCTTTCCTCTGACTGCGCGTGTTGACAAAACAAACATTGCATATTTCATCTGATAAAAATGAATTCCAAAGTGGTGTGCAGTGCCTCAGTGTAAAAACACATCAATAACCACTCCCAACAAGGTGTTTATATATGTCCCAAACAAGCAAATAATAAGAGTTCAATGGTTAAAGCTCGCAAGGCGAAACCATGTTGTTATAGATTCGTGTTGTAGAGTCAAGTGGAGTGGATAAATTACACTTAAATTAATAAAAAATCGATCCAAATGCGTAATAGGTAGTAGTCAACAAAACGCAAGTGATGTTTACATAGGCATGACGTCATGCGCTGTGATTGGCGTTTCAGTCAAAATGGCCGAATGCCGTATTTTCATCTTTTATTTTAGTGAAAATCCGATTAATCTCAAGTTTTTAAATAAAACTAAATCAGTGTTTTAAATCCTTTTAATGTGTACTTTCCCCTAAAATCATTAAATCTTTGATTATTTGATACTGTCGCCACGCCTGATAGGATATTGTTTTTAGTCAGCCACATAATTTCAGAGGAGTTCACATGACTTTTTGTGTTGATTAGCCTTTCAGAATCCGTAGTCCTACTAATCACACTAATATTATAAAGGCGAAAGTTTGTGTGTGTGTTTATATGTTTGTTACTTCTTCAAGCTCAAACGGCTAGACCAATTTTGATAAAATTTTGTATGGAGGTAGCTAAAACCCTGGATTAACATAAAGGCTACTTTTTAACCCGGTACTCCCACCTGATCGGGGCGCAGCTAGTGCATAATAAGCAAACAAAAAATCTGAGAAAATGTTAATGTTACCTGAGTGTACTTCCATATAACAATAATACTGGACCATTTCCTTCCTTATCAACTGGCTTCGTCTCCATACTTAGATGTAGATCCAGTCCTTGGGATCGGAATGCCCTATACGAGTCGTGTTCCTGCAAGCGAAAACAATCCTTATGGTATTGTGCAATCCATCACAAAAAACTATAACATACTACTATTATTAAGTAGCAGTTTCTACTAACATGTAAATCATGTAAGCGCAAACCTATCATTGAACCTTGGACTTCTTCCAAATAAGCAACAACTATTTGACTTTGTACTAGACTCTTCATACATTACAAATTAGTATATGTACATATACTAATGAGGGTTTTCTGAAATGACGTTCGCTAGGTGGCAGCACTGACACGTCAGGTCCAGGCATCTGTCAAAGAGCCTATATTTTCTTTAGTCATGACTGAATGATGAACGAATGAATGAATCGAATGATGAACGTCATCATATATTTTATATTGGAAGACCTCTTGTCACAGTGGTGCCAACTAGTGTCGTAAATTTTCACGAAAACCCTCATTTACTACGACTATTTACTTTTTTTTTTTTCAAACTAATTTCTAGGGCTTACCTGATTACTAGAATACTCAGGCAGCCTCGTCGGAGCACAAGGGGCCACAGAATGATGATCACGCGGATCAGCCACACACTGCCAACCCAACTTGACAGACAGGCGTAACGCCGGTACTCTTAGTACGCGGCAATCGTCGTATTTACTTGCCGTTCGGACGTATACGTCCAACGTACCCAGGAAGCCGAGTCTTCCTAGAGAAATTAAATGTCAATATTGAACATGTTATAAATTATTTTTTGAAGTAGAAGCTCCCAAGTATCTGAGCTCCCCCTTGAAGATCTTATCTCTAAAGGCTCCGTATGAGATCTTAGTCGGGGAAATTAGAAAGAATTAGCTGAAGCTTAAAACTGTGGAGCGACTTCGCATCGGCAAAATCTGCGAGATACCTCGAAGCTAAGCAACATTTTTACATAGTTCAAAAGAACCTGATAATCTTTGCAAATTCGCATCACAATTTTGTGCTTAACATTAAAAAAACATGAATGAATCGACAAGAATAAAAACATGGTATAGATGACATCTGTCAACGGTCAACCGCACATTGTCAACCCACTTGAATTCTAATTCGTCTAAAAATATATAAGATTAAATTACATCAAGCAAACATAAAACTCTTACCATTAGTCCAATCCAATACCAGATCAGTCCACGTGACCTCCATCTCCTCCGTCGTGTTATAGGGGTCGAGCGACACGTGCAGTAGACACGTGAACTTGGCACAGTTCACTGTTAGACGACCGTGCATGAGGAGGCGCACTTTGTCCCAGAAAGAGAGGGGCGCTGACGGGTCCAGAGACGGGCGCGAGACTTGATCGAATGCTGGAAAACAAATGATGGCAAATGTAGAAAAAAAATCCTGTCATAGGATACTTTACTAAAGCTTGATCCTTGACAAATCTCATTCATCCATAAACAACCACTTCACTGTCTTACAAAAAAAAATATTCATCCAGTTGTAGCTAGGTAATAATAATATGTTATACGGGCTGGTGTCCGCAACTCCACGTCAACGCGCGTATTTTGCGTACGGGTGGGAAATTCGATTATTGGATCCACTCCAGCTCCTCAAGGACGGCCAGCAAGGAATTGGTGTTACAGACCATCTCACGGAGAGTTCTATAACATCTAACAGCTAAAAATAACAATCAAGTTAGACAAAATACTAACACAGATTACAATGAGCTATAACAGGCTCCCAACAAGGTCCGAACGCGTAGCTGTACTCCGACATCTCACAGCACAGGTCGTAGTACCACTTGAGAGGCATCATACTGCGCTCCAACTCCTGCGCACCCCACGGCGCGCCTTGATCTATGGTCACTGTGCGGACGGCTGTGAAAGAAATGACATAGATTGAAGTCCAGGAGGGCTTAATTTCCAAATCTGGAAAAGAGTTGGCAGCCGTTCACACAGCGCTGTACTGTACGATACGTTACTTTAACACCTAAAAATCCACGCACAATTGTCCACTTGAAGGACTAAGTGCGGAAACCAAACCTATAATAACACAGAACGCCTAGAAATCAGTAATAAGCCATTACTATAATGATTTCTATTAGCCCTGAAAATAATAAGCAATTTAAAAAAATCACAATCAATCCACTTTTTAAAACAATACAATTTATATGGCGTTAAAAGTAATAATAACAAGCACAATTACGTTTGACCTTGACTTTAGGCACGCGTAACTACGCACGCATAACTACGTTTAGTTCGTAAGTTTTTACGAAATAATATGCGTAACATATCGTGCATAATTTAACGCTCGATATAATTTCTAGTGAAATCAATACTACCTTGGCGCCATTTTTAAAACTGTATATAAGACTTGAGAATTTGGTGATATGTATCAGTTTGTGAGTAGCAACAGTTCAAAACAACAACATTCCAAAATGTTCATCAAGGTATAAAAGTTTATATTACTGAGATATTTTTTAAATCTTGTATCTTTAAGGGATGATAATTCAGTCGATAAATAATTTTTATTCATGGAATAAAATTGTATCTCTGACAAATTTTGTATGGAAGAACTATCAAAAATTCAAAATTATTCCTTGGATAAAATTATCTGGCTTTGGAAAAATCAGCCCTTAGTTGAATGTATTCCTCATTTAAAGATCTCGAGTTCTAACTTTGATCCAAGCTTAAACCTTTCAGCTAGTTTTTGTATTGTGAACCTTATTCCGACGGTGATAAAGTTCTTAGTACAACATTAACTACTAAGACTTGATTTTTAAATCAGTGTTTGTATTTAGAACTTTAACGTTGTCGAAATAAGTTCATTGTTCAAAAATGGCTCGATGGGTTAAACCTGAGTCTAAAGATAAATTTTGTTTTGTAATAAGTCGGAATAGATATAAATTGTGGTGCCAGGAGCACCACAATGTGGCCAAAAAACTCCAAAGCTACAAAAAGGTTTCATAACAGCTCACTTTGGGTTATTATCACAAACATAAAATTACAATAACTATAGCTATCTACTAGTATAGTTTTAAATCCGTAAAGTATTGTGTCAGTAAATAAACCAACCCCTAAAATTCATACAACCCTTTTTTTCACTGCCAAAATATTGGTCTGCCCAACAACTTCCTTATCACTCTTACCTAACAAAAATCTTTACTTCCAGGTTGTGTGTGTGCTATCACTAGCCGTAGCCGTGGTCTCTGCTTATGGCCACTCATCGCAGTACATCCACCGCCACGATGGACACCACGAGCCTGTTCATCATGGACATGGCCATCATGGATATGGCCATCATGATTACTATGTAAGTTAAGTTTCACATAAGTACCTCAGAACAGTACCTTATTTTCCCGCAATTTTAGAATCATTCTATTTTTTATGTTGCATAAAATATTATTACTGAAATTCTTTTAACATCTCCAATGGCAAGTTGGATATTTTTTCTGTCAAAATCTGACAACTACTCAGATGTCCATCGGCGAGCCTATACAACTAGGCTTCGATGGAAATCAATGGTTGTCAGATTTATATCGGTTACACTATCAGTAAGGTACTTTTAGTTCTCTAACGCTACGGCTACATTGTCGCGATAACGCGAACCACACTTCGCGCGCTCGCTGTTGTAAAGCGAGACGTCGCGCGGTGTACGAGAGAGAGCGAGCGAAGCATAGTTCGCATTAAATTTAAAAAAATATTCTTGTAAATGAGATGAACGAAGGTAAAACTTTTTAAATTGACAGTTTCTGATCTACTGTTACATCTTCCAGACGTATCCTAAATACGAGTTCGGTTACGAAGTAAAGGACGCTCACACGGGCGACCACAAGTCGCAGCACGAGCACCGCGACGGCGACGTTGTGTCGGGGCACTACTCGCTGCAGGAGCCTGATGGCGGCTACAGACACGTCGACTACCACGGCGACGACCACACCGGGTAAGCAGTTTGAGAACAAGTTAAACTTCTTCAAAATGGAAATGGAACTCTTGCAGAGCCTAGACAAGGGTGGTATAAGTGCTCTATAACTGGTTAAATACCGCGTTATTACAGAAACAATTAAAAAGCCACGCGAGACATTGTGTCTCGTTCCGGCCATACAAAGTGTTAAAATCAAAAGATAACTTGTCGTTCCTAAAGTTACAAAGGACAGTTCCTAAAATGCCAACCCTTCACCGCTTCCTGTGTTTGAGCTTCAAGAAGAAGTGGCGCAACAAACTTCCTAGTAGGACGAAGTTGTACCCAATTAAAACAAAATCATGACCTTACCTGTTGATCCACACTAGCCCAAGACAGAGAGAAGTGAAAAGAAGGAGAGAGGGAAGTGGGGGGAGGGGCGGGAGGTCTTTGTCCTGCAATAGGAAAACATAGGCTAAAAATAAATAAATAATACCTGTAGAATAGTGGACTTGAAGAAACACAACAAAATTTATGTACTTAAGGCGAAAGCGTCAGGGTAGCCCGCGAAATTCCATTTTTTTAGGTTTTTTGCAATTTGCTGGTCAGTATTAAGTTGTACGTTGATTAATATATGATTCGCGGCCGTAACAAACATGTATTTACAGAATTATAATCATTAAAGTCATCAACACAACTCTCTAAGACCACGTAAGTCCGAAGAATGATAATTTCATGAAACAGTTATTCTTTGGGGTTACGTGGTCTTAGAGAGTTGTGTTGATGACTTTAACGATTATAATTCTGTAAATACATATTTGTTACGGCCGCGAATCATATTTTGATCGACGTACAACTTAATACTGACCAGCAAATTGCACAAAACGTAAGAAAATTTTAATTTCGCGGGCTACCTTAGCGCTTCCCCCTTAAGGCGAAAGCGCCAGGGTAGCCAGCGAAATTCATTTTTTTTAGGATTTTTGCAATTTGCTGGTCAGTATTAAGTTGTACGTTGATTAATATATGATTCGCGGCCGTAGCAAATATGTATTTACAGAATTATAATCATTAAAGTCATCAACACAACTCTGAATGACGATTTCATTAAACAGTTATTATTATTATTATTATTTATTTATTTATTAACTAAAGATGGTAAGTATACTTATAAATTAAGCCCCACAAAACCGTTATAAAGGTTTGACTGTGGGGTCGGTCTTTGGGGTTACGTGGTCTTAGAGAGTTGTGTTGATGACTTTAATGATTATAATTCTGTAAATACATATTTGTTACGGCCGCGAATCATATTTTGATCGACGTATAACTTAATACTCACCAGCAAATTGCAAAAAATGTAAGAAAATTTGAATTTCGCGGGCTACCTTAGCGCTTCCCCCTTAATAACTTTCTATTTCCCCAAAGGTTCCACGCTACGGTGAAGCACAGCACCCACCACATTGTACCTCACCACCATCACTACTGAAGCTGGTCTCCAAAGAAAACTGATGTTGTTATTTAAATGCCTGTTATTCTTTCTCTATTTAATGTGATACTATTTTTTACAACTATAATTAAATGCATATAAAACTTACGTTGCTTTTCATACTTATTCCTGTGACCCAAATATCAGTTAAATTCTAAATTATCACCACCAAAATTTTTAGTACTAAGTTTGACACGAACTCACAGCTATTTACAAATAAAAATTATAATTTAGTGACCGTTAATTATTGTGTTTAAATTAGAAAAACATATTGGTGTTGTGTTACTTTACAATAACAATCTCTGTTGACCAGCCATTGCAGATGTAACTCTAAACAATCGTCGTATAGTCGACCTCATAATTGCATAACCATCCTTAGGTTAAATGTCACTTGCACGTCATAAAACGACAAGACATATTTGTCTATTACATATATGTAAAGTTAGATAGTTTTAATTTTATAGTGGTAAAGCAATTACGAGGTCCATTATACAAGTCGAAGTTTTAGCAAAGTGAAGGGTTACCTCGTGGCGGTGCCTGCTCCTCTGCAGCCAGCAGGGTTCCCCACATCCTCAGCTCGCTCATGCTGAGCAGCGGCTGCGGGAAGTCCCTCAGTAACAGTTGCCACTGAGCACAGCTCATGTTGATGCTGCGACACCAGAGTGTAGTGAACTCGATGCCGTCTTCTGGCCATGGACTGTGAGAGAAAGGCAATGTTAATACGCGAAATAGCAAAAGAAATGAGTATGATTTCCGAATCTATCTGTATAATAAAGCTGAAGAGTTTATTTGTCTTTTTGTTTGTTTGAACGCGCTAACCTCTGGAACTACCAGTCGGATTTGAAAATATCCCTTTGCATTCGATAGGCTAATTTTTAAGGAGGGTTATAGGCTATATTTAACATTACGCTACAATTCTTAGGAACCAAGCAAAAAGAAAAATAATCAGAAAGAACTCTAAGTGAAAAGGAAGTGATAGTGGGTCCAGGCGATGCGATGCGACGCACTGCGGTCAGTCGGGGGAACAAGAAATTTCACGCGGACTAACTCGTGGGCAGAAGCTAGTATGTAATAAAGAAAGAGCGCCAATTATTCATCAATCAACAGAAAGATGGCTAACGCTACACAAAAGCCTCCCCTAAAATGATAGGTTTTGGACCAGTTTATGACTGTAGAATCAGCTGCCTATAATATGTGACCACTCATTGTTTTCGTTAATATTTGCTTCTAGCAGCATACTTTTCAGTTTATCCTATACTTAGTAACACACGGGAACTATATCTCATATACTACACCACTCACCTTAAAACCTACAAGCAAAAAACGCCTTTAATTCACTCACCTATCATAATCCATATCCCTCAGTTTCGCCTGCGCATTCTGCGTACCATGTATGGTGGTATCAGCGAGCGCTATGAGCGTGAACCTGGTGAGGCAACACGCCACGAGGCGCGTGCGCGGCGGCGGCGCGGCGCGACATCGCTGTACGTAGATCTGCGCGTCTTTTTGACGTAATGCTGCGTATAGCTCTTCGACCTTACCGGCTGGCAGGAAGAGGTGGGGCTTGCAGAGTTCTTGGACCTGTGTGGCAATGTTTTTGGTATTGCAAAAAGTGGCGTGTCAAAATACTCTACGCATATTTTCCCAACTTGTTCCTTCTTGTGCTTGTGTAAAAAAAAAAGTAACGGTGGAGTTTCCTGCCCATTCTTCTCCATACGAAAACTACCTTTTGGAAGGGGCGACTAGAATCAATACAATTTTACTGTAAGTTTTGACGTTCAAAAGTGCCTTTAATGTGCCTATTTGAAATAAATTATTTGACGTTGACTTTGTACTTTCTTTGCGTCATGTTTACCGCGACTGCACGGTTGGCGCAGTGGATAAGCGATCGACTGCTGCGCTTCGTGTCGCGTGTTCGATTCCCGCACGGAACAAATATTTGTATGAGCTACAAGTAGTTGTTCCGGGTCTAGCTGTTTGTATATGTGAGTTTAAATGTTTGTAAACGCACCCACAATACAGGAGAAATTCCTAGTGTGGCAAAATATGGGTATACTATATAGAGGTACTCGTTGTGTACCCACATTTTGCCAATTAAGCCCCGTTTTCCCCGAAGGTCAGCTATACCACTTTCCCCCCCCCCTTCCCCTTTTTATGTTATAAAATATTGATATACCTTAGCATCGAGCATGGTGCGTCGTTTCTGACTCTCCTTATATTCGTCTTCTAGAAGCTCGTAGTTGTCGCGTAACTTCACCTCGAACGGATCGTCACTCAGCTCTATTAGGAGCTCCTCGATCTAAGAAATTAAATTATATTAGTTATTAATTTCAGGCGAAACACTCCAATGTCCACTGCTGGACATAGATCTCTCCCAAGCAGGTGCTTGGGAGAGATCTATGTCCAGCAGTGGACGGAAGTGGAGGTCCACTTCGACAGGTTCTGTGCTTCCCGCATCTAATTGATTCTTGCGGCCTTCACAAGGTTGTCGGACCACCTTGATGCCTTCCAACGCTACGTCTTCAGGTACAGTCGCCACTCCAGAACCTTTCGGCCCCATCGCCCATCTGTTCTGCGAGCACTGTGCCCTGCCCACTGCCACTTAAGTTATTTTACTAGCTTTTGTGTAAATAAAAATAAAGCAACCTCTATCCGTTTCGACAGTTTCCGTCTCAACAACTATCCATGTGCCAGAAAATACGAGCATAAATTTAATTTAGGTAATGAAACATATTTCACAAAAAAACAACCCTTCTTTTTTCAATCGGGTAAAAATATCTAAGGGATAAACTCAAGTCATGTCAAAATCTAATCACGATAACTCAGGAGAAAACTTACACGTATCAGAAACACAAAACAAACTCTATTACTAAAAAAAACATACGACTTTCTCCGAAATTAAAGGTTTTCACTTCGGTGTTTTTTTAAGTTGATTGTGTTTTTTTGTAATAGAGTTTGTCTTAGACAATTTGAGAATTTTTCAAATCGGCCTTTAAATGATGAAGTTTTGAGGTAAAAGAACCATAAAAAAATACAACCGAATTCAGAACCTCCTTTTTTTAAGTAAGTAAAAATATTAAGTTAAAACATTCATTTGAAATAAACAACATACCTTGGATAAAAACTTTTAACGTTTCTAGTATTAGTTGCAGAAACCGAAATTACCTTTATATGCAGATCACTAGGCAGGGGACTCTCAGGTGTGAAGGGTTTCTTCTTGATGCCGTGCACCAGTTTGATCCACTTGAATAAGGACACGAAGTCACCCTGCACCGCCTCCGCGAACCGATGCTTGTAGGGAAACACCATGCGGATTGAGTCCACCCTTACTGACCTACAAAGGAAACAATATTGTCAGGCAGCACGGCCATGATATTTTGTCTCATTTCACTAAATAAGTCTTCCAATAGCGCCTCATGCGTTTGAGACATGCTTAAAATACTATTGACTTATTTGTAGGGAACTATAATTATTTAAGATTACCTTTAAATTCAATTAAATTATTTTATTTCATATAAACATGGGTACTTATTAAACGTCAGAAACTAAGCTAGGTGCACGGTTCTGATTGGGCGTGTCCTACGGAGAACTCGCAAGAAACTCCTCGTCATTCAATATCATCATCATCCAGACATACAACAGTATTATCGCGTAGAATACTCAGCCACATCTAATTACTCCAAAGCTATACCGAAACACCACATATTTCTATTTAGCGCGTCGATGGCAAAAATAACACAAACTTTCTTATGATACTTAAAAAGTAAGGTGTAGGTAAAGTATGGTGCTTAGAATGTATATAAAATAAACGACTTACCAAACCTTATTCCAAGTAAGCGCAAACCCTTCATTAGCCTTTCTCTCGACCCTGACCTCATGGTCATCAGCCACGCGCTCCTGACAGTACCCTTCCACCATGATGACCTCGTCTCCGTTGAGGATCATGTTCAGCTTGCTCCACACGATGGACAGACCTATCTCGTGGTCGTAGGCTATTGTCATGTCGTCTACGAAAAGAGGAAGGTAGAAAAATAATGCTTTAGTGCGAAAAGTATAAATGGAATCTACATATGAAAAGACTATGCTAAAAATTATGAAATTTTAAGAAAGCTGAAGATTCTGGTCGCGTTTGGAAAAACCTTTAATAATAATTCATTTATATTACAGAAATGGTCCATTACATTAAATTAACACTACATGCTTCCTGGGAAGTTCTAGCTACAGAATAAGATTGTACAAGAAAGTTACAGATATAAACTATTTTAATTTTTAACACTGATAAAATTGATATAAAATTTACACATACACAATAAAATTTATTTATGAAAATAATATACTTACATTGTTTTGCGAGAAAATTTTAAATTCTTAATTTAACGTTCTTAGGGGAACAATAAAATTGAAATTCAAATGATGTTCTAATTCAAACAGTTTCTATTGATATCATAATAGAAAACATAATACAAGCGGTTTAAGCTTTTAACCGGTCGTATTTACAGAAACAATTAAAAGGTTGTGTCTCGTTAACTACTAAATCAAATCAAAGAACAAAAAAGTTACAAACAGAACTCACCGGTAGCAAACAGCATATTATTCTCCTTCGACAGAATCAGCCCTAGATTCGTCTCCCCCTTAAAAGCGACCCTCCAGTCCAACGCACTCCCTTTCTTCTTCACCACCACATTTCTCCTCGCCCTCATCTCTTGCCGGAACTCCTTCACAGCCCTCACGAAGGTCAGAACTTTCAGGTGTAAGTTCGCACTCCACTCCAGGTCTACATTCTCTATGAATTGGAAATCTAGGAGGGCGGAGTATTTCTCTTTGGATAAGATGTAGTCTATTCTAGCTAGTTTAACGTGGAAGAATGTTGTTGGTATCTCTTCGGAGCGCTGGCAGTGCATGTTGCCTAAAATAATTGTTGATGTTCAATACAACTTTAAACTGGTGAAAATTGAAATCCATACTTCCATCCATACTATCTTTACATAGTATAAAACAAAGTCGCTCCCGCTCCCTGTTAACTTAGATCTTTTAAAATACGCAACTGATTTTAATGCAGTTTTCAGCAATAGACAGGATTCAAGAGGAAGATTTATATGAATAATACATGCATATTATAGTAGAGAAAAGCCAAGAAATTCAAAGATTTGTAATGTGATGTCGTAACAAACATATTTCAACTGTCTAGCTATCACGGTTCATGAGATAAAGCCTGGTGACAGACAGACTGACAGTGGAGTCTGAGTAATAGGGTCCCGTTTGTACCCTTTGAGTACGAAACCCTAAAAAAGGGGTTTTCCTTGCCACCCTGTATATATAACATCTACAAAAAAAACATAAGCACAAGCAAAGAAACTCACCTTTATAAGGCACCATATCCACAACCTTCAACCCAGAGATTACCGCACCAGATTTACTGTGGTTCTTCTCCAAGGTCACGGCATCCACCCTGGTCATAAGGCACATATCCTCGTTCACAATCAGGAACAGGTTGATATGAGATAACGCTACGTTCAGTGATATGTTTGGTGGAGGTTCCTGTACCTCTTCAACGTGGAGGACGCGCGTAGTTGAAGATTTGTACTGGTTGAGGCAGTCTGTTAGGGAGATTATCGTTTGAGCGATGGTTGGGCTCCATTCTAGGCGGAGGCAGTCTACCATGGCTTCTACCTGTGGCGATATAAAACATAAACTTTTAGATTGTTTGGTATTTAGTCCTAAGAAATAAAAACAGCAAACAACAGCAAAAACAAAACAACAACAACAGTAAAAACAACAACAACAGCAAAACAACAACAAAGGTAAAAATTAAACTAAGCCAGACCGTTCACAGTCTGATCTCAGTCTCAATTTGTCAAAGATACCACTAATTTCCCAACATTTTTGACAAGTTTTTGACATTTGTTTGTCGCCGAGATGACACTGTGACTAAATTTTGAACGTTTTAAATTACGAGAATTGGCCCTCAGATCAAAAACTAGACCAAATATCAGAAAGAAACTAATTACGACTCACTAACTTCCGCCCGCGGCTTCACCCGCGAGGTATGTCGATAAAAACTATACTATGTCCTTTCCCGGGATGCAATTTATCTCTCTGCCAAATTTTATCGAAATCCGTTCAGTGGTTTAGGCGTGAAAAGGTAACATACAGACAGACAGACAGAGTTACTTTCGAATTCATAATATTAGTATGGATAACTCGTTCTTCTCAGAAAAACAGACTTGCAAAATCCCAAGAAGTAGTTTAGATTCCACATTATTGTACAGTCGACCTCGTTATTGCTTTACCATCCCAAGGTTGAATGTCAAATGCACGTCATGAAACGACAAAGCCTATTTGGCTACGTAACAGTAAGACCTTAGAAAAGTTTCAAATTACTGTGAGGTGTTGTCAAAAGTGGTAAAGCAAACAAGAAGAGCTAGAAATAAGTTCTTATCGCCAAAACAATTTTGAACATGTGTTATCGTCCATACCTTTGAGTCAGTAGGTCCATGTGACGCCCACTTGACTAACGCAACTGCCAACAGCGCTTCACCCCACGCATGATTCCTCCTCGGCGGCGGCGCGCGGAGCCCTAGGGCTGCGGGCCCACACGCCGCCCAACCGCCGTCGACAAGCAACTCCGCCCCCCATTGACGACCCCCTACTGCTTGCCGGGCCACGGCACAACGGTACCATTCTTCTGGAAGTGGGGATATACGTCAACATGGGTCCAAGTCAGTTTAACCAGTCGTGGATCGGGCATCATTTTAATAAATAGAAGACACTTAATGCCGCTTCGATAAAGCGAATCATCGTACATCATTCTCTTCACAAGCCATTGAAAAATATGCATCCTCTTTCAAGCGGAAGAATAATCATTGTATAAGTAATCCATATCCAAGCATAAAATCCACACAAGACCCGCTCAAGTGCTGCCTGAAGTATGTTCGTTATATTGGTTAGTGTTTGTTATATTGAGCAACCAAACACAATAGCTACCTTGATATTCGACAGCAGATTTGCTGATTAAATTTTACGTATATCCAGCCAGCCACTATGTTTTTTTTTTCATTTCAAACTTTAAAAATCGAACATTAATCGGTTCAAACATTTGGCAGCTTTAAAAACACACAAACAATTACATAAAACTACCCTCATTTTTCCTCGTTTCACAAACCTCTAGTCTCCAACAACTGATCCAGTTTGACTTTGACCCCGCTGCATCCGAAGCCGAGCGCGCGCTCACTCATCAGCCGCGCGTGTATTGTTACTGCGCGCAGTTCTGCGCAACCTTGCACTATGCAGGTTGAGAATATACGAGTTAACCATAATGGAGGGGATTGTGCTGTAAGAAAGGGTGTTTCGTGAGTTTTGGTGTAGTAAAAGCGACGTTGGTGACCACTGATATAGTAACAGATCAGATGATCTTAAAGTTATTGGTTTTTGTCCTGAGTAGAGGTCGTAACACACTATCAGTAACAATGGCTATCATTTTGACAGTTCAACAACATTCATTGCGTTATTTACGTTGTTGAGCAGACAAATTTTTCGAACATATGAAGCAATGGATTAGCAATATCCTTCAAAATGGTTCAGATTGTGATTAAGGGGGAAGCCCGCGAAATTCATTTTTTCTTAAGTTTTTTGCAATTTGCTGGTCAGTATTAAGTTGTAAGTCGATCAAAATATGATTCGCGGCTGTAACAAATATGTATTTACAGAATCATAATCATTAGAATCAGTAATACAACTTGTTAGGTTAGTATAATCCTAAAATGTCAAGATTTCATGAAATAGCCATTCTTTGGGATTACTTGGTCTTAGAGAGTTGTGTTGATGACTTTAATGGAATGCAAAAAACGTAAAAAAAAAATTGAATTTTGCGGGCAACCCTGGCGCTTTCGCCTTAATAGTGTTTTACGCAATTAGGTTGCTGATCGAATTTGTCGAATCGAGTTCGAGAATATTATTATGGTCGCTGCCCTCCAAAATGGTTATTTTTTCTGTTAGGACACTATTAAAGAAAGAAAAAGGTGTTGGTATAAAGGCTAGCGAAAAACAACAGTTTGTCTATCTATTGCCTCTTTTCATTTTTCGCCTATCCTTTTATAGTTGGTCTATGTTGGGGTTGGCTTACAGTCTTACCGGATCAACTTCCTACTACATTATATTAACAGGTTTAGAGATATTATGCAGTGATTGCCGAATTGCAGTGGTGTGTGTAAAATACCTGTAAAATAAAAAACTTGACAAGAAATACTTACAACGCGATTCCACTTCCATAATTTGTAAAGGCTTAGCTTTTCTTATTTTCTCTTTGACGGATGTGTACCATTTAAATGCTTCAGTATGACTATACCTTATGTTCAGAGTGCTTATAATTACGTACAAGTTTAATACTCCTTTCTCCAACTGAAACAAACAATATTTCAATAAGGACTTTTCATGTATTACGAATTACGATCGGTCTGTATGAGGTCAAAGACGGTAGGAAAAACTGGCCTTGTGAATTGTGGTTACAAGATTATGTAAATATTACTGCAGTGCGGTCAGATATAGTTTAGACCTAAAACATTACATTGGCAATAACCAAGTACATTATAAAGACTACTAGCTTCTGCGCGCCACTTTGTCCGCCTGAAATTTCTTGTTCTCCCAACCCACCCCGTCGCATTGCATCGCTCGTCCGCGCTACTCCGTATTCGCGTGGTCTCCTTTATGTTTTTTTTTTGATCAGCTCCTAAAGATCCTGGCGTGATGTTTAGTAGCCTATATATAGCCTTCCGAAAGAATTGGGCTATCAAATGCAAAAAGAACTTTTCAAATCAGACTGGTAGTTCCAGAGATTAGCGCATTTAAACAAACTCTTCAGCTTTGTTTTTAGTATACAGGGTTAGTTTTCAAAGACCAGCCAAATTTAAGAGTGTGGTACAGACCATCAAACTGAACAACTTTCTCCATGGGAACTATATCGTAATCGCGAAAAATGTATCAACTGTCCCATAGAAAACTTCGATACCTACTCGAGCTAAATGTATGGGCCGGCTAAAATTTTTATAAACTTCTTGGCGCCACTCTTTTTGACCTACTAATCACACCTTAGCATCTAGTTTGAGTTTGTTGAGCATCGCCAACTGCTGGCTGTCTGCCACCAGCTGGAACTGCTCCATCTGGAACGCGACGTACACCTGCGGTAGACCGCTCAACTCCGAGCCCGTCTCGTCGTATAGCATTGATGCTGCACTGAATCTGGAGTTTACCTATTGGATAAAACGTCATTATGGAAAATTAGTGTTCAGATCTGTATATTTTTTTTAAAGTGGTAGGAACGTTTTTCGAATTTCTAGCTTGGTGTGCATAGACAAGAGTTCAATTAAAAATTTCATTGCAAAAGATAATAAATAATAATAATTTATTCTCTTTTATTTCACTCTCAAAGTACAATACAACAACAACTTAATCTGTGAAGTAGAATGATAGCTGTAAAAATAATAAGTGTGACAAACTTACTTGTAAACTCTGCAAAGACATTTCGAAGTTTGTATTTACAGTTTTGTCTTTACAATTTATTTTTGTTGTGTCTATCTTTAAGCTGAATATCTGAGAAAAAAAAACAACCGTCATTGTTATAACATAACAAAATCCTTCTGGACATTCATGATTACAAACCATTAAAGGAATACTATGTTTAGCCGACTTTAGTCACTTGTTGGTTTCCATAATAAGCAACAAGTGCCAAAACACAGCATGAATTAAGCATCAAAATAAACATTAGATTACATCACGCGGGTATTCCCCGAACGGGTAAACAGAGTGTATTAGTCATGTAGTCCCTCCCTCCAAATACAATTTTCCTAGTTATACATCTCATAACAGTATAATGTTATGCAAAAATATTTAAATTCCATTTAATAAAAAAAATATTATTAAAAAAAATATTTAGTTTAATATTGAAATGTAATTAAATGGGTCAGCAATTATAAAATTTGGCGAGCCACCCAAAAGCAGCATTTAAATAATTTGGTCAGCATACAAAGATTTTGTTTGCAATAAAAAAAATCAGGCAGCAATTCTTGTTCCGCAACTAATTTTGATAATGGTCAAAAATTAAATCATACATAGGCAGCCAACAATAACATGAGTCTGCATAATAAACATTCAGTCCGCAAAATAACTACTTGAGCGGCAAGATTTTGTGGATTAGGCGTGAAAAGGTAACATAATTTTCATTTCATCGAATATTTATTTGCGATAACAACATTTGCGCTGTTGATCAAAATGTATAATGTTCATATGATGTTCCCACCCCGAGGTTCGGTTTTGTTAGGTTACTTTAAACCCTTTTCACAGAAATAGGAGCCCCGCGAAGCGGGGCTCCGTCGACATTGGATGCAAGAGCGAGTGAAGTTCTTTCTTTTCGTAGTCACTCATTTTTGTTCTAATATCAGCACGTTCTCCACTAATAAAAGTTTATATGTGCGTTTGTCGTTATTATTATCGACCACCTTATGCTGTACAAAAATAATTACAGCCATCCAGAATGACATAAATTGCTGATTGATTTTGAAATGTTTGCTGACCATGAGTTGCTGACCAATTAGCTATTTCTGCTCACCGATTATATTTTTCTGCTCACAGAAATAGCAATACTATGCTAACCATTTAATTCACACCCTTTAATATTTAATTCCGCAATACATCTCGTGTCACAGGAAAGCGAACCTTGTGATTTACTGGACACAAATCTAGAATCTACACTGCTACCAAAAGTCGCTTGCTCGTTCATTGAATTTAAAACTTAGTTGCTAAATAAATAGAGCGCATTTTACTATGACAGGGTGGTCCATGCGGTCGCAACGCGGCAGCCGCGCGAGCAAATTCGTGGTCAAATAAATGTACAGACGCCAGCACATCAAGGTACCCGAAACTGACAAATTTTTCCAATCAACTTTAAACCTTATGCTTTAGCGATAAAGTTGAAAATCTATTAAAGAAATTTGACAGATTTTAGTAACTTGATGTGCTGGCGTCTATACCATAAATATGTAAATTAACTGGGCTTACCTTTGGTACGACTGGTGAAAGTCTGGGAATGATAGTGGCGAGGTGGTCTTCATTATTTATGCTCATCACTCGTGTGCGTCTGCGATTCTTGTGGCTCTTTAGGAACTGGTACAACTCGTCTTTAAATGACACTGATGTGTTGCTGATTATTGCGTGGATTTTCTACAAATTACAAAAACGTATGGACATTTTAGTTGAGTGATTTTGGATCTTTTTAACCCCCATTAATTATTTGTCAAACAAATGAATTTTTCCTAGATCTACATAATCAACATTAACAAAGAATAAATGAAAATGAGATTCTGGCTAAACTTGCACAAAATTTAATAGAGTTGATCCATTCTTAACTTAACTCGGCATACCTCAACATTCAGCGGCCCATCAGCTTTCACAGTCCCCTCAATCACTAAACAACAGGCCGCTTCTCCCAAACTCTCAACCTTCCCCCCGATCCTCACTCTAGCGTCCACGAGCTTTGTTGAGAAGACCAGCGCCCGGGCAGGACCGCCCGCAGCACCATCTGCGTGGACCTCGGCGGCTGTGGCGGTTACACACCAAGGATTGTCCACTGGGCCATTGTGGATGGTCACTGATGCATTGAATATGTGTACTCCCATGAACTGTGGGAGAAATATAACTTGTTGATTTTTTTTTCCCATCGTATCTGTGACACGCTTCGCACAAAGATCTAAGTCCCAATTGCTTTCGAATCCGTTTACAAAATATTTTATACTAGCAACGCCCCGCGGTATCACCCGCATAAGTGTCGATCCCATGGGAATATCGGGATAAAAACTAACCTATGTCCTTCCCCGGGATGCAATCTATCTCTCTGCCAAATTTTATCGAAATCCGTTCAGTGGTTTAGGCGTGAAAAGGTAACATACAGACAGACAGTTACTTTCGAATTTATAATATTAGTATGGATAGCTAAACAAGGCTGTTACTATGTTCAATTATAATATAGATTTAGATACACGCTATTTTACTAACTGAAAGGATCAGCTTAATGTGCTCTGCATGGCACAAATGTTCTGAATGTGTCACAAATTGTCACACCGGTGTGGTAAGCACATTTTTATTATGGTAGTAGTTACCATACATCTTGCAAATTGGTGTGCAGTATGCATGATTTATATCCCTCTCATTAAGAGGAGGCCTGTTTCAAGAAAGTGAACATTTTAAGCTGATTATGCTATGCATGATTTTTCAGGTGACATTCATTCAGAAAGATGATGTATCCTACTATTTTGGTAAGTGACATCTGAGACAGATGTGACACGATCTGAGATGGCAGACTGCCAATTGCTAACCCTTAATCACTTCTTATTTTAATTTTATGTTTATTTTATTACTACACAAATTAGATAAGTAAATGTTTTATTATTATTAAATTTTTATATAAAAATAAGATATTTGCTTTTGTATAATGTATAAGTACACCAATTCCTAGTGCTATGCTTTCCTATAATTTTGATACATGCAAAATCTATATGAGAAAGTCTGTGGGTGAGTGTGGATGTGTTTTGTTGGTAAGCCTTTATAAATACTAAGTGCGGAAAAGGGAGTCCTACAATCACGATCATCATCAAGCCTTTATAAAAATAAATAAATAAACTACAACATTAAAGGACCGGCAGAGCATGGGTAGTTCATACAAACGTAATAGCAAAATAATTTGTAAATCAAACATATTATTCTTAATGTAGTGGTTCCCAAATATATATTTTAAATGGACACTGTTTTAAAGACGAGTTGTGAGAAAAATAAGTATTCTATAGAAATTTGGAATTCCTCACATCTCGTCTTTAATCAGAGTCCTTTCAAAATAAATATTTGGGAACCTAGATATTCTGTAATCCAATCGGAATAAATACACGCTACCTTAAGAATATGTTTGATTTACTAATTATTTTGGAATTATGTTTGTATGAACTATGCATTAGCAAGTGTTGTTCACCGGCCTCTTAACTGGTTTTTTACTTCCAAAGATTGGTTCCTCCCTTTAAAGGCATAAATCATAAGTACAACTGTAGAGACAATACTAACAATATAACTCAATAAAATAGCAGCAGGATAAGGATAATTAAATTAGCTAGTTATGTCATCAACTACGTAGCACATCACATTACATAAAGTGTTTACAAGAGTTAGGTAAAAATAGTCTTGACTTGATAAATATTATATATATGAGTACCTATCATATCCTACTATATTAATATTATAAACACGAAAGTTTGTGACGACGAATGGATGAATGTTTGCTACTCTTTCACGCAAAAACTACTGACCGGAATTGGATGAAATTTGGCACACAGATAATTTATAACTCAAACTCAAAGCATTTATTTCAATTAAACCATTTACAGGCCAGACCTAGTTTATGTATATACCATTGTATAGATAATTTAATGGAGATAAATTCTGTACTTTTCTAAAATTGATTTAAGTAATGCAGTAGAAACGAAAAAACATCAAAATATTTCTAAAAAAAATTCCATCAATCAAGTGAACACCTGAAAACATTGTAGATTGCGAAAAAATCAATTAATTGAGTAAGTTTTTTTTAATAGATTCATTTCACCCATTTAAGGAAGCCTATTCGAAACAGCTATTTTATTCAAAGTAGTTTAATTATAATTAATAAAAAAACTAACTAATATAATATTGATATCTATGGTTTTTTTTTTATACGATCAAATCAGCATTAGTCATGCACTTTTGGATATTCCAATTTTTTTTTTATTTTTTGTTCAAATAGTAAATACAAGAACCAACATACCTGAGCAAACATAATCAAACTATGTGGCAGTTTCTTATCTCTAAAATCCAACAATTCCTTATTTGCTATTTGGTTCAAACTGCTCTCAAGATTCCTGAAGTCGGCCACTTCACTGTAACCGTCTCCCTTTGCAGTAGAGTTCTGTTTGGAGAGCAGGGGTTTGAGGATTGTCTCAACCACAACACTTCTCTTTTCCTCCACATTGTTGGTTACTTCAACTCCTCGGATTACTACTGAGACCAGTTTATTGATTTCAGAGTTGAAACAACTACTTTGAAACGACACTTCGTCTATGTGCTGTAAATAAAATCAGTTGAAGCTTATTTCATATTTATGGCAACTTTGCTTCAAGTTTTACTTAAATTATGTTTCACTGATGGACATAGGTAAATGGCATCCATGTATTTTAGTAATTGCAAGGGGCTTTTAGAATATACAAATATAGGTCAGTATTTTTAAGTTCACTAGAAGGCTAATAAGCAGATTAAGTCCAGGAACAATAGTTATATTGATAATCTTTATGAGAAAGTGAACTAAGTAAATAATATTCAGTGGAACTTGTTATATCCCTGTGCCACTAAACAGTACCATGTCGGGAGCAGTACATGTACATTTATACTCTCAGGAACAAGAGAGTAACGGTTTGTAAAAATCATTATACTTACAATAGAATACCTATCTTTGGATAGGCTCACATCTTTGAGTATCAACTTTGGCACGGCGATTCTGCCTATTTTCAATTTGATATGGTACTTTCTCATGAACAGCCATGCCAGTAACGTCGGCAGTAGCCTAAAAATACCACAAATGTTACCAAGATAGTAAACAAAACACAAAACAATAATAAAAATAGCGGTGTCATCGTACATCGACCACTTACCATGACACACAGGAGTAAATAACCACAAATATAAAAAACAATATCAATAGGGCGTTCATTTTGGAACGATTAAATCATTTCGTTTGAATCATTCGCTAATTAATTGAGTAAATATGTTCATATTAGATCGAGATTCACTTCGTATATAACCTCAAAGTAACGTACAACTTTCATCTGTCAGTTTCAATTCGTTCAAAAACTTGTTAGAAAAGAGAAAGGCAAAAAATAGTAGAAACCTCTGAAACAGTTGTTCAAAGTGCTATTCTAGCGCTAGATTCGATATCCGTCTCAAGAATCACAATACCTTGCTCCACACTTAGAGGAATTCGTCGTTATTTATGAAGAACCTGCCATACGTTCAGATCGTTCGATCAATCAGATCAATACCAACGGCAACACGTGATAAGTATCGTTCCCGGTTGTCATACGAATATCTATCTTACTTACTAGCTAAAAGCAGAGTTTTGTGAGGGCTCGCGTCGTTTTTCTGCGTGGTAATAATCTTTAAGGCAGTTTTTTTTAATATTTTTATATAATTTCAATTATAATTTTTTTTACTGATAACACATCTACATATAAATAGAAATCAATAGGCGTAATAGTTTTTCCGTAAAGTTAAGTTTGTTTGTTACCTTTCAAGCCTAAACCACTGAACCGATCATCCTGAAATTTTGCATATACGTTGTAAGAAACGGACATAGGGTACCTTTCATCCCAAAAAAAAGGGCTGTTCCCGAAGAAAACAGCAACAACGTTATTATGATAATAGATGGCGCCACGTGTCTTTCGAACGGGATCGACACTTATGCGGGTGACACCGCGGGGTGTTGCTAGCAGTATTATAAATGTGAAAGTAAATTTGTTTGTTTGTTACGCTTTCACGCTAAAACAGCTAAACGGATTTGGATGAAATTTAGCACATGAGTAAACCATGAACTGGAGAAGGTCATAGGCTACTTTTCATCCTGGATCGCAGACGAAGTCGCGGGCAATAGCTAGATCACTTATCTTCTCACTGTTACTTTAGCCGATATTGGACGCTTTACTTTTTGGTTTTTATATTTTTTTGGAGTCGCCTGTCGTGTGAATGTGGAATACAAAAATGAACTTTCACTATCGGCTTTTACTCCAATGAAAACAAAAAAAAGAACGCTCTAATTTGAAACTTTTTATTTATCAACTAAAAACTATACAACTTTTTAAATCTAAACGTATACAGAATTAGGGCCATGTTCGCTTGGCAGAGTAGCCTTCGTACTTCTTCCTAGTCTTAATACCAGACACAATAGTTGAACTCTTGGGGAATGCTGAGATACCATTGAACATTGTGTCTTTATCTGAAACAGAAAATTGCACTACTGTTATATTTAAAACATAATTATTATTTACTGCAAATTATTTCAGAAAAGTCATGTTTTTTAACCTGGGTGGAATCTGACATAGTCCGGCTGCACATGTAAGTTTTTGGGCAGTTCCATTCTCTTCAAGGCCTCAAATGGTGTTGCTATGTCCACAGGAGTCTTATAAAATTCTTTCAGATCAGCTGTAACAAAATTATTAAATATTAAAAAAATGGGAAAAACAACAATAATTGTGTAAGCGGTCCTTTACATTGGATTGAGATATTTTCGAGATTGGCAATATCTATTAGACAGTTTTTACTTTTTTTTACTAGTTAGTTTTGGCGCGGAATGAAAACTTTCAATACAATACAATACAATACGAGGCAAAAGACCGAGAAAGTTTTTTTTTTAATAAAAAATCTCGTCAATAGTGGGTATCGTGTCGTGAAGTAATATTTGGAATTTCGGATAGACATTCTGAATTTTCTGAAAATAATTGAGCTAGTTCGCGATCATTTCGAATTAACTGAAGTGAAGCAGGTAAGTAGTACGTGGGCATTTTCACTTTAAATGGCGCAGGTCGTTTTTCGATTGTCTCATGACAACAAAATTATGAAATAAATATTTAGAAACAATTTTTTTAAGAAAAAGGGTATGTGCACTGAAAGTAATTTTATAAACTTGTGGATTTGATTTATTGGTTCCTGATAGAACACATTTTCAATTTTATTTAAATTAATAAAGTTTCGGAAATGTGTAAAATCATGATGTCCCACCGACAGTATGTATCATTGCATTTAATTTTTTAGTTTTTTTTTGTACTACAGCTAACATAGCGACAATTTAATTTTATTGTTAGATAGTTAATTTATCATTTAAACTAAGCATTTAATATCAGTCAGTAAAGAAAATATTAAATAAATTGATAAAAAGCTTGTCCCACGAATTCGCGACTACCGGACATGTCCGGATAGTAACACGCTTTTTACTACTAAAATACACATTTATCGTGTAAATTTGGCTTTCATAGCAATCCCGGGTACAAATGTCAAAGTATGAAATGCAATTTTGAAGGTAGTCACGCAAGGTGTTCAGCTGGTGCGGTACGTTTCGCGGTACAAAAAGTTGGTCAAGAAAAATCTATTGAGGTTAGTAACGTTTTTTTACGTGAATATTAAGTTTGTCTTTATTTATTTTTTAGCTGTACATAACTCAAACACTGCTGAAAGCATAAAAGTAGAATTTGATTGATTTCTGATAATATTGTTTGAGTATTTTAATTTAGTTTTAAAACGATCTACATTCGTCACGTCCTGTTAGCAACCGTTACTATAGGATGGACAAAAAATGTTACGAAACAGACATGTAAAGCTTAGAACTCATAAAATAAACTTACGAAATTTGCAAATTGCTAAAACGGTAAAAATATTTGAATTTCGCGACCAACGCGACGCTTCCACCTTAACTGATGAGCAATTTTGACTGATTAAAAATATTTAGTAAGTAAGTTAGAAATTATACTGATTGAAAGTTTAAGTTTTATTCTTATTTTATTAAAATTTTATAATAAAGATACCGTGGTGGTTATGTTGATTGATTAATAGTTTGTTAGTTTATAGTTAATTAGTTGTTAAACGATGATTAAGATACTCGATACGTACCAAATAAATATTTTAAAGTACTTTAACAAAATGTTTTATTAAAATACATATTTAATACCTATGCATTTTTGTTTAATTTAGGTAGATATATTATATTTTACTCTACTTCTACTCTCATAAGAAAACTAACATTTTGTATGATTTTAACCTCACAGTGAGTTCTATTCCTAATAATTCTGTTTCGTCACGTCACATGTCCATTTAGTAACTGTCCCAAAATATTTTTGCCTTATTTATTAAAAAAAAACTTAAAATATTATCCGGAATAATATTATTAGAATATTATAAATAAAGAAAAATAAACTAAATTAAGATTATATTCCAACTTTATCATTCCTTGACCGATCAAATAAGTTACATGAAAATTAAAACTTGCATTTGGACAATATGTTACGATACTGACCAAATTGTTGAAATTTTAATTAAAAATACGTATCTAATAACCAAGTATTAATGTTTAATTTCATTAATCGATATACCAAAACTTATCAATAGCGTTTTTCTCATTTCATTTCCAGCAGTTTAATTTTTATCGCGGTTTGATTTTTGTTACTAACAAGACATTTTTAGCCCGATCTACTTTAGAAAAATAATTTTAGAAAATTAAATACTTATTTCTGCACGGAATTATTACATAAATCACATAAATTATATATTTTTTTACAGTAATTCAAAGTTTAAAGTACTAAAACAATAATAAATTTTTAAAAGCTGTTTATTATAACCTGCGCCATTTAAAATGAAAATGCCCACGTACGTACGTAGACCCAGTACCCTTAAATTCTTTGTAATTAGGTATATAAGAAAGTAATATACCTCCCCACATTCTTCAACTGAATGACACAAAATTCAAGTCTTGTATAAAACGGACACTATGCAGTCAGGCATATTATTAGTTAGGTTAGGGGATTACATCGCTGATAAAAATGCCTGGCTCAATGCTTGTCCTGCTCCACAACCACAACTAATTGATTAACACTTGAAAATACTGTTGGAGGTGCTGAAGATTGTAAGAATATCTTGCATTGTATAAACTCAATTTCCTTTGTATTGCATAGCACAGATGTGAGTTCTATGTATGTACTATACTCTATGTACCATTTACCGGGTAATATGTCTTTCATTGACTTGAATGTGCCCTGGCAGCTGATAGTATGTCATGCTCACACAAATGTTTCACTGACGGTGACGTGTGTGTTGGATCATTTAGCTCCCTTCAAAATGTTGAGCTGAATGGTGCTGATCTATACGTCATGTTCGTGAGCGGTCGCCGTAAGTTGGGGCTGGCCATCACTTAGCTGCCTCGGCTTATTTTTAATTATTTTAATTTTCAATTGTTGTTTTCTTACTATTTGCTGTACTCTGGATGCTTTTAACGCGTACGTCTTTTTTACATCGTTCTCACATATTTCTCATATAATTATAAATTCAACATTATTGATGTAACTAATATTTTTGTAAAAATATAATTTAAAAGAGTGTCCATGGACTTTCTTGTCCGTTCTTCTCCATAGGTACCTACGCTTTGGAATAGACTTTTTTAAAATAACAAAGTTGTTTGTCAAGAGCTTTGTTAAGTAAGTGCCTAGTGTTATCTAAATATATTGCAACAGCTATGTTGCATGTATTATTCGTCAGTTATAAAAAAAACTGCTGTTTCATAGAAAACTGCGGTCAAAATGTATGGGACAGCAATTTATTTTTTTAATAACCAAAGAAAAATTTAAATGCAGGCGGGTTAATAATCATGTGCTGAATCCATGATAGGTTGTGCTTCAATATCCCTGCCACCCTGTATTGATTTATCATGGTATTGCACTAAAGGCTCAGTGCATCACCTTGCCTTGCCTTGTTATCTTTAAAGCAAGTAGTGATTGCTGCTTAAGGCGAAAGCGCCAGGGTAGCCCGCGAAATTTGTTTTTTTTTAGGTTTTTGCAATTTGCTGGTCAGTATTAGGTTGTACGTTGATTAATATATGAATCGCGGCCGTAACTCATCAACACAACTCTCTAAGACCACGTAAGTCCAAAGAATAACTGTTTCATGAAATTATCATTCTTCGGACTTACGTGGTCTTAGAGAGTTGTGTTGATGACTTTAATGATTATAATTCTGTAAATACATGTTAGTTACAGCCGCGATTCATATATTAATCAACGTACAACTTAATACTGACCAGCAAATTGCAAAAAACCTAAGAAAATTTTAATTTCGCGGGCTACCTTAGCGCTTCCCCCTTAAGTGGAATTAACACAGTAGGTAAGAGTGCCTGCACAAAGAAGCGGGTTCCCAGTAAAGACAAGTACCGATTGGTGTGTGTGATATAGTCCCACGATCCACATTAATTCCTTATGCGCTCACACATAAAGAAACAGGTAAAACACGTAACCATTTCCTACCAAAGATCAACCTGCAGAAACCTAGTACCGGGAGTCAGGACCGAAAACCCGCTTCTTTATGTAAGCACCCTATGGTCCCAATTTCAATCCAGATTATTAAAGCAATGTTCTTCTGGGTGTTGACCACGCAAGACCAAGATTAAAGGGGACATAATTGAGTTCAAATAACTGCTTAGCCTAATTACATAGCAAGTAACATAATTTGTCAATCTCTTTAGTCTTGACCAACTTCTTGACAACATTAAGTTTCTTTCCTGAGGTTCAATTTGAATTTTTGATAAATCATGGGAAACCAGAAATGAGGCGAATCCACTGTAAAAAAAATAATGTTGAGGTTCTATCTAATGTCATACTTTCATGATCAAATTGGTTGATGGTGTAAACTCACATCACAATAAGTTATTTTCATTGTATTATTATTTGGATAAAGTTTGCTTTTCCTATTGTTTCAGCTTGTAAGTTAGGAAACCCTGTCTACATTTTGTAGATTGAACATCTTCTAAGTACTCAGGTAAGCCAATGTTTCAGCATCTAGCTAAAGGCTTTTAAATGGAATATTTGCTTTGTCTGAAGAAGATGTGACAAGAGACTGATAAAAAAGAGGTGCATTATTTGTATCTGCATGTGTTATTGTAATATTGCATGTTCTCATGATGCCATTCTTAAAATTGCAATTTATTCAATGCCTGTGATGTGTTAGACCTATTTCTGCATGCTTTCTGTTATTGCTATACTATGAGAGGCATGCATGAAAAATTCAAAGGAGAAATGCAGGAGAATGTTGCTGGAAAGCTTATTTTGCTTTAGCATAATTTGTGGTGGATACACCCCTTTCCCACCAAGAGTAACATACCAACACTTTCAATGGTATGCAGCAGTGAATTTGGTACATCATATCCTGTCTCTTCAAAGCATGCCTTGAGTACCGCAAACTTAGTTTCTAAAGCATCAAATTGGGCATCAGAGTTCAGGCCATTGGAGGTACATATTTTGGTGATAGTTTCTTCTATGTTTGCTGGTGGATCCCATGGCTTTGTGGGTCTTAGAAAACTGAAAATAAAATTGTATGGTTATTATTTTAGAAAGTCAATGAATACTCTGAAATTAGGGGATTCAATAAGGACTACATTTGCATCACTGTTTGTTATCTAAGTTAAGTAATCTTAAATGTTAGTTACCATCAGAAGTGTAAAGTAGAATACTAACAAATTACAATTTATAAAAATTAAGTCAGTTATGTAAGTACGGTGCAAATCTAGTGGTTCATGACTCAATATAGTCTATTATTTTAATTGTACTTAATGGTAAACATGTCATACTGTACCCTCTTGCAGCTAAAGATTCTGCAGCCGCTTGGAACTTTTTGTCTACTTTAGGATATTTCTTCTGCTTATACCTTACTGCAGTGATCTGTAAATTATTTGATTTATAATTAGGACACTAATAATGTGTTTTTTAATTAATAAGGTGTGCAACAAAATAACCTGTAAATTTCTGCGCGGTATTGCAGACAGCACGTTCCGAAGCATTGTATTTTATGTTCTCTGCGCCTCTTATTTTCAAATGGAATTAAAATAAAAGTAATTTATCTTGCAAACAAATTAAAATATTGTAGTATTTTTATTCCATGTCCGTATTTTTGACAACTGTAACAATGTTTTTTCATTCTTCGTAGAAAGAAAGCTATTCGTAAAATTATATTTAATGATTGATTACGTAATCTAATAATGATTGCAAAATAAGACTTTTTTGATTTTCGAAAGGAGGAATGTGTTATTTTTATTACTGCTTGATCAAATACGAGAAAACATTGGCAAAATAATTCCCTTTAGCCTTTTTCGGCGATTGCAGTAGTGGTAAGTTAGAACAAATTAACTAACATTGATTGTTAGTTTACGCCTCTATTGTATCATTTCAATAGTTTTTCTAAATAAAAACAAAAATAAACTCCAATAATCAAATTAGATACTGAAGTCAGCCGTAAGTTGATGAGTACGCCAAACTTAAAACGGAACGTATGTAACACATTTCTAGACGAAACCAGTTTCTATTCTGGGCCGTCTACGGCAGCACTGTCGGCTTGGGTTGTTGTTTCCTATCCGCCATTTTCCAGTCGCCATTGAAAGGTGAAAACTTCAGTAGTGTCGGTGATGATTTTAAGATTTTGAGTGGTTTCTTTAAGATTGTACCCGTTTTTAGTGTTGTGAATTGAAAATGAAGTGCCCCGGACTACCATGACGCATCAAAATCACCAAACAAACGGTGCAAGTCTCGAGGATTGCCACACAAACTTCTTCGCCTTGGTAAGTCACTTTTACATTGATGAAAGAACTCGTATGTACTTTTCTTTCGAAATCATTATGATTTACGTGATGCTAGTATTGTCCGCTATTGTTCTTTGGTCTCCCGTTGCATGTTTAGGAATCCCTAAATAATGAGTCCACGACGTTTAAGTAGACGATGTGATTATCGTTAGTGGACGCTGATATACAAAATTCACCTTATTGCGCTACTACTGCCGAATCGATCTATTGCGTTAAAGTTTTTGTATGGGACAATTTACGTTTAGGCGGCTAATGACGGCCTGCCGTTAGTCATCCTGGCATCGTTCTCGCCACAACTCGGAGTCATGTCATGTTGCTAACCCACAAAATGTCAACGCATTCGGCGAGCGAGGCCACAAGCAGCCACCGGCCCATAGAGGTCATTTTGAATTCACCTGGCCGTAACGCGGACCGTAATGCGTTCGCGAGACTAGTTTCGCCAGGTTGAGGAAATAACTTTCTTATTACATTTTTCGCTTCGTACCGTTCGATAATGCGACACGATAGCGAGCCATGAGGAGTAATGTTTATGTGCGTGTTAAAAAAAACGTCGGGTCATTCATTATCGCAGTGTTGTAGTGTTGAGTAGCTTTGCGTAATGTTCATAGCTGGCGCGAATTTTATCAGATTGTGTTCGGGTGAGGATAAGCGGGTGAGGGACGGGCGCGCGGGGCGCCGGGGGCGGTCGGTCGTCCTCGGCGAGAAGCGAGCACAGCACGGGCGCCACTTCCACCTGACGCGTTGCCATATCTCCGCGGCGGCGCGCGCCTGCCTGCACCCGTCTCCCTCTGCGCTCCGCCTATCTCGACGCGATACAAATTACCGATTTCTTGCCCTGCCTGCTTATTGTCTAATTATTTATGCGTCGTTTGCGGACATCGCTGCTTTTGTCGCGTGGAATTTTTTCTCATCCACAACATAGGCGGTGACGCATGGGGGCTTCTAGGTGTCGCGTTTGGGTTCAATACACTTTACTTGGAGCATTGCGCAAAAAATTGCAATGCAACTTCATTGATGATAATTAAATCGGAAATGTATCGCTGATTGTCAAGCTGTGAATGTTCACTGGCTTTACCTAGGCTCCGTTTAAGTTGAGGTATGCGCGGCATCTGCGCGGCGACATCACAGATGTCGCGGGACTCGCGGGGTCGGTGCGCGCGCGCTCGCCGGCTGCGCAGGCGTCTTGCGCTCATTCAACCGTTTATGAATGGTCGTAATGATTGTAACTTTCCCATAAGCGGGCCTCCGCCCAGGCACCAGTTGCGTGCACTGTGATTATCTAGGTAGTTGATATTCGTCTTTGTTCTCTTACCTGTTTACGCTTTGTCTTATAAATTCTAGTACAGTCATACGCAGTATGTCATAGCTATGACTTTGTCTTGACCATTGTTTTCCCTTGACGTACGAGAATGAACTGGCGATAATATTTTGTAACGTTGTTTTGCATGGGCAATATTTGGAAGCGTGCTAATTAAATAGCATGAACTTTTCACTTAGGTATATTTCTCTGATAATTATGCAAATAAAACAACCAACTTTTCCGATTTATTTCATAAAATAATTCTGCAAAATATTTCTTTTCCATCTCAATTCCTCGCCACAACGATGGTACAGTGTCCATTGAGTGACGGAATACACCGCTAACTTATTCATGGCATCTGACGAACATTCGAGTCTCCGCGACCTCTGCCCCACACCCCTTATCACCCTCTGTGCATACAGAGCACGACTTCAATTTTATCCTGAATATGCTCATTCCTCCACTGTTATATGACTCCCTCCCGCTTCTAGGTCACCCCTTTACGAATTCAACATAAGACAAGATTTGGTTTCCTGACTAAATAAATCGCACCACTAATTAATACTGGCCAGTGTCTATTAAACTATGTAATTAACTGTTTAACAGTATTAAAACAAGTTGTTAACTACCGTTTTGGCGGCAATCAAGCAACAGATTATTTTTATTATTCACGTTTGTCCAAAGTGACAATACCACTATAAACCCTCTTAATGTAATCAACCTAATTACCACATTGTGTTAATGAATCTAATGCTCTGCTGCTTATTTTATGCCATAAATTCTTGTATGATGCTTACGATGCGCGATGATCGTAAATTCTCACGGAGTCTGTTCTTTGCCTTTTGGTATTTCACATAAAATTTTCACTTTCATCTTATTGGAAACGTGATGAAATTAGTCGTTGTCTGTAGTAGAATCACTGTATTGTTAATAAGTTACGACTTACGACTCTCTCGTAACCTCGCAACTAAGACAACAGAAATACTATCTATGGTTTCTTGAACGGCTCAAGGTCGTCGCAAAAAACGTCTACCTGAAATCAGTGCTTTACTTGTTGGCTGCACATTCAAATGAATTTGAACTCTAATCAAATGAAATTAGAGTTATTTGTAAGATCCCAATGTTATTAATGAAAATAAAGGTGACCTTATAGGTTATTAAACGCTTGATTTGTGTCTGACGGTTCACTGAAGTATATAAAAGTAGTCTGCGCATGCGCACACTGGAGCAAACTGTGGCCGACGTTAAATCCGGTTTATCGTGTCTTAATTATGTATTGACTGCTTACCTTACAAGTTACAACGTTACGCACGCTTTGAACATGTAAATGAGTTCTGACAGAAATTTTGGTTTGTCCTGATTTTTTCATTTGTCATAATGTCTGTAAACAGCAAACATTTAAAACAGTGTTCTAAATACATTTAATTATATTAACACGCTGAATTGGAAAATAAACATAACTTGATTGATAAATTAAACTAATGTCTTCAAATCCACATTTTCTTAAGGAACGGAAAGTTAAATGTTGTTTAAATTATAAACAAACTATAAGTTTTGTAATGTCGCGGGGGTCGTTATCTGTCAGCTGATAACTTATCACACTCTCACGGTATCAAGGTTCTAACGAGAGCGGTGGGTGTATCATACCGCTATCATTCACCACAGTGAACACGATTAAAAGCTTTGGAAGTCACTGACGGAAATAAAGATTGTGTGACCAAGTTGTGGGGAATAGTTGGTACAAAAACAAACGATTTTTATGAAAATATCAATACCTTAATCTAATCTTTAATTCTTTACCAAATATTATTATTGTCTGGAGATTATTATTAAATTTAATTATAGTAAATACATTGACAATACGATTCTTTCATCGCCTTTCACGACGCTAATGAATTAAAATGTCGCTGTCATCATAATCTTGACGATAAAGCACGTACTCGTGAAGGATGCTCAAGCGCAACACAAGAAAGAGCACGTGTATAAATTAAAAGGAAAACTGTTCAAATAAATACAGTGTACATACTCGCATTTCGGTACATAAAGCCAGCCCCTCGCGACCCGCATCTGGGTCTTCGCATCAAAAACACAATGGGTCATGTATGAAAATATTAAATTGTCTCGATTTTTTTTCTGCACTTATGAATAAGCTAATACTATCTACAAAAAAAGTATCAGATTTATCTGATTAGTATTTCCAGAGAAATAAATTAAATTATGTTAGAGGCGGCCATCGACAGTAACCCACGGATTTTTATTCAATTTCCTTAGCCTACTCAATTAAAAAGTAAAAACTGTAGATAATCTGTACCGTCTGACATTCATCCATCATAACAAAGGTCTCTCAAAATCTAATCCAGTGTCCAAAGCGTGGGGGTCGTCGCGAAGGCAGTCGAAATCTAATCCAGTATTCAAAGCGTGAGGGTCGTCCTAAAGATATATTATCCATAAAATCGCAAACAAACACAAAGCAAGAGGTGAAAAGTGAGGTTATGTTATGACAAATTGACAAGTTATGATTATCTACAGTTTTTACTTTTTAATTGAGTAGGCTAAGGAAATTGAATAAAAATCCGTGGGTTACTGTCGATGGCCGCCTCTAACAGAATTTAATTTATTTCTCTGGAAATACTAATCAGATAAATCTGATACTTTTTTTGTAGATAGTATTAGCTTATTCATAAGTGCAGAAAAAAAATCGAGACAATTTAATATTTTCATACATGACCCATTGAAAGCTGTGCACTGTTTATTTTGTAACCAATCGCACAGTTGTTTACAGTGTGACCGGCTATTTAATGCCACATTATCACACATGATAAGCAAACAGTTGCGGTGGCGGTATCTCACGCTCCTTCAACACTTGAAATTAATATTACGATTGCTATTATAACGTTCCCTAAACAACAACAGAACCAGTGCAATGATTGTCGAGCGAGCATTGACTTTTAAGAATCAAAGAACGACTTGCAAACAAATGAGGAAAACGTTTTGACGTTTCCTAGGGAAATAAATAAATCCATGTGACGCGTTTACCTACATAAGAATGACGCACTGTTTATGTCGGGTTTCTAGTGACCTCACTGGAAAATGCCAAATAGTTGAAGTAACTAGTGTAGCAGTGTGATAATAATGGTGAACGTATTCAGTGGAACGTATGGGATCATAACGCTTGTGGGAACATGCACTCAAAACATGCATGGAAATGACTAACCCACATTGCTCACACTTTCTTGGGATCTGCTGCATGCAATAGAATTGATATTGCACCACATATCCAACCGTCATACCCTCCAAGGTCACTAATAAAATATGCATCTTGATAACGACTACATTATGACCCAAATACTAAGCTGATTCTAATATCTCGGGTGCAGTGCAAAGATAAACAGCTGATACAATTTTGAGGTTGATAATGACCCGCCAACAGGTTTTTAATTACTGATCGATACTAAATTATCAGTAATGAGTATCGATTTGCTTACTTATCAAAGTTATCACATGAAGTATTTTAATAATGTATCTAATAAAAAACCAATACGTTTATATGGAGGTCGGTCCTTGGAGCGAGCGTGGTCGTCCTTCGCGCGCAATCCACATTGTCCTTAATTGATGCAGTTCCGCAACGAGCACCTTTATTTAACCCACATTGAAAAAAAGGTCCGTATCACCGAGTCTCGGCAATTAAAACTACATATGTATTTTCGAGTAAACGCGTTATCGAATTACTCCATTTACTTGACGGCCTTGCTTAAATTGAGTTGGAATAAAATAATTTTAATACACGAAAATATTTTAATGGCCACTGCAGCGAATTAAATATAATATTCCTAGGTATTTTAACAATTAATAATTGTTAAAATACCTAGGAATATTATATTTAATTTGCTTCGACTTCGTTTGCTTTGGAATTAATTAATAAATACATATTTGTGATCGAATAAATTTCCATTGATAGTGGATACTTTCTCACTGCCTTATCTATCATAGCTACTGCCCCCGACTTCGTCCGCGTGAAATTCTTGTTCCCCCGACCACCCCGTCGCATCGCATCAGCATTTTTTTTTCGCTTAGCGTTCTTTCTGATTTTTTTTTCTTTTTGCTCTGCTCCTAAGGGTCATAGCGTGATATTAAATAGCGTATGGCCTTCCTCAAAAATTGGAATATCAAATGCAAAAATATTTTTTCAAATCTGACTGGTAGTTCCAGCGACTACCTCCTATACAAACTTACAAACAAATTTTACCTCTTCATTGTATTAGTACATATTAAACGGGGTTAAAATCCAGACGTCCATCACACTGACGGAAATAAAAATGGTCTTCAAGGACACTAAAAATTTTGTGTAAATAAAATAAAACCAGTCTTAAATACTCGGACGATATGACATCACTTGATGCGATCCTGACAGCATCTTCGTAACGTCCTTTTCCTCTTGTTGTTACGAGCCACATTCTGGGTCAAGGTTCTGTTTTGATGATACTGTCACGAGGAAAAACGTTCGCTCTTTCTCATTTGGTTGCGATCTCGATTTTTACCATTCGTTCAGAGATATTGGAATATTTTATTTGATATCTGTATTTTCCCTTTTCTGGAGAATTCTTTTCAGTAAACCTTGGACGTATGGTCTTTGACTTTACGATATTTTGGAGCTGTAAACAAAGTTTTTAATTAATAATTGTACTTTTCGATTGAGTCCTGCATAATCGTTTCGTTCAATTTTCACACAATTCGTATTGTTTTGAATGCCTCTATTGTCTTTGTTTATCTCCGTATAAAGGTTCAAAGTGTTTCATAATATTCTATTTCTGTAGTTGCCCTTTTGAATTTCTCGACGTTTTCCATCAGAAGGCAATTAAGGTGTTCCGCTACAATAGCGGCAGTGGTCCGGCCGCGACCGCGGTCACGATATGTAGGTCAAGATAACAGAAGTGCTCTGTGCCTGTCCCACATTCGATGCTTCGCCAGAGACCGGCACTCAACGCCAGTACGGGTCCTGTCACCACTGATTTGCAATTATTTATCAGTTTATTGTGTTTAAATACATTCTAAAATGCACTAGTATTTAATGGACTTGTGTGGTTCATTTTAAAATTAAACACAATTTAAGATTCATTTCATTTCTTATTAGATTATGTTTATTAGTTACACGGTATTCAATTCATTATAATTTATCTAAATTAAAACGTGGCCCATTCATTCAACCATCAATACTTAAGAATTGGATTCAGTTGAATGCACCTCCGACGAACGTAAAGTTCATTAGTGTGATTGAAAACACACCGTGCTCAGGTTTCTGCGTTATGTCGATCGATAAAAACAAGTCTTCACTAGCCTTGTGCTCCACTTTCGCTTTTATTGGCTAAAGGTTATTTCTACACGAGTAATTTTACTCCGTAATCCGACTACACCCCGTGTCGTACGGGACACAAGTGTCTGAAAGCGTGAAAGTAAAGAGTGACCTATATTTTTATTGTGTAAACAAGACGGTGTTGTGTGTTGACAACACTTGGCACCGTCTGTACGTGCCTGAGGCGCAAGGCGCACTTTGAAAACTAAAACTTTGTTTTATCATTGCAATATTTTATTTGCGAAATGCAGCTTGTGAGATGACATAAGACATTTTGGAGATTCGCTGGAGCATTACAAATGTCTGTAGCCGAAAGCGCCTGTCGGCCCTTTGCATGCGAGTTTTGGCCCTCGTCTCACGGAAAACAAGTTTCACTATACGATTAACTGCGTCGTGTTGTTGTACAAGCGTAACACATAACTTCACGTATTCCAACCTCTCGCCTATTAAGAGCTAACGTATGTAAAACTTGATGTATTACTTTAACTTGGTGAAACTTTCTTGCCGCGATAAAACTAAAGGCAGTTAGACTAATTTATTAAAGTGAAGTTGCGAAGTAACTTTATAGACTTCTAAAGATACATGAGAGTAATCAACTGTTTTGGAAACAAACTGCCACCGTGTTTTGGATGAATCTTTAAAATAAGTTGTGCCTGAAGTAAGTAATTTGTGCATTATGTTTATAGAAGCGCTGAAATGAAACAGCAGCCCTGTTCAAGTTATTGCCTAAAATAATGACATTTATATTCTTCTCAAAGTTTTTTTAATTTTCAGCTTCAACATTCAGAATCGCCGATAATTATAATATTATGAACATTACATAATGCTTCATCGATATATCGGCTTGCAAGTTGACCTCATTTGCAAATGACTAACAAAATTAACTGTCAACAGACAATGCGAATCGGAGCTATTGCACAGCGACCGACCAAATTATTAGTTTAATTGACAAAATAGATTGTCAACACGATATCTTTATTATAACATCAGACTGTAAAATAACATGGCCGAATGTTGGAGGGCTCTCTCGGATTTAATTCGAAACGCTTTCACTACAATCCCCCCTTTGCCATCTGTCCTCCCCCCCATCCGCACAAGACGTGAAGGTGTAAATTCGCCGACAAGAACGTCTACGATTATCATAATGATCTTCCGACCTAAATCAGAACCTAATTTATTTCGATTTTGTCAGAATTGTCTGTTGTGTCTTGTGAATTTTAAGTTTTGCATGACGCATAGTTCGAAGGACATTCATTTGCAAGTTTTGATCTGGGAAGTCCATTGCCCGTACAATATTAGTAATCAGGCAAGGATTTTGTGAAGTTCAAAGATCACAATATTGTATTTAGTGTAGATAACACATATTCACTGATGTTCATTAAAATGATACAGTGTAATTATGTAAGTGGCTCTAGCTTCCCAAATCAACTGAACGTGTGCACATTATCATAATCTTTCAATTAAGCAGAATTGGTAAACGTGCACGGTGCAAGTGGCTTTCCAGTATTTGTCGCGGCCCACTTGTTAAATAGTGCACGTAGTATTTACGTGTCACCATAGAGGCTGAGGTTTAACGCGTGAGAAGGTATGTTCGAGAGAGAGCAAAAGAGACGGAATAATCAAGCGATTGAGATCAGTATGTAGGCGATGTTGTTTCTGTACCCACTAAGTTGTTCTGCAATTTTATTTCTGGAAGATTGTCGTTGTTTAACTTTTCCTTCACATAATTCCGTCGTGTCTCCTCAGGTTTCAATAACAGACGTTTCTGCGAATGTACTTGCTACTCGCATCTAACTACCTGTCACACCACAATATCCTAGCGACGTCCTTTGTATGCATAAAAGTTTTGCGGCCTGCATCGTTATCTGCATTATGTCGGCTCGTACGAACGAACTATCGTCGAGTTCTCAATCTGGAGATTAAAATGTTTGCCAAAATCATGACATCGGTAATTTCGCTATTGAGTTACTACTTTATTTACTTAATTAACCTCTCAAGGAACTATAAACTTTTAAATGATTTGTTATAAAGTGTTACTTTATTGGTAGAAAAAAAACTAGGGCAAACCTTCAAATTTCTAGACTAGACGTAAGGTCGTTGAGTTCGTTGACCGCGGCTGGCGCGGCGCGTGTTTGTACCGTTAGCAGCGTATCGCACCAATACTGCCTACCTGGGTACCATTTACCCTTCAGCACAGAGGACGATACCCGGCTTTGGAGCTAGATCTGGTGTGTAATTGATCTTTGCGTGTGAATGATAGTCTCGGACTGGGAATCTTTAACAATCACATAAATTAATTCTAAAGATATCAATAGTGACTTTCCATTGAATGTTTATAGTTACTTTTCCCGGAGTAAGATAAGATTTTATGTGGAGAAGCTGCTCAAGATTTATAATTTAGACTCTGATCCATTTTTAACCAACTTCCAAAAAGGAGGAGGTAATTTATGTTTGACTGTGTAGGTCTTTTTATATTTATGTTCACGGATATCTCCGTCAATTGTGGACTAATTTTAAAAAACTTTTTTGTTTGAAAGGGTATGGTCGAGGTGGTCCCATTGTCACCAAGTCAGAATCAGATGAGGGAATCCCATGGAAATCGAGGGAAACCCTCAAATTTTATAGGCACACCTATAGCGATTTGGGTATTTTTTATAGTAACTCGTGCATTTGCTCTTGGAAAGCACCATTTGGTCAAGTGGAACTGATGATGATGGAATTATAAAAACATAGGTAATAATAAGATATAAAATAATTCTAACTTATTAGCAAGGAAAATTAATAAAGCGCTCTTCCTCTCTCTACGTCCTTTTCAAATTTGCTGTGCTCAACAGGGTCCATAATTGATTCTAGAATTTTTTATTTACCATCTGTAATTACATTATGGATTGCAATAAACGATTTGAGATTTGAGATGAAGACCACAGATGGCCATCGGAACTACTCAATAATAAGTATTTCACGGGTTGCGATTCGATTAGGTACTTTAATGTGGTTGCTAAGCAATTTATGCTCGTTGGTATGGTGAAGTGGACCTGATGGTGACTTCTCAATCAGCTTCTTAGCTTCTTACTAGGAGAACTCCTCAACAATTAACGTCCCTGCATCGGGAAAAGCAATATTTTGTAAAAGGTGCAGTTGACATTAGGCTATTGAAACTTAGATAAATTACAGACAGACCCACTAAAATACAAAAAAAAAAAAACAACAGACTTCCAAAAAACACTACAAAGGGAAAAATAACCTTAATTTCGGAAGTCGGTGTCTTTGGATCTGTATTTTAGTTTTTTGCCACCAACTTCCGAAATTAAAGATATTTTTAATTTTGTAGTGTTTTTTGAAAGTCGGTTTTTTTTTTTGTAAAAACGTTTTAGTGTGAAATTCTTCCGTTGCAAATAAATTCAGATCAGTGTCCTATGCACCGTCAGTTTCCGTTACAAACATGATTTTTCAAGACTATTTTTGACAGTCGACGATCTTGTAACCGTTTCGTGTGTCGACCTCTTTCCTGAGGTTGTCCACTGCGAATCCGTTTGTCGTCGGCCTCGCGGTACCATGATACCAGCAACATATCCTGACGTAATACTTCTCGAATAGCCGTAAGCAAAACTAAATGGCAATTAAAAATACTAAGACCGAATAGATAATCGTCTTCGTATGATGTCATTTCTACTTTTGACATACTACTTAGAAAGTTTTGCTTAGCTGCGTACCAGAAGATTCAATAGCTATAGCTACATCTTTAATTATAGGCCCTATGAAGTTAGTAATCATCTTGTTCCTTTGTTAATTGTGTATCGATACGTATAATTGTTGGTGAATTCAATTTACATCGATGTTTGGTTGTGCGAAGGTAGACATACATGCGCAAGCACCGATGTGGCCTCTAAAACGATCCATGGCGCGTGCCTGTAGACGCGTTTGCCGCATAACAATTCCATTTTAATACCTTCGTGCATGCAAAATCATACTTTTTAAGTCGGCGAAATTAACTATCGATACTTTAAAATATATAGTTCACGGTTTTCAACGATAAATAATAAATTGCTACAAATATTTTGTAAGCTAGTCAACTTAATGGCCTGTTGTTATATTTATACAGTTCTGAACGACTTTTGGTTTTGCTATACTTCTTATCTATAGGAAAATATTCCTGAGTTTTATCCACGTTCGTCGGCTACCTAATAAATGCGAGATCTATTATCTTTGGTCACGTGGCATGTGTCCTCGCCCTTGGTGACATACAAGCTTAGTTGTACAACGAGAATGTAAATTTCGCTTTTATAAACATGGCTACGTCTGTGTTTTCCTGCCCATTGCCTTCCGTTGATCTCTATGGCATGTATTTCCTCTAGATTGTGCGAGTTGTTGAATGACATGTTAACTTGAAATTCATTCGAGTTCAGTTTCTGTTTATGAGGTTCTTGTTGTGAGGTATCTCGATCGCTTCGCAGTCTGAAGTGTACGTCATTTTTATTTCCGCACCAGTTAGGTTTTGTTTGAAGATAGTAAAGTAGGAGTTGGTTTTGTCAGTTGATTAAAACCTCTTTCAGTGAAATCCTATACTGATTACTGACTGCATTTGCGTCAAACCTTCGGTTTGAGATTGGCTTTGTTACATAGTATTTATAAATCATGTCCTTTACTTCAAAGAATCTTCTTCTCATAATAATACCTGAATAAAATAATTGGGGGACAAGCGTCATGCAAAAATTTGACGCCTGTATGATAAGAATCTGGGGTCAAAGGTAATCATTTTATCATGACAACATTGGTAAAACTGTGCGGCTTATAACTCTATCTCACTCGCTCTACTTTTAGTAGACAGAGTAAAGAATATCAAATGGTAAGTGTTGCCGTTTGCCGCCGCCCACTCGCAAGTAATGTGGTATGTGGTAGTATATTGTCGGCTTGTACTGCGTCTGTGTGAGTACGCATGTGAATGTTTGTAGCAGGTAACTGTAGTCCGCAGTAAATATTGTCTCCAATAATATGGTTTTATTACGATAATGTTTATGTTAGTTAGATATTATAGTTAACCGCCTTTTGAAGGCTTCAAATTGTTCAAGCTATTAATTTTGTAGTAAGAATGGTCTTTGACAGGGCCACCATGTTTGATTATTAGCTCTATATTATGTTCCGAGTGATTAGAGTGTTGCCCTCTCTCATAGAATATTTGGATTATGTTTTTATCTGGTGTAAGAAATTCTTCTTCCCGCCGCAGAACCGTCTACTTATGCTTTGTTTTCCGCAGTTTATTATATTCCAGAACTCAGATAGTTTCGCCTATAACTTTTTTACGACTTCGAGCGCAATATTCTCTGCCCTTGTCATTGCTTACGATGATACTTCCTAGAAATTACTTTCAAAATTAAATACTAAAAGAAAAAATAAGGTAAGGCACATAGCAAGCACAATAATAATAATACAACCATCGTGTGACATAAGTTCAACACGCGCAATCCATAATAATGATGACGTTCGCGGAAGTGGACAGTGGCCGCCACATCGCGGACGCTGCGATAACTGTGCCATTATGCGCCCAAATACTGATACCCGCCGCATCGCCGAAACACTCGACACCCATGAAATTTTGCAGACTGTTTACAAACACGCTTATTTTTAGGTGACTATTTCTAACACTGTTTATGCACTCGGGACTAGGGCGCAGCGATCGGACACCCAGTCTCTTGACTAGTATGTACAGGTAAACGAAACATGTCACCCTCGCCCCGACCGGAAAACAAAACGCATCTAGTGACGTCACACGTCAAAAATGCAGTAGCGAAGTGCACGGCCGGGGGCGGTCGCACGCGCAGCGCACCGTCACATCATCCTCGATTGTTTACCCCGCTAGTAACGTAACCGCGCGGTGTTGCCGCTCCGCGTCTCGCCTCCTCTCACTTTCGCGGTTGCCGCCGTCTTGCTCATGTCTCATACGCCTGTCCCGCTCACTCGACTAGCGGTGCTCGACTTTTTTGGACATGCAGTTTTTTTCCGTTCTAGGTTATGATCGCTTTACGGGATCATTGTTTTACAGGAAACTGACTATTAAATAGTTTTTTATTTGTGTATTTCTTAATATTTTTATCGGATACACCGTACGACAGCATGTTTTTTGTTGCGCTTATGAATTACAAGTAAGTAGGTTATTGAAAGAATATCAAGTAAAGGTGGACAAGATCTTCGCAGAGCATTCATGCGCCAATTAGTCATTGAGCGTGTATGTCCAAATATGTGCACCGAGCGATGCAAAAGACTTCAACGTAGGGATACGCCAGCGCACCGATTGCATGCGTAGGCGACCATGATAAAGGGACCAAATGGGAACAGTACTGCTATTTGTGTATTAATTTAACCCAATACATATATGTATAATTGCTGTACTGCTGTAACACATCGAACACGAGCAAATAACAAAATATTTTAATTGCATGCACGGGAAGAAGTCTACAAACTATTTAAGCCGTGCTCTCATTTGACTTTAAACTTTTCAAAGGCTTGCACGGAGTGACGTAACACCGCTTTAGAATCGGTTACAGGCAGAATTTTCCGGAAAAGGCACGGCTTTCGACCGGCTTCATCCGGGTGTTATCGTCGGGCTAGGCGTCCATCCGTCGCTCGTTTCGCATTTTAAATTCAAATAACCGCAGATTTATCCCGACAAACTTGCTCTACCCTGTGCAGTGTGCTCTTTGTCGAGGAATATTTTTGCGTAATATCCACCAGGCGATTTTATCATAGCATCGCAAGATACTGCAGCTTTTGAATTTTCATTGTGATCCATTGACCTCAGTGTGTGGGTGTATTGGAAATACATTAGCAACTCGCCTATACGATGTTTTATTGATGAGTTCCTTTGCTCACTTACTCGTGCATACATTAGGATCGTACTTACTTGATTGATTTTATTCGTTATTGAACACTAAATACACAGAGACTAGCTGTCATTCAGAACATAGATTTTATCTCGACACCTTTTTAATACGAGACACTTAACAATGCCAGCAAATATGTATGAGCTTTACGGGTAATTAAATAAATTAGTTTAAAATGAAGGCAAGTCGTCACGTCGTACAATAGAAAGTGAAGCGGGCTGCGCGGGCGCATCGGGCGCGTTAGAAAGCGGCCGCCGGCCGGCCCCGGCGCCGCCCGAACGAACATTCACGACACCGAGCTTGACGCATTCCTCCATATGTACTCAAGAATGCTATCCAACTACGTCTTATTGAATATAGCCTTTCAATCAAGCTTCAGTAATGCCTGATCTTTGATCTTGAACGAATGCTCAATAAACAGCTGTTGTACACGACCACCTCGGACATAGTACACTAAAACTATTTAATCTCTGTCAACATTTATAGACGCTTATTATATTTCAATAAAAACCTAATTACTATGGCTAATAAAACAGTAATAAAACTTCCGCAGCACAGCACACCATAAACGGCTGACTTGTATAATTTTATATCTAAACATCGCTTAACAGTCGCGTTTTAAACGTCGACGTCGACCAATAACCCCTCATTTGGAAGTTAACACTAAACTCGTTTGGAGTTACTTATTCCTCCCCTTATCGCATTAGGTCGATGCGACCCCACGCGTCACGTCTGCCAGGTGCGTTTAGCCCCCTTCCGCCGCAGATGCGCGTGTCGTGGAAAATGTACAATGAACTTTGTGGGTTACCAAATTAATAGGTAACGAATTTAGTTCAATGTGACTCCTTGCAAACGAAGACCTTTTGACTTGACGCACATAACAAGCCTACACCTTCAATATTGAACTGCTGCTTTTAGACCCAAGGAATACACAAGACAAGTGATACGTTTCCAATTCACGAAAACCATCAGAAGCGAAACAGCTGATATCTACCGCACTTACTACGGTTGTATTTACTTTAATAAATGATATTTATCAGTTACGTAATAACTGATATTTACGCTCAACTTACTGTCCATTAAAATGGAACCTAGTTTACTGTGTATCGTTTTATGTTTATTTAAATGACCAGAAACGCGGGTAGAGTGCCGCCGACCGCGAGTGGTAAAAGGGTTGAAAGCTTTCGGAATGTAATGTATTTAAACAATAAACATATTTGTGTTTGGGATTATTTACATTGATCATTCTCTGCCTGTAAAACAATGTATCCACTTACTAAATAGAGACTTTATATGAAAGATAACGAATTTATTTAAAAATACAGATTGAAACAGCTTCGCAAATTGGGAGTCCTATGTGAAATTACACATATCGATCGATTTCCTCAGAAACCATCTGTTATCCAAGCACTCCTGATACCTAAAACGATTTTGTACTGCAAAAGCAAATCACAATTATCATAAGGCAAAATACGCATAAGAATAATTAACAAACGAAAGTGAAAACTTTAAGAGACTATAGAAAAACATAGAAGTGTTTCAGACGGGCAGTGTCCAGCGAGGGGCGATGGGTGTTTGACCCGATAAAATATTTGCATACCCAAGGTCGAAACACCACCTGCCGCATGTATTCACACTTAGCCGTGCAATTGCCGCTCACTAATGGCTCTGTGAATGGGAAACTAATTGGCTGCTTGGTCATTTTCGGGTTATGTGTGAATGAAAAGTTTAACGGTCGATTTGTGGCTTTATGAACTTCAAGCACTCAGGATAAAGTTGTAACGGAAGCTGTTGAAATCATACCGAGGAATAAACTAGCTCTAATAGTGCTCAAATCGTGACTTGTTCCAAGTCTCTCGACCACGCACGCCATATTATTTCCTTAAGTCTTTTCTGACAAGCTACGCGGAAAACAGCACTGTAATTGGCATTCCATGTAAATATTTTCAATTCAGAGATCGACTCAAGAAAAGCGAAAGTATTCTGTAATGTCCATCGCAATTGAACGTTTTATTTGATATTTGCGTCCGTATTTGCTTAAAAACATACAGCGTGCGGTTTTAACGGCGAGGACTTTCAGCTGATTCAATAAATAATGTTTAAATATTATGAGAACATCATCAACATGAATTGCCGCCCTGAATGGTTACTATACAGTATTTTTGAAAGCTGTCGCTCATCATAATAGCAGATACAGGTGCTCCGGATGTCGCGATCATCGTTTATAATATAATTGGCATGTTCGTAAAATGTGTTAATAATGTCCACGCGAGCACTAGTTGTCTATAATAAAAACGTCCAACTTTATACGTTGGGGTAACTGCTTAAACTACGGAACACGTGTCGAGGTCACAAAAACAGTGTCGGTTAATCTTTTCGCGTTAGAGCATCGCGTCGCCTTATCACCGTTTTTACAACCTAACCGAGTGTCGCCAGAATATCGCGTATATTTTGAACAAGTCCCATACAAAAGCTTCTAGAGATATCGTTAGTTTACAACTATAATTCCTCGCTGCGGTGCACCGCGGCTTCCGGGTGCGCCACAGAATACCTCTGATCTTGCACCTCTGTCCCCCTGGACTCTTGCCAGAGACAATTTTAGAACAATTTCGAGGTCTCTGTGCAGTTTTCATCCTGATTATGCGGACGATTAATTCAGTCCATGTTGGCAGGTTTGGCGTCGTTGTGACTTCTTATTGTTTTCGCAAAGTTTCATTGTTTGTTTACAAACTCAGTTCTATGTTGTCACGTGGTAGTATTCGTATTTAGATATTACGTGTACTTGCTCTACTAAAATCCTATTGTTATAGTACACAAATTGTCTTCATTTTAGATTCATCACAAAGTTTTCTGTGTTGAACGCACTTGGGGTCCCATTCTGTTGATTTTCGGGTTCTTGCTAGGAATGCCTTACGACCTCGCATTTTTTTAAAACTTCCGTTTTAAGGGATCCCTTTTTTTTCAGGGTGGGAAATCATCAAATGACCCCTCCCGCTCTGGGTGGAGCGGAAGGGAGTGTCGGACTCTTACTGACTAAAACCCACCCGTGTTCTTTCCTTAGCCCTTGACTGAGTCTTAACAACTGCTTAAAGGTTTAAGATTTAACCCTCACTTTCTTATTCCAGACGGAGCTGTATGGCATAAAATGGCGTAAGCTCGTATGGGGGGAGACGAGCGGCGGCGGCGACGGGGAGGAGGGCGGCGCGCCACTGGCGGACCCGGTCATCAGCAGCTACGCGCGCTGTTTAGCCGGGGACATCCTGTGCGTGTGGCGGCGGGTGCCGGCGCCACCGCCGCCCGACAACATCTATGAGATGAGCGCACCCGTGCCGCCGCCCCTCTCCCTCCGAGCCGCTAAAGAGCTATGGATATTCTGGTACGGCGAAGAGCCTGACCTGAATGGTCTCGTCGCACCAGAACTGATTTCAAGCCGTGAGTATTCTTTTATTTGTTTAATAATTAAGTTTTAGTTCTATAAGAGAAATGTTGGAAGATGATTTGATTTTGTCCTTTGGTCTTTGACCATGATCTTGATATTATTACTTTGATGATTGAAGAATCATTGTGTCAGGTGTGTCTGACACAATAAAGTTATTAAATACGCCAGAGGTGCAACAGTTAACTAGTTTATAAGTGGTACAAGGTACTGTAGCACTGGAATATTTTCCTTTTCTTGGAAACCAAAACCAGATAAGAATTCACACTGAAATATGTAATTTTCATTGAAATTAGATACAACCTTGTCTAGTAGATAAGTATTCTACAAAACTTATAGTTTTTTATCACCTTAATCGTACGCACAGACATAGTTTCATAACAAAAATGCTAACAAAAATATAAATTACACAGTGCGACATTACGCAATTTGAGTAGATTATCTTGCAAAGACGGGCGACACAATGGCTCAAGTTAACAGCTCGTTAACCAAACCGAGAGACATTGTATCGCGACAATTAACAGAAAGATTAAGATCTCGCGACTCCGCGACGTCATGCCGACGACAATAGGGAATCCAGGAAGGAACCGGCCCGGGAAGAACGAGAGTAATCAACGTAATGAATGAGTCTTCCAACTATACCCCCACTGTTTTATCGCATGGTCGGGACTACGTTTGAATTGGAAAGTACTTTTCACTTCTCTTTTGAAATTGTAACTTGGAAGTAAAAGAAAGGAGGGTTTTAGGGTGTTTTATTTCGGAATATAAACGAGAGATTTACAGTTCGTGTAACAGACTAGTGTTTTTCTATCTGAAATACGTAAAAAGTACCAGGACTGATTAGGAAAATATGCCTAGAAATTGGAGCAATTATTGAATTTTACGTCTTTGATTAAGTCTATAATTAGTTATTTAGAACAGAATTGTCTCAATCTGTAGCGGTCGTTCATTTTCAAATACATTAGAACCTAATGTTTTCAAGTTATGGTCCTGAAATTGAAATGAAAATACCCAATGGATTTCTTTATTCAGAAATCAATAAAATTCACGGCATTTCAAGTTTTCAACCTATTTTCTTGATTACATTTAAAGCGTTATGTCCTAAAGTTGCCGGGGCCAAAAATGTGCTGTTTGGCCATTCCAGACAAGCGCTAACATAACATTTCATTTCTCTCCGGCACTGGTAATCCTGGAGGGAATCTTCATTTATATTTGAGCTGTAGGTCTCGTCCATAAGCACCGTCTGTGACGCCGCCCGCCCAATTTGCGACGAGACATGACCTCGATTTCGTCAGCCTTCTTAGTGGGCGGTTCTATGGGGCACTTGCCCCTTTCATCTTGAGTAAATTCGTGGTGCTTTACTTTTCTTCGTGGATTCTCGCTCTTTTAAACAGAGCAGTTTTCGTAGACTTATTTCTCATTTCCCAGCATATTCAAAATTGTGTTTTCCACGTTAAAAGATTTTGGAATCACCAGCTATATGCTCTAAGCCAGTTGTTTTCGTAGTACCCACATTTCATCTAAGGAATTAATATTCCTTTTTTTTCTTCCTTAACTCGTGCACGACCTTTCAATATGGATATTCTTACATTTTTAGAAAGTAATTATGTAATTGTTTTCCTTCATAACATTTCCTGTTTATTACATGTTCCCCACATAATAATATGTTTGCTAAAAAACCACTCATTGCCACTTGACGGTGCTTCATTTTATGGAAATGTTACAATGTTTTTTTGGGAGTAGAATTCTGCTGTGTGTGAATTAACGCCTGTGCGGGTAAAATGGATGAAAAGTTATTTCATTTCCTTTGTTCAAGGTAAAGGTAGAAACGTAAATGTGCTAGTAGGATAGTAAAACTTAATTAGAGTATCAGCGTCAGAAACCATAAATCTAGAATTATGCTGAGCTAAAAAATTTTAAATATTTTTTCGCAGAATTTAGCCCGGGTTCCACGTTCCACCGCAATCGGTGGAACTCTAGCGCTTTGGATGTGAATCAGCTTTGCAATTTGCAGCTGTAGTTTTTACCCGACTGCTCCAGAAGGAGGGTTATGTTTTTTTGTTAGAGATGGATTCATTTGAAATAAAATACAAAAGAAAGATTATACTATGTATGCTAATGCTAAACTAGTGTTTTTCGGGAACCATTGCCAGAATATTTTTGGTTCAGGTTGTTTGATACTACATAGTTTTGGCTTTAAGTCACAATATTTATCTGGACGTTCTAGATGTCAATAATAAATTTGTGTTTTGGTCAGTCCAAATCCTATTGATACAAATGATCAACTTGTTATTATCCCTTGAATTGCGGAAATATATTACGTGCAAAATAATTTCAGGACATATATTTTCCTAATAACTGGTTAAACGACTAAGCGTTCCTGCACACGATGCCGTCACCGCGCCGTCGCCGCGCCGACGCCGCACCATTACACTGTAGATACGAGTCGCGCGAAGCCCGCCACCGCGCCGCCGCCGCGCCGCCACCGCGCGCGTTCCCCTCCCTATCTGTTTGATTCATTCACGGGAAATTACGCGGCGTGCACGTTCGTACGCGGCCGGTAATGGAATGAATGAAACAGTAAAAACGCGCGCGGTGGCGGCGCGGCGACGGCGCGGTGGCGGGCTTCGCGCGACTCGTATCTACAGTGTAATGGTGCGGCGTCGGCGCGGCGACGGCGCGGTGACGGCATCGTGTGCAGGAACGCTTATACAATCTAAATTTTGTTGAGCATCCGAGAAACAGGAAAATGGTTTATTGAATCTGTTGTTAATGTTTATGTATAACTTAACTTTGAATAATAATGTTTATTTCTATCCAAGTACTTGGTCCATTTAAAATTTCCCTTTCGTATCGAAAGGACATTTAAGTAAAACTTCCTATGAGCACAATGTCCTAAAAGCAAAAAGACCTGTGAGCAGCTCGTCCTATCAGCAACATGACCTAATAGCCAATGGTCCTAATATCATAAGGGCATGATAGCTACACATCCTTAAATAGGGCGGTACACTCGATAACACAAATAAATCATTTATTGAAAATAATATGTCACTCTACAACTACATACAAACATATAAATTTAACCTTTAGTCTATCAATAGTATGAATTAAAAAAATTCACCACACTAGTAATCATCAAATAAGATTCTTTTTAAATGCGTCACTTTATTCAAAAAATCAATCGGAAAAATATTATTTTGCATTTCTTTTTCAAATTTTGATTCGAAGATGATTTTTTCTTCGCGGCTCCCTTTTAAAAAGTACTCTACGTAATTTAACATTTTGCCATTTGACTTCTTTACGGAGAGAGTTAATAAATGAAATCAGTGTCGGTTTTGACTTAATGTTTGCATTGAATCGTCGATTCCAACCCTCTAATCCATTGTTGGTATGATGAAGTTCCACTGCGCAGCTTAATACTTCTGGAGACATCTTCATCCATTGATTTTCGAAATAAGCCGTTAATTCTGTTAATGGACCTAGATATTTCATATTATTCTGTATTTTTTTCTTTGATATTCTCCCAGGCAACGTTTATAGATTCAGACGGGAGGAGTGGCAGATTAGCACTTTTTTATTAGCCTTACAATTTCTCTACCAAACTTAGAATCTGTTAACTTCATGTTTTTATCATTGTTTGTAACTATGGTTTTGGCTGCTTTGCGCCATACAACTTTGTTCATATGATAGTAGCATCCAGACAAGTGCGATTTCGGAAAAACTGTTTTGAAAGCATTCATCTGTGCTACTTCAAAGTCACATTTGTAATATGGAATTTCTGCCCCAAACCGATCCTTAATTAAACTGAACAATCTTGTATATGTTTTTTACGTCTTATTCTGTAAAAGCGTTTACAATATGGGTACAATATTAGTCATTTCACTACAACTGTCTACATCAATGTGTATAGTGTAAAGCTGGTAAAAAGGGGGGGGGGGGGGTACATAGAATGTGCCATCTCCAAAAATTTTTGCAGTAAAAAAATTTAAACCCTCCCTGAGTTTTATTTTTTTTTTCACCCAATGGTGTTGAAAACAATAAATTTTATTGTTATTTTCTCCGTCTGCGCACACCAATTTATCAGCTAAAAATTCAATTTCATCAAGGTTTTTAAATACAGGTTTTGCATTTTTAAGAATTTCCTACGTGTGCGATATAGAGTATATTTTTTGCTAACATATCGGCCGGTATGATATCAATATCTTTATTACAGTCTTTTGAAATTTTTAAACAGAGGTTAACTTCTTGCATGCTTGTTGCTTGCATTCATGAATAACGCTGTCTACTTGATGAAATTAGATCTACTTGTATGCTTCGATGAGTACAAAACTACAAATTTTTCTTTATCTAAAGTAACACTAGCACTATATATATCTCTATTTCCACACCTCCAGTTCGTCGAACTATTTTTTTTATTCATCGTTTTAAATTTGTACCAGCAAACAACGAAACGTCTTTACCTTTTTGTGACTTAATGAATACTAAATAATTTCTTGATGCGCTATTGCTTGGGCCTATACCAATATCCATTTTGTATTTAAAAACAATTGCAACATTAGATTAAGCCACGGGATCTAGCTATTGAAAATAAATTCGGAATGAAATTTTAATTGTCAATGTCATAATATTTTCTTTAGTGGCCAGTACTCTAAAGAGATTAAAGTATGCATGCAATAAAATAATAACTTTTCCTGTTCACTTGCCTTTGTATAGGTACCTACCTACTGTAAATGTTGCTATAATGTCCTTATGATATAAGGACCATTTGCTATTAGGTCATATTGCTAATAGGATGAGCTACTTACAGGTCTTTTTGCTTTTAGGACATTGTGCTCATAGGACGTTTTACCTAAATGTCCTTCCGATACGTATGGAGAAATTCTATAGCACGGGGATCTTGTATTGCATTTTAATTGTCAATAGCAGCAGACATAAGCTGATCTCATAGTAGGTAGATATATAATTTCAAGTGCAAAAATGTCATAATCTGAAGGCCAATTCCCGTAATTAAAAACGTTAAAAACCTTGTAGAAATTAGATGTATTTTTGACAGGTTGAGACTGAGATAAGACAGAACGTTCTTAAAATTACGAGAATTACCCCCCTGATGTCTATCAACCGAATCAAAATTCCACGAGCTTCTATAATTTAATACAAAAGACAGCGCTTAAAGAGGAGCATTTTATTAAAGTCTTTAGCTAGGAAAGCTGTTGGTTGAGACGCGAACTCCTCAAGAGTTCGAGGCTTCTATCAAATGTTTTTCACAAAGCAATTTGATTCAACAGGTGGTTTTGTTTCTTCACCTCAAGGTTCGCTGCGGGTTACGAATGACTTATTGCAGTCTTGGAAGGGTAAATTGAAACGATTCTTTCACGTCTTAGCTTCCTAACCCGTTTGAGACGATTTTCATCTGTTGCTTTTCCACGACAAGTACCAGAATTTATGCAAATTGAATTGCGGTTCGAATTTATATTTCCCCGTACGAAAATATAATCTGTTTGTTTTATGCGTAAGTCATGCATTTATTATGGCCATTACGTTGGCGCCTTCATATCTCTAATTAAATACCATGAAATTCATGGCAGTGTCATCTACTTAATTGAAAATAGTCATGAAATTACGTGCGCAATGACTAATCTACCATCACCGTTCTTCGAACGTTGGAGTTTTCCTCTTGTACTCTTGGCGCGTGCGGAACACTCGACGCGCCCTCTAGCGGGCAAGTTCACGCGCGACTGGTCGAATACTAAAATAGAACGTGACATAAATCTACATAAACGGTCTTTATTTTGGTCCCCGACCATTGTTTTGGTTTGCCGCTTATGATTATCCACACACGATGTCAACGTTTCTTTACCAATACTCGGTATAAAATTATGTACGTCCTTTTACTAGGGCTGCCATCACCTAAATTACGGACCCCGGATAAAAACTTCAAAAACCCCGGACATTTGGGTAAAATAAAGATTTTTCAGTCGGATTTCCCCTAACACAGAAAGTGGACACTATTTAAAAATCCCGCCCTGGACGCTCCCCGGACGCCCTCCAAACTAGGACAAATCGGGGAAACCCGGACGGATGGCAGCCCTATCTTTTTACCTACTGGTACTACATACTCTGTAAACATAATATCAAATGTATACAAAGAACCGTGAAAGAAAACTACTGTTGAACCGCTTTGTGTCAAGTTTTTGGCCGTTGCTTATATGCTTTGTTTTGTTTCAACGAAAATAATTTATTTATCGTTTTTACGAGTGCCACTGAGCTTTGTTTCAGTGTTCTTTTGTACTATGCTATGCTACTACTAACACAAAGAGGTACATAATTTGAAAACAAACAGAGGCTTGTAACTGTAAAACTAACTCTCTTTCTTCTGCCTACCATATTGACAAATCTCGAACCCCAAAGTCCTAGCAACAGTTCTAGCAAAATCTGACCCTAACTAATAGACCGTTTGTGAAAGCCTCTGCCTTGAAACAGGAGAAGCTTCCTAAGCTTTATTATTCACTTTCATGTGAAGTCTTCCAAACTGATTTTTACTGATCACTATGTTTGACGTTGAGTCTTGAACATCGTAACATATACGAGCATAGCAACAGCTTACTGTTGAACCAAATCAATATATACACATACTGAACACGGTGAAGGTCAATTGATGATTGTGTAACTCGTAACATTGACATTGCGCTCCTAGCTAGTTTTTGAATTAGTGATAGGTAATAGTTTATCCTTGTTTACTACTTCAACCGTTAAGGCCAACGGTAAACATTAACTATCCTAATATTTAATGTTTTTTTAGAAATATACTATTTGGGAGCCAAAATATACGACCATACAGTTTCGGTCCAATTCCATTCTTAAATAGTAGTTATTTTTTCTCCTAATTTGGTTCTGTTCAAGTGGCGGATTCATATTATGTAATCTGAGAAAGTTTATACTGTCCTGTCCTGACACAAGTTTTCCGCGTCCCAGATTCACCAAGCATCTATTGTTGAACCTCCCCAAGCCTGTCCTAACAAGCATTGTTCAAATACAGTATACCCGCAAAATAATCCTTATATATGAAGAAAATGGCAAATTCGATGGCCCTTGGGGTCTGCGGTCTGTCCGCAGTCCTATTACCGGCTTCTACGGACACCAGTAGCCGTCGTCAACTCAATTGTTTCAACCTTGCGTTTCTATTAGTCAACATACCACTCGATAGGTTGATCAAGCCACACGGTAGATAAACAACAGATTATTGCACTTTTGCTAATGTTTATGCGTGATTACATGAATGTCAAGGATTTATACAATTCCTTGTGAAGCTTTTCGTTTCTTCCACCAACCAAACCTTTTGATACCCAGAAGATGGTTTCTCAAAGCTTTAACTTCGCACCAATAACGTTATTCAAAAAGATGTTAACTTCACAAGAAGTGAAGATCATTCACCTAAAACATAATAAAGCTACGACACTAACACAATACACTAGTTTCGATCGGATATGCCACAGAGGCGTTAGTCGACAGGAAAAGTTGTGTAATATCGCACCTATGTGCTAAGTTGCAGTAAACGTGTTATCCGCTCGGTTACGACCTGGCGATACAGATGTTAAAAACTGAATGACGCTATTTGAGGGCCGCCACATCGGAACTCGTTACTGGTTACTATTAGTATTTACCCTCCGCCAATCAATATCCAATTAACTTTTCGTAAGGCGTCGAAATTTTCTTGTTTACCGAGAACATTTTCTTCGGCGAGTAGTTACTTATTTACGTTTATTGCTCGGTTCCTCCAAGGTTTTCAACGTAGAATCGAGAGACCCCGAGCCGAGGCTTCTACAATATTCCCGCTAACCAAGTTTTCGACTCATTTTCCAAGTAAATAGTTTGTTTCATTGCGATGTTTTTACCAGACTACAATATAAGCAATAAGAATATTGTCCACCTTAATATTGCGGTTCGTGTCTCACAATTGAGTCGAGCGTGGGAAGCTCGTCGTATTATCTGCTACCATTTCTATAGGGTCTAACAACATGTTACATGCTAATAGTACTCGGTAAATGCTATCCTATCATCGGTCAAAGTCCTCTCACTCGTGTCCTTGACGTATTAAAGGAAGTGCTTTCAAATCGACCTCACTGTCATGGCTACTGTTCGAGAGTACATCAGCATGGCATGTGGATGTCGCTTGTTGAAACGCTGCCAACTTTACTAAAGGGCTGTATCTTGGATGTGTATATCGTTAAATTCAAATAATGGTGTCAATATGCATACAAATAGATTGCTAATCCTGAGTGGATTACTACTAAGAAATCTTATTGGCGCTTCAATAAATTAATTCGTCGAAAAGTTATTCTGTTTTGCAATTAACTGCAGCTGATAAACGGCCATTGAAGTACCATTAATCAATCTCCCAACCGCATTAACGTGCATTTTACATTAGACCCAAATATTTGGTTTTCCAATGTATTCGCACATTGATGCTGAGCTGTTTTGGAGTGGAAACACTCAAGGATCGTGCTAAATATAAGTCTGTTATTGCTACGATAAATCTCTCCCGGTCACCCAGTTTCCGCTTATATGGAAACGGGTACCGCAAGGACGTCCCGACGACGTTAGAGTTTATCATTTATGTTTTATTGTACGCCTGTAATGTGATTCTGATGTAAACGAGCCACTGAATTGCTGGAAATGTCCTTTGACATCAGGATTAATTTGATCATTGTTGAAGTTAATCATCATGTTTTAAAACATGATGATTAACTCCCATTAACAAATCAGCTTCCCAAACCACAACAGCGGATTTATTTTTAGCGTACACACAAACGTAAACTGGTTTCGCTCATTTTAAAACAGGATCAGTTGCATATTTTACAATGTTGGAGCTTACTGGATCGTCTGTTCGCACTGTTACTCGTTACTTTGCACATTTTCGTCGTGTATGCAACTGCACTCGAAGGTCGCAGCACGTTCTGTCGTACGCGCGACTGCGGACGGACGGAAATAGCCGGACGTATGGCAATTTCCCGTTCGTACCGGCCAACGAAATACGTTTGACTTCACAATTGATTACTCTATAGAGTTGTGAACTTGGACATTCAAGTTGATTATTGAGCGTACAGTCTCTGGCTTTGAGTTTTCATTGTTTCCGGAGAAGCAGCAATCCCGATCTCTTCAACAAAATATAAGCTTGCTAAATTGGCTTCTAAACAATCTTAGAATGTATTATTTTCTGAGATGTTATGATATTTCCGATTATACTTGACATTCTTTAAAGTTTCTCTATTGCAACGCTCAAAGGTAGTTGCCGCTAACTACTTGTTGGTTTGGATTTAAAAGCATCGTAATTTTATACATATACTGTTGCCCCAAAATGAAGGCATGTTGATATCCCTATTAACAATAAGTATACCCGTAACGCGCGGCTTACCCTTATAAAATCAGAGATTAACACGTCTCGGCTGCATATCGGTCATTGCGATCTCCCTTTAATATTTAACTGTCCGGCGGTTGTTATAATTTTAGCGGGTACCACAGTTCCACGGTCGAACGTGAGCTTATTTGCGCGGAGATTAACGGCCTGACCCGCCGGCGGACACGACATCGGATAATCTGTTTAGGCCAACCCCGCGCGCGCCGCCCCGGTTCGACGCCAGGGGTGCAAGGGGGCCGTTTTACGGACGCGGAACTCTGCAGGCAAAGCGCGGATTTTTTTTTTTTGTTTGTGGCGAATGTTTTTTGTTTTTGCGGCAGAGATGCTGGCTTGGGTTTAGTATCGTTTAGCAGGAGGAGAGGGGTTAAAGGTGGTAGGGGTTGGATCCCTGATTATAACGTTATCACTCTTATTACAAGGTATATTTTTCGAGAAATTAATAAAAAATAGTTTCTAACCTCAAATCAGATAAAAAAGGGAAAACGAAACGTTAATATAATATGGGCGATTGACAACCAAACCTGTACCAGTATGTCCAGTATATATTGTCTGTGGTGTAAAATGTCGTGAAAAGAGATAAAACGGAACGTAAAAAAAAAGTCGTCAGTTTTCAGTGTCATTTGTTTCCGTTCCTTCCGTGTTTCTCCCCGAGTTGCGTGAATGTGTTCTTAGTAGAAATTCTGTTCAGTAGGAAAAAGTTAGTGTACCACCACTTTATGGTTAAAATAGCTCGAATCTGTCCCAAAACCGAATCGGGGCACCACGACTCCACGTAGTCTTTTGGCTGCTACCCTTAGAGTGTATATAAAAATCCGGAGGCGCGGAGGGAGAGCAGCCCCCGCCCGCTGTAAACAAAGCATAGGCGCCCGTGCGAGCCGTAGCGACTGAGTCCGGCGACCAGCAAGCCGAAGCTGCGGAGGTGAGCATGGGTGCCTATCTTTGTTACGTAAGGGCGAAGGGGCTGCACTTCCAACAGCGCCGGAGACGTTGCAGAAGCAACTTTGTTTTGACAACAAGTGTTTTGAGGTTCTGTTACAATAATTCGTTTTTCTCAAGAATGGTGCGTTACCTTTTTATGGGAGTGGTACCTGGGGAGAGGGGCACTCCACCCCTCTCCCAACCCCTTTCAGCCAAACGAGACTAAATTTTACCCTACTAAAAGTGCATTGTTGTCCCACCTTATTTTCTTCTAAGATGCTCCTCATATTGAAGAAGTAATCCAATTCGCAACCCTTAAAAATACTATGAGTTATATCGTAAGCATCCCAAACTCACAAGGTCACACAATATTAAGCATCTTGATGTCTTACTTACAAAAAATCTTAGGTACTCATTGTTTACTATAAATATAACTAGGTACCAAGGATACCCGAAGGCTACTTGGTACATGGTTCGGGTGAGGCACGTGGGCCGGGGGGATAGGACGGCGCGCGGGCACAGGGGTGCAAATGTCACGTTACCCACCCCGTGTGGGCGTGCTTGCGACTCAGATAAAACAGCTTTATCGCTGCGCTAATGAAATTAACAAAGGTCACGCTAGCCCTAGATTTGCTAATTTATTCAGTTACCAGGCAGGTACAAGAATATTGGAAAAATAGTAAAATCTTGTAATCTGTTAAGGCGAAAGCGCCAGGGTAGCCCGCGAAATTCAATTTTTTTTAGGTTTTTTGCAATTTGCTGGTCAGTATTAAGTTGTACGTTGATTAATATATGAATCGCGGTCGTAACAAATATGTATTTACAGAATTATAATCATTAAAGTCATCAACACAACTCTCTAAGACCACGTAAGTCCAAAGAATAACTGTTTCATGAAATCATCATTCTTTGGACGTACGTGGTCTTAGAGAGTTGTGTTGATAACTTTAATGATTATAATTCTGTAAATACATATTTGTTACGGCCGCGATTCGTTTATTAATCAACGTACAACTTAATACTGACCAGCAAATTGCAAAAAACGTAAGAAAATTTGAATTTCGCGGGCTACCTTAGCGCTTCCCCCTTAAGGTTCAACTACTTGTCAACGGTTCCACCCACATTGTGCGTAAAGTGACCGATTAACTTATTTTGTTATCGCTAATGGCAGCAATGACTAATAGTATTTCCATTCAGCAAAATATATTCATCATTCAATAGTAAATCGTAAATACATTATGTTAAAACCCAATCCAATGAAATATATATTTGCGATTCAGAGTGATTTATAGCAGTCATTTCTATGAAATCAAATTGACCGTCCAATTACTGGTATATCTCAACACCTGGCGGACTAGCGCATGCAAATAGCGGGGAGGTGGGCGACGGTCGGGTTCAAGGGGTGTCAAGGTGCACCCCCGTGAGGTCCGCCCCCGCGTTAATTATTAATACACCAGCGATATACTAGCCACTTTATCGCTCGCCCTGATCATACCGACCCGCTTCTGTATCTCGAACATTTATTCGGACGAGAATATCGCCATTTTCACGATAATGCCTGTCCAAACTGCCGGTTTTTCGCCCCATTTCCCCGCCCAATAACAATGTTTTCCGTAAATAGGAATGTGTTCGCCTTTATTTGTTCGAAAACTTTGTCATGAATTCAAACTATTGTTGACCAGCAGGGGCAAATATTTAGGATAATGAGTTTGTTTAGTTGTGGCTGTATCAACATTTTTGTGGATCCCGAAAGGTTATTTAGACCATTGTATTTACAAAATATTTGTTTAGTTATCAAAAAAGCTTTTCCCTTACACATAACTGCATTCCGCCCCTTTAGCGTGTCGTCGTAGCCTTGCCGAAACCCTTGAACAGTCCGAGGACAAGGGTTACGAAGCGGGCGTTGTTTGGATCAATCACAGGGTGCTGGCGATCGCGGGCGCGGATGCGAGCGCGGGTGCGGCCTTCTATCGATCCCATCCGCTGTCCGCCTATTGGCCGGTTCTAACCCCCGCGAGCAGCACGCCCCCACGCACCCGATAATTTACGTGACGAACACGTGTCCAGCGACCTTCACGAAACCGTAGCAACACAAATAGTTGTATCACGCACTTGTGTGAAAATACGACTCGTCTACGCTACGTGCCGCTGAATATTTTAATATTCGGTACCAGTATTCCGGCTGACCTATTAATGTCTTCACTATTGAGCTCGTGCTACTACCCCACCCTGCACTCCAGTGTAGTTACATAATTAGATTCTGATGGCATCGATAAATTCACCAGCATAAAAGGATGTAATCACAAAATGTTAATCTCGTCTGTATTTCTAGAATAAGACTTAGGCGACTCGTTTGTTCCGTCCTGCTAGATAAACTTGCTTTTACGAAATTGAGGTCCTTGTAACTGTTTTCTAGTTCACTAACCCTGGATACTACTACGCCTCTTCACAACAACAGGTACTTACTATGAGTCAGGTTAGAATCTTATAAATATTCAATTTATTTTAATAACATTCACGATAAAACAGCTAATTCAATTCACTCTCGATTACAGCCATGCAAGTAGACTCCGCAGCAGAAATCTCATAAACTGATACATCATCGCATAATAACGCATAAAAATATGTACATAACCGTGTGCCGAAGCATCATAACAGTGTATACAAACAGCGCTTCGATGGCGACACGCGATAAATTAGGTGTGAAGACGGCGATAAGTGCACGTCGCACGTACCGGCGCGCGCTTCCCGCCCAGCCCGGCCCGCTGGCGCGCCGGCCGCACGCTGATCGATACCACCCCCGCACACAACACACCGATTTGTATACAACCCCGCAGCCACACGGTTACTGATATTCAATTTTCTGGCATCTACTTCATATTTTCAAAGGAGTAGCAACAGAAGTCGAGTCCGACAAGTCAGGCTTTTCGGGAGCTAACAAAACACTGATAGGCTTTTGTGATCTTCAAATTCAATAAGATAAAAATATCTGAATTTGCACCTGCACAAATTCTATTTACTGAAAACAGCAGAAGATCGACTTGGCCTCGACCCTGTACTCAATAAAAGCCCGTCAGCTTTCAAACAAACACGTTAAACTAACAGCCGAAACTGCGGCACCGACTCGATCAAACGACGGAGACAGCCTTATAATAAACGAATCAGTGATTACATAGCCTTTATGGTAGGCCCGTGTCGCACAGGCGATCACACGCGCCATCTGCCATCTGCCCCCGTAACCATCATGTTTTCTTGGCCTCAAGCCAACGTCTAGTAAAATTTGCCAAGTTCATTGAGTAGGCCAATACAAACTCTACTTTTAGTGCTATTCTTTGAAACTTTCTACAGAGGAATCCGATTCGATACTTCGTTTTTATGGTAAGAAATATTTGTTATTGTTTGTGATGCATCTGTATCCAGACTTCATAGAAAGATTTGCTCCCAATCTTTTGTCTTGACTATTGCCTAATATACGATTCCTTATTTCAGTGTCAACTATGAATGTGTATTGTATTACTTCAAAAATTATTCTAAAAGCTCCATTAATCAAGTCCCTCTTCATGCGTCTAGTTGGCAACAAAGCCGGAATACGTCTAGACGGCGTAACACCATTGTAGCGAGAGGCGGCTAATTAGCCGATTAATGCACGCTAGCCTGCCACGGCTTAGTGCCACCCGGGATATGTGCTTTGTCTTAATCCAACGCTAATTTACGCACCAGCTATCATGACTTTCCTCTTTGAACACCCCTTAGTTGAGCTCTGCCCAAATGTAAAGAGAAGATGATATGCCAATCAAACGTTACGCAACGTCAGCATTGATATAAATCGTATCTAGTTATCAGAATGTATCACCACTTGTTTCTATTATTTAAACGATTCAGTAATGCGAACGCAACAGGTTGTTTTGTAGGCTAATTGTGGACGCAATTAAATCGTTTCTTTTCGCCTTCGCCTCGGAGGACGTCTCGTTATCCGTAACGAGCCTCACTCTAGATCTTTTTGTTCATGCAACGTTGTTCACTTTAATTTTAATTGTCTTATCGTTGCCGTCCTTCTCTTTTTCAATGCTCGACGTCGATTCCTCGGGTCGCGATCTTTAAATCCTTCATAATTGGCGCATACTTTTTACGTACATTATCGGTACCATTTGATGTATCGAAATATTTGAGTTTTTACTCTCTCGTATCGGCAGACGGGTGAGGCGACCGGCTCGCAACCCGTCCGGCAGGGTTTGCCCACGGTCAGTGCGGCGCGACACCTGATCCTTGCTGCACATGTCCTGTACGTGTAACGCGTTATGTAGACAGATGTTCAAGGACTAGTCGGGAGCTGGTTTTAGTGCACCGCTTGACGGCTTTTGTATGCTTAGATAATTTTGCATATCCTTTATACTCATTGTCATCTTTTAGAACCTGTAGACCTTTTTTCGAACACATTTCGTTTTCCAGGCCCAATGTAATTGGCTGACAATAAATGTATCATGCGCGTGTGCCGCCAGCTCGTCGCCCGAATTCCTGACAATGGGCCTGTTGATAGCCGTTTACGTGTTGTCCGCCTGTCACTGAACTCTACTGTTTTAAATTTCAACCGACGTGCTTAAACAGGTTTCGGTTACTTTTTATATTTTATTATTTTCCTATTTGAAGACTTGACTACCGAGTTAATTTTTGTATTGAAAATGTTTTGTCCTCGAAGTTATGAGATCTAAGAATTTGATTATTACAATCACGATTCCAATATTGTTGATAGGTATGGTCGATCAAGTTTGGCCTTTCCGCAATGCCATTATCCATGATCGATTTGTGTGGGAATGCATGTAATGTCGTCAGTGTGTGACGGTCACCATATCAGAGCGTGTTCCGATGGTGCCCCGCGCCGTGTCGAATGGACTAGATGAATTATTTCACCTCGAGCGGCGGTGGTCGGGGCGCAGTCGTTGACCCGCAGTACGCCCGTTTGATGTCCATGGTATGCCCTCAACAAATAAGGGTTTCTGATCGGTCAAACTTGCACGAAATAGACTACTTGTCTGTCTGTTATAAATCTTATAGTGCAAGTTTCTTATTAGCTTTTTGTTCTAGTCCTTAATATTTGCTACTTTTAGGCGTGCTCTTTAAAAATGTTTTTTCTGACGTGATTCCTTATTAATATAAAACTGTAATATCTATGATATCTTGTGTAATACATTCGAAATTGTTATCTCTACAAACATTATCTCATCGCGGATGATCTGTTTGTGATGAGGTAGTGGTAGATAAGGTTGGTTTCTTCCGTTCGTCGCGTCGGTGCGTACGTAATATACTACAAGTATAACATTGTAATGGCTGGTGCTGGTGTTATCGTTCCATGTATTTGTCTGCACGTAACGTTAACAACAAGTACAGGGAAGCATCGCTTTCGCCCTAAAATTACCATATCGTTTCGCTTGGTCAAATAAATCAAGAGAGTGTGGAAACGGCCCGTTAGGTTTATTAATTAGTAGTTAGGGTTGCGTGGGTTGAATGCGCGCGCGCTGTCGATGCCGGCCGTCGTGGTTATTGTGGGAATCGAGTACTCAGTACTCGACTGAAACGCACGCACCGCACTTTCTAACACCACAACATTTTGATTGCTATGCCAAACGTATGTCGTTAGTCGTTATGTGTCGTGTCGTTGTTGTCGTTGTGTTTGAAGCCCGAAAATCAGACAGCCAGTCTTACCAAGGTGTATCATATTCGTATTACCCAGTAACTTGGATGTGGAGGTCAGATAGGCAGTCGCTCCATGTAAAATACTGGCTTTCAGCTGCATTTAGTTAGACTGGAAACCGACCCAAACATAGTCGGGAAAAAGCTAGGCAGATGATGAGCACAAACGTGAGTAATGCTCAGTCAATCAAGTAAGTACACTTTAAACAAGCAATCTGACAATCCGTTGTGCTTTACCGTTACTATTTCATCATAACAACCACTACTACCCGTAACGCATCTCAACCATTGAGTGCTCGCATCGAATCAAATGTTACCAACTCATAACAATGTCGTCGATGTACGCAAGTTTTGCAAACTGCGTAGGCTTGCTTCGAGGCCGTGGGAATCACAGCTTCCTTGTCGAGTTGAAGATGCAACATTGTCATAGTTTATACATAACGGTGCGCGGTGCTACTGTCACCAGACGAAAGGCTCTACATTCGTTTTAGATGATCTTTGTCGACGTATATGCGCTTTAAACGTTACAGTACACGAGTGCGATTTTAGCGCGACGTTGAACAATTGTTAATGTGGAGCAGGTCAGGTGGTTGTATGTGATGTAACTATGTAAAGAGTGCGCGTAAGAAGCCGCTGGCGCGGGGTTGTTGAACGTTCGGTGCGTCCGCGCGTTGTTCGGCGTTTTATTAATAAAATGCTCGTGACGTGTATCGATGGGCGCGCACCGGATCGGGCTATTTATTGATGCGCGTGCGCACCGCCCGCTAGCCGCGTATCGATCGGTGGCTCTCTCTATCGGTCGCATAATTATTTTCCAATTTGAAACACAAATACGGCCAACGTCTAAGTGTACCGCCTTCGCTCCGTACCGTTATTATCGATTCGTCTCACTTAAGTCATCTGACACCATAACAGTATTGCGCGTTGTCTATTATAGATTGCGACAAACGCCACTTATGTATTCGTGATTCTATACTATTGTATTTCAAAACATTCAATCGGTTTTTTATTCTTTATTTGCAGCGCGCGGCTCATTATAAATGCGAAAGTCTGTCTGCATATTTGTTACTCGGATTTCATCTCACCTGGGCTGTGGGCAACACATGACGATGGAATTGCATCGAGAAGAATATTTTACTAACCGGTTATTACCATCAAGCAAGATTGTTGTCGAAAGCGAGCATAATCAGAATTTTAAAAACTTGCATACTAGGCTCATTCTTTTTTCGTATAGTATCTTACTGCCAATGTTTTTATGTATCAAATACCTCTTTGTTATCAAATGTATCCATGAAACAGTCAATAAATCCAGAACTACATATTTATAACCTGTAAATATTGTTTCAAACGATTCCCCAAATCCTCCCCACATCTGAGCCGCATCGTTACCCGTCCTGACATAACCATTAGCCATCAAGTGGTGTGTCGAGTAGAAACAAAAGCGTGAGGGTGGGCCGCAGCTGCGAGTCTCGTCGGCAAGTGGCTCCGCGCAGATGCCGAGATCCGCCCCGCTTGTACAACGATGGATCTACTGGCAACCTTGACGATGTTAACTGCACGGTGCACCGATATCATCTTTATCGGACTGGCAACTATCTGTGTTCTATTTGTTTCCCATTTTAACTATCTGAAGTCTGTAAGGCGTGGTTCGTTGATCTTCACAATACTATTGCAAACTATCTTCCGTTTTTACCCGACTGCGCCAGGGTTATGTTTTTCGAGTGTATGTATGTATATTTTTTTGGCACGCTCTGTAGCCTAAACGGCTTGAACGATTTCAGCTTGAGAGGTGCCGTTAGATTCGTATTAATTGTGAGAGTGACACTGATTACCTACATCAAAATTAAAAAAAAAATTATTGGCCTATTTTTGGCGCCATATTATGCCTTCAAAAAAAATTATTTTTTTCTCAAAACCTATCGAGTAAAAAATTAATTGTTTTAAATGGTGATTACAAAAATATATACAACTTATATGGTTAAAACTAAAAGTTATTCTAAGTGACAAATCGTTAAACCAAGAACTAAATCGTCTGCGAAATCTTTCACATTTCTAAACTGAAAAGTTGGAAATAAAGTTGGAAGCAGGAGGGACTCATTTGAATTTGAAAATATAATAAAAATGGTATGGGTTCCCCGCCTGCTTCCAACTTTTATTTAATTTAAAATGGCTTGTTTTTAGCTTTTCAGTTTTTTTTAACTTAAGTTTTTTACCGCAGTTGGGTTTTTATTTTTTTTCCACTTGGCTCTATCATAATTATTCGCAGAAGTACTTTATCTTATCTCAGATTTGATTTAATATTATCAGAATATCGCACTACTTCTAAAGTCAACAAACCACAGCCCGCATCAATGATAGCTCGATACAATAGTTCGCCAGTGCGAATCTGCTCAGTCGAGGCACAGTCGAGGGTAGGACTGATAGGGCTTCCAAGTCGGGCGGGTTGCGGGCGGTCCGTGACGTCGACAGGGCGACGCGCTAGTGACGTCACGCGCGCACGTGGGTGTGCGCGACCGAGACAACAACACGAGCACCGCACGGGAGGGACCGAGCCCGACCCGCTGCCGCAGAGGGCGCGCGCGAATTGACAGATTTCCACGCGCTCGATACGATCTTGAATTACATTATTAGGCGGCGCCGAACCGGGTTAAATGCCCGTATCCGCCTATTCAATCCACCGACCGCCCGCCCTTTTAACAAGACTTTTGTAACCTTTCTCGATTGTTTCTTTTGTGAAACGCAGAGCTACCTAGACATCCTTCGATTAGATGGTGTAACAACCGGTTCGGCGATTAACCCGCACATATCTGGATGCCGCGGCGGGTGGGTGCGTGGTTGTGGCGGCGCGGCTCCCATGCTCGGCGTATCGAGGCGAATGTTACCGCAGCGGTTAACCTCGCCCGCCGGCGGTGGTTGTAAACAAAGCGCGCGGATTTGAACGCGACGTTGCCATGTCGCACCGCCCGCCTATGTATGTAGCTGTCACTGATTGTTTACTATTTTTCTCCGCCTATCGCTGCAGTATTTTGGACTTTTTTACGGTTTCGTTCTTTTTCACTCACGATTAAGGGGCTTACAGGACCTAAACGCAAAAAAAAAACGCAAGTTTTAGAAACAATAAAAGTTAAATATGATCGACTACAGTAACCGAAATCAGAAAAATATATGATATTCTTCAGGATATATGCTAGGTTGATAGTGTGTTGAAAACATAATACAACTAATTTGATACGATAGAAAAAATCATGAACATACCTTTAAAAACTTTCTTTTTACAATAAAATAAAAACCATACTAATATACATACAATCATTCTGATTTTTCGTTAGATTAAGAATAATCTAAACACTAGTGTTTTATTTTTTTAGTCCAAACAATTTATTTTGTAATTACATACTTACTTAAATAATTGCTTCATATTTTGCAATAAATTACCAGCGTTGTGTCATTGCGCTTCTCTTTGTTTTCTATGCAGTGACATGTCATGTCATGACAGTGACCGCGCTTTAGGCCATGTAAGCTCCATAAGGCATCGAAAGGACAGGTAATCTTGAATATTAAAGAATGATTCGATGTTCTTACATAAGGTTTTGATTTATCATTGAATAGAATTTTACACCAAGCCAAGCTCCCGTACATCAATAAATTAATCAAGAAAAGCATTACTCACCGAAGTATTTTACATCTGTCAGAGCTGAAGACGTAATAAATAGTCGTGCAATGCACCTACTCCGTGTGTTACATGTAAAATGCACGAACACGAAGCTCATGTCTTACAAGCTAATCGAACAAGCTGCCTAAGGATGTGTACTCATGCACAGAGTTACCAAGGTCTTTAATTGTTTCCATTATTGTCTAGCTAGACTTTTATTATTTGAATGCCCATAAAAAACTCAATACTTCAACTGAACGTTATTGTAGTCCACTTAACTACAGATGCCAACAGCTTCGAAAGGACCAGATAATTGGGTGACTTGACTTTACGCAGTGGCGCAAAATTAAAGCAGTCCGCGATGTTGCGAAAGTGTGCTCTTAGTAGAACACAGCGACGCGACACGGAGATTGTTCCAAACATTGCGGTGCGAGAGAGACGCGGCGAGTGCACCGCAGAACGCACTCCGCATTCGGGCCGCGGCCCACGGCCCACGTGCCGAACGATAATGTTGTTGCGCTGTCACCGACGCAGATAAATCTTCCCGCTCTACTGTCTGCTAGCTACCAGCCGATCGTTAAATACCGTATTTATTGCCTGCAACACGCTCAATTTACCCCACCTATCCACTATATTATAGCATCTCTGACGAACGTTTCGCAAGCACATACAATGACAAATGCTCCACAAACAAGCGAGCTTCGTTTATCAGTTCGCATTCAATGTAGTCTCGTCTGTTATCAGCTTGTTATCGCCGACATTAACCGCAACGCGGCAGCAAACAAATAGTACTTAGGCAACAATAGTGATAATCGTATGGCGATTACTGCGCTCACATTGGTGTGGAGGCGGGTAGTAGGGTTGCCAACTTTTTTTAGAAGAAATAGAGTATATCTGATTTTAAATGAGGTAAATAAAGAGTACGGACTTACAAAAAAGAGTATCATTTATTTTGTACTTTTAAAAAGGTTTTTTTGGTACTTTTTGCAGCACATAAATTTTTTTTATTGTTCTTAAAGGAATTGTATGAGTCCAAACATTCCAACTCTAAATTTATATATATCAAAAACTCATTTTTGATCAATTTCAATGAAGCTCTGTTTCTCTCTTCTCGCCACGTCACATTCATGACCGAAGACTCTTTCAGTAAATGCTGAAGTGGCTTGAACAGAGAGTATATAGCTAATCATTTTTTTTAAACAATCAAATTCTTCAGGACATTTTTTAAAATAAATTGCCATTTTTTTGCAGTGGATTTTTGCATAAAATCTGTGTTATTAAGCAATTCGGCTTGCGAGTTCTTTTAAAATTATTACTTCTGAATATAAACTGTCCATGTGTATGTTTAGTCTTTGTAAATTAAGTTTTCCTTCTATAATTTGTTATAAAAGATTAAATTAAACAGTAAATAGTAGACTTTTTTATTCTGATTATGGGTTTTTGCATATTATTACAGACTGGCACTAGTTAAGTAAACATTGTGTAAAAAAGAGTATTTTAGCGTACTCTATTAGTGTTATAGATTATAGAGTACGCCTACATGATATAGAGGACAATACTCTATTTTAGAGTACGGTTGGCAACCCTAGCGGGTAGCGCGGCGGCGCGCGTCGTCTGCCCGCTATCGATCCCGGCGCAAGGTAGTGCCAACCACCGCCGTTACACCGCGACAAAATATGCGACCTTGAACCTTAAACTTATCTTCGTTATTGCACTCAAACAAATGCACGCACAAAAACAGCAAACAAACAAGACCCAGACTATTCTGGTCAAACACTAATAAAATAACGTAAACAAAGCTAACTGTGCCACAAATTAGCGCAGCAGAAAAGTTCAACAACAATATTTTGTAACAAGCCTGTGGCCATTGAAGGGGGTGTGTAACCGTTTCGAAAAGCTATAAAAAGTTATTAAAATTAGACCACCGGTGACGAAATCACTTGCTGCGAAATCACGTTACCATATTATACAATATATTCCGCCCAAGGAAATCCGTCAATTACGGCAATAACCCTCGTAAGGAGAAAAATAAAACTTTGTGGCTAAAACCCCATCGATCGATGCTGAAGTCCTTGGTGGACCTCAATCGCGATGGTACCACGGTGCGAGTTGAGTCGTGACTCGCTCCGGTATTTGAGTATCGTTATTCGTATACAGTAATCGTACCGTTTCTTGCGATAACGGCCTTGGGAGGTGGAGTCGATGGTGCCGAACCGACCGCCTCAATAATAATTGCAGTGCCTGTACAGTGTATGAGTAGCACCAACATACATACTAGTAGCGGTACCTGGTTAATTACCGCACTTATCACGGAATCTACGCCCTACCGATCCTGTACTAAGAAGTTCTTGAATTAAATTATTCACATAATTAAAACTAATGGATTTTGAAGCAAGTTCCTTTGCTTTAACGGACGGAAAATATTTATAAACGACAACTCAGCGAGGTAAACCTGAGAAGGCCTCGCCAGTCGTACCGATCCCAATAAAATCCAACGAATCGAAGATGACACCTTCATTTGTTACGGCCAGGTTACTGCCTAGCCGTGGCCTTGACTAGCTCAGACTAGTTTTCAGTCATTTAGCAACAACAACTACCAAATGGTGAGATTTCATCGGACTCTCGGTGGATCCTAACTATTTATTTGTGTTGGTAAAGTGGTTGTCAAAAATAGTCAAAATAAAATCTCATGTGACGTTTGTTCCACATTGTTGTTGGTAAAGCCTGAATACTTAGTCGGATAAGCAGATGTTACTAAGAAGTACTAATTAATAGAACCATTAGTGTCCTAATTGTGGAAAACTAGTTCAAATGAGACAGACGCGCATACACCTGACCACGAATGTCAAGGCTGAACGCTTGGAAACGCTCCAGTAAGACGGCCGTCAACTAACGCCGAAAAACGTTAGTAAAACTCCTCAGTTGTGTACTATCAACTTATCAAGGCACCAAGTTATTGCCGGGTGCGTGAACGATAAACGATAACCTGCAGTAATATAATAACTCATTAGATTTACAGTTTTGTTCTGTTTCATCTCGTATACAGTCTGCTACATTCCAATCTTAATGAATTTCATTTATTGAAAGTGTATGTTAGTGGAATTTTATTAGTCCATTTGTATATCCCACACTTTTATAATGTTTTGAATATAAAATTCAATGTCAATTAAATAGCGGGCGCTAAGCAACGCTCGCATGTGTGTCGTGTGCGGCGCGCGCTACAAACACAAGCACGTGCGCTGAGCGGCCGCTGACGTCACATGGGTCGCCCCCGCCCCGCCTCCTAGTTAGACAAGGACGGCGTTATGGCGACGGAGCGGCAACGTCGCGCGCGCCGTTTTGTTTTCGCATCTAACGTCGGTGATAGGCCGAGTTTATCTTCCGATTGCGAATGCAACAACAGCTATTTCTGGCTTTACTTACCACATTGCAACAACCCGATTTTATCGTTTCTCACCACGTTTCGCTATTGTGGACATTTTCATTGTCATTTCGACCTTGAATGTTTATTCAGTTTTTATGAAAATATTTATTCAAATTAGGAGATTCGATAATTAAGTAAACACAATGATCGTAGTAGAAAAAGCAATAACTGGGACAATGGCAAGGTTGAGCATCTAAGATAAGAAGGTCAAGGTCAATGCAATGCTGGATAAATCCTAGTGATCTATTTTTTCTTAGATCTCCTTTTTTCATTCATGGAACTTACGACCGTTTTCTTTTATTTTCAGAAGGTGACCAAGGATCTTGGGAGAGTGGACTCTCTTACGAATGTCGTTCGCTGCTGTTCAAGGCTCTTCACAACCTAATTGAAAGGTAAAATCATAAAATACAACATAAACTAATGCTCATCAACTAAGCAAAACAACGATTATCAGTATTATATACTAAAATATGATTGGTCTTCAAATAGTAGGTGTAAAGCGTTAGCCAATGTACTTCGTCCGTGTTGATTTTACTGTTTTCCAATTGGCCGGCTCAAATGTTACACGATTAGCATACGCAACAAAACCGTGATTGAAAAACCCGTACGGTACTAACAATACTAACAAATAACTTGTTAATCATTGCCGATCGAGTACACAATTTTTTGAACTCGATGATGCGTGCCACACAGTCAGCGTCGCGCGCGCACTTAGTTCCAATGCGTCTCGCGAGCTAATTGCTCGTGATTTATTATGAAATCATTCCTATTGACCGCTCCGTGTATGCTGCTTGTACGCTCACAAAGACATTTCGTATTCAGAGTCGTGCGTACGGTAGGTGTTCCGCAAGGAACAATACTCTGCCCTTTATTATTGGCCACGCATTCCTCACTTTGGAAAATCAAATGAAAGTTAGATTTGTAATTGTAATAGACTCGTTAAAAGTTTTAAGAGTATTACATCCAATGATCCAACGTTGTTAAGAGTAAAGAAAGAAAGAAAATACATTTATTTAGCGCAGACTAAAAGACACAGCTACATAAATCAGATAAAAATGAAAATGAAGTAAGTAATAGATGAATAAAATGAATGAATGTAGTGAGTAAAATGAATGATTTGATTTTTCATTTGATTATACGCTGGATAATATCAATTACCTATGCTATCTGGTATATCTAATGCCTATTCTAGTTCTAGTTTAATGTTATCTAATGCGATAAAAACTATGCCAGCAGTCGCAAGTTCGAGGTAGCAAAATTTATGTTTTATCTAACAGATATTTTGTTGTGTTATTGTAAATATTCCATCTACGGAAGATTTATAGACTAAGTCTTATTCATAGAATGTAGATATTTTACTCGAAGCCCATAATTTATGAATTATTTTGCATATCTGTTGCCTACTCGCTTCACCTCATTAGTTCTCTTACCAGAAACTGTTAGTGCGAAGTGCATTGCAAACATTGCTATACTTGATAAATAAATAGCACAAGGAGACAACCCAAATCTATTCCTGACATTTTACAGTAATTAATCGTACAAGGTACAGATCTCAAGAGTTCATGAAGGTATAATAAATACTTGCATAAACATAATATCCTAATCCACATGGCACTTTAAATAGTTGTTTAATTAATAGAAACAAAATCAGACGGGTAATAATTAGCGGCAGTTTACTTAGTTGCAATTTGCGCGCCTAATGTTGCACCTGGTGCGCAAGCGCATCGGAGTTACTCATAGTGGCAGTCGTGGCCGTAAGAAGTACGAGACGAAGGTCGGGGCGTTCTAATGTCGTTTTTTTTCCGCGTTTTCTTTAGACACCCATGCAGCCGTATAGTATATGTATAGCAGACCTGTTTAAATTCCCGTTGTTTTATTCTATTGTTTCTTATTTCGATATCGGGCATGTAATGATGTTAGTTTCATTTTGATAGGCCCAAAGAATCAATATTTAAATGAGATTATTTTGAATAAGTATATGTCTCTATGTCTAATCTTTTTTTTTTCACTACTATACGGTTTCGGAAAGCACGATAGACCGTCGGTCCCGGCTGTCATTCGTAGATCTTTGACATTCGGTCGACTGTAAGCTGATCCCAACATAGTTGGGAAAAGGCTAGGCAGATCATGATGACGGTCTAAGTCTAAATAAATCAATCACTATTTGATTTACAATCGATACAATTTAAATTAGTTCAAACACCTAGCATTCTTTATTCACAATTTTTATATATTTTTGGGCTAAATTATCAAGGTAGGTAGCATGAGACATAAAATTAAAGTTTAGATTTTAAATTATTTTGACTTCTTAATGGAGTAAATCCGCTCGTCGCAGGCCATTAAATAATATAAAACGAATTAGTTATTTATTATTATGTTTGAAATATAACTTGACTTATTGCTCCTATTAGTTTATATTTTAATAGCTTATTTAAAGGAACATCAAATTTTTCCAGATTTTGTGCTGTCATAGCCTTTAGTCTTTTTAAGGACAGTCACGATTTAGACAAAAATATAGTAATTTGTTGGATTCCATCTTAGCTATTTGTAGACCGAAATATTCGTGATGCTGCGTTTAAGATTTGACAGATTTACAGTTTGTATTTCAAGATAATATTGTTGCATTCTCTTCTATATTCGCAACATACCACTCAGACCATTACAGTAAGCAAGTATGTAGTAATAAAATACAGTTGAGTTTACTATAGTTTTAACGCGCTTTCGACAGATTTGGTTCAAACTCGCCTGTTTTATCATCTCCTTCGAACGCATCAGTAACTATCCAAACACTCCATGGAAGACCACATATTATGACGTAAGTGGCCCATGCCTTGCCATCACGCGACTTCGAGTCGGGAGCGGTGAGCGACGGAATCTCGGCGTATGAACGAAATCCAGACGAGTCGTTGACCCCCGTGGCGGCTGGCGGCGCGTCAAAGAAACAATGCGTCGCGGTGAACCGGGGATGCGATCCCGACACTGCGACAATATACACACGCGTTCAGCTTCACGATTTTAAGGTAGCAACCTTGAATTGAGGGTCGTTTATGAGTCGTTACTTCGGCTGTTATACGGTTAAACCCGAAACACAGCCGGCCTCTTTTATTGTAATTTTTGTACGGTATACAAAACTTTCGGGCGGGTGAATGGATCTTTGAATGGATTTTAAGCATAGTAAAGTAAAATTGCGTATTTGGCAAAAAACGTAGAATCTAAATATAAAAAAAATTAAGAGATCCAAAGTTGACATGAGTGGAATTGCAAATTAATTCAAAGTTGCGCTTTACAGCACACACAATGATCTAAACATGAAAAAACATTACATAATAAATTAAAATTTTACCTTTAATGTAAGTAAGTAGTTACTTAAGTACTTAATAGTAAAGTGTGCAATAAAATCCTCACAAAATTTTGCGTTAGTCCTGCAAGACACTGCCGCGATTTTATGTCCATTTTACAGTCCTCGCCATTGTTCGCAAGCACCTTCTCGTGGTTTAAATTAACTTTTATAGATTTAAAACTTCGCGTAGTGAAATAATTTTAGTGTTTAGTATGTTCCTGTTTTAAACGCCATAAAATATCACCATTTTGTTTAAGCAAATTACTTTATGGATGTCTAAATCGGAGGCGATTATCCGGTTTAAATCTTTATGAGACGGTCTCTCGAAGAATGCTAAAATTAATCGGGTCGATAAAGTCGATCTAATCTGTCCTTGGTCTTTTTACATTTCCCCTGACGAACATAATAATGCTTTTTGAACTGATCCTGAATTCTTATTTACGGTTTATGTGCCGTTTAAGTACTTACTCACAAATAACGTTTACAGCATTTTTTGCGGCATCTGCGGCGGCAACTCGTTGAAACTGGTTCAAAGACCCCAGATATGCTAAATGGCCGACATCGAATTGCTTAATTCTACAAGCTTGTAATATTCCCGCCCAAACCTTCTGAAATTATATTACATATTTTCATTCTGCAATAAAATGCAACTAAAGCTCACATTGAGTGTTGAGGTTGTTAAAATGCATTTGTACAACTGACTGGTTTGATACTAAACCGCTTCGGTTTTTGTTGCAATGCAATAAACGAATTGCAAAAACTGAACAATTGATAGGTACTTAACTCAATATTTTATTACATTTTTCAACCAGCAAGAAAAAAAAATTTAACGAGTCTATTATTTGAGTACTAAATTGTCTCCGATCATCAGATATCAGATAAAACAAAATTCGCACCTGTTTGATACATATTCAAAGCGTAGCAACCGCATTCCTTGTGTGTGCTTGACGCTTGTGTAGTGACACCTGCGCACGCGCACCTAAATCTCTCCTGTTAAGACGGCAGTTTGCACTGCTGCCGTACGTCGGCGCTGAACGCCCTCGCTGCGCTTGAGTGAGCGGTCAACCTCTTTGATTCTCAATCGTAGAGAGTCTATTAGAATTCGCAGTCGGGAAGAAATAATGCAAGTAACATGCTCAGTTCTTTTTTTAAATAAAGCCTTAAAAGGAGTTATTATTACTTTGCTATGGCAATTTAAAAGGACAAAGTTATAATATTGCTTACGCATACAGCAATTCCATATACTTAATATTAACAAATTACTTATACTACATGAATCACACAGTGATAAACAATGTGACCAGTCAATTTGTAATTGAATTGTATTTGACATTTGAAATCCTTTAGAAAACATGTACAAAGGAAAATTTAATCGACCGACCACAATATTGTCATACTATCATGCTAAATTCAATTTGAGGGCAAACTGGTACAGTCAACTGGGCGTCGATATGACGCATCGAACTTTGAAAAGAGACTCGCTTATGTATGAGTGACAGAAATGTATCCGTCGCTCCACAAAGCTGAATTTCTCCTAAAAAGAAACAACGACAATATGATTATTTGCTACACACAATGACACATAAAAAAAAAAAACAAAAAAAATGTGTGCCTCACGGTTGCGACAAAAAACAAACTGCTAGACAACCATTTGCCTGACGCTAGTTTTCAACTGGACTTTACCTTTGATGTATGAACGTAAAAGAAGCAAAAGATTTATGTAAGAAACGTAGCAGGTGGCATTCTGTAGTTTCTGTCTACCCCCAGAAGAAGAAGGCGAAGGAGGAATTTATGGCGTTTTTAGTTCTAAAACTCATGTCATGTGCCATATTTTACGGTCGGGTTCTGATACAAAAGTATAGAAAACTTGCAGTCTGTGTACTCTTGAGTCACAAGAAAGAGTACCTAATGTTTACAACTAAACTGTATTAGATACAGTGGAGTGCGTACGTTTAAAGATAGACAGGGGCATCGCTCGAAATAAACTATCGACGAACTACCTACTACATTATCTGTGCATCCATTTTTATACATCACTCATTGCACTTTGGGAATTAATATTTGTTTTTAACTGTACGGAAAGTCTGTTGTACAGAATCTCTGATATGTTGGAGCATGTTTTTATTTGACTTGAGGCCAATACTCACTATCCTGATTTTGTGTAAACTTAGCATTTTACTATCTAATTAAAGTAAACTGAAACTTCAGGAGAGCACCCTAATTGCGTATCATCTGAATCATTTTGAAGGATTTTGCTTTCCATTGCTTGATATGTGCGAAAAATTTGTCTGCTCAACAACATAAATAACGCAATGAATAATCATAGTCATTTATTCATAAACAAGTAACTTGTATCTGAATTTACACACAATATTACACAATTATATTATACATACACTAAAAAAAATGAAAGCTCACATAGTGTGTTACGCGATCACCCCGGTTTGAAATTATTTAGTGTTCCAACCTAAAGATAAAAAGGTTTCATATTATATTCGATATCCTAACAGTCGGCACCATATTGCATTTAAACTTGTAGAAGTGCTGTCCAAAAATCTTCAGAGCCCAAGCTAATTAATTGAAACAATTACCAGCAAAGAAGCAGCTTTTTAAGAAAATTAATAGCTCTCTTCACACGTACCGGAAAGTGAAACAGTTCTTTAGGTTAACTAGCTCTTGGAACAGCATCCAAGTTGCACAATTTATTTACAGCAAAATCAATGTTCCAACAAAAGTATGTTATAAATTCAACAACGCAAAGTCTAAATTCGTTTGTCCCTTCTTTGCTTTACATTTAATAACAATTACTCAGTTTTACAAATGCTTCTTAATTAAAAACTGCATCTATGTGTCACATTATTTATCACAAGTACATGATTCACATTCCAAGTCAGCAAGTACTGCTTGGTCGTCAGTTTCACGCGTCGCCTACTGCGTTCGCCGGTGACACAATAATATTCGCTATGGTAATATAATCGATAGCCGAGCAGAGTTACGACACGCCCGCGCCTCTATATCGTCTTGTAATACGTTTAGTTTGGAAACCATGCGATGTTCTATGGAAATGCACTGCTGTGGCTATGACGACGGCTTTGTTTAAGCTCTGTTGCAGTTATATTTCGTTACGGTTTGCGGAGCTTAGAAAAGAAAGAAGTAAAATGCTTGTGAAAAACTTAAATGATTCATCGTCTGTTTGCTACCTAAGGTCTGTTCGAAAAGTATCAGATGAAAGTGTAAACAAACTCTGTTCAGGTTAAATTTTCAAGCAATCACTCAGTAGAGGTAGTTAGGAACACACACATCTGTATAGAAGGCTCCAACTTTATAACTCAATACTCAATAATTTATTTGTATTCCATAATGTGTACTTAGGTAGTAACTTAAAATTTAATGAGATCATTATGGACCTTGTTGGGCACCGTAAAATCGTAGGAGAGAGGAAGCTTTGATAAACTAAGCTTATCTCATCAGTCTTCTGAACTAAGTCTAATATTACTACCACTTCACCGCGTTTTCCAGCAATTATTGTTTGATTAATTATTATTATTAAATGACAACTGAAAAATCATTGACGAATAGAATGGAATACTCTTTAATATGTACTTATACCATATAAATTACAGAAATAAATATATATAAATTTTACAAAGAGTGACACAATGGGCGATCTTATCGCTAAGAGCGATATTTTAAAGACAACCTTTGCTAGGATTAAGAAGGAGGAGAGCCAAATACTGTAGGTAGTCTGACGGAAACTGAGGTTATAAAATCAACCTCAAATGTCAAATGAAAAACATCTTTAAGGTGAATGCGCAGTGGTAGACCGTGAAATTCAAATTTTCTTACGTTTTTTGCATTTGCAGGTCTGTGTGTCAGGTTGTATCTTGATCAAAATATGATTCGCGACTATAATAGATATGTATTTACAGAATTATAGTCATTAAAATATCTCTTTAAGGTAGATTTGTACCATAAGCACTTTTCCATAAGAGATTATGGTACAAATCTAACTTAGAAAGATGTATTAATGATTCTAATAACCTGAAAATTGCAAAAAACGTAAGAAAATTAATTTCGCGGACTATAACTGCGCATTCACCTTAGGTGATTTAAAATTCAGATTATGGGGATTAATTATCTAAATAGTCAAACCATCATCATTCTTCTGCCCTTATTCCAATTTAATTGGGGTCGACGCAACATATCTTTTTCTTCCATACTTCTCTATTAGCCACCATCTCACCTCCTTTCTAACCATATCATCATTCACACAGTCCATCCATCGTTTCTTTGATCTTCCCCTACTCTTATAGCCATCGACATTCATACTCAAAACTTTCCTTACGACATTTTCCTCATTCCTGCGTAACACATATACCATGACAACCGATTTCCACACAACACTTCAGTTACCGGTGCCACTTTCAGACTTCCTCATATGTACTCATTTCTTATTGTATCCATTCGCATAACTAAATAAATAGTCAAACCAAACCACTCAATTTGTATGTGACAATACAAATTTGGCACCCACAGGAACGTTTTCTGATCCATTTCTTTATATTTTCATCAGATACTTTTTAAACAGCCATATTATAACATCTAGATTCCAGATAGCCATATCGTAAAAAGTAACATACCAACATTTGTTCTTAAACAGCGCATTTTGTATCAAACATAATATTTTGTCTCAAACATAAGACAGTCTTGCGCCTCCCCTCATTTTTATCGTTCAAACGGTACCTACGCCAATAAAAGAAACGTGATACAGTCGTAAACCGGCAAATGTTACCAGATCTCATGTTCTAACTTGCTGAGCTGTGAAATTGTATAGCTTATGTCGGCTCTTACTTCTCAATATTATCGCTCCTCGTTAAGACGAGATTCCTTTTTCATGGCATTTTTAACACGGTCTCTATAAATGGCAACGGTGTCTGAATGTTTTACGTTTACTATCATAAATAAATAATGATATAACCATAACATCACGCTTGTTATCTCCTAAGGGTTAGCTAGAGGTGCACCTATAGTATTGGGTGTACTATTATAGGTCCTCTAGCTAACCCTATAACTTCGGCATGTTATGGTATGGCGGCGAACCCATTGCTAATGGCACAAATCCAGACTTCGGTCTGCTACTGGTATGCAATGACATTTTACATATACTGTAGCCTTATCCAATATTAAGTTGATCCAAGACTGTGTTATATGAATGAACGAAAAATGTTATAAATTTTTAGTAACCGTCTTCGCAGAGACAAAGCTCCCACATAAATAAAATAATTGACGCCTAACATTGACATAATCGACACATACTAATAATAACTTTTTAATTTACAGATGTCTTCTATCACGAGACTTCGTGAGGCTTGGCAAATGGTTCGTCCAGCCTTACGACGGCGACGAAGAAGAAGTCGGCAAGAGGTAATGAATAACAAACCTTATTGTTAACGCGATAACAATTAATTTCACTATTGAACCGCCTCTGATAGTGAAAGTTCTGTTACGACTATGACACGCTTGTCTTTTGCGTGTGCGCGTTACATGTTAGCTAATTACTAGATGTTGATTGTATCTGCAAGATTTTAATTGTATGCTGATTGAATATTTTTCGGTACAAAGATACTGTTATTTAATTATTCTTGGGAATGTGGTTAATAGAAGTTCTTGAGAATAATCCACCGACTAGTCGCTTCCAATTTATATTGTTGAATGCGACTGAGGAAAAAAAAACCCCTTACCCCAATTCTTACATAGCTATATCAAGCTCACGACCTCAGTACCAAATTGGTCTCCAATCAGTAAAATGACGGAAGCAAGTACGGTCAGCATCAAAAGTCGATTAACACTTCAGTTTTTTTAATCTCAGTTATTGAGCGAAATATTTGTTCGAAATTGCAGCAGAAGTATAATGCGATTTTGAACAAATATTTTGCTCAATAACTGAGATTTAAAAAACTGAAGGGTTAATATTTTGCTCAATAACCGAGATCAAAAAAACTTAAGTGTTAATCGACTTTTGATGCTGACTGTACCATATAGTTTGCCTGTTAGTATTGCAGCAATACTTAACCTTCTACATAAAATACTACGTAGTTTATCATTTAACAATATTGTTTACTATGGCGCCGCTCTACCATGACGCCAAACAAATCTAAATCGCAGAAGAAAGTCAATCAAAGTCAAAGCATTTATTTCAAATAGGCACATAAAAGACACTTTTGAACGTCAAAAATTACAACAAATAGAATTGATTCTAGTGGCCCATTCCAAAAGGTAGTTTTCGTATGGAGAAGAACGGGCAAGAAACTCCACCGTTACTCTTTTAAAATTCTTTCAGTATTTTGCATACATTTTATATAATCATAATATGTGAAGACGATGCACCTAAAATAAAATTACTATACCACAATAGGTAAAAGAATTAAAAATGAAACCATGACATAAATTAATTATCTGATAGATACATGGTGCTCACATATTTACAAACATGCCATGCAATCCAAAATCCTACATGGAGAAAGTTCTCTCTTTACTAATAGAACATTTTACTTTGTTCCTATGTCAACATTGCCATGCTATAATATGCCAAATACATATGAACCCTTGACTGTCTCTGTGGTGTAGTGGTCGCAAGCACGACTGCTGAATATAGGGTCCTGGGTTCGATCCCCAAGTTCGGGTAAAATAAAAACTTTGGAAGTTCAATTTGAAAGCAATTTTTTCAATTAATTGTTTTCAAATGAGCCGTGGCAACACAGGTCTCACTTCCTAGATTAAAAAGAAGATCTCTGTGTTCTGCTCGACAAGACACCAGGGCATAACTTCGTTCACCTTCTAACATATTAACTCTTAAAATATTTTTAGTACCTATTTTTTATTGAAAATTGGGCTATGAAAAATTGTACGACAGCATTATATATTTTGCTTACGAAAATCGCTGTTAATAACGTGACCTTTACCTGGGTTCGATGCCCAGAATGGTTAATTAATGTACTTGTATCCTCTGTCCCCCTAAATGCAAGGTTTCGACGAAAAAACTATTGCTTATCCTATCCTCATAAGGTGTGCAGAATGTATTGATAGAAACACAGATAAAATACTTTCCATTATACTCCATGTAAACAAACAATTGCAAATTGAAAATTACATACATAGCGTATTACAATGTATCAAAACATTACATGAAAACAATGCTTTGTTGCTATTCAAAGCAAAATCATAACTAAAAGTATATAAAAAGTAGGGTAGCAACACCATCGGTTTTCTGCAGCAATATGTCAATGTATACCGATCGATTGCAATTTGATTTGAAGCTGCCGTCGCCGCGAGATACGGGCGGCATCGCGTCTATACTAACTTTATAGGCGGCGCGCCTTGCGGTACTCCGGAGCGCCGCACCGCCTTGCACCGCAAACGTAGAACCGTCATGTTATGAAGCTTCTAGTTGCTTTCATTGTATGAAAACCTATTGGGGAAACAATTTTTTTTAATGAGCTCATAAAATTTTAAGTTACCACCTAAGTGCACATTGTGGAATGCAAACAAAGTATTGATTTCCATGATAATTGGAAATTATAAAATTTGCGTGGGATAGTGAGAAATGACGGATAAAGAGGGGAGGTCTTTGAGTGGAATAATCTGATAGTACGAGTAACTTCCGGTCGCTTACCCGACCTAATTTGTATGTGTTTGTTTTGCGTATAAACAATGATTACATTTTGTGAGAGAAAAGTGAGTATGATTCATTTGTACCTACTACCAAATTGTTGAGTTATCGGGATGACTACTTATACAGATGTATGAGATCCCAAATAGATTGGGATGAGGGCAGGAGTACAGTAATGTTTATTTTAAAACGTATTATTTATAACTTTAAGCTATTTATATGAAAACATACATTAATTCTTTGTAATTTCATTACTTCCAGTCCCTGGCACCTGTCGTTTTCGTTCGCGTTCTTCCTGCACGGCGAGAGCACGGTGTGCGCGTCTGTGGACGTGCGGCAGCACCCGCCCGTGCGCACGCTCACGGCCAAGCGGCTCGCCAAGATCAACTCGCCCGACAACCAGGCTGATGCCAAAGGTAGGCCCAACGACTGTTTACATAAGGTTTAACTTCTGAACTATGAAACCTCTCTTGTCTCTACGGATGAGAATGGAGGCTAAAGAACTTTTCAGTTAATTTATTTCGACACAACAGTCATTTTTAAAAAGATTGTAACACTGTTTACATTGACAAGCCGATTTATACCATCTCCTAAGTTCTAAGAGGAAAAAAAACCTTGAATGTGGTTCCCGTTGTCTTTAACTCCATTAATAGTTATATTGGCGTGTTTTTTGTTCCAGTGATCCTGGCCCCGTTCGGCCTGGAAGGTACGCTGACGGGTCGCGAGTGGAGCGACGCGGACGCGGGCACCGCGCGCCTGCTGGAGGCCTGGCGCCAGCTGTACCCGCTGGAGCAGGGCTGCGGCGCCGTCGAGGTAACTATCTTGCCTTCACAGTGAACCCATCTGCGTGATGGAGACGACTCGGTCGCTGAATTCTGTTGGACGCTGGTAGCGCCAGACCGGTGGTTGTGGAGATGCTTAGGAAAGGCCAATGTAGTGGATGTCCTTCTTAATGATTAAGAAAAGGGTGTGGTTCAAATTTATTCTATTTTGCTTCTCAAATAGACCATATAATATTCAATCGTGAAAGTGGATCAGGTAGAAAACCAACGCCATTAAAGAAACGAATAAAAGAACAGCCAAATAAAGCCCTTTCAGACCCGCTGTGTAGCAGGCGACTGAGAGGACATGATTAATGCTGCCATTTGCAATTAGTTTCTTTGATGGCAGAGCTGAAACTGTCTTTAGTTTCTACATATCTTCATGATGAAGTCCGTTTATAACGGAAGTATTGTATTGTTGCAGGTGCTGTGCGGCGGCGCGCGCATGCGCTACCCGGTGCCGTACGTGCTGGGCACGCGCATGGAGCCGGCCGCGCCGCCCGCGCCCGCGCCGCGCCTGGCGCAGCGCGCGCTGGCCGCGCTCACCACGCCCGCGCCGCACCAGGTACGCAGCTACTCTTTAAGCCAAACGCAACCCAACACTTTTTCATACAAAAAAGTGCGGTGCGGCCCGCTTGTATAGTGTGCGTTGGTTCATATAAAATGTACGAATATGATGAAGGAAGATTTTTGCAATGCGTTGGTTGGTAGCGCGGCTCGCCTCATGCTCTGTTAGCCTTTACTGTACCTTTGAACGGTTGGTGACCCGAGATAAATATCCCCCCTACCTAGAAGTTTACTTGATGATGTGAATATCTCGGATCACCGACTATACAGTGCGCAGCCGCACATGTTAGATCGAGCTTTAGGCCCGCTTTCACGCTAAACATATTTAAAACATCATTTTGTATCTGTCATTTTCAAATGATTCACAGAAACAGAACAATATTTTAAACACATTTAGCACAACGTATTTAGTTATTTTTGATGCAAGCTGGTTTTAGTAAAAAATCACAGAAGTGTGGGTGACAGAGATGATTTACAAAGCCGAACCTTTACTGAATCTCGATGAGCCATATTAACGACCAAGTGTTTTATTACTTTTTAGTTAGGCTCAGGCTCATTCAAACTAACTACAAATTAACTGATGTAACATAACATGAGTGTGAACTACCGCTAGGCAGAATGGCACCGATACAAATAACAACATTTGTCATTATCTTTCCCACTTGTCATCTATTAATAACTCTGTGATTATACTCAGATTATTACGTGCTAGCATTTATCTAACTCAGCGGCGACATCACTAGACCCTGTATGATCTACGTTCAACATTCACAAAACTAAGCAAGCATACTAGTTTGTTTGGATTCTACAAAATACATGATTTTTCACGGCGCGTCCTATGCGGGTTTTCTGTCCTATGCGGGATTCCTGAAACTGATTCTAAATTTGTAATATTATGGAAGTGGGAAACAGAACTGTCCTCAAAGCATTTGGACTAGTTCCGAGATAAAACTTCCGACAATAATATAGAATTAAAAATGTGTCAATCATATTATTACAATGTCATTCTTGAGATACTTGTGACATTTTTACTTTATATTCTAACATTAATATAAACCCAGTAGTTGATTCATTGACTCATTTTACAGCATAATGTTATACTAAAATCTTGTGCCATTTACAAAAACAAATATCAGCCTATTGTAACCATTCCAGGCGGCCGAAATCTGCTACGGCGAGGCAGCGGGCGATAAGAGCGATGACTTCATAGATCCCACCCGAAAAACTCCGTGTACCTGTGCAAAGTGAGTACTTTAATACATAATATACTAGTAGTGCTACTATATCGCGCATATTATGTACTGTATTGTTGTGCGTCACTGGGTTAATGTACCGTAGAACGTTTGAAATGAGAAATTATAGCCATGTTACGCCACAAAAAGGCGTAGACAAGCCTCGTATTCATGGAAAATAAAAACAGCGCGACTTGCTTCAGCAACGTATCTTGATGTTGCGAGAAACATGTTACTGGCAACATTTCGTACAGTTTGAAGCCTTGTATTCACTAGGGGGACAAATTGTCCTGCGACACGTATAGATGTCGGGCGAAGTCAACATGTGTTGCGGGACATTTATCTTCAAGTGAATACGAGGCTTTAGTGTCAAACACTACTGTGCATGTTGCTGCTACAATGTTGCGTAATTTTTGTTTGCTGTGAATACGCGACTGAACGAATATAAATTTTTATTATGTTGCATGCCATATTCTACAGTGCATTTACTCAGCGAACGATATAATAATAATATATAAGTAGATAGGATCAGTATATAGCAGTAGTTGTACGAAATTGTGTGTTATGCATCTATATATTACGTATGACATGTATGAAAGATTTATATAACTCTATATTTTTCTGTATCTTTGCATTTGAATGAGAGTTTCAGGCGAGTCTTCCACTGAGCATTTTGAACCTTATTTTAAAGACAATAAGAATCAATTTACCGGTGGATGACGATATGTATAGTAATCTATTAGTAAGCGATTTAACAGGGTGTAGATTGATAGGTAGATGTTATGTATGTGAATGTTTTATTTTTTTATATAGCAATAATATAATTATTTGTAGTTATATAAGCAGTAGAGGGTACAGCTTCACCAATATACATAACAGATTATGTTTTTTGGTACTTGTGACGAAGGAATTTGAAACTTATGTCTTCTAAGATCCTTTTGTTATTCTAAAGCTTTTAAATTATTGTATTAAGATCTATTTTTGTTTGAATTCCTTGGTCAGACACGCGGCGACTCTTGTCACACTTTGATATCTCTTGTCCGACATGGTTTGGTTTAGTTAGAAGCAGCGGTGTATTAGAAAACGGTGTTTTATCGAATAAATCAATACTGAGCTACCTGTTTGGCGAATTATATTCGAAAAACAATCGCGATAGAAGAACTGAATATGTAGTATTACTAAAACGTTGTTAGTAAAGATTTTATTTGCAGTTATTTTATTTTAATTGGCAGTTATCTTAAAACACAAACAATAGGTAAAGAGAAGAGTGGAAGTTTGATTCGCTTTTTTTCTTTCGGTCGGGGTCGATGTTTTGTTTTGCGGAAAAATATAAATCCTTCATTAATTTTTTGGGCCTAAAGATCACTTTTTTTGGGTAGAGAAATCAATCGTTTAGTGATGTAATATCAATCGGTTCAAATAAACAAAATTGCGAAAAAAAGCTGATGGCAGTTATTGAATTACACCGCCCGCGCCAGCTTTTTAGCTTTCGGTCATCGCTGTCTGAGTATTCGGGAGCACGGTGTCGGTATCGGTCGCTCTAGCCTTCGGTCACCGCAGCAGTAGTCGGTTCCGGTCGCTTCTTATAAAGGCTCGAAAGTAGCAATTAAAATGACACCGCTGGCTGTTAGCTTTCGGTCCCCGTCGGTCGCGGTCGCTCGTCGACAGAGATAGTGTGAGCGGGTCGGGCGGGTGGGGCGGCCCTCGCGCGACTGTGACTGTGTGTGCGTGCAGGCCGCGCCGGCGCCGCGCGCCGCGGCCGCCGCCCTTCCACCGCCGCGCGCCGCGCCGCGCGCCCGCGCCGCCCGCGCGCCCGCCAGCCCAGTGAGTACGCACTACGCACACCCGCACACCCGCACACCCGCACACCCGCACACCCGCACACCCGCACACCCGGCGCCAGCCACTACATTCGCGTTCGCGTTATTTGGGTAATACTAAGTATACCCTGTTTCTATTCCAATACAGTTCATTTTGTAATAAGCTCTGACCACACTCAGACGAATCCCGCGCGCTGTATTGTCCACAGGTTGTCTTTAAAAGATCGCTGTTAGCGATAAGACCGCCCATTGTGCCACCCTATGTAAAATTTCTACATTAATATCTGTAATTAATATGGTGTATAATTATAACAACGAGTATTTCTATTCTACCCAAGTAACGCGAATATTTTAACAAATACGCCAAGTGAAGTGTCAGCATAACACGCACACAAACACACCAGCTGCTCTACTTATAGCCTCGCAAAAATTAAATAAATGAAACCCCATGTTCATTAGAAACAAAAGTTGCACAAAAATGTTGCAGCAACATGTTTTTGTGTTGCTGAGAACATGTAAAATCCCATATTCATGGTAAACAAAATTTGTATAAAATAGTTTGGTAACTTTTTCTGATACGAGGCTCCAATTTCTTTTACATCTCGAATAAACCAAAATAAACTGATAAATGTGACAGAGAAACAAGTCGAGAATCATTTATCAACACTTTTAATGAGTAGAAAATTGCTTAATTTACTTATTAATTTCCCAACTCTCGGAGCAAAGACATTAATATACACTAAACACAATTTACACTTTACACAAGTTAACAGGAAATGGAGCCACAAATAATGCAATGCCGCTTCATACCGCATGTGTTTGATGCCTCTAAATTATCATTTATTTTATTATATCGTAGCCATCTTTTATAGTGCATGGACATATTTATTGAATGCTGATAATATTTGTCATACAAATTGCATGTTTTGTGTCTTTACCATATTTGTGTCTAATCAAAACACTGTTACTTGTACTTTTGACAACCTTATTATGTTCGACGCTGCTACTGGTTCATTTATTACAAAGGATACCTCGAATTGAGTGCTGCGGGCTAAAAATTGATAAAAACATGTCATCACTAACTTTACAAGCGCCTAACTTGCGGAATGACTAACTTTTTAGGCCAGAGAGGCAATTCTCGTAATTTTAAGTACGTTCTCAGTCGAACCTGTTTCAATCTGTCAAAAATACCTCTAATATCCCTACATTTTTGACAATTTTTTGACGTTGATTGTCTCTGAGATGAAATTGTGACTAGATTTTGAACGTTTTTAATTAGGTGCGGGAGTTGTCCTTCAGTTCCACTATCAACAGTTATCGGTTATCCGAAAATAAAGTAACTCAGATTTATGATTCATGCATTCTTATTACTAAAGCTTTCACACGATTCCGGGTCGGGGCCTTTTGGGCTCAGTGTTTGTGTACGTCTGAGAATGCCTGAATGCTTGCGTCAAATATTAACCATTCGTGCTCGTACACTGATCCCTGAAGGCCCTGATCCTGCTGTGTAAAAAGATGCTTAACTGATGACAGTGAAAAAGAACTCGCTTTAAAAAAAAAATCAGAAACTAAATTTTAAACAGTAAACGGTCGAAGTGATAACGTTGTAAACAATCATCATGGAAGGTACAAGCTGGTGCATTTGAGCCTCTTTGTCTCTTATACGACCTTCCTATATCATGTCGATGAGCGCTGTGCGGCTTCTCTTGAGCACTGAGGCTTCGAGCTTCATTCATCTTCACACATTTACTTGTATTTTTGCTGCATTGTTGTTGCTTGTAATGTGTCAATAATTTTCACTTTTTTGAGGACAGATAAAAAAACGCATTGAGATTAAAATAAGCACTGACCAAACATCATTGGTTTAAAAAGCTTAATGAGATTTAACTGAAGTCTTTCACAGGACAGTTCTACTTCATGATGTATATTGGAAATTGTACAAAAAGGATTTCTTATTTTGATCACATTGTACACTTGAATTTGGCTTTTGCCTTTGTGAAAGTATGTTAAATTCAGCGCATTGATTTAGAAAAGGAATATATTTCAATTCAGGTTTTTACAAAACAAGAAATATTTTTAAAAATCAGAGAGAAAATTAATGCATTGAATTTATTACGTCATCTAAACGGCACTTAATTCGATTTGAACTAAACTTGACAACTACAAGCAGTGACGTTGCGGTGAGAAGTTGCGGTACATATAATAACATCTACCTTTCATTTGGGGTCTAATGTCTGTTTCTATTCTAGTTCATGGGTCTTTCGTTCATGGGTATCATTCATTATTATGTTTGACGGTAGTGGGGTGAAAGTGAAGGAAAGTAACATTTACATAAGATGAAGTTAGATAATTGTATGGGACATTTTGTCCTTGAAAAATTGATAATTTCGAGGAAGATTGAATTCAAAGTCAGATTCAATAAAAAAGGGGTATTTTTATTTGAAATGTATGTAGTTATTCTCTAGTAACTTTATCAGGAGTCACTTATTATTTTCGGTAAAGAAGAATTTTGCGGTCACGTCATAGCAATAAATACCATTCAGTTAAAAGTGGATTGTAGAGCAATAATTAGTTACAATAATAACTCAAGGCTTTATTCATTAATATTATTAAAAAATTTAAATTTAACTTGCAAAATCTCTTCACTTTCACCTCACAAAGTCACACCACCCTGTGCAATAAGAGCTATAGTACAACGTCCCCCCCACAGAGGCGCGGGCGCAGGCGGCGCGGCGTGCTCGCCCGGCAGCTGCGGCGGCGGCTCCCCGGCGGCGGGCGGCTCCGCGCCGCCCTCGGCCGGCGCGCCGCCGCCCTCGCCGCACCACACTGCCCTGCCCAACCATCAGGTAACATTCTAAACCACCGCAGTGGCCGAGCGAAATTACATTACAGGATCTGCAGGCAGCTGTGGTAATAATTCTTCTTACTTCCGTAATAAAATAGCCATATGACACGGATCTGCTGGCATCCGTATCCACCCAACTCGAAACGTAATAGGCCACTCTAAATCCTATGTGCTTCCCTAGTAGGATACTGATATGACTTAGTCATATAATCAGCCTAAAAGTGTCCTAATGCTGAGATCCAAACGTGAACGTTATGAGGAGGAGATATATGAGACTATGCCTCTTTACTTTGTGCGAGAATACGGCCTATAGTTTGCGCGGAACTAGTTGGCCGCGCTTTAGGTATGTGAGCGGGGGGGGGGGGGGGCTTTGTCATGACTCAGTACGTGCGTTGCGCACACTACGCAACCCCGCCGCCTTCAGCCCCGGCCCCACCCATAGCGCGGCCAACTAATTCCGCGCAGACTATAGTAGATCAACTTATGAAATGCTCCACTACTCATCTGAGCGAGAGACTGGATGATTTAACTTGTCTCTTTCTGTAACTGGTATGTAAAGAGTAGCTATGATGAAAATAAAAAAAAAAAACGGGAGGCCTATAACCCATCCACAGCAAGGGACGCTTAATTTGTGACTCCTCAATTTGGCTAGATTGTATTGTTTTGATTAATAAATTTTATTATTTATTATTCCGAAATCAGTTCACACTAAGGCATAATTTCATAGAGAAAACTCAGACTTAAGAAATAAAATTCTCTATATTTATTAGCATGCTATAATGAGCCATTGCTAAACGACTTGATTATTAACGAAAGTATGTTGAACAAATGACTAATAACAACAATGATACAGTCTACGGGCATCGTCCCGACGACGCTGCACACGCCGGCCCCGACGCCCGACCCGCACGCGCCGCCGACGCCCGCACCGCCATCGTTGCCACCGCCCAAGACTTATACTCAGGTAAACTAACTAAACTACTACTACACGCCTAACATGACAACCATAGAAACGGGTTTTGTCGACGGAAGAATAGAGAAAATGACAGATAGAATAGACAAAGTCTACAATCTGTCATTTTGTCTATTCCTCCGTCGAAAAAACCCGTTTCTACGGTGGTCATCTACTACGGCTGCAGCTCCTAATGTATAATTGGTATAAAAAAGGATTTAATATCTAATTTTTGACTATTTTACGCTAAGATGTTATCCGAGTTAAATCAGTAAAACCAATAGTCAGAAGAGTTTCCTGACTCGACTGCCTCGTTGGTCTAGCGGTCGCAAGCGCTACTGCTGACCATGAGGTCTGGGGTTCGATTCCCAGGTCGGAAAAAGTGTTATTGGGTTTTTCCATCTGGAATTTCTCAGTAGCAGCCTGGAGTCTGGATCTGTGCCCGGTGGATGGCAATAGGCTCGCCCCCTATTACATGGGACTTAGACATAACTGACGAAATGTTGGTGTTACTATAGGTATGATGATGATGTGATGACCTAATTTTTCGAAGATGTTTGTCCATTTCACCTTTCACGACTGCATTGATTGATTTTTAACGCTTAAAGGTTATATGCACTTCTGAGGTCTCGTGGCGCAGGCGGTTGGTTCCGTTTCCACTTGAGATAACATTGAGAAGAAAATTGTACTACGATATCCTGCCTTATTATACTTATACGTATGCTATAACGTGCAATATTGTGTGCAGGGCGAATCCCCGAGCTGTGAGGTGACCCGGCGGCCCAGCCTGCCGGCCGCAGCGCCTCGCCTGGACCCGCTAGAAGATGAGCACTCGCTGCACATGCTCTACGACTACACCACCGTCTATGCATGGTAAACTATAGCATATCATGAGAAAAACAACTGAAATAAACTATAAAAAAAAAATTAAGCAAAAAAAAATTAAGACTAACTAAACTTTTTGATTTTTTTTTACATCTACAAAGATTTAAATCGCTAGATTCTCGCTACCGCGTCAAAAGATAGTCGCGTTTCCGTTTCATTTTGATACCTTCAACACACATAATTGTCATGGAAACGCTATTTAATAATGTGTGAGCTCAATCTTATCAGTATGGACACTTTTTAGTATGGTGAGAGCAAATCTAGCTATTTAAATCTTTGGCTAGCTAATTACATGACTGACTTTTCTAGGAGACTAAAGCTTTAGGTACTTCGGGACTTTTGAAACATTTGAACTTGCAATGGAGTGAAAATACGCTCACAAAGTTTCACCTCGTTTTTCCACTCACATTTCTACCTAGCCTCAGCGCCCTAAATTAATATGCGAGCTATACACGGGCGCGTCTTGCTAAAGTTAACTTGACGTGAATCTTAGCATTCGCTACATTAAAACACCGGTTTGCGCATCAATATCATTAAAGCTTTTCTTATTGTGTTCAATGCTTGGTGACATTCTCTTTTCTTTCTACTTGTTTTCTCTTATGGTGGGTACGCATATGTGAAACGTAACATGAAATGTAACATAAGTTGAAACGAACATACCGTCCAAATTTAGCCTCCTGAGACCCCCGGTGTCACGTATGACACTTGCGTATTTTATTTTTGTGCCGCGCCATCTAGTCGTATTCGTAAAAACTACTTCAATAGTATAAAAGGATATGTTGCTACCAATTACCGTACGGTGGCTATGGCTCGTATGTGGGTGTTTTTGCTTGCGTAAATATTAGTTGAAATTTGAAATTAGTGCAACTAACGACATGACGGATTCCCGGAAAGGTAAATAATGTTTGGAACCCGTATTTTGTTATTTTTTTGTGTTATTTATGTGCTAGGTTCATAGATCTATTAAATTTTATAATAAAAATTTCAAATGTATTTGATTTTGAATGGTATTTTTGTCAATATTATTGGGTGTCAGAGGTGACACTTTAGGCACTCACGACTTGAAATTCGTACTTTTACAGGACTGAGAGACGGAGACATTGAGGCGGAGTTATTAAACTTAGATGTATCGGACTACGAAGATATTGATGAAGATGAAGAGGAGGACTTGACTGCAGTTCAGGAAGATATCCCTGAAGAGGTAATCCCTGGGTCTCTCGATAGTAGTGAGTGGGATTCTTCAGACGAGGAGCCGCTTGCTCGTGCTCGTACTGAAAGAAGATCAATAAATAGGGCGTTGCGATGGGATCATACTAGCAATTTCGTAAACACTTCAAGCAATCTGTATGAGGACCCACCATTAGTTAAACCAACCACGATAAAGCCTACCTATGAGTACTTTTGCCAATACATCAAGCCTGAATTTTTTGAGCACATGTCGCATTGTACTAATATTGAGAGCACGCACAGAACTGGCAAATCTTTAAATACCAATCCAGAAGAAATGAGAACTTTCATAGGGGTTTCAATGGCTATTGGTTCGCTAGGGCTTCCTCGAATGCGCATGTTCTGGGCTTCCGAAACTAGGGCCTCACTAGTAGCTAACGCCATTACTAGGAACAGATATTTCCAGTTGAGGAGTAATATTAAAGTTGTTGACGATCAGGTAGTAACTCCTTCAATGAAAGATGTCGACCGATTTTGGAAAATTCGGCCTCTTGTTTCGACGATCGAGCGAGGTTGTAGAGAGAACCAAAGAGACCAGAATGTATCGATAGACGAATAGATTACACCATTTACAGGAAAGTGTAAAATGAAGCAGGTCATGAGAGGGAAGCCCAATCCAGAAGGGATAAAGGTATTTGTAATGGCTAATCCTGATGGTCTTCCTTTGGACTTTTATTTGTATCAAGGAGGGGGAACCAGTATAGAATCAGCACTTTATCCAACGCCGGAGAAACTTGACTTCGGAGGCCGTGTAGTGCTGAAACTTGTGGATACATTATCAAAACATACATCAATCTACATCGATAGATATTTCACTTCAATCCCTCTTCTTAACACATTGTTAGAAAGAAAAATTTACAGTTTTACAGAAAAAATTAAAAAAAATTACAGTTTTACAGAAAAAATTTACAGAAAAATTTACAATCAGCAAACTTTTGTTAAATGTTCTAGCTGCAACGTATTTTTATGTTTCAATGTGAACCGTAATTGTTTCTTTACCTTCCACACTTCACAATAACGTACACGACATAATAATAATGTCAATTAAATTTACCTAAATTTTATTAAAATATTCAGAAATTCAAACGTCTTTTATTGTCTTTGAAACCCACAGTGTCACTCGTGACACCCCCCATTTTGTCGTACATAGGGGGGGTAGAATTTTTTAAATATTTTTTTTTAGATTTATGTACAACACTTAAACTGCTTTACAAAATTCATGAAAATCCGACAACTTTTTGAGGTCTGGGTCTCAGGAGGATATGCAATGTAATATGAAATGTAGCACACGTTGAAATAAGTTCGCTTTGTTGTTTTACAACATTACGTTTCACATTTGTCTATTCTTAATAAACCTTCTTAGGTTGAAGCAACTGTAATAGTTTCATTCAACATAGACGACCGCCTTGTCGTTCATTGCAGCTTAAAAAGTCTACCATTACCTAATCTTTGGGAAATAACCTTGATAAACTATCATCACTAACCGTTTACTGAGAGCTTATTTTAATTGCTTAACATTAACTTTAGCGGGAGCAATCATTTACCTTTGTAACCAAGGTCAGAGTCTTCTAAAACATTTGAGTGTTTTTACTAGACACTTCGGAAAGTGAACTAATAAAACATCTCTTGTAGGCTGGAGCACCCCGTAAAGCGCTTCAAGTCATCACAAAGCAACTTCCGCGAGGAGATGGCTCTGGGCGCAGGCGCGGGCGGCGACCTGTACGCGGGACACGACCACACCAAGATGGCCGCCATGCGCGACCACGCGCTACTCGATGTCAAGCAGGAGAAACACGACCATAACGTGAGTAGATTTGACGTTAATAATCTCATCAAACGCAGGAAGAGCAGGACATAGGCCTCTTCAGAAACAGAGAAGGCTCAGGCATATATCAACACGTTTGTTCAATGAGAGTGTTTGCAAAGGTTAAGCTTACATCCCGAGCTGCAGTACTGCTACTCGGGACCGACAATAATATCGTAGAAGTTGTCAATGTCAAAGCATATATAATATTCGGGTGGTGTAAAGTCACATCGAGATTTAGAAAGAGACTTACACAGGTATGAGTGATAGAGGCGATGCTAAAAAAAGCCGATTTTATTATATTTTTAACTTACTCAATTTGCCATGTTTGAGTCATGTCAAGGTACTGCAATTACTGTGGTCATATTATAAGAGTAAAAAATACCTGAGACGCTGTCATATATTTCATAATCGGTTCGTAGCATCGGCCATCATCCATGAAGAGTCCCGCACTAGTTTTCATGTTCACAACATACACTCTAAGTTTTCTCTGCCTGTTCTCTACAGGAAGATACAAAAGAGTACAAGAACCTATTCACGTCGGACGGCCTATGTCCGGCGCTAAAAGACCTCGAGCAAATGTTTGACACGTCGGACGACGCCACCAGCGGCGATGAGACGGTAAGACTTGTGAGTGTACACCCTTTTTTATAGTTATAGTAGACAGATCTGTGTTTTATGTGAGCGAGCATGATTTTTGGCAAATATACTTATACTAACATCTGCCCGCGACTTTGTCCGCGTGAACTTTATTATTCCCCCGTCTTATCCCGTCACATCGTATCGTTCGCTCGCGCTATCACTTTTCACTTAGAGTTCTTTCTGCTCGGTTCCTAAGGGTTGTCAACATTATGTTAATTAATATCCTATAACTCTCCTCAAGAATTGGGCTGTCAAATGCAAAAATATTTTTTAAATGAGACTGGTTCCAGAGATTAGATCTTTCAAACAATCTTAATTCTTCAGCTTTATTATAATTATTAGAAATGTATGATAAAGAATAGATAATGCATGGATTTTATGTGTTGTGAATTTATGGTAATGTCATACTATCTGGGATATTAAAAAAAATCACAAAAGCAGGCTTAATGCCTTGGGAGGATTTTGCCCTCTATTGTGAAGGTGTTCACAAGTCTTTATTTAATGTTTTATGTAAAAATGTAAATGATATGTAGATTAAATAAAGGAAGTAAAAATGCATGGTGAAATGAAACTAGGAACAAATTATTCGTTTTTATTAAGTTTCTGTGTCTAAATTAAACTTAACCTATTGTTCACATTGACCACAGAAATCTCTTTTATTGCTTTAAATGTTTCGTTGCTAGTTAGCGCAAACAGGTATCGAAGTAAGCGTTGTGTGGTTCCAGCTGCAGGTGTCGACGCCGCCCGACTCCAACAAGTCGCTGGAGGACGTGCGCTGCGGCGGGCGCGGCTGCCCGCGCGCCGAGGAGCTGTCCAAGATGTTCCCCACGCCGCCCAGCATGGAGGCGCACGCGCAGGCCTCGCCCGGCGCGCCCGACGACGCGCCGCGCGGCCCCGCCCAGCCCGGCTCGCCGCCGCCCGACACACACATCGAGGTGCGGCTCTAGCCACGGGGCAGAATTACAACTTATGGAGAACAGCGAAAGAGAGAGAATAACTCAAATCAACAATCGATTGCTACAAAAAAAACAGAATTATGGTTCAAAAATAAAAAAAAAAACATGATATAATTATTTTAGGCCAATTTCTATCTTAAACGTGAAACGCGTGTAATTTCTGTCATTTCTCAAGACTCGTCACTTCAACAAAATTCTTTTGCCGACTGATGATACCTTAAAAGTAATGATTGAAGACTACCAACAAAATCTAAAAATGTTTATCTTTTCTCACAGGACTGGTCATACGTTTTCAAACCACCAACCGTGTTCAAATACGTGGGCTCATCGAAGTACGCGCCGCTGTCGACACTCCCCAGCCAGCTCATGCCGCCCGTCACGCTCCCGCCGCACGCCGTGTACCGGCCGCGCTGTCACCTCGAGCACGAGCACGAGCCCAGCAAGCAGCGGGACGAGTCGGAGGTTGAGACCAATAGGACAGGTCAGTAATAATAATTAGTAAAAAATGTGTATTTCAACCAAAAGTGGATTGTGTTCAATACAAATATAAATAAAAAGACTTCACATAAACATAGAATGATTTTTATACAACTATTTTTTTATGAATTTGGACAATATTATCAAGTATCGCTACTATTTTAAAAGTAAGGTTCTAAGTTTTTATTGTTGCGATCTTTTTGAAATGATCATTTTTTTCTATTCTATTTTTAATTATGGCAAGTAAAGCCGATGTCGACTATTCTGCCAATGTCAAAAGTGAATTGGAAAAGCAAGTGTGCATTAAGTAAAAAAAAAAAAAATATATAAAATATGATATAGTTGAACTTTGTAGATCTTGTGGGGTTAGTACAGGACTGAAACAAACAAAAAGATAAAATTACATATTATAATATTAGAATTGTTAGAACATTAAAATATACATTATATACCACATCCAAACATAGAATATTTGAAAAAATAAATTATAATTTAATATTATTGTGGCGGATGAATATCATCAGCGCCACAAGCAATTCTGAAGAGGGATACGTTAAAAGGGAGGGGAAATTAATCGGAAGAGGGATCTTAAATTTGGGGAGACGACTGTACAAATCTAGAGGTGGGATGTTGTTAGAGCATTCGAAAAATATGTGATCCAGGGTGCCCTCGTCCAACCCGCACTCGCAGAGAGAGGAGTCACGGACATGGATCTTGTGTAAAAAAACGGGAGTGCAACAAAAACCTAGGCGGATTCTACAAAGAACTGAAATAATAGTTTTCGATACTTTTTTGTGACCGAAAAACCACGGTTTTGGTTTGATGGTCGGTTGTACTGCATAAAAAAAACCACCTTTTTTCCTGCTGGACATATTCCACTGCTCTTGCCAGGAACGCTGCAGGTTCAGTCTTGGAAGGGACAGTAGGTCGTAGCCCTGGTAGGAATTGTGCGTGAGATCTGACGATAAAGATGAACAAGCATCTTTAGCCAAAGCATCAACACATTCGTTACCCTTAATGCCACAATGGCTAGGTATCCAAACTAACTGAACATCTCTTTGACTATTAGCGCAGGACAAAAGAGAATTTTTAATTTTTAAAATAAGGGAACTGTGCAATTTACTTTTAAACGGATTTTGGACTAAAGCTTGCAAACAACTGAGGGAATCTGTAAAAATGACGGCCTTCTCAATATTAGGATGTGATTCTATAAAAAGACAAGCTTCCAATATAGCCACACACTCACCAGTGAATACAGAAGACTCCTTAGGGCCTTTAAACTGAAGGATAATTTTGGAGCTTTGGTAATAGACCGCAGCGCCAGTGTGACTAACATCGGTTAGTTTCGAAGCATCCGTGAAGAATAATTGAAAACCATTCCATCGCTCGCCCACCACCGCATTGAAAGCCAAATTAGCTGACGGAGAGTTTTTGGATATACCAATATCAAAGGAAATTTTTGGAACATAACTTAAAACTTGATAAGGAAAATTAAAAAGGGGTAATCTGGGAAACTGGACGATCGGGCATTCTAAACTTAAAATTAATCGAAATGATTTTAGGATTAAGGGTATTTCTTTATTTTTCCAGTAATTTGAGCTTCTGCATATGGCATCTAACTCATTCAGTCTTCCTATAAGAGGATGGGAGGATCTACATATTAGCCTAGACACAAACCGGGAGGTCAGATATTGCCGCCTAACGGCCAGAGGAGGTTCAGCACATTCGACCTGCAATGCGTTAACGGGAGAGGACTTCATACAACCTGAGATGATTCGAAGGCACTTGGACTGAACTCTATCCAGCCCAGCCAAAGCACCTTTGTTGCAAGGAATCATTAAAAACGTTCCATAATCTAACACACTGCGAACTAAGGCATTATAAACTAATTTCATGGTGTATGGGTGGGCACCCCACCACACGCCAGCAAGTACTTTTAAAATTGAAATAATTCTTTCAGACTTTTTGATAAGATAATTTATGTGATGTTTGCCAGTTAATTTTGAATCTAAAATAACGCCTAAAAATTTAACTTTTTTCACTACAGGAATATTGTGGCCTAAAATGTTTATTGAAATATGAGGAATTAGTCTTTTGCGAGAGAAAATTACCGTCGAACTTTTGGGAGCAGATAGTGACAGCCCATGGCTTAAAAGCCACTGATTCAAAGAATCCAGAGAGAGACACAAAGATGACGCAGCGTCAACTATGGAGGGATCTGTCACATACAGAACAATGTCATCGGCATATTGCAATATCTGACAATTATTGTTTAGGCAGGACCCAATATCAGCCGTATACAAATTGTAGAGTATGGGACTGAGGACATAGCCTTGTGGGAGTCCCTTCCATGTCTGCCTCGCATCGAACTCCTCACCCTGGACTCTCAGAATCAATGAGCGGGACAACAGAAGTTCACATATGCATTGTATCATCTTGGCCGGAAGACTCAGCTGTTGCAGTTTTTGCCTGAGTACGGGAAGAAGAACATTGTCATACGCAGATGAGATGTCAAGAAAAGTGGCAACAACGGATTCATTTTTAGAGTAGCGGATATCCGCAACTAAAATACTAACACTGTTCATTGTGCTTAGTCCTTTCCTAAAACCAAATTGATGATTCGGTAGTAGGTCTCTCGATTCGACTATCCACTCGAGGCGATTTTTGATGAGATGTTCCAGTAATTTGGCTAGGACTGAAGATAGAGCAATTGGCCTAAGGCCATTCGGATCATCTGCATGTTTGCCTGGTTTCAATAAAGGAATAATGATTTGGAACTTCCACTGATCTGGAATCCAACCATGATTATAGCAAAAATTTAATACATTTAAAAAATAGATTTTAGCCTTTTCACCACAATGAGTTATGAACGAATATGGCACACCATCAATACCAGGCGCTGAGTCCCGGACATGTTTGAGTACCACATTCAGTTCCTCTAAAGTGAATGGCGTATCGAAATAATCCTCTGTAACGTTATAAAAGGGTGCGTTATGACATTCTGACGAGAGTGGAACATATGATGGTGCTATTTTGTCAAAAAAATGTTCAGCTGTTTCCCTAGCAATCGGAGAAGAGATCGATGGGGAACATCCACGTCTAAACCTGTTGATATTTTTCCAGACGTGTGAAACTGGAGTAGAGGGAGATAAAGAGGTGCAAAACCTAACCCAACCCGTACGTTTCTTCTTGCGAAGAAAACGTTTGGTTCTGGCATTGATACGACAGTAAGCCAACAGATTTTCAGTGCTCATATCTGTATTGTAACACATCTCGGCCTCGTTCCTATCCCTGACTGCCGACGTGCATTCTGGATCCCACCACGGGGGTGAAGGGATTTTATTACGAGCACTGTTTTTTAAAGGAAAGCAGGAATCTGCACTGGAGGTAATTGCTGTTACAAACCCCTCATAACAGCTCTTGGCATGGGAGTGACCAGAAGGATCTGATAAATTTGAATTTAAATTTGGAAGAACATCAATTTTCTCCTCCAATAATGATGCAAATTTTGACCAATCCGGTTTGGACAGGTTATATTTCAAAAGTGGAGGGGAAGTTTTTTCTAAGTAAGACTTATTAACCAAAGATGTGACTATAGGGTAGTGATCACTGCCATGCGACAAGGTTGTGCATTCCCAGTGAGTCGATGCTGCTAGCTCAACCGAACAAAATGTAAGGTCTACACAACTCTTTTGATGTCCTGGAGGAGTTCGTCGTGTTGAGCAACCATTGTTTAAAATGCAGAGGTCCAAGTCATCCAAAACATCAACTAGAGCTACACCAAAGGCATCACAGCGTTCAGACCCCCATCTGTAATGGTGGCAGTTGAAGTCACCCATGACCAGTATCGGACCATGAACACTAGAAAAAATATTTCTTAAAATTATTAAGAAGTCATGGTGAGGATGTGCAATATATATTGAAAACACTGTGATGCCCTCAACCCTCCCTGCGGCAATGCTCATATCACCCGTAAGTGTAGGTAAAGTAAAGGGCAAAAGTGGAACCCGATCATTGACTAAGAGAGCTGACCCTCCGTAGCCATCTGAACGGTCACACCTGAGAGTGTTGAAATGTGGCATGCGGAAGCTAAGACTTGGAGTAAGCCAAGTCTCAGCTATGGAACAAGCCAATGGCTTGTATTTATTTAAAAGGAATATGAGGTCGTGCTTTTTATGCCACACGCTCCTCACATTCCACTGAAGGAATACTTGGCGAAACGCCATTTCTGATGTCTAAAAGAAGAGTTATAAGTTGGTCGGCAACGTTGGACGGTGATTGGGAATTAGAAGTAGAGGAAGAAATAACGATAGGTAAGAGTTTTATAAGTAGTTCAATAATAGAGGAAGTAGTATTATTGGAAGAGACTTTACTATAATTGAGAGCGCAGCCATTAGGCTGTGAAGGTTGGGGGGAACTAGTTATCTGCTGATGAGCAGCTTTGTCATAGGATGGGGAAAGGGGGGCATGGGTCTTAGGTTTTAGGGTTACTGTTTTGCGATAAGATTGAGATAACGGAGTTTTGGTAATATTAGCATAGTTGCGAGAAGCTGTTGGGATTAATTTGCTAGCCTCAGCATAAGGCATGGATTTTTCAGCCATAACAGTCTTAATGGCTTTCTGTCTACCATGCTCGGGGCATGACCTGCTATTAGCGAAGTGATTACCCGAACACAGAATACAGAAGGCCTCGCCCTCAGAAATGTTGCAACCATCACCTGGGTGATCGTGGCCACATTTGCTGCAGCGTGGTTTTGATCTGCATACATTTGCCACATGTCCAAATTTACAACACTTGCGACATTGAATGGTGGGAAATATGTATTGCGCAACAGGAAGGGATGTGTAACAGCAGAAGATCCTCTGGGGTAATACTTGTCCATCGAATGTGATCACACAAGTTTCAGTGGGTTTCCACACATTATCGCCATCTATCTGAACTTTTCTATTAATCCTACGAACTTTAAGGATTTGCCCACATCCTGAAGGCACAGATAGTAAAGTCATAGCCTCATCTTCTGAAATATCAGAGGGAACACCTGTTACTACTCCCATCCTTGTGATGTTAAATGTAGGAATAGAGGCAGTATAACTGTACTTGGGTAACAAAGTGTTAACCAAGAAAGAGTTGGCATCCTGAGGGGAAGCAAACTCTATGGACACACGGTTTCTACCAACCCTATTAACACCACCACGAACTATGTTCGCAATGTTGTTGTTGATTAAAAATTTTCCAAAATTAACGGGATGTAATGTGGTGCCTGAGTTGGGTTGGGTCTCTATACGGGAGACGTGGACAAGGTAAGGAGCCTTATCCATTGCCGAATATTTGGCACGTCCAATTTGGCTTTTCTTTTGTTTGTTTGGGGGGGTAGGAGACAAAATATCTTCGTTGTTGGGACGTTTACGGGAAGATTGGTTGGATTGGGATACATCCATCTCTGTAACACTACAAACAACATCCGCAAATTGCGATAGTGGATTCGGGGAGAAAGGAAATGAAGGACTTGGAATGTCGGGAGGATCAGGATCGGGATCGGGGGGTTTATTTATATCCATCTTGGATAAAACGAAATTAGAATACGACAAACACAATACAAACCTGTTGACAAACACAAAGACAACACACTTATAAATAACAAGTCACAAAAATGTCAACAATCACTAAAAAACACACAAAAAATCCTAATCACACGTGCTAACCAAGAACACCGTGGCGAGAATCCGATCATTTTTTTAATGAGGGTTTTCTGAAATGACGTTCGCTAGGTGGCAGCACCGGCACGTCAGGTCCAGGCATCTGTCAAAGAGCCTATATTTTCATTAGTCATGACGGAATGATGAACGAATGAATGAATCGAATGATGAACGTCATCATATATTTTATATTGGAAGACCTCTTGTCACAGTGGTGCCAACTGGTGTCGTAAATTTTTACGAAAACCCTCATTGAAAACTTCTTTAGGCGCCTTGGGCATTTTGAAATGGGAAAAACCATTGAACTCGCGACACTGTTACCGTAACCTACACTGAGCTTGTTTTATTTATAAGATGATTAAAAAAATACACACGTAATTATTCAAGTTTTCATTTCTCTCGGCACTCCCGGAGTGCCACTGTTTTTTTTTATTTGCAACGTGTTTCAAACATTTTATTTAAAGGCTCGTACACACTGGCGCGACGCGACACGCGACACAAAGGCACCGCAAGTCGCGCGACGAGCGGTGCCTTTGTGTCGCGCGCGATTCGCGTCGCGCGTCGCGCCTGTTTGCAGGAGTCGTAACACTTATTTTGACTTACCATTCCCCTACAGCAGGCGTAAAGCGCTCCGCCCCACCCACCCCCGAGAGCCGCGGCCGGGCCGGCGACCCCGCGCCCGCGCCCGCGCCCGCGCCCCGCCCCGCCAGCGTGCCGCGCCGCGCCGAGCCGCCCGCGCCCGCGCCCGCTCCCGCTCCCGCGCCGCCCGCGCACGCCGCCTGCCCGCTCATGCTCAACGTGCTGCTGGCTGACACAGTGCTCAATGTGTTCCGAGATCACAACTTTGACAGCTGCACGCTTTGCGTGTGCAATGCTGGACCTAAGGTAACTACATAACTTTGATAACAGACTTGTGATACAAGTCCTGCGAGAGAAGTCCCCCGCTCTCTAAATCTTCACAGAAGGTGGGTCGACCACCTTGTGTAAATCGTGGGATATTCACTGGATGAAAAGGAAGCACGTGTGCAGTTATTGCTGCTATGCTTTGGGCAGAAGACTATATCCAGCAAAAGACATCTTTATAATGATGATGGTTTGTTGTCTTCTGAATTACAGAACCTCACTCAAAACTTTATTTAAAACTAGTTAAAACCGTTTGATTAGTTAATACTGATTTTAAGAAATGCTTGTTTATTCTTGAGTGTGGTTTACAGAACCTCGGACCAAAGATAATTTGAGTTAACAATAATGGGGTATTTAGATGTGTGAGTTGCCCCGCAGGTGGTGGGCAACATCCGCGGCGCGGACGCGGCCACGTACCTGGCGGGCTGCGCCGGCGCCGCGCCCGCGCCCGACGACGAGCCCTCGCACTGCACGTGCGGCTTCAGCGCCATCCTCAACCGCCGCCGCGCACATCGCGCCGGCCTGTTCTACGAGGTACTACATAATACATACAAAGAAAGAATAAAAAACACAAGTAATAAATATAGAGAAACGGAAAGAGTAGGAAGCTTTGTACTGGTGGGGACACAGCAGGCTTTTAATTATATGAAAATAACACCATTAGGCGGTTAGAAAGTCTTCGCGTGTAGCCTATCGTTGGTTCAGCGTAAGCGTTAGTCGAAAGTTTACGTAACTTTACGACGCTGAAATTGTGTGTGAGCGTGTTAGTTCACACAGTGAACATAAGCTTAGTGCGAAGACGCTAAATGTTTCATAAATCTTTAATATTATACTATTGTGTTACCAGCTTGATGTTTTTAAAAATCTCGTTCACACAATATGTAAACTAATTTGTTGCTTACTCTCCAGGACGAGATGGAAATCACCGGTCTCGCAGAAGAACCAGGGTTGCATAACGTTCATGGGGCTGGTTTGGGCGAAGTCGCGCGTGTTGTATTAGCGCAGTCCGCAGCCCCGCCCGGCGGACCCGCCTCCGCGCTGGCCAGGGCGGCTCACCGAGCTGCCGACCATCCACCTGCTGATGAACGAGGACTGAACTTACTCGAGTGAGTACTAGAAGACACTATTGCCGTTTTGATACAAATTCAGACTCCTTTTAGGAGTTACTTAAAAAAAAAAATCTTAGTACACATTTCGTTAGTTATAGGGATTATTACCAATTACTATTGTAATAGTTTTACAGGCGCTCTATTTCTTCAAAAGTTATTATTGAACTAATACGTTCGTTTCCCCAGGTACACGGACGGCGGCACGGCCGCAGCCCGTGCGCTGCGCGCGTCTGTGAGCGCGGGCGCGGCGCTGGGCCCCGCCAGCCCCGCCGGCCCCGGCGGCCCCGCGGGCCCCGGCGGCCCCGGCGCGGCCGGCGCCGTGCATCGCTGGCCCTTCATCGGCGCGCGCGCGCCACGCTCCTCCCGCGACGTAGTCAGGTAACTAGCTAAATATTCTTAGAACAACTTTAAAGAAGACCTTTACTACTACTTATTCAATAAATAAATAAACTATTACGCCATAAAAATCTTTAATCTTTTCTCTCCATCTACAGATTGATGCGGCGGCTAAGGCCACTCCTCCAAGACGCGATACAGAAGCGTTGTTGCGGCGCGCGCATGTGGGACGGCGTCACCGGTCCTCTAACATGGCGACAGTTCCACCGCCTGGCCGGCAGAGGGAACGAAGACCTGTGCGAACCACAACCTGTACCTCCTTTACTAGTTGGGCACGACCGGGACTGGATCTCCTTGTCACCCTACGCCCTGAGGCATTGGGAGAGACTAGGCCTAGAACCTTACTCCTACACAAGAGATGTTGTCTATGTTGTCGTAGCAGCAGATAGCGACGCCCTCACGGAACCTCTACGCGCGTTCTTCAGAGAACTATCCACCTCCTATGAATCCTGTCGCCTTGGTAGACATCAACCTATAGGGCGAATTGCAAGAGATGGATTAGTTCGTTGTTCGACGGGAGGTGAACGAAGAGACGACAGAGATGACTGGAGCGGATCACTCCCACCTGGTCGACTAGGCGAACATTTACGAGCATACTCCGACACCTTACGGTCGTCCTTGCTACCGCAATTGGCCGCGCTTACGGTAGACCGCGCGTTATTAGACGCTGACAGACCTGCTTCAGAACCTATGCGTCCGCCTTCAACGCCTGACCACCCTGCGACACCAACCAGTGCTGCAGAACCTGACAACGACTCTTCGACTGGAGGCTGTAGTTCTTCCGGTCCTGGGGTAGCCGGAGTCTCACCGACAGCAGGGTCTTGGGATGAGGAGGAGGGTGGAGCGCCCGCGCTTGTCGTGTATGTTGTGGAGCCCCCTGCGTCGCACGCGCATCGACCGCTTGCGTTACATGCGTTGCTAAGACTTGCGGCACGAACGATGGACCATTTACATCACCATAATCCTCTTGTCAAGGTAAGCTTTGTCTCTTTCAAGACTAAACAGTAGCCGGACGTAAATATGGCACAAAGAGTTTAATAATTGTTCTACTTTGTAGTTTTTTGTTATAACACATCTGTTTCTTTTCTTTCTAAAACTTGGATGTTTTATGTTTACGTTTGCGTACTTTAGAAATTAAGCGCCCCTCCATTCTTCCAATATGTTAGGTTAAAGTAGGTACCCATTGCACCAATTTTGTATATTCAGATTAGCTAGTGACTATTATACATGATGGTAATCGATTTGTGTGTATTTGCGTAATTTTAGCCTAAATCATAATTATTTTTTTTGCTTGTTCCTTACTGTATTTACAATAACAAAGTATTTACTAACCATGGCCTACACGCGCAGATTATATCGCTGGAGAGCGTGTGCTCGCGCTGGGGCCTGGGCACGCACAGCGCGGACGGCGCGGGCGGCGGGGGCCCCGCGGGCGCGGGCCCCACGGGGGCGGGGCCGGGCGCGGGGCCGGGCGCGGGGCCGGGCGGCGCCCCCGACGTGCGCGCGCTGGCCTTCAGCGTGTTCAGCAGCGCGCGGCGCCTGCTGCAGCACCACGCCAACGGGAAGTCGCTCACCGGCTTCGGCACCGCCGCGGACTCCAATCTGTTCCTGCAGAATAAAGATGTGAGTATACACACACACGTATGTCACTAATCACTATAAAGCACGGATTAGCTCTATTTGTATATTTGCTAAAGATAACGCGTATCAGAGCTGATTTGGATGAAATTTCTTTCATGATGCTACTTGATATCAAGAACAGAAACCTTGTATTGTCATCGTCAAAATATCACGAATGGCCGGTTTAAAATGGTCAGATGCAAAAAATAAAAAAAATAGCTACCTCAATGATGCTACAAAATTAAGATGGTACACATCAAAACTACCTTTCTAACAAGAATTTGATCCAGTTGAATATTTTTTTAGCTGTAGGTACTGTTAATTTTGGACTGTCACTTAATTGTTTCATGTTGACTGTATAGACATCATTCCAGTTTCTCGCCCGTAATTATTCTTTTATAGAGGTAAACTCTGCTTGCGCGACACAGGATTTTGCATGACGTCAGTATGATACGTAGTTTGCATGTGGCAATGTAGATGCCGCCGCACCAAAGTTTCAACCTGAACAATTACTGCATAATTATCTGTTAATTTACTCTACTAACCAATATTAACTTCCGTTATACAGGAGAAGAACCGCGAACCCTACAAGCTATTCTCCCCAGCGTGGGTCCTAGCTGCACCTCGCGCCCTCAAGGAAGTCGCTGAAACATGGGGCCAAGGCTCCGGCGAGCAGAGCGGAGTCCTATTCTTGGCGTACTGTCTCAGTCACGACCAGAGGTGGCTGCTGGCGTCGGCTACTGATGCGAGAGGAGAGCTCCTGGATACAGCCGCCATCAATATTCATGTACCGCACAGGTCTGTACTACCATTGTTTAAACTATTACTAGCCGTATTAGGGCGTTATACCAGTGCCTTAAAGGCTTTATACCCATTTCTGCTGCTGCCTATTTCTGTGTTTGAAAATCAAAATCAAAAGTCATTAATTCAAACTAGGCTAAGAATCAGCACTTTTCGAACGTCAAAATTACAAAGACAGTCCTGAGTCCCCCAAAACGCCCGCCCTTCACCACTTCCTAGTGCTTTCGCTGGGGAGAAGTGGCGCAACAAACTCCCCAGCAGCACAGCTGTCTGTTCAGTTAGAACATACTTGATTAATGTGATTAGACACAAATTGCGACTTCATATTTTGGGACGATAACACAACTGCAATACTCTGGCATTGCACATGTCCATAGGCGTTAATCGGCAAATAAGCCAGTTGTGTTAAATAATGTTTTGACGTGTGTCGGCACGAGCTAACCTATGACTTATTATCCTACTGACACATTGAAGCTTGCAGGCCGGTTCATCATCATAAAATTAAAAAAACAAGTGGTAAATATGTAGATTATCGACACAGCAAAGTTAAAACAAGACGATTATCCACATACAACGTCGCAAGATGCATCACTAGATATAAAAAAAAAACTTTCAAAAAATTAAACGTCACCCGTAAAAAGCTCCTCAAACTAATCTCCTAATTAAATATTCAGTTCGACCTCTTCCAGATCGCGCCGACGACGGAGCGGTCCTGCGCGGCGGCTAGGGCTGACCAAACTGATGGACTTTACTCTCGGAGTCATGAGCCAGGCGGCGCAGCCTTGGCGGCTGGTCGTCGGACGGGTGGGCCGCATCGGACATGGAGAACTGAAAGGTAGGATAGAGATTGATCCTTGACTACAAATCGCAAAACTATCGTAGTGTGCTGGAAAACTAAAAAGCTGGTGATCCTATAGTTGCTTACCACCAAATAAGCTTGCAAGCACAAAAAGAGGAATAAAGTCCGTCGTTATCCTGAATTGATACCTATCACTATCGTTAAAATATTTTTTCAATTGGAAAAATATAAAATGAATAAAAAACCGCCTACGAATAAAAAATTGTGGAGGGCCGCTACTGATGACTATATTAGTAACACACACACACTAATATAAAACTAAGTAAAGCATCTGTCACGAGAAGCTATACATTTTGTATACACATATTTAGGCGTTCGCAACCTTTGGATCAGATAAAAAAAAATTAAAATGATTTTTGTTTTTTTTTTAAGGGATATTATGTTAACACACATATCTAATTACTGTCGTCAGACGATTCCTAGTAATCTGCATTCTGCAGAATTGATAGCGTCAGCGTGAACTTACTTCAAAATGGCGGCCCAGATGTTTACGTTCCATGAGTCAGACGCGTTCCAGTACCACAAAACATTAGACGACAGCGCTTTATATAGCTCAAATATAACCCGACCAAGTGAAATTGCTTGTTAGTTTCGTATTACACGTATGTTACTTTGAGTTGATTGAATTTGGGATCATTTGTTATTGAATGAATTGTTTCTACGTAACTCAGTAGAAGTTCTTTATTTACAAAATTTATAGTTTCTCTTGACGGATACTTTAGATTGGGATAAAAATATAAATGTTGTGTGTTACCAGGTTGGAGCTGGCTCCTATCCCGCAAGCACCTCGTGCGCGCCTCCGCCATGCTGCGCGACATCTGCGCCAGCTGCGGCGTGCTGTACCCGGGCGGCGTGCCGTGCATCCTGTCGGCGTGCCTGGTGTCCACGGAGCCCGACTCGTGCCTGCGCCTCATGGCCGACCGCTTCACGCCCGACGAGCGCTTCTCGCAGGCCTCCATACAGTCTCACCTCCACACGCCAAGAGATGTCACAGCGACGCATATTCTTGTGTTTCCTACATCGGCTACTACACAGGTACGAACTCGAAAGTCACAGCATTTATTGCAACATTCATCAATTCAATTAAATGTGATATAAAATGATTTAAATTATCTTACGGGGTTTTTTTATAATTAATTGGAGAAACTTTCACATGTGTTATGTTTTGTAATCTTATAGCAAATAAAACAAAAAAACAATATCCTAAAGCTATAAATATCATCTGAATTTAATTTATTAGGACATTGAGCATCTATAAAATAGTAAATACGCATCAAGAAACTTTCGCCAATTGATTTAAAAAGGTCATGTAACACTGACAAAATAATTGTAGATTTTGTTCCCCCCGTTAGCCCAAGTTTTGAAACAGTACCATAAATTCTATTTCGAAAGATAATGTAACAAGACTTTAAAAATCAATCATAGCCCTCTTTAATATTATTAATTCTGTCCCCAGTCAAACCAAATGCCATTCGAGCCACCAATGGCGAATGGCGACGAGAGCGACATGATGTTCCTGAACGTGGACATGGGTGACGAGGACATGGGCGAGGACAACATGACGGACCTACTCATCGGGGACATGTTCAACAACATGTGGGCCGCTGGCAGTCCGCGTAGAACTGACGATGACCCCGCGGCCAGTCCGCAGGCGCATCATCATCACCAGGCTGCGTTCCATCATCAGGATGATAATGCTGCTGTAAGTAAACAAACATAAACTTTGTTCAATTACATTTTTGCCTAGTAACTAACTTGTAATTGGAGGTTTTTGACCTGTAATACTTGTATTTCTGCTTTCAGTCTAGCATCCTTTTATTGAGTAATTTAATTTGAGTAGTAATTTTTAGTAGGCGTTAAGTGAGCTTAACGCTTACTAAAAATTCAAACAGACTTCCCGCTCTAAGTAGTGGTGCTTTTTGATTTATTAAGAGCAGACGCGCTCGCGGGCCGTCATTCTTGAAAGTCTGCCTAACGCAGACAGCCAAAGATCGCCACAATGAACTGTTAAATTGGAACGATAATTTGTTCCCTTAGGAGGCAGTAGGAGCGCTGCTGCAGCAGCCGCTGGCGCTGGGCTACCTGGTGTCCACGGCGCCGCTGGGCTCCATGCCGGCGTGGTGGTGGGCGGGCTGCGCGCACCTGCGCGGCGCCTGCCCCGCCTTCCTCAAGAGCGCGCTGCACCTGCACGCCGGCAGCCTGCAGGCGGCCGACGACTACACGTCGCTCACGCAGCGCCGCGACCACAACACGCACCCGCTCGACTCGCAGACTACCACCGACGTGCTCAGGTACGCGCACTAAACGTGAACCTTATACTAAAATTAAAGAAAAGAAAACACTACCTATTATGCAACTCTTACAACTAACAAATGGCCAGAACAGACTGCAAATGGCCCACTTGAAGAATAGTAGTTACTGTCAATCCATTGCCAATAACAATCAGCAAACATGCACTTAAAATTTGACAAACAACAATAATGTTTCATTGTAGAAAATCTCTTAACATACCATTTACAAGAAGAGATTGTACCACCACTACTCTTCTGTAACTTATTTCCGATATTAACCTAAAAAATTTCCTTACAGATACGTGCTAGAAGGCTACAACGCGCTGTCATGGCTGGCGCTCGACGGAAACACACACGACCGCCTATCCTGCCTACCCCTGCACGTGCAAGTGCTCATGCAACTGTACCACACGGCCGCAGCGCTAGGCTAAGCCTTCCACCAACCTTCGAATCTATGGAGTTGAACTTCGAAGCAGGGTCAACACTGGCTTAGGCTTTCTACCTACCACCTGCGATGTATGCAGCTTATAACTGCTATGCATACATGTGATTTTCAACACTACAGTGCTATGTGCGGTATGGTGATATGTGTGTCAAGTGAGCAAGTGTTTGTGATGTGCCCATGAATGGTCAGTGAAATGGTGAAGTGATGCAGTGAAGAAGCGGATCTGAAATGGACGAGGACTGGATCTATTTATAATAATAATATAGTCTTGCGCAGGGAAGCCTTAAAAAACAAAATTCTGTGTCCAATTACCTAATATTTGGACGTTTCCGCTTTGTAACATTACAAGGTGTAGGAAAGAGATGGCACTTTGTGTGTCAGTGATGAATTATGACGTCATGCCTGCCTATTACTATTTATTAGAGTAAATTATTGAAGTTGGTATTTGGAGGGCAGTTGTAGTGAGAAATGGGTAATATTTGTGTGATTTATCTGAATATTTTGTATCTTTCTTAAATCTTATTGATATTAGAGCAGTTTTAATTCTAAATAATGCATAGACCATTAATGGAATAGTTTCCCGATTTATATACTATGTATTTACAATTTACTAGTTTATTTACAAATGCATTGACATAATCATACAACCATGCAATTGCTCATTCATTTCATACAATTCAGTCATAAATATTAATCACTCTATTACCCATATACCACTACATTTAAAGTAAGGTAAAGTGACTAAAAGGCAGCGTAAATGTAGAGTTGTAGTTGATGACAGTACTTAGATAAATTAACTAGTAGGGAGTGTAAGCGCCTCGTTACGATATGTTGTTGTTGTCATGTGTTGGTATGTCTCCTACATGTTGTAGGGGATGCTGTTGGGGTGGGGTTGTTGTTCACTCTGCATATTAACGTATACTTAGTAACATGTTTCAGCAAAGATTTCACACGCATATGAGATTTTTTTCACACCTAGGGCAGTACAGCTCTTGCCCACTTACCACTTGTATCCACTTACCTATAAGTAAACATGAGTTTAGATAATAAGAATTGCAAATACAGTGTAAACTCTTTATAACGTCATCCTTTATAACAATAAACTCCCTGTAACGTTGAAGTGAGCCCAACTTGGTTGGTTTGCGTTAAAACCCACATATTGAAACACTCTTTATAGCGATACGCCATTCTCTATTACGAAGAAATGTGTTCATATTTTTAGACAGTAAATATTTATCGGTATTATTGTTTATGTTATTTTATCAGGTAACAAAAGACTTTGAAGCTCCGAAACATCCGAGGTCACATCCGAGGTCGGTCTAGCTTTTGTTATCCTTAATTGCCTTGAACACGTGCAGTATGACGCATTGTTTTCTCGGAAGTGATGGTCTTCGACCAAACATACTGGGTACCTATCGTATTATCAGTCGTAAACCTACTTTGAAACTGCGGAAAGCGATTAGTGTTGACGAAAAAGTTTGTGTGATACTTGTTAATTTGGTTGTTTTTTTGTTCACTCCATATAACGATAACTCTGTATAACGACAAAAAATGCTCAGTCCCTTGAGTTTCGTTATAAAGAGTTTACACTGTATTTATATTTGCTAAAACAAGTTACTAAAATATGCCATACTAAACAAAGTGAATAATAATTATGCACTAAGTTCTAAATTGAAATATCAAAAATGTTATAAATTAATTACTAGGAAAATTTTAAAAATGCAAGTTAATTAAGCCGGGGAATCTAGGATTTATAAGTTTGATCACAAAATAAGGTCCAATTCGGCATATAAACAGTTTTCCATGTTTTATATATGAATCATTCATAACATGTCAAAAGGCATTTTATTTTAATTGCAGTTATTTATTATACTTATCAGCATTAAATCGAATAAATCAAGGTCTTATAAAAAACTTCATAGCTCAACCTAGCTTTTGTATTGAAAGCTTGTTCAAAAAAATTTTAACTAGGCCAAAAAAAATTTTTCAATATTGACTTTGAAATCTACATGCAACTAGTACAATTCTATACATACAATTTTTGTTAGTTATTTTCAATGAGTTTTTAGACATAACGTAATCTTATTTTTATCCTCTTTCTAAAGAAAGATTAAAGATTCGTTTGTCTTGTAAAATTTTGTATTACACTTCCACAAAACAAGAAACTTCCATTTAGTCTTGTCTCTATGCAGAATACTTCCTGATCTCTCATTCCAGAATCGAAAGTGAACCTCATTTTATGTAGTTAACATTTTATAAGACAACCACATGCACACAAAGACCTTGAAAATAATATTATTAAAATATCTAAAATTTTAAATAACGCGCCAAAACGGCTAAACGCAAATAAATAAGGATTCTATGTGAGAATATTGTATTTAGATAGTTAATTGCTCACAATATCCCTTCTCTCTCTTTTACCTCAAATATTTTGACACCTCGACATTAACTTCCGTCGATTTTAATTGTAGCTAGTATTAAAATTATTAGCAAAATAAAATTGCATGGTTTCAAATAACATTAGTAAAAAAAATAAGAATGTTGAACTCATTTAGCTTGTTTTAAATTGATATTTTCTGCAATGTAGAAAATTTTGTGTTCAATTTTATAGCTATTTGAGCTTTCATTTTAGTATTGCTATCACTTCATGTTTATCATTCACATCAAGTTTTATTTTGATCTCAAAAGCTACTTTTCTACTATTTTTGCAAGATCTATGTCCAAGTTAATGTGACTTCACAATATTATGCATGCTGGACACTGCAAATACTGCAATTATAATGAGAATCCACACATGTAGGTTTTAATATCACAGTACTGTTTCTGACTTTCTTTTATGGAATTGTTTTAACTGCGACACAATGAAATATTTATTTCCTAATGAAAATGACGTCACAATATTTACAACTGTAACAAATAATGTTGCACTGTATGTATTAATGTATTATATTTTTTTTTTTGTAATTTTTCGTTATTTTAATAAACCGGTATGAATTACCAAAGGAGTTAGATATGTATAGTATCTTAGATATTTTTTTTACTGACATTTCTTATTAAATTGTCCACCAAAACGTCTCATTTAGCATAACAACACTTGTTGACTCATTTGTTCATACATTTTTTTTTGTAGGCTTCTTCGAAAAACGCAAATTATTTCCTAATTTATCAAGGTGTGCATGACTTCTTTGCAAACTATGTTACAATCTCTAGGGACAAATTGTATTTAGTAAAATTGACCACTGGATTATGTAATTCTGTACAGTTTTATAAGAGGGAACAAACGCTTGTTCACACAAGTACCGCATTGCACCGGCATTCTAGTTGAAAACCAATGTTCAAATTAAATAATTCACCTACATTAACTACCGATAGTGTCTGTGCAATATCGGCTACATCATTCTATAACAAACATATTGCTAGTTAATATTTCTTATGATAATGAAATATGAAAACCTGATCAGTAACCTGTATTGTGTAATGCTCACACGATAACCATTGCTTCTGGTGTGATTTTTCTCACAAGAACTTTCATCTGAATAGCCGTTGAGTACAGTGAGTGCAAGATCCTGTTAGGTAGGCGAATACTGCACTAGTGTTTGCAAAAAGCATAGTTAACACAGAAAAAGCACACTTGAAGCAATTTATATTGTGGCAGTGTTATACAATTGGGCTGCAGAACGCTAATTAGGAACACCAATAGTTTACGGTTAGTTAAAATAAAATAGTGATAAAGAGAGCCCCCTAGATGATGTTCGAAGTAGCATTTGTATAATTAGACATTGTCGTTTTATAACAAAAAATATAAAATGGAGCCATTTGAAACAACAGTAGAGCGTGTTGACACGTCGAATCTCCGACAGTTTAGTAGTTATAATGAAATTTTCTATTTTAATATATTATTAAAGGGTAAGCTTAGGGAGGTGTGCTGTGAAAACAAATCTGTAAATATGTCCGATGCGTGGTTTGGATCGTGTATTACTCATTTTTTATTGATATATTATTCCATTTTTAATCTTATTTCTGTGGACTGAGTTCGGAAAAATCAAAAATCCTTAATCAATTTTTCGTATTGAACAAATTATCAGAAATCAGATTGTAAATTATTTTTTGTTGCTTAGTACCTAATTATTTTTTGTATTGTCAAGTGATGGTAGGCAATTTGTACAGGTTTTGTATGTAATGCGCGTGCGCACCGCCGCGGTGGTTTGCATAAATTATTTAATTGTAGACGCGGCCCGCCCGCCACTTAACTGAATTATGCCTAGTTGAATATGAAATGTTTTAAATGTGTTACAGCATTTGAGAATATTTAATGATGTTGTATATAGTTTATTATTTTGTTTTGTAAAACGATATTTTGTACATATACTCGATGAAGTATCGAATACCGTTAATTATTTGCCCACATTGCCGGTGTATAATGGAGCATGTTTTAAAGAAACCACTCGTAATATTTTGTACAGTTGTTAAGCGAGATTCGTAGTTGAATGGATTATTTTAAGAATTTCGTTTTTTTAACTTTTTTGTTATTGTGAATTTGTCAATTTTTTTAGGGAATTGGGATTGTACTGTACATAGACCTCACCATTTTGTCATATATTAGTTGTAAGCGGTCAAATCTGATGATTGATGTGGAAATCAAATTTTCTAAATGGAGCAATCATTAGAAATTCGTAAAACAAAATTAGTGTAATACTTGATATTAATATAACTTTATAAATAACTGTGAAAATAGGTAATAATAATTATGAATAAAATATTACATATTTAAAGAGCATTGTTTCATTTTATAACTATGGTTTGGTATAAGTTATCTATTTCTGAAGGAAGGTCACTCTGATATTAAAAAAATTGGTTGAAAATGTAATGAGTAAGTAAATAGTAATGTTCTGTAAATTATTTATGACCACTGCTCTCAAAACCTCTACTCGCGCGCAATACACGCGAGTCGAGATACTGGAGACTCCTTGTTGCGTCCAGTTGACGCGCGAACTCCAGAGGCCCAGAGCGTTCAACTCTATGTTTTCTACTGACAAAAACCCAAATGCTCGCGCGTTAGTACGCCCCTTCTGGACGTAACGGTCGCGCGTAATACGCACGAGAGAATCGCGGCGAATTCGCCCTTTCTGGACAAGCTCTAACCCGCACTAGATTCGCGTGGTGGATTATAGTCCACTCCCTCTCACAGAAAGAGGAGGCCTGTGCTGTGTCCAAGCAGTGGAAACATAGGCTGATTATACATACAGGGTCAAATTAAAAAACAATGGCACTCCAGGAGTGCCGACAAAGTGAAAACTTGAAAAAGCATAGTAATTTTATAAATATAATATGTTTGAAGGCATCGAGTGGTTTGAAGGTCATTCTTCCCCATAGAGTATAGTAATAGATGTTCTTCCCAAAGAAAATGTACCGCGCGTTGATGTCTTTATAACGGCCAAAAATGAAAACATAGATGTTTACGGTAACAGTGTTGCGAGTTCAATGTTTTTTTCCCCATCTCAAAAAATGCCCAATGCGCCTAAAGAAGTTTTCACTTCAATTAGCTAGGGAAACTGCAGACGTGATTGGTACGTATTGATTTCTAAACAAGATAAATAAAAATCAATAGTTTTATTCTTAGGGGTCAACAACCGCTGTTAGTTGAAGTATGTACTCAACAACCGCTGTTATATTAGTTGAAGTATGAGTTGAGAAAAAAAATGCCTAGCCGTAGCCTATCAACAGACAGAAGAAAATTTTGCAAGGATCATTGGTGTGCCCTCTGGAGGTGACATAATAATATAAACCCGCAGAACAATATAAACTTTAATTCATTGTCTTCAGATTAATGAATAGATCGAAAAAATGAAAGATATTTTAACTAAAACATGCTTATTCATGCTGTCTTAATTGAACACCAAAAGTGACTATTATTTAAGTAATGGCTATTACATAAATGTAATGCAATATAGCTCACGAAGAATACAATTGCCATTTGATTTACTAGATTAGAGCGAAATGGCAACACAATAGCTCAATAGTTTTTAGTTCACATTGCGAACTAATGTGACCCCATCTCAGCTTGTAAAGCTAGTGTAGTTGAGCCAGGAGATATTAGCTCAATCATAGTAGTTTTTAGGCTAAGTTTTAAGCCTATCCTCATATTTAAAGCTCACTGATCTGATAGTCATGCGCTAATAACTTTACTAGAACACTATCCACTACTTTATAGCTTGCGATCTGACCGCGCCCTAATGAACTTACAGTTAACCTTTACAGTGCAATTATTCTATTACTTAAAATTGAAGCATAAAAATAACTGCGAGTAAAATACAGAATAGAATAATGAGAGTAAAATACTCTCAAAGGTTTTAGCGATCGATAAAGTTTATAAAAGTATTTTTTTTTATATCCCATCTCTAATATTAGTTCCACGGTACCTTCACGTTGCTATCAGCGCCAAAATGGCGAAAATCAAATGTCTTCATTTTGTCATCGACAGTATGAAGTCCAGCGTACTTGTATAAAACTAGTTGTTCCTGAACCCATAACAAGGTTTTGCTCTTAGTAAAAACCCATTTATATTAAATTGTAGCAAAACCATAAATTAACTACTTTCCGCTTATATGTACGGACGCCAGCACATCAACCTACCACAATCTGTCAGATTTCTTTAATAGATTTTCAACTTTATCGCTAAAGCTTAAGGCTCAAAGTTGATTGGGAAAATCTGACAGATTGTGGTAGGTTGATGTGCTAGCGTCTGTACACTGTCCAAATCGAAAGGAAAAGCAGAATCCTTTACGAATAGCAATAGTAATCGTGTCTAGATGATGTCAGGGTCAGTGCTTGGAGATATTTAGTCTGTCCAGTCGATTCTTGATTAGTGTCGTGAGCATGGACGTATAATAAGTCCATGGTCGTGAGTTGTTTACGAACGAACAAAGTTGCGTCACAATGACAGCCCGATTGATAGTGTTATTGAAATTGACAGTATTATATTGACACTGACAAATAAATTGAAGATTGCAAGGTCATTCATGGGTGTATTATTTAATTTATTTAGACTTTACTTTAAATAAAACAATTATTATAGAGTAGATATGCGTTTCCATCCGTAGTATAAATTTGTTGATCCATACTACAGAAATTTAGACGCTATCAAATCAGACAAACTCTCACATTTCCCTCTTTTCATGTTCCGTCTGTATGAATATTTATAAATGACAATGAAAATAAACGAGAAGAATTTGTGCGCTTTCGCGTCGTCTTTGACGCCGGTGGACCGAGACGGCTGGCTGGACATGAGGGGCGAAGTCGGCAAGAGCTATCAGAAACGATGGTTCGTGTTGAAAGGAAACCTGCTATTTTATTTCGATAAGAAAGGTGACAAAGAACCTGTCGGTGTCATCATACTGGAAGGGTGTACAATAGGTAAGAATATCAGCTCTCTAATACTTGTATTACTTAAAATTTTGAAACATTATTCAAATATTAAGTATAATAAGTTGCAAAATAAGTTTCAAAACCTATGATTTAAACAGTGCACTATCATACAAATCTTATTGTAAATCGTTGATGAAATCCAATAATCCTACTTCAAATGGTATCAATAAAACCTTTATCATTGATACAAATATCATATTTATCTTTTTATCACCTGCAGAGTTAACAGAGGATGAAGCATACAGTTTTAAAATATTGTTCCAATGCGAGGGGGGACGCACATACTACTTGTGTACCAACTCCCAGGCGTCCATGGAGACGTGGATGAAGGCTCTCGCCTGCGCTAGTTATGATTACATGAAGCTCATGGTGAATGATCTGCAGAGGCAGCTGGATGAGGCTGAAGGTAACTGAAGAATTTTATTGGCTTACTGGACATTTATATATTGACCTTGATATTACCCAAAGATTGGCTGTAACATCCTGCTTAAATATATATTCTATCAATGTCCAGTGTAAGTATATATAAGTATAGAAGAAAATTGAAAGAAAAGAACGAAAAAAAAATCCAAACTAATATTATAAATTCGAAAGTAACTCTGTCTGTCTGTATGTTACCTTTTCACGCCTAAACCACTGAACGGATTTCGATAAAATTTGGCAGAGAGATAGATTGCATCCCGGGGAAGGACATAGGATAGTTTTATCCCGATATTCCCACGGGATTGACACTTATGCGGGTGAAACCCATGAGTGCTGCTACTTAAAAATAAATCTTTTACTACAATTTTCTACTTTCACTTTTCAATTTTTTTTTCTTTTGTGTATGTGTTAGGTTATAGATTTTGAAGTCTAGCTCAAAATTTTTTTTTAAGTTATAAGGACAATACTACTACAATGCAAATAAGTGGATTCCTAATGAAGAAATTTCTCTGCAAAGCCCTAATTACTCCACCTCTGCTCATACTTGACTGACTGCAGATCAAAATAGAATGAAAAAACTACTTATACAACAATTACCATTTTCAGTGGAATTAGAAAAAATATTCTTTTCGACTTCCAGCGGAAGCAGCGGCCGAAGCGGCACTAGTGACAGTAACCCCACCTGAGGACGAGCCGAAAGTCCCGCCGAGAGGGCAGAGGTACAACCCATTCAACAGAGTGGCAGATGGAGAGACCAAGGCAGTGCAGGGCAGTAGACATCGTAAGTATTCGACTGGAATACATAAGCCGCGCCTTAGTGATGTAACCTACAATAAAACTACAGCGAGAGGGCATGTTATGCTTACAGTTTTTGCATTAATTTATTTGATCAGAAGTTCACAACTTAATTATCACAAAACACCTCGCCTCGTATTTTTCTCCTTTCGCAGGTCTGCTGGAAGAAATTTCTTAACACATTGAAGGACACTACAAAATACAAAATACAAAAATACAAAAATATTTATTTCAACTTAAACATTGTGTCATACATAAATTGAGACAGCCCCAGTAAGTTACAAAAGTACTTGAAAAGTACTTGAATGACACTGAACAAGACACCATGGAAGTTTTATTGTTATTACGTCGAGGGGCGTTTAGTGTCCCGCAGTGTTAAGAAATAAGCAGTACCTTTGTACTCAATACTATTATGTCGTATCTGTATCAATTTTATTGTGTGTGCATAAATAATAAAATAAATAAATAAAACTTTTTTTTTTGTGATTACATAGCGCCATGCTACGGCGCGGAGACGGCGAGATTAGCATGCATAATATGGATATTGTATATATTGCTTTAGTTGTGGCCACACGCCATATATAAGCATGCTCGAGGTCTTTACTCTCACCTGTCCTCTAACACAGGACCATTGCCTGAGCTGGAAAATTAACTGCTGCAATTTGAACAAATATTTGCTCAATAACTGAGATTAAAAAAACTGAAATGTTATTCGACTTTTGTTGCTGACCGTACATCCTACCTAGTTCAGTATTTTCAGCCTGTCCTCTGACACAGGACCATTGCCTGAGCTGGAAATTCACAGCAATTATATTTAGTGATACACTGGCATGATGATTTAGATTTATGTGTCATGTATTGTGTTTTGTTAGAGATACTAAATAAATAAATAACGCCTCCATCTCTTTTCAGACAAAGAAAACCTCAGACCAGACCTGCCCCGCAAAAAGGTCAACTTCCGGGACATCCACACGGCATACGGACGTAAGATATTAGCAGACAGGAGCGTGTGGCGTGCCAAGGTGACCAAACTGCGGGAGGAGACATCACAACCTCTAATTCAGTTGTAGTTAAGTAGAGTTTATTATTTAATTTAGAGTACAGAAACTTGCTCCGGAACTAGAGAATACGGTAACAAATAATTTTAAGACATTACATTACAATAGCTAAATTAAATTTAAGAGAAATGCGATAAGTTAGCCCGCTAAATTGAAATTTTCTTATATCTTATGTCTTAATTGTCTTTTGCAATTTGTAGGTCTTTATCAAGTTGTATTCTATGTTATGGGTTTGGTTTCCACACTTATTTCTTCAAGTGGAGCATTGTGCGTGAGCTATGGCGGCCGTCGGTGGTTATCCCAACCAGCCCATCTCCCTCCAGAAGCTGATTAAGTCTCCTGGTCTGTTGAGAACATCTGTGTAAGATCTGGGTGTCCCGAGGGTTTCTGAACTAATCAGGATGACGCCTGTGCACTCAAAGAGCACATGCGCAACGGTTTCAACAGCCTCCATGCAAGCCCTGCACAGGGGACTGTCCGTTATGCCTATTGTGTGGAATTGTTGGTTTAGCGGGCAGTGTCCCGTAGATCAAGTTGTATTATGTTGATCAAAATATGATACGCAACCACAAAATCCTACTATACACAGTTTTTTTAAGGCGAACGTATAAATACGTATTTAAATAATTATAATCATCAATACAATTGCGTTCAAGTTACAAGTTCAAATTGCGCAATTCAATGACTATTTTTTTATGACATTTGAGGTTCCAACTTTGAGAGTTGTATAAATGATTCTAATGATTAACATACATCATCATCATCTCAGCCGAAAGACGTCCACTGCTGGACATAGGCCTCCCCCAAGCACCTCCACTTCGACCGGTTCGGTGATTCCCGCATTCAGCGGGATGCGGGAAGATGCGTTTTCGATTATCTATCCCACTGCTGGGACACAAGCCTCCTCTCTTTTCGAAAAGGAGTGGACCGTAATCCACTCCGCAAGCCCAGAGCGGTTTGATTCTAATGATTATAGTTATTTAAATAAATATACACGTTCGCTTTAAAAAAAACTGTGTGTAGTCGGATTTTTTCATGTATAAGGATAAAAATATTATGTTTCAAAGCCGCTTGCTTTACGGACTGTATTTCCCTTAAAACTTCCTGTTTCGAACAATAGGTAATAATGTTATCATCTGACATTATTTGGGTGCGCTATGCGTATTTTCGACGTATTCCACATTGAGCACCCGCTTAAATGGCACCTGAGTGAATGCACCTGACAGCGGCATATTCATTAAGGTGCCATTTAAGCGGGTGCCCAATGTGCAATACGTCGTATTTTCATGTGTATTAGTTATGTTAAACCCTGCCCTGGATATGCTGGTAAGGATCATACTGAGTGCGAGCATTCGTTTCGCAAAGTTTTGCAAATATTTGTTGCACTTGCTTTTGTTACGCAACGAACATTTATTCGCGATTATGCAAAACAAAGTCGCGAAGCGAATGCTCGCGGTGAGTACCGTCCTATAGGGGCATTACTTCTAAATTCTAATAAAATTATTTTCTCCAAATGCTGTTATTTCCATATAAACGAAACGAATATCAACCTTAAGTGTTTTTTCCTAAAACACATATGTGTTTACACGTTTGGATACTAAATCGCAAACGCAGTATTACTTGGTTTATATGATTTGATGTTTGAAACATAATAAAACAATGAAGACTAAACACGATTAAGGATTTACTCCTATCAACATGATGAGAAAACTGTCAGAGCTACAGGAGAAGTATGTAAATTATTATGTATCTTAGAATAGAAGTACTTACGCTTATTTAGTTATATTTTCACATCCATTTGTGCTTTCAAATATTATTATAATATACACGATTTCGGTACGGTCACCAAAAGTGATAAGTAACCAGTGTCGTTAATTTAATTAATAGAAAACAAACAGTTCATTCAAAACGGTGAAGGAAAACATCATGAGGAAACTGGACTGTTTTAAAACAAAAAAAATCGGTTGTCTGTAAAGTCGGTTTACTGACGATAGTTGAACGTGACAACGTCACGTCATAAGAAAATACTGATGGAATAGTTGCATTGCATTTGTTACCTAATATTTGCTTGCACTTCAAGCCGCCATGTAACGCTACAGAGCAAGGCCGCGAGGTAACGCTACATGAGTCATGTTTTTTCGTGTGTGCAGCCAGCTTCATCGATTTATTAGACGTTGTCACGTCAAAAAAAATCGAAGACATGTGACATCCACCATTCCGCACTGGGCCCGCGTAGTGGATTATGGCCCAACTCCCTGTCACCGAGAGGAGGCCTGTGTACCAGCAATGGGAATATTATAGGCTGATTATATTAAACAGTTCATTTATCAAATTAAATTTAATTCGAAAGCATCCATCGGTTTCTTACTAAACATTTGGATATTTTTCTTTCAATTTTACCCGACGACACCGGTCACTTATCTCTTTTGGTGACTGTACAAAGTCAAATATTATTCGAAAATGTTTCTTAAAATATTTTTACTCAGTGAGAATGCCAAAAAAAGGTATTATGTAGGACAATGTACATTACAATGCAATAAAGTCATATTTTTATGTAAAAGAAAAATGTAGTTAGTAGTGTAGTCAGTATTACTATGAACAAACTTTTTATTATAATTATATTTTTCGTAAAATATAATATGTAGCTCTTTACAAATTGCATCAAATTATTAATCACACACTTCATACTTATAATGTTAAGAATATAAGTTTAATACTAGCCCAGGAGACGGCCCTTTATAATCCTTCTAATTAGAAGAAAAATCCAATCCCAATTGGATTGGATTGGTTGGATACAGCACCTAAATGGCGAAATACTATCAATCATCATTATTTATCATTATTGCCAGCCTTTTGGTGCACTGTTCCTGTTGACAGCGATGCGGACTAATTTTTAGATGCCCTATCATTATTTTGCTTATTTTTACATATTAACTAGCGGTCGCCCGCGGCTCCGCGTGGTCCCGCTTTTCTGTTGAAATTTTTCCTGAATTTTCTTTGCTATAAATCTCACGGAGCCCGAGACCTTTCCAACGAATGCAAAACCGTGGAAATCGGTTCGTGCGTTCTGGAGTTATAGCGTCAGGAAGGAAAACCCGACTTATTTTTATATAGTAGATATGTACATATTATTATTTTAAATATTAGCATAAATTACCATGTCATGTCATGTATGTGATATTATCATGTTATGGTTTAATTGAAATAAATATTTGTACATATAATACAATTAAAATCTGAGGAATTATTAAAAATCATTATTATTTACGTTGCTCAACAACGCAAATAACGTAATCAATCTTGTTCAACTGCCAAAATGCCATTGCTACTGATAGTGTGTACGTAATTACCCAGCAGGCATTATTTCTTGTATTCGGCTTTATTAAAATGCCGCAATATACCATATAACCTTGGAAAAATGTACTTCGAGGTATAGGTACTGTGTGGTTTTAATTTACAGGAACGGTGTGAGGAAATTGGAATTCAAAAGAGATACGGGATAAACTGTCTTTAAAATTTAGTAAATTTCACTCATTTTTATGGACAGCTCACACTTGGCCAAAAATTTTGTTAATTTTTTGTTTTCTAAGTTACATTTTACATTCTACAGTAGTTTTCACTATACTTCCTAGTAAAATAAAAGAATCTCGACCCTAGTCCAAGGACTTAGTAAGGACCAGTAAATAGTATGTATAAATATATATTTTTATATGTCAAGCTTACGACTGTTTCTATGGCCGAGATATATACGACAGAGCGTACTTAAACTCTCCTCAAGCTAAGTACAGTTAGCGTTTCATACGAATATGAACCTTATTTGCTTAAGAATAAGGTCCGTATTCGTATGAAAATCAAACTGTTTATCAGAGTACGCTCTAAAGATATCGGCCTTTATGTGTTAAGATGACAAAGAACGAGTAAAAAATTGGATTAAATTAATTATTATTGATGATAATGTATTTGCTAGATGTTAAAAAGACTTCTAGATAAGAATTTATTAATTTTTAGTTTGTGTTGTACGACATTCATCACAATGTAGTCTATGATTGTATTGATTTATATGTCTAAGTAGTAATTGGCAGATTTTGGACTTTTCGTTTTGTCACTCTTGTATTTGTAGTCAAACGAAGTTAGTCTTAAATCTATTGGAATTATGTAATATGTAAGCCATACACGCTGCAGTCCGACGTACGGCGACCGACATGTCGTATTCCATATAATTATCCTTGTTTCAATTTTGATGTTATTTTCTCTTAAACAAATATAAACTTTATAGCTGTGTGAATTAAGTGTATTTTAGAATAATATAAACATGAAAAATAAGTCATAAAGAAGACTATGTCTTAAACTTGTTTTTTTTTTCCAAAAAACATATTTGTTTACATATTTGAAAATTAAAACGCGAACGCAGAGTTCAAAATCTGCCATGGAAACGACGCTTATTTTTTATTTCCACTGTAAACCGCTTGCCGATATAGTTATATTTTTGTTGTAATAGGAGAATATTTATTGTATGATATAATAAAATGAACAAGAAGCATTCTTCCTTTATTTTGGGTTGCGCTAAAGTAGCCCGCAAAATTCCTTACGTTTTCTGCAATTTGCAGGTCAGTATCACAACTCTCTTACGCCAATGAAAGGGTTACCGCTGGCCCGGAACATAAAGGGCTAAGGAAGGAACACGGGTGGGTTTTAGTCAGTAAGAGTCTGACACTCCCTTCCGCTCCATCCAGAGCGGACGGGGTCATTTGATGATTTCCCATCCTGAAAAAAAAAAATCTCGTACGCCTAAATAAGTCGTCGTCTAGCGTTAACCTAAGTCAGTCAGTGTCACGTAATATCTCAGATTTGCGACGTGATGAGGGACAGTAAATTTGTAGACCAGCCGACTGTTAGTGTTCACATTTTAGCACCGCATGTTATAACGGGCAGGACGCACTGGTTGAAGACCTTAGTGCTTAACACGTTGACTCGCGGGCGCGGTGGCGGACGCGGTCACGAAATACCAAACACACAGTATAGTATGCAAGTGTTCACGTACAAAACACAGGTGCGGCGAACCAAGTCCACCGCGGCCGCGCGTTCCTACGTGAACAAGCACATAGTCCTCAAACATGGCGGGTTTAGTGACTAGAAGACTTGACGAAGTTTTCCAAACTCTGCCCAACTCAATTAGATCAGAATCAGTTTCTTTCTCAAATTTGTGTCTACCTAGCTGAATGACGTGTCCTAGGCAGAACTACTCCTTCACACCTTCGAGAAGTGACCCTTCGAGGTGGATTGGACTCTGCAAGACGTGCGAATTGTTGACTTTCGTCTTGTCCAAATGAATGCCGAAGCCAAACCGCCGAGACCTGCATACCCTAAATGGAAGGCTCCATTTTGCCATTATGACGATGACATCGTCACGATGGCATCGTCATAATGGCCCTCTTATCTAACGAAGACGGTCGGTTGCCAGCACCTCGTCTGATGATTGCGATAATCTTTTTTAGTTTTAAAAAGTCCTATGACTTTGGAGAGCCGATCTTTCGATTATGCTAAAACTTATTATGGGATCAATTTCTTGTAAGATCAGAGCAAACACATTTCAAATTAAAAAAAAATAATTATCACACACAGCTAGCTAAATGAGCTGTTCTATACTTTTATGTTCGCATAACTCATCAAAATGTTGGGAACAGCAGATTTTTTTTCGCGACCGATTTCGTTCATTTTTTGTATATCGTCAGGAAAGGCGATAACAAGTATGTGGTATATTTTATTGCATATGTGTGGTTGCCATACTGTATAACTAATGTATGTAAACCATTTTAAAAGAGTAACGGTTGAGTTTCATGCCCATTCTTCTCCATACGAAAACTACCTTTTGGAAGGGGCGACTAGAATAAATTATATTTTATTGACGTTCAAAAATGCCTATTATGTGCCTATTTGAAATAAAATATGCTTTGACTTTACTCAGTGTGGTATGTATTTCGTAATAGTGCCTAAAGGGTGGATTGGTATTTGGGCAAAAGTAGTGAACGAACAGGATGAATATATTCAATAAAACAACAATATTTTTGTATTATGTAAGTTTACTGTTCATTTTATAATATGTTATTATAAACACAACGTCAACTAGTACAGTCGACAGCCTAGATATGTCAACACACATTCAAAACAAGGGAACACAACATTACATGAACACCTGCCGCCGACTGTATATAAAAAGCTCAAGTAACATAAGTTAATTTATTATAGCCGTGAAGAATTACGTTTATACTGCCTTCTACTCGTGTATTACTTACAATGCATACTATAGTTTTGGTATAACATTTTTTAACCCACTAGATAACATTGAGCAAATTATTCCATTTATAAATTATGTATACAATTTTTCGTGACATGTTATATAATAGGTACATAAGACTATCCGCTAGTTAGTGTTTATCTATACACAACAATGTGAAGGTGCGTTGGAAGACGGTTCAATGCCCAGAGTCAGGAGAATGGTAACAGGCTACAAGGTGGAGCTCAAAGTCAAAATTAACGCAAATTATATATTTTATTTTCGTAAACATGTTAATATTAAGATATAAAGTATATAAATATGCCTCTATACTAACCGCTCATTCGCATTTACTATCCAAAACTTCTACATTTCATTTCGCGCTATACAATAAAATTTTATTTAATGATTTCATCATATTTTATGTAAAATCGATTTTGTTTGCCGAAATATGGATCATAAATGCAATGAAACGATTAAAAACACTTTAGTAATAAATTCTAGACACACATACAAATAAGTCCACGCTTTCAAAACACGGTTATAATGCATTATAGTCGCGCTGGAGACGCAACTCCTCGGATTCAGTACAATCTTAGAGAGACTTTGTAAAGATGGAAAGTAAAAGAGTAAACCTAGGTTCAGAATAAATAAGAAATAAACATAATAAATAGAGAAATAAATATTACAGTTAGGTTCGACACCTCAAGAGAAAAATCATTTCAAATTTTTTAACCGATAATTGCGTCCCCAAAGCTTGCAAAACACAAAAAATACAAAGAAATATTTGGTAACAACGTCTTAAAGATTAACATACAGAAAACAAACAACGAGGATACAATCGTTAGTATTTACATTAAGTATATAATTTACACAAGTCACAACACTAACCGAATCAACTAAAACTACAACTTAGAAAATTAGTACATTATATACCGTTCTCAAAGATTATATACATTGTGTGGTGGGAGTAAAGATCTGGCCACTTTATTTTATAAATGGTAGAAAGTGTATTTGGTCTTAAAATATTAAATAATAATTAAAACATTAGTACGCTGATAACATACCGTTCCTATACGTCGTTTAGTTTACTCATTTGGATTTTATAACTTAGTTAAGATGTTTTAGTTAGATAAATTGGCTTTTTTTAGTAGATATATTTGTTGAATATATGCTATTAAGCTTTTTTAAGTTACTAAGCTACCATTGACGACGATTTAATATTCAGGCGTTTGCCGAGAAATACAGTTGTCTCAATAACCTATCCACTTGTGATTATATATCAGGGTATATACTTGTGTCGTGGGTGGGGTATGAAGCGAGTGGCCAGGTGCAAGCGTGGTGGGTGTCTGCGACGTACAGTGTCGCGTCGGTCGTAGTCGGTTACAGCTCGAAGCGCTTCTTGCGCTCGGCGACCATGCCCACGAGCGGAGCGATCGTCGCTCGCCCGCTTACCGAGCAGCGCTTTGGCGCTTTTAGTTCTGAAAACATACGTTTAAAAGGTTAATTATTTCATCACATGAATATTATAAGGGCGAAAGTTTGTGAGTGTGTTTGTATGTTTGTTACTTCTTCACGCATAAACGACTAAACGGATTTGGATGAAATTCGGCACACATAAATGTAGTTTATAATTAGGATTAACACATAGGATATTTTTTTATTCCGATATTCCCACAAGATCGACACTTATGCGGGTAAAACCGCGGGGCACTGCTAGTACAAAATAAAAGAGAAGAGAGACCATAATGGAAAGTGTATGATTGATCGAGATTTAAAAAATTTGGAAGAAACGTAGCAGGTGGCGTTCTGTTTGAACTTTCGTATGCATGACATTAAGTTTGTTGTTCCAAAACATGGTAATTATCTGTGGTTCTCAATTGAAGTCTAGGGGACAATATTAAAGACGTCTTCGTCTTTAATATTTTCATTTTAATACCAACATGTAGGCTCGCTTGCACGGCAAATAACTAAATACGTTTAGCACTAACCGAATTTAAAACATCGTTCTGTTTCTATCAATCGTTTTAAGATGACAGAGTCAAAATGATGCCATCGCTAAACGCATTATAATTATTTATGGTGCAAGTGGGCCGTAATATTTATTTTAAACTCTAGAAACTTGTATTTTTTACCTGGACGGGTGAGAGCTGCAGGTTTCTCGTGCTCTCTGTCTTCGCGTACTGTATCTTGGCTGCGCGCGCCGGCCTCGCCGCCTCCAGGAGGGGGCTCGTCCGGGACGACTTCGTCTATAATACATAGTATATCACGTTAATATTATATAATGTAGCATTGATATATGTATCAAGTGCTAAATAGACAATTAACAAAAAAGGGTTGTGTTATCTATGGTATTGTTGTGTTTATTATTGTTAGGCGTCCGAAAAGCAATTAATTTGTCTTTGGATGTGGAATTATTAGGCTGCGGAAGCTTTTTGTAAGGGGTAAAGTGGAGTGTGAAAACAAACTTGAATAAAGATATGTATTTAAAAAAAAAACAAATATTTGCTATTTTTTAGTAATTCATACAAATTATTAAAATATTTACTAATTTTATTCACAGTGATAAATATTAAAAACTATGTTGATCAGGGCATGTTGTCTGGTAATTCTAGTACGGGACAAACATCAAACACCGCAATGCTGTTAAAATTTAGAAATGGTCGATTATTATTATTTATTTTATCTTAGCTTGGGTGTCAGAGTTTTATAACTCTGTATAAACCTATAATTTATAAGACTTTATAAGGGTATGATAAATCAAGTGGTAATGTAAATTGTTATACTGGAAAATAAAGATTATTATTATTTTTATTTTTATTGGAGTTACAGTTGGTTCTTTTCCATGAATTCTCCATCTCTGTCCCACGCCGAAGTAAGATTTAAAAAATACTGCTTTAGGAGACCATCTGATTATTCGTGCTGTCGGTAAAACAGTACCTTTAAGTTCGAAATTGTAAATATGAATTAGCCACAGTACTGGCGAATTAATAAAAGTTTAAATATATTTTGTGTTATTTTTGCCATGGACACGCTAAGAAGATTATGTACCAGTTTCATATACTTAGACATTGTAAACACCTAATATCTATTTATTAAACTTAGTGCATAATAATACAACTAATACAAAAGTGGACTTAATGCTTAATAATCGACCATTCCCCCTTCAACCAAACCCATAGCATGGTAGACTGGGAGCATAGTGTGTACCTGTGTTGCTGCCTGCCCTCTGCCAGACGGCGGCGAGGTGTCGCAGGTGGGTCCACAGCGGCGCCGCCCTCCCATGCTGTTAGTGCACCCCATACAATGTACCGTTACACCAGGTTGCTTACAATGTGGGATAGAGACTACGTCTTGGAGCATGGAAATTGGAGACGTGTCGTATGTGGTTATGTGATTAATGGTGTAAGGGAAATCTCTGCCTACCCCTTTGGGGAATCACAGGCGTGAACTTTAAGATTTTATGTTATTTTAAAATCTTGTGTCAAGTGATTTGGTCAGCCTTTGTTGTTATTTTCCAACCAATCACAACATGCGGGTTTACAGTAGATTTACTCATGACTTGGTCGGACTTTCATAAGCGCAGAATTTAAAAATACTGATAGAGCTAAACCATTATAAAACTGCACGCCCGTCCTCTAAAATGTCTATAAAAACTTTTGGAATGTCTATGCAACAAGCACTGGAGGGGCGTTCATTTTTAAAATGGTTTATCTACCTACACGAGCCTTTTAACTCTGCGTGTAGAATATTAAAGAACCCATGTTTAGATTTAAATAGGACTGGTTTCATTATAAGTGCTAGCAATGTCTTCTCCAATTTACATGCCCCAAGAAATGTGGAATAGTTCTAGGCTACGTGATCGCGCGAATTGAGCCAATCATTAATGGCAGGGGTAGGTAAGTGAATGGTTAACCGTTGACTGCTTGCTATTATATACTTTCTTCAACTAGTAGCGTTAATGGTTGCCTGTTATCATATTATATAAGACCTCAATCTTATAGCCAGCTTTAAGATCAATCCGTAGCTATTTTTATGAAAATAGCTAAGGATTGATCTTAAGCTGGCAACCAATATGAAAATATAAAAATGCCCTGATATGTCAGGGCATTTTTATATTTTCATATTGTTTGTATTCATCACCCGGCTAAATTCTATAGGTATTTTAGCAAAAATGTTTTCGTTTTAATTGAGCTCAATTTGTGCGATCTAAGATTCAGATTCAGATTTCTAATTTAATAAGAATTTTTCAAGATTATAGGTATTTATTTACAAAAAGAATATTACGACACCAAGAAAGTAAAATGAAATACTGAAACATCGGCAAATTGAAAAAAAATCGGTTGTCTGTAAAGTCGGTTTACTGACGATAGTTGAACGTGACAACGTCATAAGAAAATACTGATGGAATAGTTGCATTGCATTTGTTAATATTCTCTTGCACTTCAAGCCGCCATGGAACGCTACAGAGCGAGGCCGCGAGGTAACGCTACATGAGTCATGTTTTTGCGTGAGTGCAACCAGCTTCATCGATTTATTAGACGTTGTCACGTCAAAAGTCGCACAAAATCATTTAACTTTAGACCTTAACCTTGACTACTTAAAGTTCGTTTTCGAACGATGGTGTTTAACTGTTAAGTGCGATGTATGGTCATGCAAGCGTGTGGCCTTTGCCTCATGGTCTAATGGAGAGAAGCTAGCATAGGCTGTATAAGCGTGTACCGTGGTATCGGTGTGTTTAAATTAAAACAGTAACGAGTAACGTTGACGTACCGAGCCAGTCTCTTCTATGAGCTGGGAGAGAGTGGACGCTTCGGAGTTCTTCATATCATTGGCTTCCGATATTAGGTGAGCGCGGAGCTGCTTGTTTCTGAAATGAAAGGAAAACAGAATTGTTCAATACTGCCGGCCGCAAAAAAAAAAATCATATTTTAGGTAAAAAAAATGGGGGCTTAAAATAACGTCTTCAACGAAAACACATCGGCGGGGTAATTGCGTAACTTAATAACAGTCATGGCTTTCATTTTGATAGTTCGACAACATTCATTGCGTTGTTTACGTTTTTTTTTCAAACATATGAAGCAATGGATTTGGAATATCCTTCAAAATTATTCAGATTGAGATTTATTGAAATTGATTGTGTGTTTTAGAATTAGGGTGTCTTTTACTGCACATAAAAATCATGAATCCAATTTTCATAGGACCAGTAAGATAACCAACAAGCTATGGCCTGAACTTTGGATCATCAGAAGTCAACAGCGCTCAATTTTTTTAAAAAGTTGAATCAACTTTTCAAGTAGTTGTTGTAGTTGTTAATATTTGTCTATGCCCTCAGCAGCATACGTACCTGGCATCCAGCTGCATGATATGATTATGCGCCTGCGCAAGCTGCGCAGTCGCCGTCGCCAGTCTCTCTTCCAACGCAGCCGACTCCACGCACTTGACTGAATACTTCTCGGAGAGGGAGAGAATCTCCCGTTTTATCTCCTCCATCTCTTGCCTGGAAAGATTACTAAAAGACTTTACTATTTGGGGAACGCTTTTATGAAGTATTTGTATGGAAGGGGAGTAATACATACATGGGTATTTTGTGGAAAATTGAACTCAAGCTAGCTTCTTCGATGTGGTTTTGATCTCTGATACAATAAGAGAAGGTTGGGTGAATTTGTTGTTTTTATTTATATTAAACCTTTTGACCGCCACAGTCATGACAAACCAAAATGTGTCGAGCACGCCACGGTTCGACTATATGACATACTTCGACGCCGAGGACCTTTTTGATTTTTTGACCTGTGGCGGTCAGAAGGTTAAAATACAATAATCAGTAAGGTTATAAATAAATTGGTAGGTTTAAACAAAAATAAGGAAATAAATATTTATTTGAAGCATACAACAAACATTTTTTCATAAAACACTAACAGTCATTTATTTAAATAATTATCACCATCTTCACTGACAGCTTTGTTCAACCCACTACTAAATATAAGTAGTAGATCGCGCCCATTTGTGCCAATTTTTATTTAATTTATACAGTACAATTCTGAATTAAGTATCCTAGCGAGCTACAAACAAACTTATTAGTTACTGAAGCTCTAGAATACACAAAATCGTTTTCAGAACTTCTAAGAAAAATAAACCAGGGCATTTTAACAAACGACCATAAACAAAGTATGTACAATTGTAGATGAATAGTAGAAGATGTACTAAACATTTAAACAATATAGTTATCTGAGATCCTAAGAAGAATTTCTCCCAAAAACCAACAAAACCCAAGTAACTTACTGGTGCCTCGAGTTAAGCTGGGTGAGCTCTCCATTGTGCGCGCCTCTGCTGAGGTACTCTGCCTTGAACTTGTCGACTTCTCGCCGCACCTCGCTCTCGTGAGCCTTCCGCATCGCGTCCAGAGCCGCCAGGGTCGCGCGGGTCTCTTCTGCTAGAGCTTGTTCTTTGTCTAGCCTGTAAACGATAGATTATAATCTGTTAAAAACTGTAAAACTGCAACTGCATTTCATGGACATCAAGATAGTTTTGATAGTGTCAAGAGACTTTGTACTTTCGCAACTAAAATTCCGTGTAATTAGACGCAGCATTAGAAATTAGGGGCACGCGAAAAAGTACGTCTTGCTTGCACGTTAATGTGTTTTCGCCGCAGAAACATGTGGAACAATATTGTACATCTCGGGTTGATACCCAAACGAGGACAGTCTTTTAAAGCTGATAAGATGGGCTCACTCTCTCGGCTCAGGATGGAAAAGAACAATGTAGCTTTTTGCCTACGGCAGAAGATCATGGAAACTTTTTGGCAAGGTTAAGCTAGTTACCTGAGCTGTTCCCGCTCGGCGCGATGCTTGTCTTCCATCTCGCGCACGATGCGGCGATGCGAGGACTCCATGGCCAGCAGCCCCTTCTCGCACAGCGCGCGCAGCTGCTCGATCTCCTGCTGGTAGCGCGCGCGCAGCCCGTCGCCGTGCGTGTCCGCGGCTACAGCGCTCTGGGGGGCGGACGTGGGAGACTTTATTATGTGAACAATTCCTTGGGTTGCAACGTTTTGACAATTTAAAATAAATAAAAATCTCTAAATAGACCGTAAAAGCGAATTCCTCTAATAAACTATTAAGCTTCGGGCTTAGGGCTTGGTGACAAACTTGAATTCAAAATCAAAACTTCAGTATGTAATTTTTCATCAGATATTAAAAAACGGAAGTTTTATACAAAAGTTCAATACCTACAAGGTCAAAATGTATGGAACGGTATTTTTTTCTCCTTCTCCCTAACTAACGTAACTAAACAAATAGTATTGTGTACCTGATAAGCGGCTCGCAAGTTCTCCAGCTGCGCGGAGTACTCGGAGTCAAGCGCGGCCAGGCGGCGCTGCAAGGTGCGCGCGCGCTCGCGCAGGCCCGCGCGCTCGCGCTCGTGCTGTGTCTGTAGCTGTGCGCGTGCACGACGCGCTGCCGCCAGCGCGTGCGCTTGTTGGGCCAGCGCGCACTCTCCGCGGGCGCGCTCCTCGTGCAGTCTGAACAAAAATAGGAGTTAAGTGGAACTGTTGCTAACATTCTGAAACTAACGACTTCTACAAGAGACATGTATCTCACCTGTCCAACGCGTCCTGCAGCTGCTTGCAGTGCTGGCAGGGCACCAGCGCTTGCAGAGCTTCGACGCGGCGGCGCAGCGCGTCGATGCGATCGAGCGCGCTGGCGCCGGGGGGCGTGGTGTCGGTGGGCGTGGCCTCACGACTGTCCCGCCCCGCCTCCAGCTCCTCCCCGCGCGCGCACAGTTGCCTCGCCACATCCGCTACCGCCGCCTCCACCCGCTCGAGGCTCTCGCTGATCTTCATCGAGTCTTCACTGTTACCCGAACAGTCACTGGAGAAGAGCGCTCGGCACTCGGTCGAGAATCGTTGGAACAGATACACGAACTCCGCCTCCTGCGCCGGGTCCGCCTCCAGCGAGGACACGGCGTCCTCGGCGGAGCGGCGCGGGCCCGCCGCACGCGGCGAGCTGGCGCGGTACGTGCCGTCCAGCACGGCCACGCGCGCGTCCACCAGCGCGCGCTGCGCCAGCGCCTCGGCCAGCTGCGCCAGCAGCGCGCGGGAGTCCGGGCCGGGCTCCGGCTCGCGCGGCCGGCGCTCCGTGAGGCAGGCGCGGTACCGCGCGGCGATGTCCTTGACGGCGGCGTCCATCTCGCAGCGCAGGTGGTCGTGCGCGGCCTGCCACCACAGCTCCAGGTCGGCGCGGTCCTGCGCCGTGAGCGTGAGGCGCGAGCGGCGCGCCAGCTCCAGGCGCTGGTCGCACGAGGCGGCCGCGCGAGCCAGCGCGCGCGTGACCTCGGCCTGCACGAGCTCGGCCCCCAGCGCGTCGCGCGCGGCGGCCCAGGCCTCGCGCACGCGCGCGGCCTCCAGGTTGGAGCGCTGGCGCTCCACGTCGCCGTCGGCCGGCGCCGCGTAGCTGAGCGTCTCGCATGCGAGTGCGGAACATAGCTCGGCTAGCTTCTCGCTCTTGTACCGGTCGACGGCTTCGGCGACTTCACGTTGTGATACTTTCAGCGCCTCGAGGTCGGCTCCGTGGATGATGAGTTCGGAGCGACGTCGCTCGCGCGCCTCCGGCGAGCCGTTGACGATGTCGATCTTCCTCGTGAGGATCATGGCGAGGTAGTCCAGCGAGCTCCTGGTGCCGGCGCCGCCCCTGCTGCTCTCCCCGTTGATCTTACGTTTGAGGTTATCTATTAGTTGACTAGTTTCGATAATTTCAGACTTTATCAATCGAGCGAAGAATCTGCTGCCGTTCGAGGACTCGAGCGCCTCCTGTATCCTGCCGACGAGGACCGCTTCATACGCTAGCTTCTCTGCCAGTATCTCCAGGCTCTTCCTCTGTGTGAGCTCACCCGCCTCGTACAACGCCGCCTTCCTCCTGGATATCTCCAGGAGTTTCGTTCTCAGTTGTTCTTCGAGCTGTACGACCACCTGAGCGACGCTGTCATTCACCTCTTCCTGATTATTGTTTTGGTTTTGGTCAAAATCAACGACGCACTTGTCGAAGCACTCCTGTAGCCTCTTGCTGACATCTGTCAGGCACTTCTCCATCGATTTAAGGCTGTATTTCTTTTCGAGACTCGGTGAGGGTGATCTACGCGACTTCGCAGCTCGCATTGCACTCATTTGGCAAAGACACTCATTCACCTTATTTCTAGAGTGTATCACTACGTTTTCTAGACTCTGTAGCCTCTCTAGTAGATGCCTCTGCGACTGCGTGCCGATACTGGATGACTCAGGGCTCTCATTTAAGGATGGACTTTCAACGGATCTGGTTGCCTGACTCAATGACTCGCAGGAGTTTGTGAGGTCCTTGCGGTTTTCCAAGGCGGAGGCTACTTTGGTTTCTAGCGAACTCAATCTTACTAGCATCTTCATGGGCTCGGAGCTGGTGGCGCTATCGAGTGACTTCCTCCTCAGTCGAGCGGCGAGGCGTTTCATCCGTTTTTCATCCGAAGTGTTTTCAGATTTGGATGATTTTTCTTTGGCAGGTGACGCACTTTTGGAGGGAGAGTTTATCGTTGGGACTGGTTCGCCTGATTCGAGCATTGTGATTTTGTTTTCGAGCTCTGTTAACTTTTCTTCTACTTCTTTACCGAGAGTGAAGGATTCTCTGCCTTTTAACGACAGACTACGTCTCTTCTCTCTAGATTCAGACTTTTGGATTTTGTGTTTTAGTGTTCGGACTTGTTTGTCTGAAGCAGTTAACTTCTGCGTTAGGTCGAGTATGCGGGCCGCCATCAGATCGATCTCTGATCGGCTGCACTGCTCTCTTAGCTTCATCTCATTCCTTAACTTGAGATTAGTGATTTCGAGCTCGTCGTACATGTTATGTGAGTCACGCAGTTCCTTCTTCATCGCTTTTATTTCTTGAATAGCCTTCACGAATCGATCTCTTAATTCCGCATATTCCTCTATTAATCTGTCTTTTTCCATAGACTCAAGGTTCATATCTTGGTTCAAGTTCGTGAGGTCGCTGAGAGACCCTATGCTCTTTCTCTTCTCCTTGGTGGGCAACGCAGACTCAATAAGTGATCTTCCTTCTAGATCTCTTATCCTCGTGTATAAGCTATCATTCTCCTTAACACTCTTTAAAAGTTTCTCATTGAGTTCGTTGACTTCTCGCTGTAACTGCGCTATCGTCTCCTGTGCGGAAGCTAACTGTCTTGTCAGTAACTCGCAATGTTCAGTCGATTCTTTCAAGAAATTCTGCGTTTCCGTCAACTTGCTCTCCCAAAGACTTTTATCTTGGTTGTATAGTTCTTTTATGGCGTCTAAGTTTTCAGCCTCTTTCGTTCTTACTGACAGTTCATCTTCCTTCTTTTGCAACATTGTAACTAGTTCTTCCATTTTCTTTTCTTGTAAAGCAGCCTCTGTTTTTAGTTTTTGTAGCCTTGTTATTTCAGCTTCAGCCGCGCCAACGTCGTTAAGCGCAAGTTTGAGTTGTTTTCTTAGATCGTCTATTTCGATAGATTGTTTGTCGATAGTCGATATGTAGCTACGTTTTCTCGCTTCGATGGGTTTCTCGTTTTCATCAACCTCGTTGACGGTGCGTTCTTTTTCTTTGGTAGAGTCAATTTCGTCTCTGTCACCTTTAGGGGTGTCTGGTCGCGGAGGTGCCTGGTGGGAAGTTCTGATGCGAACCTTTTCTTTCACTTTGGATATCGGAGTCCTTGTGAGGAGTGGGGACGGAGGTGGTTGAGGACCCATGTCTCCCCAATCAGCGCTATCTCTTCGTCCACCTTCGGAAGCTGTTCGGTATTCTTCGTCTGATGAGAAAGGCGCTGATCTGCCTGTGATGGGCGTTACGGGGGTGACAGGTGATGTTGAGGATTCCGAAGCTTGGTCAACGGTATCCTCTCGTAATATCAGTGATAGTGGTCCTGTGTCTGGTAAGCCAGCTGTTCTTCTCATGGCCGACACCCAGTTGGCTCTGATGCCAGCTGTTACTGCCGACAGGACTATATGCTTTCCATCCCAAGTCTGTGAAACAAAACACGATTCATTAGAAACATGTTTAACTTGCACAGCCGACAAACTGTGGATTTTATTATAGGTATTACGTACCTCAGTCTCAAAAGCATATCCTTGCGTAGAATTTGGCAGTTCTACCACTCTTGATATCCCACTCAAGTCAATAACCCCATCCATCAGTCCTCGATGTTCTGCGTGAGGATCCCGAAAGTACAGTAGGGCTGCCCCTCTTAACACAAACCAGTGACGTGACCAGCCTGCAGGACCTCGTCTTTGCAGCCACCCTGCTCTTGCATGGAGTAATCTTTCAGCTGGCAGTTCGACTCTGCCTCCTTCGCCGCTTTCTGTTGGTTCCACCGCGTCAGTAGGCTCGCTACCTTCACTTGCTGAACTGGAGCTGGCCTCTTCTGGTGGTGCGCCACCGTCTGGTGAACCACGGGCCTGGAAGAGATATTAGATTATAAATACCTATTATACCGGCGCCATCTAGTTTTAAAATATTGACCGAAATTTAGTTGACCTCCTTACAGAAAATAAATATTTCATTTCAAAAGGGCAACTACAGGTTACTTTCACGGATGACAGTGGTAATCCAATTTTATTGATATCTTTCAATATCTATCTATTAGTTATCTACGAAACAGGTAACTTAAACACTTGTGAGATTTCTTTTCCAGAGGATTCATTGCGATTTTTTTACGTCATAATAGTAATACGAAAAACTATACCATGTGAAGTACTCATGAATATATTCAACTGTAACTATGGGACCAACTCAGAAATATACAAAAAAAAATCGGTTGTACAGACGCTAGCACATCAAGCTACTACAATCTGTCAAATTTCTTCAATAGATTTTCAACTTTATCGCTAAAGTATAAGTTTCAAAGTTGATTGGGAAAATTTTACAGTTTCGGGTAGCTTGATGTCTGTACATACAAAAATGTAATCATAACAGGATCGAAATGTATGAAACAGCTGATCTTTGTATACTCCCTTATAGTATGACCCTCGTTTATTCTAATACACTCGTATGTTGTGAAAAGGTTCTCCCAGATAAGGTGTGAATAGCATAGTGACTTACCGGCAGTCGATCTGGTGGTGGCAGTCTTGTAGGTCTCTCCAGCGTCGGTGGAAGCGCCCGCCTAGACCGCGGTCTTGTGAGGGACGCTGCGATGTCACGGAGCTGTTCGTCATACTGCTGGTGCTGATGTTGGAGAAGCGGCGAACGAACACTGTTTGCTGGAGCAGAAAGAAATGGGTTAAACTAAGAAGATATATATTTGAAGCTGTAGAACTCCATATAGGTAGATGAGCGATAGGTGACAACCCCAAGAAGGCTGATGGATCATAATGAAAACGGCAGAAGAAGCGAAAGTTGTGGTACAACTTAGTTAAAGCCTAATTAGGCTGATTTACCGCCCATTGTGTCACCCTTTGTACAGTTTTCATATTTATGTCTGTAATTTATATGGTGTATATGTATAATAAAGAGTATTATATTCTATTTAATCGAGAGATATCAATGTGAAAGGTCTTGTAGGCACAGCCACGCTAACTAATTCTGCTTGTGAGATGCAGTTTGCGAATGACCATGGGCAACCGCATCACCTATCCTTGGATCACCTATTTCATCTATACAAGGATCCGTCGTTCTTGGACGCCTTGGTTCCTTTAATACATGGTGTAATGTAGATAGCGGGAGTAGTTTTACCATCGTCAGTAACAGGCGGTGTGGTAGGCTCTGCCCAGGTATCCCTGCGCCGAGACCTCGCCTTCTCCTCTCCGTTGATCTTATCCCGGGTCGGAGGGGAAGCCGATGATACTGGCTGGTCTGTGTAAACTGAAACAATAGGAAAATAGTTTATATATTTGTTACTACGTTTTTAAATAGGTGTCGAATTTTGATGGGACAAATAATATTAGATTTCAAAGAACGTGTCTAACGTGGATCTCAAATTCTGGATAATGTTTAATAATTTTGCCCGATTCAAAGAGGCACTGACGAAATTAATAAATGAAGTAGGTACTCCGCCTTTAAAGTGTTTCGCAATCTAAGCAACGTATTAGAATAAAAGTTTTATGCCAAAAGACTGCAAGACGAAAAGATAATTTTTATGCAATATCTCATAATCATAACACACGACGGTATTTTCGGTGTTTTTGGGTCATTTTTACTTTTAATTGCACTCGGTACGTGAAGTGCACCCGTTGACGTCGGCGACGCGACACTGAGCTTGCTTACTGGGTCCTTATAACCTTTTTACACTTATAATATCATTGGTCCTAACGAGGTGATCGCATGTAGGTATGTACGGTTAAAAAAACTTAAGTTTTAATCGACTTTTGATGCTGACTGTACGACACCCAATAAAAATAAGATGCATTTTAAAAATACGCGCGCCCTTTCAGCGAGCCTTATTTACGAGTTACTGGGAGAGGGGAAGCAGGGCTATGAGGCAAAAGAATATAATTATTTTAAGACATTAGGGACATTATTCAATTTTTTACGACCTGGTTTTTTTTTGGAGTTGCTATACTGGTCTATCTATACTGGTAGATACTTTTAGGTGGCATAACAGAAACCTATAGGCTAGTACTGTGTTCTAAGCTTTAGCACTGTTACTGCTGTGAGTATACTTGTCTTACATTGAAGAAGTTTCGATTTCAATGCTGATCAAATAACACAAAATTAAATCTCTGTGCAGATCAAAACCAAGCCCAGTCTGTCACTTTAGTTTGTGTAAATAATTTCATCATAACTACTCTCAAAAGGGTAAAGGCAAACATCGTAAGGAAACCAGCTTGCGGCATGTCCAAAAATAGCAGACATGTGACAACTACCAACTGGGCTCGCGTGGTGGATTACGGCCCAGTCCCTCTCACTGGGAGGCCTGTGTCCCAGCAGTATGCACATACTAAGGCCAATTATGCTTACGCATGCTTTGCAGACCAAAAAACTGGCCAAGTGCGAGTCGGACTCTCACACGAAGGGTTCCGTACCACAAGGCAAAAACGCCGAAAAAAACACGTTTGTTGTATGGGAGCCCCCTTAAATATTTATTTTATGCTGTTTTTAGTATTTGTTGTTATAGCAGCAACAGAAATACATCATCTGTGAAAATTTCAACTGTCTAGCTATCACGGTTCATGAGATGCAGCCTGGTGACAGACAGGCAGACAGACGGATAGTGGAGTCTTAGTAATAGGGTCCCGTTTTTACCCTTTGGGTACGGAACCCTAAAAAACCACAACAGTCAACTCATTAGATGATTAACTGGAAATTTTGGATGACGTAGGTTTAGCCTAAATCATTGTTAAGTACGATGACACATCGGGAATTTCAGACTAAGATGGTTTAAATGCGTCTTGGAATTAGAATAAAAAAAACTAACAATCTATCTTCATAAACGTAAATGAGTCTTTTAATTGAAATGATTTAAGAATGGATTCGTAGGCAAATCTATTAATATTCAACAATGAATTAATAAAATAGCTATCCACTAATGATAACAAACTCCTCGCCTGCAGCTTATAATCATGATCCATTTAAAGAATACAGATAATAATAAGTCTCCATAAAGAGGATGAAGTATAAACTTTTATGAGCACACGCCGACAAAAGCGCGCTTCACGCCATCTTGTTTATTTTGCCAATTAATATTATTAATTGGAGCTGAAGCGGTTGTAATGGGTTGTAGTTCATATTATTGTATTTATTTATAAAGTTAAACGATATTGAATAAATACATGTAATAAAATATTTTTAACATAATTTTATGAGATAGGTGAGAAAACCAACACCTGTGCCTGTCAAAAAAAGGTTTACAGTATTACAATAATAGACACATTACTCGCGTATTTACTATAAAACACCTTATTTATCTCCCCATAAATTAAACTCCGACAAAAAGCAATAAACATTGACAAATAATAAAAATGAAAATATACTTTTTTTTCTGGAATGTTGGTGCTCACAAAATAGCGCAATCCCAACGTGTCACGTTCATCATACAGAAAAGATTTACAATTGAAAAAACTGCGAAGTTTAATAAATATGAATGAAGCTGGCCGTAGACGGGCGGGTGTAAATCATCGACACCCACTGCGCGTGCGCATCGCATTGTGCTGCCCGTGGGGCGACTACGAGCACGCTTTGAGATGGGAATGGGAACTTTATGTAACATGTGCACTCTTTTCCTTTACAAACAGAGGTTTTATAAGGTGCGTCTACACTGCTAGAAGATAGGGTACGATTTAAATGCTTAAAAGGTGCTGATTTATGATTCAGAAAATTGAAACTGCAACCCTAGGTCATGAAGTTCTTCCCACTAGGTTACCTACTACGCTTTGGAATGGGCAACTAGTTTCATATTTCTGACTGACACACTTCTTGCCAATTCAAAAGTTGTTGTTAATTGAAATAAATGCTTTGGGTTTGAGTTTGAATGATTAACACACTCGCGACAAATGTTTTAGAGTCGGTCACAAATATCTTTTTAACACCCTTGCTCGTAAAGCTGATGTAATTCCACCGGTTTTAAATATGTAAAGAGGGTCATAAAAAACGCGTGTGTTATCAAAGCAAATAGTTAAGTTATAGTCCATACAAATTCCATAACAGCATTATTTGCCATTTCAAATTTGGAACTGATCGCCGCCGCCGCCGCCGCACGACTCCAGCTAGTGAGCAGCGCGCTGTTGCTATTCAAATTTCGAACTAATCGCCGCGCGGCGCCAGTCAGTAGGCAGCGCTAGCGCGCTGTTAAAATGGCGGGAAAGCAACAGTGTGCATTCACAGATTGAGTTTATTTAAAATTAAAAAAACAGTTTATTCGGTAATTTAAAGATTCCATCCAAAACAAAGCAAATATAAGTGCCAAAATAACTCAGACAATAAATTTGGAGCCACAAACGAAGAAGTTTTGCCCTGAGCCGCGCCCCTCTTCTACTGATGATACTTTTTTATTTACAACTAATGACGAATTACAATGCTCTTCTGCCGCCTTTCAAGAAGTTTCGTCGTCTCCAACATTTACCCTAACACAAAACAATGACATTATGAATAGTAATAATAATAATAAAAACATAATTAAAAAACCAACTACAACTACGTATCATTTTAACAATTGTAATTTCACTAACTGTTTCAATAATTAAAAATGAACAAAATATAAAATGTTTTTTTTCTGTTTCCTCGCAAATGTGTTAAAAAACGTCGTACGATATACGTGCGTATGGTTATAACATGCTCGGCTCAATTACGCCCTCGCCTTCGGCTCGGGCTGAAATTCCGCCTCGCATGTTATAACCATCTTTACGCACTAATATCGTAATGTACTATTACATCTTTAATTTTTTATAATATTAATTTCATTGCTTCGATTTTTTTTTTGTTTCTGTTATTGCAAATCAAATTTAAAGATGCTGTTTTGGTACCTTCTTAAGTACTTACATCAAATTAGTGTCAACTTTACCAAGTATTTACATTACATAATATTGTGATATGAGTAAATATTTGTAGCTGTTATAACATAAATTGTGTTAAAACAGGTTTTTACTGTTTCTTTATAAAGTGAAAGTTATCGACAAATAACGTAATTAGTTGTATCGACGACGATAACTTTTTTTATATCTGATATGCGTAAGACTTTTAATTAATTTGATGGTTCGTTTCAAACTGTATTTTGAGTAGTAGGTATTGTGTGTTTCTTGTAAAAGTTCTTTTGACAGTTCAACAACATTCATTGCGTTATTTACGTTGTTGAGCTGACAAATTCTTCAAACGTAAGAAGGAATGGATTAGCAAAATCTTCCAAAATAATTCAGATTGTGATTAAACGTGTGTTCGCAATTAGGGTGCAGATATAATATGAATGTAAACGAAGCCAAAGGAGTATATAAGGATCGTAGCAGATGACGTTCTGTAGTTTCTGCCTACCTCCACGGTAAGAAAGTGTGAGTCTGTTTATGTAGGTATGTCTGTTCTAAAGTCTATTCAAACTTATGTTCCAAATTAATATTATTTCAAGTTAAACAAATATCAATTTTATTTTAATGGCAATTAAGTTAATTTCAGAGTGACTATGAAAAAGTTATAAAAATGCTTGAAGTTGTAGCGTAAACTGAACTTTATTGTGTAGGATTTATAGTTATTTTTCCATAAACTCATATTTGTTTACATTTTTGGCAAATAAATCGCGAATGCAGATTAGGTTATATCTTTCGGTAGTGTGCCTTATGGTTTAAGTATCAGTCGACGAATACCAACCAGTATAAATCGAAGTTGATTTTCATATAATTCCACGGTTACTTTGACACGAAAAATACTTCAGATAGGTATTTCAGATTACAATCTAAAAGCGACTTATCTCAAAATAAGTACCAAAATTGGTTCTCTAGCGAAAAAAGGCAGCTAATGGCCACATTTCTTTATATACCTAATTCCAATGCAACATCATTACGTGCTAAAAAGTACGTACATTTTAAATCTAGAAAAAAAAAATTGTAGGAGTCAGAGAATCCATTAGCTAGGGTCGTTGACCCCCGTTAGTCATGTTCTCATGTGATATGCTGAACTGAATGACAGCTTTCTGAGAAGACGCATGGAATTACCGATGTTTTTTGCTAGTCTATATGGTCATATGGTGATATTATTATAATGTTGTATTATGGGATTTTATATGGCTTAGTTAGTTAAAGGAATTTTATTAGGCTTTCTGAATCTTGCCTTGAAATAGAGCGTATTTTCACTGAAAGTTTGAGAGGAACTGTCATAACGAGGTTTATTAATTATTACTAAAATGTGCCAAATGTATGTACAAACACTTTTGTTTCATTTGTGTACCTATGTAATTACTAACAAATTGGATTTTATAATCTGGAAAATAAATGACTATTATTGTTAACAATAGTATCGCTTTGCAAAGAATTTAGCGGCAAAAGATGACAACATGGTTGCCAAGATCAAAAAAAAAAAAAGAAAAAATAGAATTTGCAAATTGTAGTTTTTCATCAGATAACATAATAACATTATTAATAACGTTAAACAAATAAAATAGTTACATAGTAAGTAAGTCTTTAAATCTAACTACCTACATGCTCCAGAAAATGACAAATATGTCAACAACTTATCAGCTATAGTAATTAGCTAATTGGCTATAGTAAATATCATTAACATAGGTACCTATTAATGATTAAGTCTGTCTGCGAGGATGTTTCAGTCAATACCAATAACTCAAGAACTAGTATTACTTTACTTTACATGCCACAATATGTAAATAAAAACCACAAATATTGTAGAACGAGACAAGACGAGGCCTCTTCCATAGATTGGGCCCTCGGGCTAACTAAATACCTATGTCTGTACGTTGGTTTGTCCCGTGCGTGGAAATTGTGGTTTTGTAAGAAGAAGTTGGTTGGTCTATATAACATGAAGATTTAGAACAAAGTAACCAGTTAAAATTATGCGTTCTTATAATAATTATATTATGTGTCTTTGTAAGATAGATTTCTTAAAAAAAGCTGTCAAATAAAATTAACGCCAGCGGTTAAAATGTAGATATTTTATGTCTTTTTAAATTAGCTCTCGTCAAGTAAAATTAACACGTCATCGACTGTTTAAATAACTATCATTGTCTGTTTAAAGCCTGGAGGAAAAGGTTTCTTCGACAAGCTGCAATCTAGGGATTTAAAAAAAGATGTTTCCTTGGGTATTTTGTTTCTGAGCTAGTTTCTTTTGCTGTTGAAGCTTTTTCATTTAATTTTGTGACCAGCAGTGCGATTCTGTAACAATCTCACCGTGAAAACTTAGGTAAAGTGAGCGTGGAGTGAGCTGTCAATAGTGTCAATTCCTAGCAAAAACAAACTCACTTCACCTAAGTTTACACGGTGAGATTTTTACAGAATCGACCGGCTGAACTAACAAAGACTTAATTAAACGAGGGAAACATTCAAGTATTCCTTACATTGTTAAGTTCTGTAAGATATCTTTTAAAACGAGACCAGTATTTTTTTTAGTTTGTAAGAAATATCAGCGAGGTAAACTACACTATCAGTTGCAAATGGCTCTCATTTTGACAGTTCAACAACATTCATTGCGTTATTTACGTTGTTGAACAGACAAATTTTTCGAACTTAAGACGGAGTGGATTAATATCCTTTAAAATGATTCAGATTGAGATTGAAATAAAGAAAGAAAAAGTATTAAAGTAGTTGTGGTGGTGGTGGTGATGGTGATGGTGGTGGTGGTGGTGGTGATGGTGATGGTGATGGTGGTGGTGGTGTGTGTGTGGCGGTACTATTGAATTTAAGAAAGAAAGAAAAGTATTAAAGTAGTGGTGGTGGTGGTGGTGGTTGTGGTGATGGTGGTGGTGGTGTGTGTGTGGCGGTACTATTGAAAGAAAGAAAGAAAGAAAAAGTATTAAAGTAGTGGTGGTGGTGGTGGTGGTGGTGGTGGTGGTGGTGGTGGTGGTTGTGGTGGTGGTGGTGTTTGTTGTTTGTTATTACTTATTAGATTGATAGTGTGTTACGCAATTAGGGGGCAGATCTAAAATGATACAACAACATAGCTGAATATTCTGAACACTTCTAGCATACGTATTTTCCGTCAAACGCTTCGTTTGGCTGCGTCTGCGTACACAGCGGGACCTACATTCTGTCGCCGACACGCTCCACGGCGCGCGCGCACCGCAACTTAACGAAAGTGAAACAAAGAAATTGAAATTAAAACAAACGCACTCTTCCTTTAAAGAATAGCACATTTTGGTAGATACTTAGAAATAAAGAAAGTTTTTAAAATTAACGGAATTTAGCTAATTTTGTAGGAAAAGGCCCTTATTCTAGACTCATAGGCACTCAAGCATTGTGTTACCCATCGACTGGATTGTTGAGGTCAAGATAGGCAGTCGCTCCACGTCTTATACCAGCCACCACCACCAGACGCAGCTGAACAGCGGTAGCAGCCGACTCTAAGTCTACCCTACTATAGCTGGGAAAAGGCTTGGAAGATGGGCATTGCACTCTATGCAATTCGGAAAATTCATTTGAAAAGAGATCAACGTCCGAAATCGTTGATGAAAACCGAATATACCTACTGATACATTCTGATTAGTTGGTTTAAAATAAACTGTAGTTAAGACTTGCCTATATGATCACAAATAACTTAATTATATCTAAGTTGACAGTAACCTATTACAAGAACCAGCATTTATGATTCCTGGAAACATAAAAGGATTGTTTTGAAGCGTAAATTTTCATTTCGTACCACTTACTCAAAAAAGTGACATTCTATGCCACAAAAAGCGAACATAACAATAGTCATTTTTAATCTGTTAAAAACAGGGAAAGAAAATTGTACTGAATTTCATTCATCCTCTAGGGGGAGAATGTGATTTAAATTTGGAATACTTACCGAAATTTATACTGAACTACATCTGTGTTTACACCATCTAGTTTGTATATAAAGCATTATACATCTTTTTGAAAAAGGAATACGCATTTATTATGCAGTTATGATTATTAAATAAAATTACGAAAACCGACGAGGCCGTATGAGCTTGATGCCTTTGCTTTTCCGACAAAAAATATTAGTCTATGAATTTGCCGCGTTTTTGTTTTCTTCAAATACATAAACGTTAAGTTTATTTTAATTTATTTTTACTTTCAATTGTCATTATTTTTAATAAATGCTTATCTCATATTATTATTGTGTTAATTTTTTCGCAAATGGTACGAAAAGTAGAGTATTTTCCTCGGTGATAAAGCTGTCTTATTCTTGGGTGAACTTAAATCCCTCGCTACACTCAGGACTCGTCTTAAATCCCTCGCTTCGCTCGTGATTTAAGTTTTTAACACCCTCGCTACGCTCGGGAGTAAACCTCGAGTCCTTCGTTACGCTCGCGATTTAAATCGTCACCCGCGACAGAAGACACTGCTTTATCCCCTCGGTTAATAATCTACTATTTATTAGCTAAGTAAGGCTATTTTACAAGCAATAAATTAAACTTAACGATAACGCAACTGTTAATAAAACATTGTTCGCAATAACTACTGTGTTTTGATTTGATTCAGTAATAAAATAATGAGTTAGGGCTGTTGCTATTTTTAATCTTAAGCTTATTGAAGGAGGTATAATATCGCCATTGTCAGCACAATACATAAATAGAAGATCTGCTATGTTGGGCTCAAAATCCAAAACCAAAAGTAAAAAATGGTAAGGCGGACTTCCCCGACCAAGGTAACACAGATTTTTCTCGGGCCCAACTTTTTATGAAACGTATAACAACGTTACGTCCTTTGGCTTTGCCTAGAAGGTAAATAAATATAATAATTATATTCCATAAACTATAATATGTAATGTTTAGTGTATACTCGTAATTATCTTTTGTTGGAGGACCAAAAAAATAAAAATAAATATCAGCGAATGAAGACGAGCAAGCTAATAAAAAGCTTGTAAATATAATTAGAAATTTCGTTTGAAAAATGAACGCAACTAGTAAGTTGCGTTCATTTTTCAAACGAAATTTCTCAATTTTTTTTCGAAAAATGCAGTAGCAAATCATGGAATTAGTAAGTACTATATTATTATCTGCCTATGCGTTGCATTAGCAGAGACCATAACTAAATCAACTCTGGTATTTTTGGGCCGAAATAGGTATGTGCAACTACTGCTTAAGCTAATTTAACCCATAGATCATACATTGCATCAGAACAATAACTAATAAATAACCAAACACTAATGTAATTTTACAAGATTTCAAAACACAGGAGTACATTCAGGACAATACCAACCAACAGCAAATAATAAAACAACATTAATTTATGATGTTAACATTTAACTTATCAGCATTCTGTTCGCAAATTATAGTGAGCTTACTAAATATGGATATAGCAATTTGTTTGTGGAACCCGTTATTTGGTTATTACTGTTTATAATATCTAATATTTGCTTAAAAAGGTGTGTTAGTCTATGAATGGCTGGGAGCTACGGCAGACATATTGCGTAGTATGTAGTGGTAATTTGCTGCCTCCTCTTAGAATCTTGTTGACCCTTCTCGTGTTTCTTGTAATTGACATTTACGACGTAGGAACTTTAAGCAAGCTACGTAGTAAGTAGCATTATTTTAATAGCATCGACAAACAATCGTGAAGGTTTATTGTTGGTCGAATTCCGATCCAGAAATTCCATAAATTATTTATTTTTGATCTGCACTCGAATTGATTTTATCGGATAAAAGCATTTATTTATATCACATACAAAAACAACTTGAACAAAACAACAACTAAGACATTCACCAGCGTAAACAAATGTACACCCGTAATTTAAAGTTTTGAACGCATGTCTATTTCTTACAACACTACGATAATAATCCCATACATTCTACATTACTTTCCCAGACATGAAAACCTAAAGCAATTAATATAAATAAATTACAAAGATACACCGCAATGTGGTGCAGATACAGAAAATACGATGAAAACACCAACATTATAGCACGATGGAGTTTCTAAATAACATTATCACAATCTGTAATTAGAGGGCGCGCTTGACCGCCGTTAGATCAGTAATTAGGATCGGCGCAAGAGCACGCACCGCACTGCGTAGGCGCACCACACATATATGGGCGAGGATTATGACCCTAAAGAAAGTCGCAGAGTGTCCAGTAATCCAGTCCATTTTTAACAATTCGATAAAAAAAATTGTTACTCATAAAGCAAGACAAAATTAAGTTAAAGACAAACCTATGAAACTGCACTTATTTTTCAATTCGTACTTTACGAACAGATATGAACCATGAAAACTATAACAGCTTATGTGGTAGTGGGTACATTGATAGGAGAGATGATTGTACATGGGGCACTGGCTAGAGAAGGAATGTAATTGGTTATTAATAAATAAATAAATGTAGGCATCAGACATTTATCATTTCGACTAACACCTAGATGGCACTTCTACTGGACCGGGGTGAGAAGGTCAATTCTGTGACTTCAGAGGGGTTAGTTTTTATAGTTTTTAATCTAAATGTTGTAGTAATTGTGTATGCGGAAGGTTGCTTGATCTTTGTGTCAAGCGGTCCTTCTGAACTTAAATAGTGTTGCACCGGCACCGGCCTTGCTCCTAGGTCGCATTTAGTATTGTTTATATGTATTTTGTTCCTAGCTATGATATATTCGTATAACGATTGCAATTGTTTGTGCAGTGGGCTGGATTTATAGACGTGTTAATTAACTTTCGGAAATTAGTACTTATTTATCTTGACACATAAATATCTAATGTAAACGATTGGAGCTTGTGTTTTGATGCCAAGGATTTGGCGCCAGTTCAGTTATGTGGACGAATAAATTGGATATTATTACATACAATATGTCTTTAATAAAAGTTTATTGGGGTGTCGTATGATGGCGGCCCGATTTCGCGAGACGTTCCAATTTCCAGGAGAACAGTGACTCGTTCTGCGAATGTAAAATTTTATGGGGCATAACAGATCTTGTTTAACGATTGTAAATTATAACAGTGCAATTGACGCTCGTCCAAGAAATTGATGGTTTAAAACTGCCTTCTATTTTGATAGATTTCAGCTTCATCGGCATAATATTTAGGTTTTGCTTCCTCTTTGTGAGGGGAAAGTGGAGAGTCGTAATCCACCACGCGGGCCCAATGCGGGTTGGTAGATGTCCACATGTCTTCGAATTTTTGGTTCTAGGACATGCCGATTTCCTTACGATGTTTTCCTTCACCGTTTTGAGAGCAGTGTAGTGCCTGCCTGGATTCGAACTCACTACCTACAACTCGTAAGTCGGGGCCAATACCACTGCTCAGAAGTGTCTAAGCAGTGGTATTGGCCAGTAATCCAGTCCATTTTTAACAATTCGATAAAAAAAATTGTTACACATAAAGCAAGACAAAATCAGCCAGTTCTGGTAGTGGCTAGTGAGCCACCGCTAAATTATGAATGAACCAGAACTGGCAAAAGTTATCTGACTAAAAAAAAAAAGTACCGACACTTATCCAAAAGTTCTGAAGCAGGAAAGTAGCAACATGACATCTTTATCAGACGTCCTTTCATTACCAGGAATATCATTCAACAAACAAACCGAATCCTTTGCGTCTTTGTCAGACAAAGTTGGTCAGCAACTTTGTTACCTCAAACTGGTTAACTTAGTGCTTAGTCAGTGTACCTAGACTGCTTAGAAGCCTATCAAGTGAAGTAACGACATCAATTTACTAAGTAACATATTCACGCCTGTCGGGTGGGGCAGGCTACTAGACTTCCGATGGGATATTTATCGTAACGGTGCTAAATTTAATTGACGCTGAGTCCCCGTTCCGGTGCAGGGTGTGAATCATCGTCATTAATGGGTGGTGGAATAACGGATGGGCGATGGCGGTGGTCCACACGACAACCTGTCAAGTTATACATTTCTAGTTTTAGCTGACCTCGCTTTTGGTACAATGAGAAGTAGCTTATACCTACTGGAAATGTATGTATAACATGATTATATGTCTTCGTGCATACAAACTTGCGAAATAGGAATGGGAGATAGCGGAAAAGTGGTTGTGATGACGTCAGAAATTGGTTTCCTTGGATAAGCGAGGATGCCGAAGTGGTGACATGGCAAGTCCACGGAATTTAGTTATTTGAACAACAGCAAAATTAACAAAGTTGAGAAACTGCGCAATGCTTTAAAAGAACCTCACAGAATGGACGTCTGTCATGTCACAGCAGAGGGAAATTTTATAGGTTCATGATACTACCTAATGCTTATTTAGAAAAACTGAAGAAACTGAGTGAAAGAAAACTGATCATCAACTATAATGTATGTGTACCTATATGTCGAAAGATGTTTGAAAAGCAGGAGTTGTGATGTTCTTAATGTCTATTGAACATCGATATTTCATAAACCGACTAATTTCATGTCACTGATATATTCTCGCTTCAGCCTATGACATAAAACACAAACTCTAAAAGGTTACACCATCTCCTCCATCTTACAGCTTTTAATTAGGTCTAACGCTTGGTCGGCGGACATCGAGATTTATGGTCAGTCTGGTCAGAGCTGACCGGGTCTGCGCAGGCGCACCTGCTCACGCGCATAGAACTGGTACTTAGTGGCAGCTAACGGCAGCCACAATGGATGGATGGTATGTGGTCGGTAATGGTGGTGGAAAGTGGACATTTGTTATAGTGTGTCTAAGTGGCTGGGATTGTCTTGTTTCTTATCATTTGTTTATGGGTTCGGATATCGGTGATGGTAAAGCCTATAGGATGTGACATTTAGAAAGCCAAATTCTTGTTTAATTCAGGAAAGTTTTGAATGGATTGCATAGGCAATTTAATCCACACAATTAAATCGTTACAGTAAAAAAATCTTACCTTTGGTGTCGATGGGAGTTGGTGCAGCCAGGCTGGGGATTTCAGGCTGCGGCGGTTGCACCCTGGGGCCGGGCCAGGTGGTGGTGCCACCAGAACAGTACCGGGGCCTGGTGGCCTGGCACCCGTCTGCTACGTCGCGAAGAGTTGACGCGTCTGCTGAGTATTCTGAAATTATGAGGAATGGATGAGATATATTATGTCAAAGTAGGACTAACCTCCAACTATCTGACTAACAGACAGTTCCTTGACAGTTCAAAAGTGCACGTTAATTGCCTGAAATTGGAAGTAAATGCTTGAGTTTGAGGAGTATTGTAGAGATACTAACATTTTCGAGTTTCGAGTGATGTTAAAGAGTAGGGAAGACTAAAGAAAAGATGGTTGGACTGTGTGAATGATGATAACATTGTTAGAAAGTGGGTGAATATTGAGATTACAACTAATAGAGATGTATAGCAGAAAAAGACAAGTTGTGCCGACATAAAATAAATTAGGATAAGGGCAAGAAATTTATGAGTAGCACTGAGACTAGCAGCACCTCGCGGTTTTACCCGCAAGTGTCGATCCCGTGAGAATATCGGGATAAAAAGTATCCTATGTGTTATTCTGATGTATAAGCTATATTACTGTAAAGTTTCATTAAAATCTGTTCAGTAGTTTTTGCGTGAAAGAGTAACAAACATACATCCATCCTCATAAACTTTGGCGTTTATAATATTAGTTGGAAGTAGGACTAGTAGGATATTCAAAATGAAAACTTACAGTAAGGACTTACAAAATGTAAGTGTTTATTCATAACGTGAATACTATAAAACTAAACAGTACCAGTTTCGAAAAGGATCCAGAAATAGTATCCAAACTGCTACACTGTTTCCATCTGACAACACACTTGAATTGTAGGACGGACTTGCGATAAGTCACTGAAGTCTGGACTGTACTAGTTAGTGAGCTGAACTACCCATTAAACAGTTATCAGATTTTTATGAAAGTTAGTCCTAAAAACATAGTCTTATTTATTAACACAAGTTTCGTTTATGATATAACAGTAGATTACGATACGTGTGACTTAAGTAGTCGCGAGGGTGCTAAACGCCGTGCGTATAGACATTAGGTGACACGTATTTTATAGTTCGTTTGACCTAAACCCGCATTTAAATCACGCTTTTCTTTCTGTGTAAAAATGGACTACTTAAGTCACTGAGGTCACACAGTGCTATAAATATGTATTTAGGTTATTGTATTATGTGTCACCTGAAAGTAAATGGATTATTATTTTATTCTTATTAAAGCAATACTTACTTCTAGTTGTTGAAGACTGCAGCAGACTCGCAGTCTGGCCTCCAGGAAATGTCGCATTCCTCTTGTGTCGACCCTGTAGACAAAAAACCATTCAATAATTAGTAAAAGCTATTCAACTAAAAAATCTAGGCCAAAAGGTGGAAGGCGATAATGACTGTTAACAGGATCCGGCGCGGCGCGGTAAACGAGACACAATAGAAGTTTTATTGGTATGACGACTTTAGACGTATAGTGTCTTTAAAAGTGTTAATTACCTACAGGCACAAAATAGCTGCTGAAAAGGTTTTTTGGAATAAGAAATCTGTAGTGCGATTCTGTAACCACCTCACCGTGAAAACTTAGGTGAAGTGAGCGTGGAGTGAGCTGTCAATAGTGTCAATTCCTAGCAAAAACAAACTCACATCACCTAAGTTTTCACGGTGAGATTTTTACAGAATCGACCGGCTGTTTTTGGTAAATCTTCCTATTAGGTACCTACTTCAAAAATATCCAATTAAATATTTGTTTAACCTAGGAATCCCATCCATATAATCTCATTAAAACACAAAATTCCTCAATACCCTTCAATGCAGTGCTCTACCCTCATTCTCAATACCCATACGTCCATTCCATCAAGTCCTCAATTACCGACTTCCTAACGAGACATCAGCCAATTAGTAAAAGATTTCTAATCGACAACATCTCTATTGCGTTGAGACTGAGTCGTAGTTTCCCTGACCCCACCCATCCTTGGGAAGCAATGGCGATGTGAAACCGTACCGATAGGTATCGTTTAATTGTTCGAAAGCACATGCCTGACAAACTGGTTGAAACGCGAAACGGGCCGATCGGAGTCGAACGCAAATTGTATCAAGCGACGTTGTGTCTAGTTGTTTGAATAAGTGGGTTATCGTGATGGAGTGGCGAAAATGGATAAAGTAAGAAATTAGTATATAAGGTCAAATTAAATTTTTCTAGCAAAACTCCGCAGACGTGATGACGTGATCGATATCTAAATAAAATTAAAAGATTTGATGTACCTACATGTTTTTTAGGGGTCTTTACTTGTTAAGTACAGTGTAAACTCTTTATAACGTCATCCTTTATAACAATAAACTCCGTGTAACGTTGAAGTGAGCCCAACTTGGTTGGTTTGCATTAAAACCCACATATTAAAACACTCTTTATAGCGATACGCCATTCTATATTACGAAGAAATGTGTTCTTATTTTTAGACAGTAAATATTTATTATCGGTATTATTGTTAATGTTATGTTATCAGGTAACAAAAGACTTTGAAGCTCCTGATGATCTTCGACCAAGCATACCGGGTACCTATCGTATTATCAGTCGTAAACCTACTTTGAAACTGTTAACATGGCCAGTAAACGGAAAGCGATTAGTGTTGACGAAAAAGTTTGTGTGATACTTGTTAATTTGGTTGTTTTTTTGTTCACTCCATATAACGATAACTCTCTATAACAACAAAAAATGCTCAGTCCCTTGAGTTTCGTTATAAAGAGTTTACACTGTACTTGTTTGTTACTTGATGTATGAATTGAAAAAATCTGTTTTCTTTTGTTTTATCATGTTAAGATATACCTATCCATCACGTCTGCGGAGTTTAATTAGCTAATTTAATTTAACCCTGTAATAGAGGAAGTTTAAAATTGGCGTCAGTTACCGAAAAATTGTGATGAAGATGGACAAAACGCATGTGACTGAAAGAGTGATAATATTGTGGATAGAAAAGGGACAGGCAGGGCAAAGTAAAGATGGATGGATGGTGTGAGGTTATGATATGAAAGAAAAGGGCACTCCTTTTCTTAGAAAACGTGTTGCACAGATCCCAAATAGGGACCGGTGCAACACATTTTCTTCTTCCGTTCTCCCTTGTCACCCGTCACGCTGTCATTCACTAATGATTCTTGGGACAAGGACAGGAAGGTGATAATAAAGTGACTAAAGATGGTGATGGTAAATAATGAAGACTGAAATTATTAACAAATTAATTGAGTTCAATCACTAAATCTATTCGGAAGTTTGAGCAGAATAAAATAAGAGTTAAAACTGGTAAAAAGTTATTTTATTTGGTTTACTAACACATTCATAGCCCACGTGTATCGTTATTATTTATATATTCCTCACGATTTTGGCATCTTCCATAAAAGAGCACCTATTTTTATGTCGCGCCAGTTTGAAGGAGCCTTTATTATCTATGTACCTACACCATATAAATTACAGATATAAATATAGAAACTATACAAAGGGTGACACAATGGGCGGTCTTATCGCTAAGAGCGATATTTTAAAGACAACCTTTGGATGGATTTAAAAAGATATGGAAGGGATGGGGTGGATTGTGATAGCAACGCTTAGCTGGGTAATCCACCGGTTCCAGAGTGCTTTCACATGCTTAGGGATAGTAGATTTCGCTGATTTGCAAGTAGCTATCAATCAAGACCTAAAATACTGAAATATTTCCCGTCTTTGACAAAATACCCAAACAATCCTTCAAAGTTGAATCGTAGATCACCATACTCCCAATTGGGATCAACGGCAAGACAAAGGCAATATCTCTTCGCCTTAACAACGAAGATTTATCAAAGCCGTCGTCGCTTAAGGCGAGGTTCTTCAGCCTTCGCTCGTTAATCGGCCTCAATGGATTAATTGGCAAATTACTGAGAAACTGGTCGCCGCGCAGATGTAATGGATTTATCACAATTGTGCTCGATGGACAATTGAACTGTCGCGAAAGTGAAATTTCGTTGCTATTGTCGTTGATTTTGAATCTACTATTGTTTGATCTGTGTTAATTGGTAGTTTGAACTATTGTTTCCTTGAAACAGAGTTTAATGGTTTTAGAGGAAATACAGTACCTACCTGATGACCACTATGAAGAAGTAAAAAAAAAAATTTGCTGCACCGACCCGAGATAAACTGATGATGACAGTACCTACCTACCCAGTCATCATAATACAGTAGGTGTATCGTATACGAATGATTGATCACCATAAAACATAATATGAGAGAAATAAATATTTTCTACCGCTAGAAAGATTCCCCCCAAAATGGCGCCTGAATTAGTGAATTATGGAAAACTAGCAGCGCCCGCGGTGTCACCCGCATAAGTTTCGATCCCGTGGGAATATCGGGATAAAAACTATCCTATGTCCTTTCCCGGGACTCAAACTATCTCTGTACCAAAATTTCATCTAAATCGGTTCAGCGGTTTTAGCATAAAGAGGTAACAGACAGACAGACACAGTTTCGCATTTATAATATTAGTATGGATGTGAAATCTTCTTTATCTTCTGGGAAACAACTTGGCTGATAATACACAGAGCTAATGCACGAATCACTAAAGTCGGCATTCCTCAAACAAATAGAATTCGGCAATTTTCTTAGTGATTAAAATCATCTGTCAAGCTTTAACAACTGCATTTCACTCTACATACGGTCAGCAAAAAACATCAGGCCATAATAAGCTAGAACTATGTCTGGCAATACAGTCTGGACGTCTAAAATAATTTATGTATATAAAAAACACATGAATCATCTCAATAGCGAAATATAACATTAATTGTTTCGAATATAAAACAACGATAAAATCCGTGCGCCGGGCGCCACTCGGTCCGTTAGCGCGTCGAGATCGCGATTAAGGCTGGTTACACACCCGCGACTAGGACTTACTGTATTTTTAATTAACTACTACTGAAGATATATAAAACTAGCTGCTCCCCGCGGTGTCAGCCACGTAAGTGTCGTTCCCGTGGGAATATCGGGATAAAAAGTACCTTATATGTTAATCCAGGGTGTCAGCTACCTCCATACAAAATTTTATCAAAATTTGTCCAGACGTTTAAGCGTGAAGAAGTAACAAACATATAAACACACACACACTCACCAACTGTCGCCTTTATAATATTAAGTATGATCGTTTGTTGTTGTTGTTGTATTGTAATTCTGTCTTCTGTTCTGAGCCCGCTTTTTTAATATATTTTAGTCAGAAGGATTTGGTATGAATCAAGTTCAAAAATTAGAAAAAGGCGCATCTTTGTCTTGGTCCTAGACGGGTGATTGACCTAGCCAGATTTTATGAGGATTCGTGATAAGGCGACGTGGGAGCGGATATCAGGAGCGCACCGTACATCTTATCGTTATAATAATGTAACAGATTGTACAGTTAATTGTTACTCATTAATTAAGGAAGTAATTAATCATGTCGGTTAAAAGTTTCTTATTGACGCATTTGAACTTGCTCACTTAACAAAGTTTTAGGTATATTTGGCGATTAAAAGTTCAGTGTTTTTTCTTTGACTATTTGAGGTGTATTCTCCTTATTTGCGGTTAAATTAATGGACAAAGATTTTTTTAAAACATATCTTTTTTTTTTTATTAGTGTTTAAAGAACTTTTTTTTAAGGTTTGATCACGGTTTCATCTGCTGTTGTTCCATCAATTTTAATCGCTGTCACTACTATTTTGACAATCTATAATAATAATCTGTCTGTATTGTCAGTGTCAATCTCTTAGGATACGTTTACTTTATAGTAGATTTATTTTGTGAATTGTGTTTATTTTCCTTGACCGAATTCAATCAGTCTAAATAAAGATGGATTCAGACGACAGCGCAACTGAGGCAGTGCCAGTTGACGTGGTCTTCTCAGTCCAATCCGTGGAGAGTTCCGAGGATCCTCCGATGGAAGAATGGTCTTCATTGGAAATATTAGCGCCTGAAGAAAACAAGAAGAAATTTTTATATAACGAGGGGTTGTATGACCCTGGTAGCGGAGAAATATGCGGAAAGTACATAACTATGTCAAACAGTTCTGTGTTCAGACACCTTTACTTCAATTATCCTGCGATCACAGATCCAGGAATAAAGAACGCTTTGTTGAAACCTATAGATGCAATAACATACCCGGACGATGGACAGGCCTTGTACCTAGCTGTCTGCAAGGAGATGAATCAGTGCCCAGTCAGAAGTTTTCATAGAGGTCTCCTTGGAAGCCGAATAGATCTACGGTATTACTGCATCAATCCGTATGGATTCCGGGCAATGGCCAAAGCTTTGCAATACAATAAGATAGTCCAAGTATTAATTCTAACTGATAACTTTTTGAACGATGATGCTTGCTATCATATGGGGGAACTGCTTTTGACAAACAATACTCTTACTGAACTCCATTTGCGTGGTTGCAGAATTGGCCACGAAGGTGCAAGGCGACTGTTTTGTAACTTGCACCTTAACAAAGCACTCAAAGTTCTTGATTTGAGTTATAACAAGTTGGGCGATGAAGCGATGAAGTATTTAGGAAATGCTATACTTTTCGGACTAACTGTGAAAAATCTTAATTTAAGCTACAACGAAATCAGTGGGAAAGGCGTCGCGTTACTAGAAGAACCATTCGAAACCCATAATAATTTTACTCACTTAGACCTTTCGTGGAACAAAATATATAGTGTAGGAGGTTACGGGTTTCTCTTAAAATTATCAGAAAGCATTTGTCTTGAGGTGTTGAATTTGTCGTGGAACTCCTTGTCTGGCGCTCGGATCAGCCTGGCCTTAAAACAAATCTTACTGTGCCCGCGCTTGAATGAGCTAAACCTCAGCAATAACAAACTAGACGGAAATTCTATAACGCCTCTCATAGGGGTTTTAACGAAAGCAAAAAAATTAAACACGTTGAATTTGTCATACAATCCTTTAACCCCTAGTGACGCTTTATGCATTATGCATAAAGTAGCGATGGTTGCTTCGAAAGTGAAAAACCTACTGATGGATAACGTAGCCGTTACTGAAGAATTTATATCTTTGCTCGACCGTACGAAACTAAAGAAATCAAAGAAAAACTTAACCGTAACGTACGGGGGCGTTGAAAGTGTTTTTAAAGCTAAAGGGCCAGACGCCAGGGAAACAGTACTCAACAGAGTTGAATATGTTACAAAACGAGTGAAAAAGAACATGATCGATATTGCATTGATTGCACAGCAAATTCAAAAAGAATGCACAACACACATATTGACTGCGAAAGATTTAATTGACGCTTTAGTACGGGGCGGAGCGCATCTAGATGAAGACCTTGTGAATGAATTGTGCCACGTGTTTCCGGGACCGCCTCAAAAAAATGCTAAAATCAAAGTGATCAATATAAACTCGATGGTGGAGTATATAAGACGAAAATGGCCGGATAGGAAGTTACCCCCCACTCCTCCTCCAGAGCCGGAACCGGAACCGGAACCTGAACCTGAACCACCGAAAAAGAAAGGAAAAGGTAAAGGGAAAAAGTGAATATTTTTTTCACTTCAATGTAATCGGTCACAGCTCACAGCATAAACGTATTTATTTTTTAAATAATTTAGCTTTAATTATTTTTGTAAGTTTTTATTTTTTAAGACATAGCTTTAATGCTGAAAATGTTAGATGTAACCTGTAAGTTTTGTTTATATTTATTTTGTAAAATGAAATTATTTTGACGCACAAATGTTAATTTATAATATTGTTAAAAAAAGTGATTTTTGTTAGTCTTTAAATTTTATCTTTTTAATTTTCAATGCTAACTATGAAACATAATTTATAGACATTTACGCTGGGGGCAGACAGAAACTACAGAATTTACTTTTAACAATAGTCCAATATTGGATGGAAGAAGTAATATACTATAAAAAAAAACCGGTCAAGTGCGAATCGGACCGCGCATCGAGGGTTCCGTACAAATGTGTAGTTATGTAACTACAAATTTACGGTTTACTGATTTTTCCTTTACTTTTGCTACATGATATTGCTTCTTGAATCTTGCCAAATTTCATAATTCTTGGTCAACGGGGGAAGTACCCTATAGATTTTTGATGCGAGTGTCAAAATATGCTGCATAAACGGAACATAAATGCACGTATCTTTTGATTGCGTTGACTTAGAAGTTTGATTTTGTCACTGTCTCAAGGAATTGCAGCCCTGAGTATTTGATATTAATTTCAACTTGATAACTCCACGAGTTCCTGAGAAATAGAGTCTTGACAGACTGACGGACAACGAAGTGATGTTAGGGATTCGTTTTCCTTTTGAGATACGGAACCCAAAAAGTAGTCGATTCTAAGGTTTTGGAAAAGTGGCCAATTAGAGAAAGAAGGCTTGAAGGCTTGAAGAGAAGACCAGTGATTACCTAATCATTAAAGATTAATCATTAAAATAAATTGCATTAATTTATATTCAACTACTAAAGTTTTATTTCTATTAACATATAAATAGTAAGATGTTAGGTTCAACAGCAGTGAGAATATTACTAGATTTGGGTGAAATCGTTGTTAGATCAATCTGCCTAGCCCTTTTCCCAACTATGTTGGGGTCAGCTTCCAGTCTAACCGGATGCTAAGCAGACGAAAGCTAGCTAGACAGATGATGATGAGCCTTTTGAATGGATTAAAAAACGCTAGGCTAAACTGAGATCAAAATGTACTTTTATTGAAGCCTCAAAAATTATGCGGTTACCACCGTTTCCAGTTCGTATATTGTCAAACAAACACACATTCAGCACTTAGTTCGATCTAATTTATCCATGTTAATATGTTAATCTAACCGGATCATAACCCCGAATTGTAACAAGAGGCGCCGCGAGTTCGTTGACCCCTCATTTTGATACTCCTCATTGTTGTAGGTACTTATAGGTATTTAATTGGCTATGTTATTATAGTTCGGAGAATTGCTGGTTACAATGGAAAAGTTGTTCAGTTTTTACGTACAGACGCCAGCTGCACATCAAGTTATACGAAACTGTCATATCTTCCCAATCAACGTTGAACCTTATGCTTTAGCGATAAAGTTGAAAATCTATTAAATAAATTTGACAGATTGTAGTAGCTTGATGTGCTGGCGTCTGTACGTATCCGTGCACATCAGATGTCAGGAAGTCAGGCGAAATAATGAGCTGACTACATCAACTAAAACTTCAATGCGATTGCTGATCCTACGGACTTTAAAAAACGTAATAAAAATGGTAGGTTTTATTATTTTTATTTCAACTGTGTGTTACCCACTATTGGGCAAAGGTCTCCCCCATAACTTTCCATCGTTCCCTGTGTGTTGCCTTTTCCGGCTATTTCCTGTAAACACAAAAAGCTACCTAAGGAATCCAAAAAAATAACAATTATTTATCAATTAAGTGCCCCAAACATAAAATTGAACCAATTTAAAGTAAAAGTCCCTTTGATTGGTTCAATAAATACCATCACGAACATTTTCCCATTTTACAGCCTAACCAATTACTTTATAACTAAATCATATAGCGTCATAAATATACTGGTATGAAGTAACAAATTAATACTAACACAGTGTGTATCGAATGGTTCTGATAACCCCCTATTGTGGTGGCTTGAAGGTTGGATCTGGTAGTTACCGCAGGCATTAATTACGGCATGTTATACTTTATACCAATGATCGATTTGTTACGCAACAGAGTTGTATTGGCTGTAGTCTGTTCCCACTGGTATATATACATATATGTAGTTATCTATGTTATGGGGTTCGAATATTATGATCTGTATTCTATCAATACATACTAAAGGCTCCTTCAAACAGGCGCGACACGTGATAAAATCGCGCGCTACACAAAGCCACCGCGAGTCGCGCAACGAGCGGTGCCTTTGTGTAGCGTCGCGTGTCGCGCCTGTTTATAGGAGCCTTAATCCATACCCTTACTAATATTATAAATGCGAAAGTGTGTCTATCTGTCTGTTACCTCTTCACGTTTAAACCGCTGAACCGATTTAGATGAAATTTGGTATAGAGATAGTTTGAGTCCCGGGAAAGGACATAGGATAGTTTTTATCCCGATATCCCCACGGGATCGACTTATGCGGGTGAAACCGCGGGGCACAGCTAGTTTTGTTTGTTTGTTTGTTTGCGCTAATCTCTGGAACTACCAGTCGGATTTGAAACATTCATTTTGTATTAGATAGCCCAATTCTTGAAGAAGTCTATATAAGCTATTTAACATCACGCTAAGGCTCTTAGAAGCCGAGGAAAATATATAAAGTCAAAGCGAAGTAGGTCATAGCGCGGGCGGGCGATACGATGCGAGGGGTGGGTCGGGGGAACAAGAAATTTCACGCGTCGCACGAAGTCGCGGGCAGAAGATAGTGTCATTATATAACAATATTAATAATACATCATTTTATGCCTCAAAGGTCAGAAATCACACACAGTGAGCAAGCGAAGTTACCAATACTCAAAGAAGATGGCTTCGTTCGCTACTATATTATTTATCAATCCCCTTATCGGATGGTGATAACGCCTAGCAGTCTAACTGGCCAATTACTTGTCTTTTCCTATCGACCAACTATGGTCTCCACTACGTGTATCTTCCGTGTGTCGATAAAAAATACCAAGATAATTGATAACTGGTTCCCTATAGGAGAGTTATGACAGGTGGCCATTGAATTTCATGTTTCAATTCAATTGATCTTCTTCCTTTCCTGGAATTTATTGGTTTTATTTTGTAGTAGGTGTCGAGCTGACCACGCTGTTTATTGATTTATCGCGGAATTGATGAATATAATCAGTAATCACTGAACAGTGAACATATTATGTAGTAGGTACCAGTGGCGTGCCTAGGGGTCAAAATTAGGGCAAGCCCACAGATTTTCAACGTATAAAAAAACGCCCAACTGAGGGATTGGCTGATTTTCAGTTATTAATGTTTGTGTTCGAGTTCATTGATTGGTAATTTTTTAATATATTTATTTATTGATAGGTTTAAGTAAGTTTGTTGTTGTGAATTATGATTTTATTAGGGCAAGCCGGGCTTTTCGGCTTCTATGAAGGTACCGCCCCTGGTAGGTACATGGGGTAAAGTGGAAAGAGTTAGGAGTCTTAAAAAAATGGGCCACATATAAATAATTGTCAACCTGTTTAAGGCGAAATGTGTCCCAGAGAAGATGTTTTGACGCATTTCGGCTTCACGCAAAATCAATTTTTGTCCTCAAAATCAACAAATTTGCCGTATATTTTTTCATGATTATTAAAATTGAAGATATTCTTTAGTGAATTATGAGGACCAAAACACGATTGACAGAATTTGGCTCGATACAAAAAAATCGCAAAGTTTCCTCAAAATTAGCATTTTTTATGAGAAAAAACGGTTTTATTCGTTTGTAAATAAAGCAATTTCAATGAAATTTCGTCTATACATTCACCATTAAAGACTTTAGGGGATTATGGTTTTATTTTAATATAACAGAGCATATAGGATTTTAAAAAGAAATATTTATAAAAAGCGGGCGCGCAGTTCGGACATCCCACCGCTCCCGCTGTCCCGTCAGTCGGCCGCAGCGCGTCTATGAGAGCACTCGTGTACAACTTTATTGCGCCCGTTTGAAATGTAAAATTATACCTTAGTCATAAAAATGGTGAATAAAAGTAATATATATTCAGCTCAAGAAGCAGAAATTGATGAACCTGAATAGGTAAATTTTATTATTTATTATCCCAAAAAATACAAATGTTGACATTTGACATTGACGTACTAACTCGTATTTATTGTATAAGCACACAACTTTCGTTTTGAAAGTCCCTTTACACAATATGCCGTGGTTGCGGCAGTGCCGCAGTGCCTCTGTATTGGTTTCCCCGACACACGGCGCCGCGGTAGCGGCGGCGAGTTTTGATAGGTCTTATCAAAACTCGCCGCCGCCGCCGCGCGGCGCCTGTGAGGTTCATACAAATCCAAGAGTGACTGATGCAGCGGCGCCGCTGCAGCTAGATGACTAGTACAACTTCAATCAGTACCTATCACCCAAGTTTTTTGAGTAAGCTCGCTTACTTATCTACTTATGCCCTATTATTATAACCGTCACGTCTGCGGAGTTTCGCTAGCTAATTTAATTTGACTCTGTGTACTAGAAAAAGCCTTTGAAAATACAAAGTGTTTTTTTATATCCCATAACTCTACGGGGTCATTGTACTCATCATTATGAACAACTTTTACTATGGGCACAAAACCTAAAATCGCGAAAAAAAATCAGCTGTTATATTTTATATTCGCATAACTCTTCAAAATGTAGGGAACACTAGATTTTTATTGCGATTTCGGGTTCGGACCTATGGTAGTAAAAGTTGTTCATAATGATGAGTACAATGACCCCTATAGTTATGCGATATCAAAAAAACACGTTGAATAGGTAATTTGTATGTTAGAGGTCATGAATAGGACTGAAAACCGATAGGTAGGTTACAAGTTACCCAAGATGTAGCGGAAACGCACCACAACTACGAAGTTAGTTGTTTTGTGTGTGTTGTTGTGTTGGTGTTGATGTGAATAGGTAAATTTCACGGTATACCGTAACATTTATGTTTATCTTGTACTGTTACAAATATTTCCAATATTTCAGCACCCATGAAAAACTACTGGATACTGACGGTACAGGAATGGTATAACCACAACAGCTACCAGAAATATCTGATGCGGCACATGTGAACCTTCAGTCGGTGTGAATGGTTGCAAATCAGAAGATTGATGATAATGGCCTCAAACTTTGGAGTAATAATAAAGAGACAAAAAAATTTTACTGCCCTGTTGAATAACATTTTGTACAAATCTAATATTTCATCCGTCGCATCAGTGGTCCATGGACTTAAAAATGAAAAATTTGCGCTTCAACAACAGAGCTAAGAAAATTTACAGATTGAGGACTGTGGACTTTTGTGGACAAAGAATTTATAGAACCCCGCTAACAACATGAATGATACACCCCCTATTTTATTTTTTAAACATATTATGTATATAAAAGCTGTTATAATTACCTGTTTTTTCATTTCTACAGGCTATTTTTTTATCAATACCCAAATTTTCACAGGGTGTTCTACCCATGAATATGAACAACTTTTACTATGGGAACAACTCTGAAATCACGAAAACATCTGCTGATTCATACATTTTGATTGAGTACCTATGTATCAAACTTTTGTAAGAAACAGCAGATTTTATTTCGTGATTTCACAGTTAGTCCTATAGTGAAAGTTGTTCATATTCATGGGTAGGACAGGACACCCTATGAAAATTTGGGTAGTGACAAAAAAAAATATCCTGTGTATGAACCGGTTTTTGGTAAAACCGGTTTGGATTCTACCTCTCATACTAGTACCCATTCATTTTCAAACAGCGAACTAATTGGGATTGTTATAGGAACTCATAAGTAGTTATTTTATTATAAGAAGGCCAGTATTTTGGTTCACGAGAGAGGGTCGCGCTTACAGCGGTCGGACTATAGCTTGCCGGCCGAGTGCGGCAGAGCGCGGGGCCCCGCGCGCCTCTTACCCGTCCGCGTCTGCTTCACCCCCTCAAAACCTGCGTGACTACGATACCATTTCGCCTTAAAGCATTCTGAAAACGAAAAAAAAATAATACCTTGGATATCACTTAAAATTCTATCAATCCATATAATCGGTTTAAGTAAAAAACAAGACAATTAAAAGAAAATTAAACCACAAATGAAGAATAAAGGCTCGGACACACAGGCGCGACGTGACACGCGACACAAAGGCACCGCTCGTCGCGCGACTTGCGGTGCCTTTGTGTCGCGTCGCGCCTGTGTGTACGAGCCTTTAAACTGCTTCAAAAACATAGAAATTAAGTAATCATTTCTGTAAAATCCAATTCTGAAGTTAAAATAATAATAATTTTAGGTTTTCACACTAAAATAATTGTCAATAATTTAATCGTCCTAGGAAATTGTTGATGATAAATCCTAAACAACAATATTAACAGCAGTAATTAACCAGTTTTTATGACAAGACCAAGATTTAACGTCAATTTTCCCAAAGATTTCTGAAGATAATAACTTAATATCCGTTTTACATGGAATATAGATGTTTTAACTACCAGCAAATAGTCGGTATTTAGATGGAAATCGAAATACTAATATTTACCCTTTCCACAGACAAAAACGCATTAAGTCAACTAAACAAATCATAAAAGGAGACCCATTTCCCGAATTAGACCAAGTTTCTCCTGAAGCTCACAATCAACAGCGAGTGAGTCACAAACATGCGCAGGCGCATGTAACGCGATCCTGCGCTAATTACCTCGCCCCATTTGATGGAAACTGGGCCAATCGCGCAGCTGCAGGCGACCGACTTCAAAGGAATCGATCGAACGATTACGACCAATTGAAAAATTGCCCGAACATTTGCGCCTTTTTAAAAAGTAGAACTCGATGACGTCATGATTTTTCTGGAATTCGTCTCAATGAAATACTGGCCAGTGTCTCGGTGTGGCGTAATTTTAAGGCACTGGCAACACAAACGAAATGGCTCTCATGGTGTTTCGCAAAATTGCAACATTAAAAGCTTTCATTATTTCCTGATAGTGAGTCATGGTCTGTCTGGAATTTAACTGTCAAAATGCCCCGTTACACGAATGGCTGAATTGATTAATTTTCATGTTGAACGGGATGGGAAAAAACGTAATTACGGCTCGTCTATTATCAGGTACACGTTAGAGAGGAATGGGAGAGTATTAACTAAGGGAAATGAGTGTGGTGCGCGCGATATTGAAGCTAGCATCCTGCCATTAATTTCGCACAGTTGTTATCTTCCAAATAAACATGTGATTATCTATGAAGTTTCTTGGGATATACTCACGACATTATTGGTGTGCTAATAAGATACGTCTCAATATCTAATCCGATGAACTCAGATAACCAGAATGTTTGCTTATAACAACCCTACAAAAGAATTTTATGGATATTTGTGGGTACCTACTTCACAAGTTCATTACAGAACATTAGCCCTTTTTAATAAACGTTAACAGCTGCTAATCATTACTTAACTTTAAGCAAAGCTTATAAATAAACCCCTAAAATGCAACCCATTCTTACATTAAAATGATTGATGCTGGTTATGATTAGACGATCCTAAACAAAAACACACTCCTTTACATAATTATGTACATACTAGCTGCGCGCCGCGGTTTCACCCGCATAAGTCGATCTCGTGGGAATATCGGGATAACAAGTATGATATGTGTTAATCCTGGTTATAAGCTATCTGTGTGCCAATTTTCATCAAAATCTGTTCAGCGGTTTACGCGTGAAGAAGTAATAAACATACAAACACAGTCACAAACTATCGCCTTTATAATATTAGTGTGATAGTGTGATATAAACTCACGCATGCATTCTTCCCATGTATTACATTGCTACTATCCTTCATTCCTTATTCAATCTTACAAATTTCTATAAAGACAAAGACCTTTTCCTTGTAAGACAAGTACAAAGGTATACCACCTCTGAAGGTACAGATTCCACGAGTACCGAACAGCCTTGCTCATACATCCATTATTAAATCTCATTGTAAGGTATGCGGCGAAACAGGCTCATTTGGATCCAAGGGCGACGAGAACCTGCGACCTGTCGCCTGCCGTCACGGTAGGCAGGCATTTTGTTGATGATCAGCTTACGTGACGCGGGTCGGGTGGCGGTGGTTTAGACCAGAGGGGGAATACTCATAATTTTAAGAATGTTAACAGACTGATCTGTCTCAATCTGCAAAAAAAAACTCTAATTTCCCTAAATTTTTGACAAGTGTTTGACATTTTTGTGTATCGCCGAGATGAGACCGCGACTAGATTTTGGAGGGAGACGAAAATTTGTTCAGGTAAAAAAAATATTCGGAGGCCTATTTCTCGGAAACGGTGCGTCGTAGGACCATGCTACTCAGAAGCTAAATGGTTTCTATAGACAAGGTTAACCCAATAACTGTAATAAAACTCCAAAGCCCCTCTAAGGCTTAGGTACGCTCCAACCGGGAGACGAGATAATGGGCTAATTTTGGAAAGAACAGTGAGAAAACTTTTTGGGCATCTAAAACTTACGATAGTCTAAACATTGGTTTTGTTTTCCGTAGCAAAACAAAAAAGAAATGTCGTGAAAAAGAAGTTAAGAATATCTTTCATAAGAGCGAAGCAAAAAATAAGCCCACGTTGATTTAAAAAGCTAGTATACCTACTAAGGAAATGCCAGTACAGAATATATTCCGATGGAAATTAAAATACCGACCCGCACTTTATAATTTGTGCAATATTAAATCGACCACAGGGCTTATACCAACATCTTATTATAGGAAATGCCGAGCCTATTAACATAGTCTATAAAATTGCGTTGGTTCATAACTTGCCCAACAATTTGCGCTAGCGCAGCTTTCGCTACAGGAAGCACACGTCTTATTACACCTCGATTGGTGTTTAGAAAACATGGTGTTTTGGCTTCCCTTCCATGTTAGGGTGGCATCACACAGTCTGAAGCGTTTTAAGAAATGAAAAGTTTTTAAGGCGCTGCCCAAACGTAGGAAGCCGTAAAACGTTCAGTTTTTGTCGCACAGTTAGGTTATGGGTTTATATTACGAGCCAGAAAAAAATTACGTGTATTGTCAAATGTTCAAAAAAAATCTACTTTAAAACAATCGTAAAACAGAGCTCAAAAAATTTATTTAGGCGCATAATTTTAAAAATTTTGAGCGTAAACTATCATATTTTATGTAGTGATAATAAAGGGGATTCAATCAACTAAATATTTCTTATATTTGAACATTATTCCACTGAGCAGCGCATTATTAATTAATTTAACTAAAACTGCAAAATTAAAGTTCATAATTATGCGTTTGATGTTAGTTTAATCGAAATACCACCAGTATTTCGATTCAACTATGTAACATTATTTGTATGAACCTTATTTGTTGCCGCGATGCGCTATGGTCAATTACCTAAAAATTTGCTTGTTACCGCGACTTAAATTAGGTTTTGAATTTGCCAGAGTTTTTGTACTAAAAAACAAATGACGATGACAGAAATCAATATCGCCATGATTGCAAGATTTTATTAATTACGTCTATTGCAAATACTTCAAAGCCGGCGCACAATCCAGGCCAAGAATCTTGCATCATCACAGAATTTTAAAGGTACAGTCTAACCCAACTATTTTACGTACACAACCGTGTAAAGTAGCCTTTCCCATCTTATACACACACTACCCACTTAAGTTACCCTACCCTCGATAACTAGGAGGTGTGAATGGCCAGATTATTGGACAGACTCCTGCGCAGGAAGTACGCAATTACGCTGATTCTATGACTGGTTCTCGCTAAGTTCTGTATGGGTTTGTATTTGTAAGTACATAATTGGTGATTGACCTATGCCTGAGAAAGGGTGAGATAGCGTACTAGAGTACTGATTGGAAACTGTTAGGTGGGTAGATCGTTTCAGAAATTACATGCCCTTACGTCTTTTTATGATTATTGAAGAATAGTAAAATGAATGAGCGTCGAGGTTAATTTAAAGCTTTGAAATTGCAGGATCTTACATCTGGGATGACTTGGTTTAATAATAGTAAAATGAAACACGGCTGCCCTTTATAAAGTTGGTACTTAAAATTTTGTTAAAGTTAACTTTAAGTCATGTAAAAAGTTATCTTTCCAAAATAGTTCGATAATTCTGTCAGAAACACATTCTCTTTATAAGACCACATTTTCTTCTTCTAAGGTTAAAAACATAATCATTCTTTTCCTAAAAGCATCTCAGCTTCCGAAGCACATGAGTAGACAAATCGGAGCTCGCAAAACAAAAAAAAAAAACAGTCAAGTCAGCTTGTTACATTTCACTGCTGCAAATATCTTATTCTGTAAATATCTTACCTTGAAAACTACAGTGAAGTGAGCTGTCAATAGTGCCAATCCTCTAGGGATCAGCCGGTCGATTCTGTAAAAATCTCACCGTGAAAACGTAGGTGAAGTGAGTTTGTTTTTGCTAGGATTTGACACTATTGACAGCTCACTCCATGCTCACTTCACCGAAGTTTTCACGGTGAGATTTTTACAGAATAGCACTGCTGGTGGAATGACAACTCATTTAAAGCTCACTTCACCTTTTTTTCTCGGTGAGTTTTTTTACAGAATCGCACTGCAGGGCATAAAGTTATGACATCAAATTCGGAATAATTGAAGTTTTTTTATTATTTTTTATTATTTCCCAAAAAACCGGCCAAATGCGAGCCGGACTACGTTTCTTGTACGGAGATCCCCTTTAATTTTTTACTTTATTTATATTTTTATTAATCGTTGTTATAGCGGCAATACAAATACAAATACATACTATGTGAAAGTTTAAACTGTCTACCTATTACGGTTCATGAGATACACTACTCTAAGTACCCTACCCTGCCGTATGCCAGACAGGGCCCCAGCGCTGGTTTTCAGCGACAATCGGCGATGACGTGATGACTTCAACTGGTGCAGCATTCGACACGATAAAAGCAAAAATATCCAGCTGTTACTGACCTTACTCCTCGGGTAAACACTAAGCACGTCAGACCACCACCTGGCCTCCTCCCTGCAGGTGCCCTTGACGAAGGTGACCCTCTCCGGAGCCGTGATGGCCAGGCTGAAGGCATGCCCGGTGACGCTGTCAGCCTCGCTCACCTCCAAGACTGTTGTCATGTCGATACTGGCCTGAGGGACTGTGTCTGGCTGTGGAAGAGAGAAAGATGACGTTAGAATGTTTGTCTGTTTTGTGCGATGTTTGTTGGCGCATTATACAATGCGTGCCACGTAAGAAGAGACTTGACACACCACGTGGTCTGATATGCGCAGAACACGATTTTAGGTATCTTTAGCGGTATGAGGTCTGAGTGCGGGACGGGACCGGACGTCATAGGGGCGGCGGAAAGAGCGGGGGAGGCGGGGTCAAGTCTCTTCTTACGTGGCACGCATTGTACACTGCTACATTTACAAGGAACTTTTGACGTACGAAGGACGGGGGCGCTGTTGGTGCATTGCACAGTCATGCAATTGTTTCGTCAAATGTCACTTTAAATGTATGTAAAGAAATAATTATTTCTTTAATTAGTTTTTATAGCGAACAACACTGTGAGTCAATCAGGATGGATGTTGACAATGACAACTGGTTTGACAGAACAGTGATTACATATTATATTGTTGGAAGATATACAAAGGGAATTGTTATTAATTAAGTAATAGACTTTAAATGTCGTTTCTTTGTTTTACAGGTAGGATAGAATTATTTAAGTTTTACCTGTTATAATTATAGTTCATTATTTTGTTTATTGTAAGTACTAAAATAAAAACTTTGTTTTACAGAGCAACACGACCGTCTTTTAAAATTGACAATTCCTGTACCTATATTAAGTTCAGAGATATAGTCTTATAAAACGACATTTCTGGTTAAAATCAAGAATAAAAATGGACAAACTACGATTTAAATTTGCAGTATTAGGCTCAACAGATGGAAAAACAAATGTCACATGCATAACCTCAATTGAGACACCGGACGGATGTGTATTTGAGGTCCCGGAGGAGTTCAAGCCCGTGAATAAACACACTAACATACAGACTTCAGAAGTATATACGAAGATCAAAAATTCGTTAAAAAAAGACACCAAACACGTTCAGTCTGGATCCCGCTAAACCCAGAGCTGAAGCAAATATATTTAGACGAAGGTGAAAATGTACAGTTCGGTGGTCAGTATTTAGAGGAGATAACAGAAAAGGCAATGCCTCCACAAGATAACTCTTGTGGCATAGCACCGGAAAAAAAAAACATAGGAAAAGCTGCGGAAAGGTTTTTGATGGAAAAATTTTCAAATAAAACATCTAATGCTGACCAATGGATTACAGAATTCGAGGAAGAATGTGAAAGATTCGAGATTAGACAGGATGAAGAGAAAATCGAGATTTTAAAACATCTTCTCGAAAAACAATGTATAGACTGGTATAGCAGCATGTTAATCAAATTAACGGTGAAATCCGCATGGTCAATATGGAAGAACAACTTTAGAGAAACATACGGAAATAAAGGTTGGTCCCAAATCAAATATGCATTTACATTTAAATATCAAGCCGGGTCGTTGCTAGAATATGCCACAAAAAAGGAAAGACTGTTATTGGAAGTCAACAAGCACATCGACACCCAAACAATGATTAATCTTATTGTAATGGGATTACCAGATTATGTAATGGATAGAATTGATAAAGAAACAGTAAAAACAACTGCAAGCCTCTACAATGAAATAGGAAAACATGAATATGTAGCGAGCAAAAAGAATTTCAGCAAGAATAAAAGCAAGACTTCCTATGATAATAAAGGCAAGCCAGATAAAATAAAACCATGTAAAACATGTGAAAATTTAAATAAAGGTATTCGATTCCATCCAGAAGAAAAATGTTGGTTCAAACAGTCAGAAGAACAAAATCAAAAGAGAACCAATAATAAAGCTGTAAATAATTCAGTAATTGATGTAGAACTAAATAATACGGAAAAAAACGAATAATAACACCATTAATTAAAGTCAAACTGCTATTAAATGAACAATTAGAAACATTTGGATTGTATGATTCAGGCTCAAATGTTTCTATAATTAATTCAAAATTAATAAGACTAAAAAAAAGAAAAGAAATAGATTCAAAAAGTGATAATTTAATCACAATTAATGGTGTTAAAGAAACAGTTGGTTTGACAACAATAAAAATAAAAATATTAGACATTGAAAAAGAGACAGAAGTTTACATAATAGATGGAGAAGAGTTCAAATATGATTTCCTAATTGGACTGGATATCATAAAACAATTTGGACTGGTTCAAGATGAGAATTTGAGGATAACGCAAAAAAGAGAAGAAATAAAAATAAAAGAGGAAAAAAAACCTATGAATGAGGATCATGATAAGACCAATACTTCTAAGGAAGTGAAAAATGCAGCAAACCCGTGTTCAATTAATTTTAATGAACACATAAAAGGAGAAGACTTCAAGATAAGTATGAGTAATTTAAAAACTCAACAAAAGTCAGAAATATATAAATTAATAGATACTTACAAATCAATCTTTGCAAAGGACAAATATGACATTGGCACAGTCACCGAATATGAAGCACGAATTGATCTACTCATGGACAAGTATTGCAGCAAAAGGCCTTATAAATGTTCAGTTGAAGACAAAAAGGAGATAGAAGAACAAATAGCAAAGTTACTGGACAAAAACCTTATAGAAGAATCTTACAGTCCATTTGCGGCACCAGTAACTTTGGCTTTCAAAAAAGAAGACAACAAGAAATCAAGACTATGTATTGATTTTAGAGATCTCAACAAAATAGTGGTACCTCAAGCTCAACCATTCCCATTGATCGATGACCTGGTGATTAAGACAAGAAACTCTAGATATTTCACAACACTGGACATCAATTCAGCTTTCTGGTCGATCCCGCTAAGAATTGAAGATAGAAAAAAAACTGCCTTTGTGACGCAGGAAGGTCACTACCAATGGACATGCTTACCTTTTGGTTTGAAGACATCGCCAGCCATTTTTCAAAGGATATTGGGTAACATTTTACGAAAGTATAAGCTCACTGATTGTACAGTTAACTACATCGATGATATCTTGATATTTTCTAAGTCTTTTTCTGAGCACATAAACCAGCTAACACAGTTGCTAGAAGCAATAAAAAAAGAAGGTTTCAGATTAAAGTTCACAAAATGTACATTCGCATCGGAATCAGTGAAATATCTTGGTCATGTAATACATAATAATACAGTACGGCCAGTAAGAGATAATTTAATTTCGATAAAAGAATTCCCAATACCAAAAACACAGAAAAATGTTAGGCAATTTTTGGGAAAAATTAATTTCTATCATGAGTATATACCAAAAAGTGCGGTTCTTTTAGAACCTCTGCATAATTTACTTAGGAAAAATCAGAAGTTTACATGGTCTGCCGATTGTCAAAAATCTTTTGAAGCCATAAAAAAATTATTGTGCACACAGCCAATCCTAGAAATATTTGATCAAAATTTACCAATAAATATTCACACTGATGCGTCCCTAGAAGGTATTGGGGCAGTGTTAAAACAAACGCAACTAGATGGTAAAGATAAGCCGGTCGCATACTTCTCAAAAAAATTAAATCAAGCGCAAAAAAAGAAAAAAGCAGTCTATTTAGAATGTTTGGCTATCAAAGAAGCAATAAGATACTGGCAATACTGGCTAATAGGTAAGACGTTTACAGTGTATTCCGACCATAAACCCTTGGAAAATTTAAATATAAAATCTAGAACTGATGACGAATTAGGAGACTTAACTTACTATTTATCACAGTATGATTTTAAAATTAAATATGCTCCGGGAAAAGATAATATAGAAGCAGATTGTTTAAGTAGGAACCCGGTATTGGATGCGAGTGAGGATACAGATGAACAACTAAAAATTGTAAACATGATAAAACTGACTGATATAGTAACTGATCAGGAAAACAATGCAGACATACAAAATAATAAAACAAAGTTAATATCGAGACAAAATATATACTATAAAAAGGTTAGGAAGCGTGAAAAAATAATTTTATCGGAAGATTACAGTAAAAAACTCATAAAAGATGTACATGAAAACATGTGTCATTTAGGTATAAAACAAATGCAAAACAAAATAGGTACGATTTATACAGCAAAAAACATGACAAAAAATATAAAAAAACATTGTAAGGACTGTGAGATCTGTATAAAAAATAAAACGAGAGGGCAGGAGAAGTATGGGCTAATGTCACATTTGGGTCCTGCCACAAAACCTTTTGAAATAGTCTCAATAGACACAATTGGAGGCTTTGGAGGCTCTCGATCAACTAAAAGATATCTACACCTACTAGTAGACCACTTTACTAGATATGCCTATATTGTTACCTCAAAAACACAAAATGCAAAGGATTTTATTAAGCTAATCGAAAATGTAACAGATACTGATACAATCGGAATGATTCTTACCGATCAATATCCGGGAATCAACTCGATAGAATTCAAAACATTTTTAAATAGAAAATCAATACCAATAATTTTCACTGCAGTCAATGCCCCGTTTTCTAACGGCTTAAATGAAAGGCTTAACCAAACGCTTGTAAACAAAATCAGATGCAAAATAAACGAAAAGAGAAACAAAATAGCATGGACAACCATTGCTCATAACTGTGTAGATAAATATAATAATACAGAACATACGGTTACTGGCTTTGCACCAAAGTACTTGTTAGATGGTACAGATGTTTCGTATTTACCAAACGAACTAAAAATAAATAAAACAGAAGCAGAATGGATTAAAGATAGAAAAAAAGCATTACAAAATTCAATAAAATCACATAATTATAATAAACAAATATTTGATAAAAATAGAACTCAAGTCAGTTTCAATACAGGTGATATAGTATATGTAGAGAATGGGAACAAATTAAATAGAAATAAATTAGATGAGCTAAAGATTGGTCCATTTGAAATTATTGAAAAGATATCAAATTCAATATATAGGATTAATACAGGTCATAAAAAGTTAGAGTCAAATCTCTTCCATATTACAAAACTTATACCAATACCAACGTAAAAACAAAGACAGACAGAGAAATGACAAGTTAATTGCAATATTATGAAATGTAAATTAGTTAAGTGTAGTTAATTAAAAATCTTCTTCGTGGGGGGAGATGTAAAGAAATAATTATTTCTTTAATTAGTTTTTATAGCGAACAACACTGTGAGTCAATCAGGATGGATGTTGACAATGACAACTGGTTTGACAGAACAGTGATTACATATTATATTGTTGGAAGATATACAAAGGGAATTGTTATTAATTAAGTAATAGACTTTAAATGTCGTTTCTTTGTTTTACAGGTAGGATAGAATTATTTAAGTTTTACCTGTTATAATTATAGTTCATTATTTTGTTTATTGTAAGTACTAAAATAAAAACTTTGTTTTACAGAGCAACACGACCGTCTTTTAAAATTGACAATTCCTGTACCTATATTAAGTTCAGAGATATAGTCTTATATGTATTCTAAAAAAAAACAAGATGGCAGCGTTAGTCATATTTTGACCACACGCCGAAATAACCTTATTAGCGCTTAATACTAATATTATTGTTTTATATGATTATGCCGTAACTGCCGCGAACAATCAAGCGTTTGTACGTCAACATTCATACAAAATCAACGTTGGAAATAGAAGAAGGCTAGACAGAAATCCAGACTCAGGACCAGTTTGAGTTTTTGCAATAATACAAAAGCGCCATCAAGAAATAAAAAAATAGTCAAAAAACTGGCCAAGTGCGAGTCAGACTCGCACACGAAGAGTTCTGTACCACAAGGCAAAAACGCCGAAAAAAAAACACGTTTGTTGAATGGGAGCCCCCTTAAATATTTATTTTATTCTGTTTTTAGTATTTGTTGTTATAGCCGCAATAGAAATACATCATCTGTGAAAATTTCAACTGTTTAGCTATCACGGTTCATGGGATACAGCCTAGTGAAAGACGGACAGACGAACAGTGGAGTCTTAGTAATAGGGTCCCGTTTTTGCCCTTTGGGTACGGAACCCTAAAAACAAAAAAGGACTGTCAAACTGAATTTCGAAGTTCAAAATACCGATGTACTGTATTCATAAAGTTTACAAGTACGAATTACGTGAGTTAGAAGGTACGAGCTGATCGCTAAGAGAAAACTAATCTTCAATCAAACAAACTCCGAAAGAGATCTCAATTCCTTTCCAGTTATAACTTTTTAGCGCGACAAGCTTTAATTAATGAGATCATTAAGAAAACAGCTCCTGTTTTCCTATGAGATATAGGCAGGAACCTAGGCAATTTTTCCTAGTCACATTAATAGGGCTATATCGTCAGTAACAGTCTCTTTAGCTCTGGGTACATATCTCATAGAGGGTCGGGTGATTACTTTACCGTGTTCTACCTGTCAGCAATGTGGCGCTTCAGATTTTTAATCGCTTTAGCCGCTGGCTGGAGTGTTTAATTAGTGATTTGTTTTTGTGTTGAATGGACTATTTTTTAATGGTATTTTTTAAAGAAACTATCAGTAGTACCTAAATGTTTTGTTAGTTACAGTTTTATAGACTGCGGCGTTGGTCCAGTGGTCGCAAGCGCTACTGTTGGTCCTGGGTTTGAGTCACGGGTCGGTCAGTGTTATTGAGTTTTTCAGTCTGGAATCTATTAGTAGTAGTCCGAGGTTAGGATTTGTGCCCGGTGGATCGGCTCGCCCCATATTACATGGCACTTTTAAAAATAACTGGTGATATTTGAGTCCCACAGGTGAGTAGTATAGGTACCTACTGCACTATCTGCCTGACCCTTTGGGGATTACAAGCGTTAAGGTGTATAGATGGCTCACTGACCTTGTGCATGTGGGCGGAGCTAAGCGTCCTACGTAAAACGCGTGCGGTGGCGCGGTACACTAAAACGAAATTCAAAGAATATGCAGAAGCGCAGACATGCCGCACGTAGGTCGCCATTTTTGCCTACGATTCCAGAAGGGAATGGCGGATGCAAGACTGATATATTTTGTACTAGCTGTTACCCGCGACTTCGTCCGCGTGGAATTTAAGAAAAAAGTTATTGTTGAGTTCGCAGAGTTTACGATAACTTATTAATTCTGTATTCCGCGTAAAGAAATACCTATGCATGTTTAATGAAATTCTTCTAATATTTCTCCATTTAGTTCTTTTTGATCGTTTTTGCATTTTTAGTTTAATTATTATTTATATTTAGTTTTTCGTATTAGCCTTTTTATATACAATATTTGGTGTACAATTTTCTTGGGCTAAAACAAAAACACTATATTATTATATTATTTATTCAATCAATTTCTATGGAGATTAAGGAATCTTCACGTATAGGATCCACTTATAAACATAACTATACTCCGTTTCTTTATTATGATTTGTTTACATTTGGAAGTACCTAATTAAACGGAGTATAATACAACCTCCCTATTTGAATCGGATATTATTCAATATTTCATTTCATTGGTTTTAATTTTTTTTCGTAGGAACCTATTTTCTTTTTTTTTCTAAAATAAAAGTAGCCTAAGTTACTCCTTATTCACCTATCTGCTAGTGAAAGTCCCGTCTTAATCGGTCCAGCCGTTTCAGAGATTAGCGGGAACAAACAGACAGACAGACGGACAGACAGACAAAAATTGTAAAAAAAAATTATTTTGGTATATTACAAAAACAGTCAGAAGTCGACTAGCAATCTCACAAAACTATGGCATAGCAATATTAGTACTAATGTAATGACCTTCTTCTATAAGAACGTTTGACAACACTACAAATTGGCCACATGATTGTTATTACAAATTTCAATAAGGTTCGTAAGCGTTACGGTGGCCAAAGTGGCTAACACTGTACCTCGCATGGCGAACGTTCGGGTTCGAGTCTCACATCAAACATGAAAAATATTTTTTAAGTATTACACGTTTACACGTGAAATAAGAATGCCGAGTTGCTAACCAATAATTATGTTAAATATTCCACAAATAAACGAAGATTCTTTTGTTTTACAATTATTATTTTCAATCTTAGTTGGAAGTAAAAATACTTGCATAGGAAATTGACCCGTTACCTTCTATGAATAAGGAGCACAATCGCGTTTACAATTAATATTTTCAGTAAAAATACTTTCATACGAAATTGTTCCGTAGACTCTAATTGATAAGGAGAATGATCGCATTTGCGAAAACTGACGCGTTGGGTACCTATGTAGTTTTTGAGCGAGTAGCCGTATAAAATACTTTGAAGTCTTGCAATTATTTCGAGTCGGTACCTAGTGTAGGTACAGACAGCGTCAGTATGTGCTAACCCCTCAAGTTTTAAAATGTTATACATTCAATTCCTTACAAATAATCTAAAGAATACTTCAAAAAGAACCCACATTGTTTCGACTCAGATTCGAACCATCGCATCACCGAACGTCGTCATACTCATACCGGCAGTTTGACGAACTAGCCAGCGAGCCCATATGAATTGCGTTGAAATTGTTATCTACTATGGTCTGAGTCATTTTATCTTTAGGTGGGGATCTCTAATCGATAGATGTTATAATTTGAGGGTATCCATTAATTTTACTTACTTACGTTGTTTTTATAAAATTAATCCATACCCTCAAGTTATAACTACAACGTTTGATGTATACGTTCACTTAAAACGGCGAAGAGTAAACGACTACGATTTATCCATTAATTTTTAAAATGATTTACGATTTTATGAGAACTAAAATTGTAGTTGTTCTGTGTGAACAAAATGTGAGCATAAAAGGAATTGCGAGACAGCTTGGCATAGCAGTAAGTTCATTATAATATTAATTGTGTTCTCCGATTTTTTTCTTGTTGAGCTATTTGGGGTATCTTGTGTGTGGTATTTAATAACTTATTTAAAACCATGTTTTTCTATACAGAGACAAACGGTGCGCTTATGGGTGCGCAGATTTCAAGAAACCGGCGATGTTAAGACAATGTCCATGGGTCGGAGAACTACTGGGATCTATACGGACCAATCTGAACATAATCGGGATATTGTTAAGGTTCACACTACACCGCCGTTTACATCCACTCGTTACAGTTCGCAACGGCATGGAATATCTCTGTCCACGGTTCGAAGACATTTACACGCAGCGAACATTCACAGTTATCGACCTGCAAAATATGTCTAACAGAAGAACATCGAAGAGAACCAGAAAAAGCAGTTATATTAATTAAGTATGACAACAAAATAAACAACGAAGACATTTAACTCATTTGATTCCACTATTTTACTTTGTATAGCAAAATATTCTAAGTAGATATCATGAGCTAATAAGAGATGTTAATTGATTATCTATTGATAACATGTTTATTCACTTATTATGCTCATGATTGTAATCCTGCCAAACTAACTTCTAGTTCCTAGACAAGTTGCAAATGCTTCAAAACTTGTCTCTTTCGATGTCACTTGTCAGACTGTCAAATGTCAAATTTGTATACTGAGACGGCATGACAGGTCACGTGACATTTCGTTAGGTTATGTCAATCTAAAATATTTCTACCGCTTACTATTTTATCGTTTACTTTAATAGGATGCTACTTGTCTAGGAACCCAATTGTGTCAGTTGGTAAAATAGTATATTATGATAACTGTAAATAAAATTATCAAATCAAAATAAATCTTTGTTGTAAAATAAGATCATAGTTTTGTTAAATAATAGCAATAATAAATATTATTATATGATTATTAAGGTATTTTATTTTAAAACTCTTTATAAATAATTACTAAAACAAAATAGAAAAATATATTAAAATAATAATTATAATGAACAAAAAGCACATTTCGTGCCTATGATTTGAACTCCCACTCATAGGCACGGCAAGCGGTCTTGAAACCTCTAGTCTATTTAGACGATGAATGAAACGTTCTTAAATGTGAACCTATTTATTGCTTGTCGTTTTCGCAATAATAAAAGTATTAACGTTTTATTGAAAAAAACAATAATAAAAACAGAATTTTAAAAAATAAATATTATCTTAAACTTATTTATTCACTAAAACAATAAATTAATTAAAATAAAATGTTTTTGCAAAATACAAAAACCAACTTGGGCCTATCACGGATTTGAACGCACATGTCTTTTGGAGGGGTAATGACTTAATGAAGCTGTGTGTACGTACTTTGGTATTTGTTTGTTGATGAAAGCTGTTTATTATATTTTATTTTTTGATTAGTTTTTTCTAAGTTATGTTGTTGGTGTAAATGTTTGTACTATCAGTATATAAAAAATGGTCAACAAGAAAATAAACGGAAGGCAATAAAGAGATCTTATTCGACGAAACAAATTGTAAAGTAAGTACCTACTTTTTTGTACACACCATATTTTGTTTGTACAGATTATGACGCGTAATTTCGACGTACATTACAACAGCTCGATTGGTCTAGTGGTCTCGTGCGTCACGTCACTATAGTTTAGTCACTAACGCCCGGCTTCAAATCCAAACTTTTCCATATTTGTTTTTTTTTTATTTTCTTATTTGATATGTTTTTTTAATTATTATTTTACTTTTTGCCGATTTTCTTGTTTGAAAATTTTCAGACTATATTATTATTGCTTACACTCTTTTGTAAAACACTGTAGGTATATAATTTTTTCCGAATCAAGCTTGGTGGACGTTTTTATTTTATTTTTATTATATTACTCTATATTCTGAAGAAAAATAACTATAGGAATAAAAATGATTGTTTTTATTAAAATAACAATTACTTATTGAATTATTTTAAAAATAAGAAAATAAAAATATGCGCATTATAATTAAAAAATAACAAAACAAAAGATAAGTACATTATAATTAAAAAATAACAAAACTAAAGATTATGCAGTCTACTGAGATTCGAACCTGGTGATTACGCAGTGAGAATCCGGACAGTAGAGCGCGGAGGCAATCGTGTATCTTATTCGAGTCGCGAAATTACGCTTCTAAATATAATGGAAGTCGCTCATCGACGAAATCCGCGCGGTGCACCCCGCCGATGGCGGGGACTATTCGTATCCCACTTCATCTGCTTCACCCCCTCAAATTCATAAAAGTCGTCTATTCACCGCCACGTAAAGAAATACCTATGCTAATTTTATTGAAATTCTTCTAATATTTCTCCATTTAGTTCTTTTTGATCGTTTTTGCATTTTAGTTTAATTATTATTTATTTTTAGTTTTTCGTATTAGCATTTTTATATACAATATTTGGTGAACGATTTCCTTGGGCTAAAACAAAAACACTATATTATTTTATTATTTATCCAATCAATTTCATTGGAAATTAAGGAATCTTCACGTATAGGATCCACTTATAAAAAATAAAAAAAACTATAAGTACTCCGTTTCTTTATTATATGATTTATTTACATTTGGTTAAGTACCTAAATAAACGTAGTATACAACCTCCCTATTTGAATCGGATATTATTCAATATTTCATTTCATAGGTTTTAATTTTTTTTCGTGGGAACCTATTTTCTTTTTTTTTTCTAAAATAAAAGTAGCCTAATTTACTCCTTATTCACCTATCTGCTAGTGAAAGTCCCAGTCACAGAAATAAATCCGCACAAGAATATGAGAAGGTAGTAATCAATAAACTCAGTAATGCAAATACCTACTCGTAGATTGACAACTAAGAATGCTCATTTTTTATAAATTAAGGTATTTGAAAACATTTTTTTTTATTGTGAGTAAGTATGTAGTTATTTTCTAAACAGTCAAAATAAAATGGCCTGAAGCGGTTGTTTTAATATTACAAACAGACACTCCAATTTTATTTATTAGATAAAGTTTTAAAGATTTTTATTTATAAGATTAAGTATAGATAGATAGATACTTATTAGTCCATTCAACGAATAAACCAAAAAGAGGTGTAGAGTGCTTGAGCTGGGCCCTGAGCGATTTCTTCAGAAAGTTGCTCAGTGCTTAGGGAGTAAACATACTAAAAGTCCCCGCGTCTAGGAGGTGAGCCGGAGTGGGGGGTATAAAAATTCACACTTTTGAGTTTTTCGCTAATATCTATAAAACGGTGCGTCGTCGTAGAGAAAACGTATTTTTCTTGACTTGCTTTGCTTTGGCATTTTTATTTATTTACAAATTATCTTATACATTATTTACAAAATAAACAATATAAAAAAAAAACAGTATTTAGAAATGGCACCACTAATAAAGCGTCCATGCGGACAATAGAAATGGGCAGTGTTGCCAACAGATAAACTAGCTCTCCACCAGATTCAACTTCGAAAACCACCAGAAAACCACTAACAAAAATCGACCCTACTCCAAAAATCGCTAAAATTTCCACTAAACTTATTTATTAGTAAAAAATGTTCTTTATTATTACGTAATAAAATATTTAAAATCAGTAAATCAATATACAATATTATTAGTAAATGAACAACTCAAAATGAGGAACATAAAAATCTTAATACTTAGATATAAATTACGTGTCACGATGTTTGTCCGCGATGGAATCCTAAACTACTTAACCGATTTTAATCAAATTCGTACACCGTGTGCAGTTTGATCCAACTTGAAAGATCCATTTATAATCTTTTACAACAATATCATATGACAAAAACGTTAGCCACAGCAACGCGTGGCCGGTAGTCCAGTCAAATAAGACTTTGAAGGTTACAATAATTCCCATAGAGCTAAAAATTGGTATGAATGTTCAGAATACTATTATAAATGAATTGTGAAAAGTCCCCATCAATCCCCCTTGTGCAAAAATTTTTATTGATGGTGAAAGTTTGCAAAAATAGGTTTTTCGCGTTTTTCAGCTAAACGATGAGTTTTACAGCAAAAATAGTTCAGACAAAAATTGTACATCATCCGATTCTCTACAAAAAATGTATCCACACTTTTTTTTATAATTATTGCCATTTCCGTGATATAGCGGTTGAAAGAATTGAAAAAAATATTTTATTCGTAATATGCACGTTAATGTACTTTTATCTACGAAAACATCATGTATGTAAGAAAAAACTTACATCTTTTTAGTAAAAGAGGTTAAAGACATAAGTACCTACTAGAAATAGGGACCTATTAGTTCAACCAGGTTTCAGACTGGCTAAAGTAGACTTATCTTTTATGGGGTACTGTTTAAAATGTTATAATAAAATACCTCCCCACATTCTTGAACTGAATGAGACAAAATTCAAGTCTTGTATAAAACGAACACTATGCAGTCAGGCATATTATAAGTTAGGGGATTACATCGCTGATAAAAATGCCTGGCTCAATGCCGGACCTGCTCCACGACCACAACTAATTGATTAACACTTGAAAATTCTGTTGGAGCTGCTGAAGATTGTAAGACTATCTTTGCATTGTATAAACTCAATTTCCTTTGTATTGTATAATTGCATAGCACAGATGTGAGTTCTATGTAAATACTATACTCTATGTACCATTTAACGGGTAATGTGTCTTTCATTGACTTGAATGTGCCCTGGCGGCTGATAGTATGTCATGCTCACACAAATGTCTCGCTGACGGTGGCGTGTGTGTTGGAACATTTAGCTCCCTTCAAAATGGTTGAGCTGAATGGTGCTGATCTATGCGTCATGTTCGTGAACGGGCGCCGTCAGTTGGCGCTTGTCATCACTTAGCTGCCTCGGCTTACTCGTGCTCTAGTACGAGGAGGACTTATTTTTGATGAACCAGCTTCTTCTTCTTCTTGGCGTCGTCTTTTTACGGTATCAATGCTACTTTTTCGAGTAAGTATAATTTTTTCGATACTGCACATGAATTTTTACTTATGTCTGGTCTTTTAGGTACTCCGAAAACTCATCACCTCTTTAAATACTTGCATCAATTAATGCTTTCATGCCGCGATCACCAGTAACAACTCCACTTTCAGTCAAAGGTTGACCAAAATGAAGCGGAATTGCGACATTTTTTTTAAACAGTAAAATGCACAAACTTTGTTACAAAATATAAGCGATAGCCACGTGTTGTCACTACGAGGAATGCTTAGGACTAACAGTATTTTGTTGAGTATGAGACCTTGGAAACGGAGCAGGCATACGAGCATCGCCACGCTGACAATATTGAATGGAAGACAGATGTTACTCAAGGCCATGCGACTAAATGAAAATAGGGGCGGAGTTTTTGACGGTCATTTATATTCTAAGAATTTTATAATTTGTATGAATAAGACAGGGACTCATATGTTTACTCGTATAACGGTTCAAAAATGTATATAAAAGTACATTAACGTGCATATTACGAATAAAATATTTTTTTCAATTCTTTCAACCGCTATATCACGGAAATGCCAATAATTATGAAAAAAAGTGTAGATATATTTTTTGTAGAGAATCGGATGATGTACAATTTTTGTCTGAACTAATTTTGCTGTAAAACTCACCGTTTAGCTGAAAAACGTGAAAAACCTATTTTTGAAAACTTTCACCATCAATAATTTTTTTTGCACAAGGGGGATTGATGGGGACTTTTCACAATTCATTTATAATAGTATTCTGAACATTCATACCAATTTTAAGCTCTATGGGAATTATTGTAACCTTACTTCTATTTTAAGGACTAATTTGACTGGACTACGGGTCATCTAGTTATTTAATAAAAACAACAACTATAAAAAAGTGATATTCTAAAATTCGTCTTCTTCAGATGAATTTTTATCTGCATCATCGTCGGTTTCACATTTATATGATTCTTTGGTACTGATTTGTTTTATAACTTTTATTGGAATTTACCTACACAGTAAAAGAAAATACTCCTGAAAATTAAATGAAATAAAAATTATATATTTCGTAACATTTTAATAATTTAGTGGTTGAGTGATAGCATTTTCAGTAATTGAAACTGAATTCTACTAAACCACTAAGAAAAACCACCAGCCACTAAAAGCAATATTTCGCCACTAAAAGGGGGGTCGAAACCACCAGTTTTAGTGGAAAATCCACTAAGTTGGTAACACTGGAAATGGGCCCTCTGCAGCGAGCTAATCTATAAACGCATACTGATACAATTCGTTCATAAATATTTGCACTAACACAGCCAAACGCGCGTAGTCGATCGATAGCCGGGCGGAGCAGCGAGCGACACAGCCACCCCGTCTCAGTGCTAACGCACGACTGCCGCCCGCGCCCGCGCAGAGCACCTCTGAACCTATATCTCAAAATGGGGCATTGTCTTTGCAACTGTTGATTGATTTAAAAACGCTATTTCAAATATGTAGTACCTCTAACCACCAATTTTTCAGTGTAAAAATATTTCCAAACATCAAAGCCGTTTAGAAGTTATAAGCAAATGTTAGCGAAAATAGCGTTTTGGTAAATATTTTTTTAAGGCAAAAGTATTAGCCTTATGAAAAAACCCTGTTTCAAAAATGCTGTACATGAATCTATAGCAAACATATATTTTTTACAGACCTTCTAACCAAACCGTTAATGAGTTATAAGCTTCATAAAGTGACCGAGTTACGGTACTAAACGAGAGTAAGGCCCTTAAGGCTCCTTCAAACAGGCGCGACACGCGATAAAATCGCGCGCGACACGAAGGCACCGCAAGTCGCGCAACGAGCGGTGCCTTTGTGTCGCGCGCGTGATTTTATCGCGTGTCGCGGTTGTTTGTAGGAGCCTTTTATATGTTTAAGTTTTATAAATATTTTGAGATTTTCGAAATAAATCATTTCCAGTTAATTTCCTATATTTTAATTTAGTTTTAGTTATCGAATGAAATGAAAATACAGGGTCAAATATCGTTTAGGGAAACTTTACTGAGGTGACGGGTACCCGGGTTTAGATGAAAAGGAATAAAATGTTACAGCAGAATGTAATAAGGCTTCTTCAAACAGGCGCGACACGACACGCGACACAAAAGCACCGTAAGTCGCGCAACAAACGTTGCCTTTGTGTCGCGCGCGATTATATCGCGTGTCGCGCCTGTTTATAGGAGCCTTTAACATACATACCTACATATCAAAACTAACAACACGAACAGCAAAACTATAATTTAACATCGTCATCTGAAAAACTAGTTCAATTGCGTATTTAAATGTAAAGACCTTGCACCTTATAACCTTGAACCTAGGAGCCTAGGGACTAGCAGTGTTTAATCGCCCAGCTCTGTAATTTAGTACTTATAAGAGCTCATGACCTAGTGCTTATCCTAGCGGTATGCTAATGCCTAGATTTGTAACTAGCGTGCTGACTGAGTTGTTGTGAATGACCGTTGTTGATAATGTTAGGTTAGGATTTTTGAGATGAGGTGTTCATAGTTTATAAAGAAAACGGTGTCTTTTTATATACCGTAGAATCACATTACTTTAGCCCTGGGGAGTAACTTTGGCCCTAACTTGGAAAAAGATTAAACTTCCCGCCACACTGTTATATTGTCAATTTTTGCAAAAATTCACACTATATTCGGTAGATGACAATGTAGGCTCGTCGGTAAAACAGTCATTCATTCTCTAAAGTAACGCGCTTATTGGCTAATAGAGCAGGTTTCGACTTGTCGGTTTTTTACCAAATTGTTACTGTGCAAACTTTCTTCTGGAGCGGATTAATTAGGTAAGTTTGTGACCTAAATTATTTTTCATAGTTTTATCTTGAAAAATTTAATATAGTTTGATTTTTCCGACATAAAATGGTGTTTTCTTTCCTATATAATTTCGTTTTATTGATATATTTACTCCATATTTGAGAAAACTAGCGATTGGGAAACAAAAAAAATCAGTGGGTCGAAGTATACACGTCCAAAGTAAAACATTGGCCCAAATTTTGACAAAAAAAAAATGTACTAAAACACTGCAACATTTTTCCTTTTTTCACTTATAACGTTTACTTATATCCTCTTTTATATACCGATTTCATCAAAATAGATTAAGAGCTGATTAGACCAGAAACATGGAGCGAAAAAGAAAAAAAATCAAAATTTGGAACAAAGTAATGCGATTTTACCGGTACGTATATAAGTTAGTATACAAGGCAGGTGTGAGTGGAAACGCCGGGGAAAGAAGAAGAAGAAGAAGAAGAAGAAAGAAGAAGAAGAAGAAGAAGAAGAAGAAGAAGAAGAAGAAGAAGAAGAAGAAGAAAGAAGAAGAAAAGAAGAAGTAGAAGTATATATAGAGGTATGAGGAAGAGGGTGTAAAGTTCACTCGTCCTCCATAGAACAGGGAGGATCCTACGACCAGACGGGTGTTGTTTCTAGCGGTCAAATGCCCAATGATTCATGTCGGGCCGTTACATACATATATGGTAGTTGCGCGGTAAACTCTGCTTGCGAGATGCAGGATTTTGTGTGACGTCAGACGCGTAGTACGCATGTGGCGTTGTAGATATCGCTACAGATATACAACGTGTAACGGAAAGGGTATATACATACGAAAGGCACGGCTTCTTTGGATGATATCAAACGATATTGGAAGGGTTTTTTAATCCTATATCTACATGTTCAGAACTTATGAGAAATTTTAATACATTGATACCAGAAACCGAACTTTTCAAATTGAAATAAACACATCACTAGCACTAAATCAGCTGATCGGTGTCAGTGAACCATTTGTGAGTAAAAATAAACCTCTTACTCCTGGTATTTCTGAATAAAATGAATAAAAGGTTCCGCATGTTTATTTTTTGTTTACAAAATATTATTACTGACTTTTCCTAAACTTTGATTTTGGTCTAGGTATTAAAATTTTACGAAATAATATTTAGGTACCTGTTTGCACTGTCACGTATTATTTACACACTTGTTGGTTTTTTATGTAGTTGTCCTTTTGTAGAAGATTACTTTGTAGATAATTATTATCTACATAGTAAATAGTAATCTTCCACCCACCCCACCTTACCATCGTACCTACAACACAATAAATACCTAATTAAAAAACAATATTTCTGTATTGAATTTCCCAACGTTATTCCTATCCTTTTATTTTGGTGGCCATAAGGATAAACGATGTTTTGCTTTAAATCGATTTTTTAATCGATTCACAGAACGAATCCCGTGCTCTTGAATCGATCTACTAAAAATTCAACAAAAATCGTAATCAAAAAAATTTTAAACAACATTTTAACACACCTTTATTTTGTGACATATTTACAGTTGCCAGTCAGGTAGGTACGTCTAAACTTTTAATCAATAATATTAATAATTGATAACCTTTCCAGCGTAATTAAATGACTTTCATTCAGATGGTACAGATGTAGTCGGTTAAAATCAAATGTTTCAATCTTCGCTTAGTGCTAACATAAATAATGCGGACAAGCTAAAAAGTGTCGGCATAATTATGTATGTAATTGATCTTGTTTGAAATAAATAAACCTACCTATTCGCTGTTTATGATTGTCAGCATAATACTTTGGGCAAACATGAACTTGAACTATTATGAGCCCTTAAAATCATAATAATGTTTACACATACGATCCAGGGGATTCGATTCACCTTACTATTGAATCGATTTGCTTGAAGATCGCAATAAAACGAATTGTTTCGAAAAATCGTCAGCTCGTACCATTGAATTGATCATAAAAAATCGAATCCTTACGTGTATCCTACCAAGAATTAATTGCTTAAATAAACATTATTATTTGCCATTAAAACTTAGAATAGAAAAAGGATTTAGAACAAGAATTTTTGTCCAACTGAACCCAAAACATCATTTCAATTCACCTCTTCGGTATTGATGCTTCTCCTAGTACAAATAAAATCACAGTTCGGTTGCACGGTTCCGTTCATAATTTTAAAAATAAGGTTTTTTTTTTTAATAATTATGTCGAAAACTATTAACAACAAGTTAATACTATTTTTTTATTACAAAATAATAGCACGCCCGCATAATTTTTGTCTGTAGGACTAACCGAAAGAATTATCGGAAGTTCACGGTCTATCGGTGCTTTATCAATAGTACATGGGTTTTATTGGTTTGAGCACGTTTAGTCTTTAGTATAATTCAAACGAAGTCAATAAAAAATGTCGCAAAACTGCATCTAACTGTGGAAAGAAATTAATAAAAGTACTAGGACCGCATGAGTTAGGAATTGTTATTGCCGAATTGAAAATCGTTTGCTCACAGAACCCTGATTACGTCGTTACACACACAATGTAAGCATCTTAGTGTGTGTAAACCTAATGGGTTAGTAGGGTACGTGCACCAATTGCCGTCCTGTAGTTTCAATTACTCCTGGTAAATACAACTTCTAAAGAGATAACGCGGCCCCATAAATTATGATTTTTAATGGATTGAAATTACTTAATAATTTTCCGGAGTTGCGGGAATTTCCGAGGTTGCGGGAATGTTGTTTTTAGTCAGCTGGTAAGAATCTAAGGGGAGGCCCACACTGCACCGTGTCACGCAGCGGGGTTCGTGGAACGGATAATTCCACGCGCGGAAGCACGTTTTTATTGAATTTGGTAAAAAATCACGCGCGGGGGCACGTTCAGCGTCCCGCTGCGTGATGTGGTGAAAAAAAATGAATGATTTTTCAATTTTGAATTTGAATTAGGTACGTAACTCTGGTGTGTTAGATTTACTTGAAAGTTTAACGGAGTTTAGTTGAAATTATTATTAAGATGTAAAATAATCTTGAATCCTTGAACAATATTTTTTAATAGTACTGGACACTAATTGGGACAGCCACCCTATACTCGTAGGTACATATCTAAATTTAACGAAATAATATTTAGGTACCAGGATAGCAGGGAATAGGAGATTTATTTAGCATTGTTATTGTTTTGCTCGCCAGTCGACGTCTGTTCCGTGTCTAGTGCACTCGTTTCTAGTCCCTGTGACACGCGCATCAGTTCAGTACCAGTGTTAAGCTATGTCAATCTCGTGATGAGGAATAATTTAATTTTCCAACATGACGGTGCACCGGCACATTTTGCTCGAGATGTTCGCCATTATTTAGATGCGCGCTTTGCTCAGTGGGTTGGGCGTGGTAGCACAAGCGTGGCTTGGCCTCCACGATCCCCAGACCTAACCCCGTTAGACTTTTTTTTGTGGGGGTACATTAAAAATGCAGTGTACGCAGTGCAGTGTGATACAGTGGACCAAATGAAAGTACGAATTGAGGTCGCTTTCAGGACAATCACACCAGACATGCTATGCAATGTTCAGGAGTCTATGAACAAGCGAGCGGCCTTGTGCATACAGTACCAAGGCCACCACATCGAACCCCACCTTTAAAAATGTAAGTCAATTTACTAAATTAAGCAAAACTTTAAGATTTTACTGTTTTCTCGGTAATAATAAGAGATGAAACTAGTTAACCTACCTAAACTTTGTTTCGATATTTTACGTAAGTTTTGTTATCTCGGTTTTTTCGTGCAATTTCTGGCTTAATATTAATATTAATGAGTAAACTGAAAATCAATAATTACACATTAATTTTTACATCACGGTAAAGTAGGTATTGTATTGCGCGCGCGCACATGCCGCCTATGCTTTGGCGGTACGGCGCGCCGCACCGCCAAAGCGGTAGGCGGCATGTTTGATCTCGTCAGTTCGCGCCGACAAAGACGCCGCGTTTGGTAGGCTAGTACAGTACTAGGCGCGCAGAATTACGGAAGAGATTTATCGTGATATTGGCAAGTAAAGTGATTGACCTACGTAGTGCGGTGACATGTTTGTTATGATTTGAATTTCAGAAACCTAAGATACCGAAAATTTGGTATCAATTCTTAGAGTATTTTATTTTGAGTTGAAACTAAGTATAGTGACTCTATACCAGCTGTTATCTTTAGTGCTTAAGGATAGCTATAGGGTTTCTGTTACACGTTGTATAGTGACCTTATTGGTGATGTTCTTCAGGAGCTTGTGGCTCAGGAAGAACTAACAGCCGCACGGGTCGATCTATAAGGTTAAGCTACGCTTGCCGCGGTTGGTCCGTGGATGGGTGACCATCTTTGCATCTCGTGAGTTTATGTAGGTGTATGTGTATGTATGTATTAAAAATAAAGAGAACAACCAAAGTGCAGATAGTAACATTACCAACTTGATCAAGCATCTTCATTTTGTAAATTATAATAATCTTGATTTCTTGAGTACGGGATAGACAAGTCTGGCCATAAAGCCTAGAAAGGAAATGCCTATCGTATTCAAACAAATCTCATACCTTATACTAATGTTTTATTTCTCCATTACCTTAGGTCCTTCCCAGTTTACAACTTACATCGATCCGTTAAGCCCTATTTACACGACGCGACGCAAGTTTCTTGTAATGAGCAGTGATGGCGCAGTGGTAACGGCCCCGACTTACGCGTTGTAATGGCAGGTGGCGGGGCCAATGTCCTGACCCGTCGCAGGGGGACCAAAGGTGTTCAGACACGGGGTCGTCTGGCGCCCATGTGCTGGTTTGGTCCCTGGGGTGGTCACGGCGTGCTTGTGTTCTGGTGCGCCGGTGATGGGGAGTACTCCTCAGAGGAGGGTCCGGTAACGGACAGCTGCGGCGGGTTCGCGGATGAGTGCTAACGCGTGCCCGTGTTCCCGCTGTAAGCGGCAGAGGAGGACACCGTGGAGTTTTAGTGGGTTAGAGTCCCACATAACTGCACTATCTCCCCGTGGTAGTGCAGTATGCATGAGCATTTCTCCACGATAAAAAAAAAAAGGTCATCGGTTCGAACAGACAGGCGCTTTACTTAGTGTAAATAATTTCATCAGAAAAGTAAAACATTGTGTAGAAACAAACAACTGGCATGTCGTAGAACCAAAATTTGGGGACATGAGACATCTACCAATCTGCACTGGGCTGCGAGGTAGATCGGAGCTCACTCTTTCTCGAAGAGAGAACCAGACAGATCCTATGTCCCAGTAGTGGGATTTCCTGATTATGCTGTCTCTTGCTTCTGATATACAATATTATTGAAGTAACATTAAATGCATCGTCTAAACACTGATAAGACGACGCATTTAAGGCTGCCTAAATTTCTTGACTGCCTAACTAAGCAATCGACTAACGGAACTCTATGCTTATCGGGCTTACAGTACTTATTTCTGAATTTAAGGCGACTACATGACCTAAAGCGCGGTCTTTATCGGACTGTATAGAAAAGAAATAGAAGCGCGATGACATAACGCTGGTAATTCATTACAAAATATGAAGCAATTTTCTATTTACAAAAAATCTATTGTTTGGATTAAAAAATTAAATCACTAGTCATTTAGTATGTTGCTTATAGAATAATCTGACAAAAAATCATAATGATTGTATGTATATTAGTGTGGTTTTTATTGTAAAAAGAAACTTTTTAGAGGTATCTTCATAATTTTTTCTATCGTATCAAATTAGTTGTATGTTATGTTTTCAACACTATCTACCTAGCGTATATTCTGAAGAATATCATTTATATTTTTCTGATTTTGTTTACTGGAGTCGATCATATACTTTTATTGTTTTTAAAACTTGCGTTTTTTGCGTATAGGTCCTGTGAGCCCCTTAATGCGAGTGCTGCAACGTGGCCGGTATCTCCCACATGGTTGATTTGGGGTGGTCCATGTGAATAAACTAATGATTTTCATACAAATTAGCGGCCGACCACGTGTTGTCGTATGTGCTTGTGGTACAGACGCCAGCACATCAAGCTACTTCAATCTGTCAAATTTCTTTAATCGATTTTCAACTTTATCGCTAAAGCACATGGTTCAAGGTTGATTGGGAAAATTTTACAGTTTCGGGTAGCTTGATGTGATGGCGTCTGTACGTGTGATCGGACCTTTAGGTGTAAACACAGAAACAGTTGACGATCGTCGCCCGCGCGCCCAGCCTGGGCCCGTGTCTTTTACAACGGGACCCAACTACCAGGACTTGCCGTAATATTCTGTAATCTAAGTACCGGTTTATCGATTCACTGACAATCTGCATACGAATCTCGCTACTGGTCAGGAGTTTATTAATTTTGATTAGAAATTGTTGATACTGGAAATGGTAGGATGGAATATTGATTTAAGTTGAGCAGTAAATTAAATTAAATTAATTTTCTTGGTTTATGTTCAACAAAACGTCGGTAGCCATTTGTTTTGTTTGATTGTGAAATAATTGCGGCTTATATTAATCTTTCGGAAGTCAGTAATTTTAGGATTATAGTCTATTTAGTACTTTCCAAATTGTACTGTAATTCGAATTTAAAGTTTGTGTCTAATCTAACTTTAGTGCTTATCTTACGAAACTCGTATATCAAATTGTACTATTTTCTGCGCTAGCGCTGGAGAGAGACAGAACATTCATTCGCTTCAAATAAATAATACATTACAAAATTGATTAATGTACAGACATTGACAATAACATGGTTTAATTTGATTTATAGCATAACTTTCGCCGTCTCCGCAAACGATTTGATTTGAGAGTTCAAATGCGCGCGCGCACCGATCTACCTTACGTCATAATCTCCGTTGGCGTGGTTACGCGCTCTATTGAATAGAGATGTAATTTACGTCTCGACTGGCAATAATACTGATTCGAGTAGATACAATAAATTGTGATAATTATTAAACAATTTGTGTGATTTTCTCTAGAGATATAAATTATTCTAGAAAAATAGACTCGTGGCTAAATAATAACAGTCGTACGGGTCTGTCAAAGGTTAAGCTACTCTTGCTGCGGTCGGTTCTTGGATGGGTGGGGGACCATCCATTACATATCGAGAGTCGAGACTCATCCGTGACTCGGAAAGGCCGTTAAGCCGTTGGGTTCGGCTATCATTCGCAGATCTTCGGTAGTCATTACACCGTAATCAGAAGCCAAAAATCTGACAACCAGTTTTACCAAGGGGTATCATGTTACCCAGTCAGTTACTGGGTTTTGGAGGTCAGATAGGTAGTCGCTCCATGTAAAATACTAGTATTCAGCTGCATCCGGTTAGGGTCTAAACAGACGGACTGCATTTGGACTGCACGCCAGCTGCAACATCGCAGTTTGGATGCAGTGGGCATAACTAGGTTTCGAAGCTGTTAAGTCAACAGTAGTGCGATTCTGTAACCATCTCACCGTGAAAACTTAGGTGAAGTGAGCGTGGAGTGAGCTGTCAATAGTGTCAATTCCTAGCAAAAACAAACTCACTTCACCTAAGTTTTCACGGTGAGATTTTTACAGAATCGACCGGCTGCATCGAAACTGCGATGTTGCAGCTGAAATGCAGTCCGTCTGTTTAGACCCTTAGACTGGAAGCCGACTCCAATACCTATAGATTGGAAAGGTTACGCTGATTGGATTGATTTTGAGTTTAAAAGTTATATTATCATGTAACTTGACTGCGCTTTTCCAGCGAATTCGTCCGACCTAGATTTCCCTATTTCGTTCGAGAATTTCTAAATATCCGGCCTTTTTTTTTTTTTGTTCCTTGTCTACATCATAAAAGGTGCTACTGTGCAAAATTCCAGTTTTCAAGGTAAAGAGGTTTGGGCTGGGCGCTGAAGAAACAGTTAGTGAGTGAGTCAGGATTTTTCTTTTCATATTGTGTTTTGTATGTACCTATTGGTAAGCCAGTTTAAATTACTCATTTCGTCAAGTTTTTCAATCTAAAAGCTCCTGGGCAGTCTGTAGCAATAGCTATTATTCTTCGGCTGCGATATGTAGTTAAAATAATCTATGGTTATAAATTAAAGCAGTACTATCAAACAAGTATGTTAAAATAAACAGTCGGAAACTGCATCGCATCACACCCATTATATAATTAAAACAGTTACAAAATTCAATTAATTCTGAAATCATAATATATTTATTTGCATTTCAACACGAGTATTATATTTATCAAGTTATTTAATTCCACAGTCACCTGTGTTGAATTTTATAGGTTTCCGTTATGTTAATTCAGTTCTAAGTTTTATGAGATGTGCGTTGTTGAATGTTTGAATAAATAGAAGTAAGTCTTGGAACATTTGCGCAATGAGAGCTGGGGTAGGTTTCACTGATAGTATTTTTAACCAAAATCAGAAAAAAGGGGAGGTTATTAATTCGGTTGAATTTTTTTTAATATTTTTTATTATTAACGTAACACAACAGTACGCTTGCAATCCCCGACGGGTGAGGCAGAGATGTAGGTACCTACTTATAGTACACCCACATTTCGCTAGATAGTTTTGCCTACTACTATCAACCGGGCATGAATCCCTCCGGGCTGCTACTGCGAAATCCTTGACGGAAAAACCCAATAACACTTTGCTCGATGTGGAAATCGTACCCAGGACCCCACGCTCACCATAGCGCTTGCGACCACTACACCTACGAGGCAGTTGAGGCTATGATACTATAGAGGTATGAGGAACAGAGTGTAAAGTTCACTCATACTCTATAGAAAAGAGAGGATCCTCCGACCAGACGGGTGTTGTGTCTGGCGGGCAACTGCCCGTTGATTCATGTCGGGCCGTTGTATCTATGCTAGTTGCGCGGTAAACTCTGCTTGCGCGATGCAGGATTTTGCGTGACGTCAGTATGACGCGTTGTTTGCATGTGGCGTTGTAGAAACCGCTACAATACTATTTCTTGAGTAGTAAAAGTACCTACCTAATAATTAAATTATTAGAAAGCTGTACGAAGTAATCTATGGTTTCACTAGTTGTTGAGTTATTATTATTATTGTGGTGACAGTTGTTAGGGGGTGGGAAAGTCAGTTGCTGGTTGATTGAATTTTGCCGCCTAGGAGACTGTTAATTACTGTTCAGAATATATGGTTGCCTATAAATTGTATTCTAGCATTTACATAGAATGGTACAGAACTAATATTTTGGATTAGTTTTGACAGTCTACTTCATTTGAGATTGGTAACTATGAATACTTTCGTTTCGTATTCGCGTTACTATCGTATTACCCAGTAACTGGGTTGTGGTGGTCAGATAGGCTGTCGTTCCATGTATAATACTGGTATTCAGCTGCATCCGGCTAGACTGGAAGCCGACCCCAATGTAGTTGGGAAAAGTTTTCCAAAATCTTTCGGGACGTCACAAATATGTGCGTGACATTTCAGGGTAAGCCTGACTGCCATTATGTTCATCCATTCAGCTGAAAGACGTACACTGCTGGACATAAGCCTCCCCCAGGTACCGCTACTTGGGCCGGTTCTGCCATCTGCCATTTAAGTTTGGCAATTAAGATAAGACAAGATAATGATGATGGTATTCTTCGTGCTATGTCGGTTATGCTGTCATGTGTTTGGTTGAAATAGGATTCAAATCAAATTAAAAATCGTTATGATTAGAGGTCTGTGACATGATTGTCGCCTGTTTTTTTTTTTCAGGTTGGGATATCATCAAATGACCAATGACCCCTCCCGCTCTGGATGGAGCTGAAGGGAGTGGAGTGTCAGACTCTTACTGACTAAAACCCACCCGTGTTCCTTCCTTAGCCCTTTATGTTCCAGCTTTCAATTGCGCAATGACTCCAGAAATAACTCAGCTGAAACATTCCTCCTTTAAAATATACTTATCCCTTTCCTATTTTCAGCCATCATTAAAATACAAAAGTTATAAATCCTAAAGTCTGGTTCCTGCTAATGATGCACAGGTTAGCAACACCCCCAGGGCCCGGAAGTCGCATCGTTCGTGACGTCATAAATCTAATGCTGGAACTCGAAACAATTAGCCTTACACCTTTAACAGACAAAAACCAGTTAAAGATGACCCCTCTTTGGTTCCGAGATGGTGGTAAGTCGGTGGTAAGGATAGAGGTCAGGTGGAGTGGTTCGGTCGTAGTTAGCGCATTATAGATTTGTCATGCAGTCTGTACCGTTGGTTGTCGAGATGATTGGGTGGTTGGCGTGTTGGGCCAATGTGGGGTTGGCGCCAAGGTTGGATGATTAGATTAAGATGTCGCATTAAATTACTTTGAATTGAAGACAAAGTGTGTTTCTTGCATCCAATAGAAAACGAGAATTGAAATCGAAGTTGGAATCCACCCAATAAATATTTAGTAACTTTTGAACCTACTCACTTCTATCAATTTTCTTACGTTTATGATTAAAACCCATCAACACAGTATCTAATATTCCTCAACCCACAAAACCCTGATCCACAATCATAAAATTAACATAAACATAACTACTCGTACCATACTTGATAACTACAACTACCCCTCCCCCCTCCCCTTCACCCCCTCACTCAACTACCTTCATTATAATCCCCGACACAAGTCAAACTTCAGTGTCACAGCATTTAACACCGTTATGTAGGTTTGTCGCCCACGGTGCGCGGGCGCAGCGATTATCCCTAGAGTTATGGACCTCACGCACGCGGGCCCATCACCCTGGGGTTATCGGGGGGTAATGGAGCAAGGGCCCTGGGTAAGGAAGAGGAATGATTTATTTTAAGTGGTTAGTCAAACGTGAGGACCAGAAAAAATAAAATTAATTCACATTGTGATTTCGAACAGTGATTTCTAAAAGCTGGTTTCACTTTTTGGGCTTTGTCATTTTTCTTCCGTTTTTAAAGCTTAATCAGATGACCGATTGTCTAATAACATGAATTCAATATACGTTCAGATAAGTATTCGAAATAGTTTTTGGAAATGCTTTATCCTTTTACAGTATTAAAGGACGATTGCAAAAATATCTCTGATACCACATTCAGTTATAAAATAATTACCAGTAGAACCAAACACATTTATCTAAACATCAATTCATCTTGTTTAGGTCCGGCACCTCAATAAAACTGACCAGACCACATCTCATTGTGGTTATCGCAATTCCCATTGCTTGTTTAATTTCAAGTTTATAAGTCATGATAACCAGCCCGTGTACCTGACGGGTATACCCTATAATTGGGTGTGTTACCCCATTTACGGGGTAATCCATTAGGTTGGCAACTCCGCGTCCGCGTTTCAGAGATTAGCCGTTCCGTGTTAATCAGAGATTGCGGTGTCGTTCGTGTCACTTGGGCTATTTGCGCGTGCGCACGCCAGGGTTGCCAAATAACAACAAAATTAAAATATTTGTTTAGATTTAAATGAGAGGCGTGACAACAGTACTGCATGTAGCTTTCTGCTCTGAGCATGACGTTATGAATGCAGCTTTGAGTACGCTAATGCTAATTTGGGTTCTTTTGATTCAGACTTTTACAGGATCTAATGGAAGTTGTTGAGAGCATTATATTGGTATCAAAAAATAAGAAAGAAATTCTTCCCCAATAAGATTAGAAAACAAAATCTAAGCGGTCAGATCTGCTGGATCACATAATTATTATGTTTAATGTGTGATCCAGCAGGTCTAACCACATGGTCTTTGTTGTTACAAAGATGATGCTTTGATCAATCAGATTGCATCCATAGCGTAACATAGCATAATCAGCTTATAATGTACCCACTGCTGGGACACAGGCCTCCTCTCTGTGAGAGGGAGTGGGCCGTAATCCATCACGCGGGCCCAGTGCGTGTTGGTAGATGTCACATGTCTTCGAATTTTTGCATCCATATTAATTTATTGATAATGTTGCGCGCCACAAATAATGCTTGATACATCGCCATGTATCGCCATTAGTTACCACTAGCGCCATCTTGTATCGGGTAGCAGAACTAGTACCTTGGTACTAGCTAGGACATTGACCCTTCATGTACTAGTAATTCCGAGAACTATCGACGTCGAGACAGTCGGGACCGCTATGTACTCGAACATACTAGATGTTTATCGAGTAACTCTGTGGGACTATATAAGGCGGGCGCGAGCCGCGAGACATATAGTTTTGAGTAAGCTATACATGCGATAACATCGAAAGCGATATTCGAGTGCGACTAGAAGTGATCAGTAAGTGACATTGTGTTTCTTTATTTGTGTGTTTGTCTGTTTGACCTGTAATTAGTGTTGGTGAGTAAAGTGTCAGTTTTTTTGGTTATTAAATCGGTAGTTTTTATTGTCACGAACCCCAAGCTCGTAACAATTGGTGTCAGAAGCGAGGTTTAAAATGCCGATTTTACCCAAAGACGACATTGAGGGTATCCGTACCCGGAGTCAACGTCAGCAAGAGACGGACCAGAGGCGATTCGGTGGAGTAACACCACAGAGGTCGGAAGGCCAGATACCGACCACGGAGGCCGGCCCGTCCACAGCTGCTCCAGCATCATCAGCACCAGATTTTGCTGCTCTGATGATGATGCTGCAGGAGCAGGCCCGCCGGCAGGAGGAACAGACTCGCCGACAGGAGGAACAGGCTCGTCGGTTGGAGGAACAGCTCCAGCGGGACAAGGAGGAACAGGCCCGTCGGTTGGAAGAACAGCTGCTGCGTGACAGGGAGGAACAGGCTCGTCGACAGGAGGAACAGACCCGCCGACAGGAGGAACAGGCTCGCCGACAGGAGGAACAGGCTCGTCGGTTGGAGGAACAGCTCCAGCGGGATAAGGAGGAGCAGTTGCGCCGCCAGGAAGAGCAGATGCTTCTCATGAAGGACCTTCACGCAACCTTGGGGAAAGACATGAAGGAGGTGAAGGAGAAGGTTGCCCAACATGACAACCGTCTGTCGGAAGCTGAAACCCGAATCGACCAAGTGAATAATCGGGTTGACAACGTGATGGCTGACGTGCAGAAAACGCTGGATAACCTTAAACTTGGTGATGGAATCGCAGCCCCCGTAGCTACAACACCTTCGCTACGTGGATTCAAAGTGCCACCGTTCGACGGAACTTCTTCCTGGTCGGCCTACAAAATCCAGTTTGAGGCTGTCATGAAGGCGAACGGGTGGAATAAAAGTCAGGCCATGACTGCCCTCACCCTGGGCCTGCGTGACCAGGCCTTAACTGTCCTGGAAGCTCTCGGTAAGGAAGTGACTTACGAGCAGCTCCTTGAGGCATTGGAGGCTCGGTATGGCGACGCTCACCTGGAACACGTGTTCCGTGCGCAGCTCAAGGATCGCGTGCAACGCAGTAACGAAAACCTGCAGCAGTGGGCCCTTGAAGTGGAGAAGCTGGTTCGTAAAGCTTACCAGTCCGTACCTGCGCTTATTGATGTGAACCTGGTGCAGGCATTCATCGACGGCATCCGCGACCTTAAAGTTAGAGCTGCTGTGAGGCTCGGTCACCACGGGACGCTGAAGGATGCCTTGGCCCATGCACTGGAGGTGGAAGCGGTGCGGCAGGATCATCGTTCTCATCGCGTCAGGGAGGTTGCAGCGGCTACAGTTCGCAACCGCGAGAAAGGATACAGCCCTAGGTGCTACGGCTGTGGGGAAAGGGGCCACCTTCGATCCAGTTGCCCTAAGCGGACTGCAGAAAGGGAAAGTGGCTGGACTCGAGAGGGTAGTACGGCTAACAGCACCGCCCAGCAGCAGCAGGACGGCTTTGTGGTTAAACACCGCAGCGGGAAGTCTCTGGGCAACACAGATGCATCGTCAAGAAGACCTTGTCCTGAAGAGTGCAAGCACTGTACTAGGCAGGAAAGTAAGGAAGTGGTACCTGTAAGGATGCTCAGGACAGACCTCAGCAACGAGTGGAAGGAGAGCCTACAACGTGCACAGCAGGAAGATTCGGACATCAAGCCAATTCTGGAGTGGATGAAGGCCAGAGCTCCTAAACCCAGGTGGAGTGACGTCTCAGCGATGAGTTCGGTCACAAAAAGCTATTGGGCTCAATGGGACAGCTTGGTGGTTCAGGATGGAGTCCTGTGCCGTAAATGGGAAAATGCTCGGGGAGACAGCTGTCATTTGCAAATGGTTGTCCCTAAAGCTCAAGTACCGGATGTTCTACAGCTGTACCATAATGGTTGTTCAGGAGGTCATCTGGGAGTAAAACGGACTCTACTGAAGATACGAGAACGGTTTTACTGGGTCCACTGTCGGGACGATGTCGAGGATTGGTGTCGCAAATGTACAAGTTGTGCAGCTGTAAAAGGACCCCAGACTCGTAGTAGGGGTGCATTGAAATTGTACAATGTTGGTGCACCATGGGAAAGGATAGCCCTTGACGTTGCGGGGCCGTTTCCGGAAAGTGCAAGTGGTAACAAGTATTTCATGGTTGTGATGGATTACTTCACGAAGTGGCCGGAAGTCTTCGCCATTCCAAATCAAGAAGCTTCGACAGTTGCAGATAAATTAGTTCATGAAGTCTTCTGTCGTTTTGGAGTACCTTTGGAGATTCACAGTGATCAAGGAAGGAATTTTGAGTCACAAATATTCCAGGAAACTTGTCGAGTTATGGGTACTCATAAAACAAGAACTACTTCTTACCACCCACAATCGGATGGAATGGTGGAACGATTTAACCAGACACTGGAGAGGTACCTAGCAAAAGTTGTGGAAAATCGGCAACGAGATTGGGACAAGCACATACAACCGTTTTTGTTGTCATATCGAAGCGCTGTTCACGAAAGTACATCGGTGACACCAGCTCTCGCGAACTTTGGAAGAGAATTACGGCTGCCTGCTGACCTGATCACCGGAATACCACCTGATGCCCCACGAAGTGTAACCGATTATGCGAATGACTTGCGGAGCAAGATGAATGACATATATGAGCATGTCAGACAATCGGGCCAGCAAATGTCTGAAAAGATGAAAACCCGTTATGATCGCAAAATGAACAATAAAGAGTTCGACGAAGGTTCACTCGTGTGGCTGCACAATCCAGTCCGCAGCAAAGGGAAATCTCCTAAGCTTCAAGCTAAATGGGACGGACCGTACCGGATTGTGACGAAGATCAATGACGTAACCTATCGGATACAGAAAGGTGCAAGAGGTACTCCTAAGATCGTCCATGTGGATCAACTGGCGCGTTATTATGGAGCCAATAATGCTCGGGACGAGCATGTCTTAGGAGGGGGCAGTGTTGCGCGCCACAAATAATGCTTGATACATCGCCATGTATCGCCATTAGTTACCACTAGCGCCATCTTGTATCGGGTAGCAGAACTAGTACCTTGGTACTAGCTAGGACATTGACCCTTCATGTACTAGTAATTCCGAGAACTATCGACGTCGAGACAGTCGGGACCGCTATGTACTCGAACATACTAGATGTTTATCGAGTAACTCTGTGGGACTATATAAGGCGGGCGCGAGCCGCGAGACATATAGTTTTGAGTAAGCTATACATGCGATAACATCGAAAGCGATATTCGAGTGCGACTAGAAGTGATCAGTAAGTGACATTGTGTTTCTTTATTTGTGTGTTTGTCTGTTTGACCTGTAATTAGTGTTGGTGAGTAAAGTGTCAGTTTTTTTGGTTATTAAATCGGTAGTTTTTATTGTCACGAACCCCAAGCTCGTAACAATAAGTATCAAGAACAGCGGTGACCATGCTTTCATGGTCGTCGCATGTGTTAGTAATCACTGATTCAGATCATCTGCTCCATTTAGCGAAGTGACATCCCTGACGCGAAGGGGCGTGGCAGTGTTCGTAGGTGGCGACGCACGACGTATGTAGATCGAGTCGATGCATGTCCGTCTTCCTAATAGTATGTTTGTTATTGTAAATAATACAGAGCATTGGCAGGAAAAATGCTTTGTAATTATGGTGGATGTGGTTGGTGCCTGCAAGTGCCTGCGGTCCATATCATCAAGTTTATGTCTTTTAAAGTTAAAAGCTTCTGAAGGTTTCCTTGTCTCTGCTTCATCGAATCATTGAGAAAATGCAATTGCATTGTTTTCAAACAAACACTCACTCACACTCACTTCACACTTTCTTCACTTAATTGAGCCATGTAACTGGAGGAACCTCGACTCCTGCTATACAGGATGTCCTAGTTCAGGGGTCCTGACCTCATTGATGTAACGTGAACTGAAGTTTTGATCATAAATAACTATTTGATTATAATTCAATTTGGGGCAATCCCGTAGGTTCTCACCTACGATGTCGATAGACAACACTGTAAAGTGTGAATGGATGACCAAGAGCTTTTAAGCTGGATAATTTCAAGAATTTATTAGATGCGTTAAAACTGTAAGCAGATTCGAAATCGTCCAACCCCAGGTGTTCTCCATAACCATATCTCAGAATAAAGTTATGACTTAATTATTTTATGAAAATGTTTCTACTACCGCTATCACAATATTGGTTATTTTCAATAACGGTGCTCCAACCGTAGTCGTTCAGAATTGTGGGCAATGAAGCATAAAACACATAAATGGAGCAAACGGTGGAAATAGAACCGCGGTATGTACCTACTGGTGGCACAAAAATTGCAGATAGCGGTGTCGAAGTCACTGCCTGTGACGGCTCGACCCCCAAGAGTGGGGTGCAAGTGGTGGCCAAAGCGGGTTTATCACCAACGAGTACTTAAGTGTAAGTCTTCGATATGGAAATGTATGAAGTGACATTGTTGAAACAACGTTGTCTTGAGAAAGCAGAAGCAACAATGACAATTGGTTCAATGAACATTGGGAACTTTGTTGCGAAACGGTCTACTTACGAGTACTATGATAATCATTGCATTTACAGACTTAGGCTAATAATAAGCTCTTGGTGATCACAAAAATTGCGTATGATTTTTGGGATGTAGTTTCAGCACATCAGCATTTAGATTTGCCGAAATATGTACCAAAAGTTGAGCATAACTTATTTAAGCTTGTTAGCGAAAAATCTTTGGTAATGTTTCTCCATATATCCGCTTCTCGCTCCCACCTCACACCACAACCATTCACATTTCCTCCAGTTTTGTTTGCATTACAATATTAAGGTGATATCTATAGTTTTTGCGTGTCTAGCGGTGCGCTTGCGCCGCCGGCCGATTCGGATCGACGTCTAAACTGGGCTGCGGTTACATGTAGATTGTATGAAGACCGTTGTTCCCTTAATTCGTTCTGTTGGGGAAATCGCGAGATTTATTTGAGCAACGGGAGTTAGTTTGATTTCCCATTGAGTTATTGGTTTGTTGTGATTGGGTTTCATATTTGCGTGTTGGTCGGCGATACTGCTAAATTATTGTGGATTGATACGGTTTGGTTTGGTTCGGAAATTGAGAGGTAGACTCGTTTGTATTACAGGGGATAGATGTAAATTGTTTACACGATAGCGCTCGTTATTATTGGAGCAATTCGACGGGCGCAAAGTAAAAAGAGACATCTACAAAACAGCTACTTTTCAGGAGAGCGCATAATAGGAAAAAATGCTCCCATTTTGTCAATTTTAAACCAAATTTATTGAAATTTTCATCATTGCTTCATTATTTAATAATATATCCACATGTATATTTCATTTCTTCTAATTATGTTTAAATTACGAGATATTGTAGTTGTCTGCATCTACATTGCGCTTAAAAATATGACAACTGTGTTAACTACCACTTGGTCGTTTCTACGTGGGAATTCAAATAGATCTTCTCGGTTCATAATATCGCATTGTCGTCTCGTTTTGCCCAAATTCACCAATAATTTACGTCTTTCCATGTCTATTGTGTTGAATCCAAACTGTTTACTAATATGATAACACTTTTACACACACTTATCACTTAACAAACCAAAAAAAACAAAATTCGTGCCGGCCGACGTAGAACATGTCATCTGACTGATGACACAATATGACTGACCGCTGGTCCCTCGCGCGTCCCGCGTATAAACGGCCAGGCGGTAGTTATCCGCATCTACATCGTGCAATTTCACAAAACAGGCGTAGTTGTCTTCTTTTACGTGACAAAAGTACCAAAAATAAGGTGATATTTGTATTTTTGTTTTTGCTATGTTGTAGAACATGATATTTTAAGTTAGTTTTTACACAAAACCAAAAATATCAAAATTGCAGTTGTCTTTTTTTACTTTGCTCCCGTCGAATTGTAAATGCGCATCAAGATTGTCATCTGGAGCTCCAGCTGTTTATGTTAGATCGAAATGACAACGATGACTGTGAGAAGGTAATATTCAGTTGATTGCTCTGGGTTTGACTACAGGGCTGGAAGTATTGTCATCACTCCGATGTTCACTTTTGGACGGGACATTTTTGACGATACTCTCTTATAAAAATTTTTAGGCGCTTGTGGCTAAGAAATAAAAGTCGTAAGGTTCGATCGTTCAGGTTAAGCTACGCTTGCCGCGGTTGCTCCGTGGATGGGTGATCTTCTTTACATACCAAGACCCCTCCGTTGCTCGGTAAGCACTTACTGTCCACAAAGTAGACACAATAATTAAACAATCAACCTGAAACATATGTGGTTCATGGGATATGGAATGGGTGGGTTAAGCCGTTGGTCCCTTCTGTCATTCGTAGATCTTTGGCAGTCGTTACGGGTCATCAGAAGCCCGAAAGTCTGACAACCAGTCTTACCAAGGGGTATTGTATTACCCAATAAGTGGGTTGTGAAGATGAGATAGGTAGTCGCTCCATGTAAAATACTGGTATTCAGCTGCATCCGGTTAGACTGGAATCCGACTTCAAGATAGTTGGAAAAAAGCTAGGCAGATTATGACTATCTTATAAAAGTTTTGTCAACATGTGTACTATAATACCATCTGCTACAATTACTTGTATCTCACCCATCCATACTTTCTCGCATATATCAATAAACATCAAGCAATAATAAGTTTTAACAGGTGTTGACAATGTGCGAGGTTCCCATAAAAACCCCATAAACACGGTAATAGCTGATGGCAATCGCTGTGTACCTCACAAAACACCAAACTTGCTTATCTTTCACTTATTTTATAATATCAGCGTGGGTTTTACGCGTTTTAGTGCATAAATATGGGGATAGTAGATTTTTATGGCCAGTTTCTATAACGGAAGATGGTGTGTCTTTGGTTTATAGGGTCTATGGCCTCTCCTTTGCCTTAGGTAGGTTTTCTTATGGAATTATCAACAGTCCAGGCACTGTGATGTAGATGGACGACAGTCTTCGGTCAGAATGAAAGTATATTGCAGAAGCAAAATATGAAAAAAGCAAAAGAAAAAAGAACGTAGAGAATCAAAACTTTTTTTGTTTTTCTGCCCATATAAACTGAAAAATTGCTTAAGTACACACGACGACATACATATCAAGCCATACATTTCCAGTTTTAGCTGACTTTTGCTTTTCGTACAATGAGAAGTTGGCTTATACAGGAAATGTATACATAGATAGCTTGATATGTCGTCGTGCGTACATACCAGGGGGTATGTATGTACTAATAAAAGTATTATATCAGATGAATAGTTACACACGGTTTTCTCTCTTTCAGTCATCAGTACTGACATCACTGTATTGACACTGACGTCTGTAATTTGACTTTCGGAAGAAGAAGACAAAGCGTTGTGTAACTATACAGACGCTATACAACGTTTATTAGTAAGGGGGTTAGGGTGGTAATTTTAATTACTAAGGGTAAGACTGACGCTAAGGTAAAATTGTTCCCATTCCCAAGTAGATGGCAACTGTACAGGAAACACGGTAAGATAAAAACATAATTAACTTCGACATGCAATACATACCACACGCATGACATTTAAATGCCCGTTTTATTAATGAAATAAGTCTTCTTATTCAAGTAACATGAACGATGACATCCAAGAGTTTAATCATTCGATAGATAGAGATCTTAATCGATGCGAAAATTCAAATTGATTGAATAAATTCGATTTTTTAATCGATTTCGATTATATATGAGTTTGAGTGCCGCCCATGGGCCATATGATTAATATTTCGATACGATGAACTGATATCGATATATCGCTTTCAAGAGAAAGTGTCTGATGTAATACATAATTGTAAAAATGTAATTTAATTTAAAAAAAACTCTGTAATAGTAGATTTGTTGATGTCGAAAGAAAAAGGTGTGGCAATGTTTATTTTTTTAAATAATGATTCCGTGGCTTCACCGGCCAATATTTTTTATTCAATAAGGGGTTTTTTTTCCATCGCCAAATAACTTTTATCCGAGGAATAAAATTGACGTTTGACAGTTTTTGTACGAAATAACTGTTAAAATGTCGAAATTATTCCTCGAATAAAATTTTCAGATGATTGAAAAATCGGCCATAAGTTATGTAATTTCAATTTCTAAGTTAGCAACACTAAAAATTAAAAAAACGGAGTTCTTAATGTTCAACATTGACAGCTATTTTCTTTCCCACATATTTCAAACATTCTCTATTCTCTTTTTAAGGCCCAAGTCACACATGCTCTAAATTAAAGTGCCTTTAATTAATATCATATACGCGCTTAACATACGACATCACTCGATGCTTGATTGCGTATTGTATTGTAATAAGACAACCATAATTTGATGGTAAGGAACGGTATACACTATGGGAATGCATGCGTGTGGTGACTACAGAATGAGTTCTTTTTAATCGCCGACCTAATTTTTGAGCAACGTATCAAGTAGGGCAGATTTCTGAAGAGGATTTCATACCAAGACGATAACAATACATATAGAAGAGAGAGCAAGGAACAGAGGGGTAATTGCGTAACACCCTAACAGTAGCAATGGCTTTAATTTTGACAGTTCTACAGCATTCATTGCGTTATTAACGTTGTGGAGCAGACAAATTTTTCGAACTTATGAAGCAATGGATTAGCGATATCCTTCAAAATGATTCAGATTGTGATTATGTGTTACGCATTAAGGCTCCTACAAACAGACGCGACACGCGATATAATCGCGCGCGACATAACGGCTCCTGCAAACAGGCGCGACGCGCGACGCGAATCGCGCGCGACACAAAGGCACCGCTCGTCGCGCGACTTGCGGTGCCTTTGTGTCGCGTGTCGCGTCGCGCGTGTGTACGAGCCTTAAAGGCACCGCTCGTTGCGCGACTTGCGGTGCCTTTGTGTCGCGTGTCGTGTCGCGCCTGTTTGAAGAAGCGTTTAAAGTTGCAGGTTTTTGTACAAATTAAGTACGTTTTCTATGCTGGTGTTATTATTTACTATTTTGCTAAGTACCAGACTTTTCTCCTACCGTAGTACTTATATAAAAAAATTGGTTGTCTGTAAAGTCGGTTTACGGACGATAGTTTAACGTGACAACGTCATAACAAGCCGCCATGGAACGCTACAGAGCAAGGCCGCGAGGTAACGCTACATGAGTCATGTTTTTTCGTGTGTGCAGCCAACTTCATCGATTTATTAGACGTTGTCACGTCAAAAACTTCAGTAACTACATGACACAGTGCAATGAGGTCAAAAAAAAACTAAACAATTCACGTCAAGCATTACATCATATCGTTCATTTCCTGCACAATTTTCATACAAAAAACTGACAAATCCCACACCTCTACAATCGAGCTCCCATTCAAATCGGGCCACACTGTAATGACGTAGGATCCGGCATGGTAATTACTGTCCACAATGGGCCATTGTCTGTGACAGCGCGACACTTCCGGCCTGTGAGAGCATCCTGCGCTTGCGCCGCTCATCCTACTGATCGCTATCGAGAGTATTGTTTTGTCGAGATGGGCGTTGTTACAACTACTGTTGTTTTGTGTGTTGTTAGTACTGTTGTTGTGGATTTAGTGGTTAATTAGGGTCAATTAGCGAAATGAGGTAATTCGGTGTGGTAAGATCTAGTAACGATTTGCACTGCGAAAAGTAAGTACCATCTAGCATGTTTTGTTGCGCCTGATCATTCATAGATGTTTAAGATACTTCCATATGCGGTTATGATCCTTCTAAAATAAGTTTTCAAGCCTAAAAGAGCCCCAGTTAAACATCAGACCATTTCCGATTAACGTGTTTAAGAGCCATTCGTTGCTTTCCAAAGGATACACAAGAAAATACGTGCTATCTCCCTCTTTCCGAGTTTAGGACTTCCGACCACAGTGAGGTTACAATAACAACTACACGAAACACCCACGGGTCAAAGCATTTTACCAAGGTATTGGTATAAGTGAGTCAGTTAATGCCTGACACACTTCGGTTACTTCGGTAAGCCGATTTAAAGGGATCAGCTGATCGCTAGCTTTACGAACTAAACGATGCCGACACTGGGTATTATATAACTCACTTATTATCCTAATTCCTAATGCTTTGTGGGCTCCACGTGGCAGGAATTAAGTCTTAGCCTTGGCTTTTGAATGGAGAGTTATGAGCGTTTACGCCGTACGGCATTTCATACAAACTTTCAAGCCCTTATTTTTCAGTTTTCTTTTTTTAATTAAGACATTTCGAAAATGTTCTCTACTAACTTTTTAGACCTTTGTATCCTCCTTAAGGCTCCTTCAAACAGGCGCGATACAACACGCGACACAAAGGTACCGCAAGTCGCGCAACGAGCGGTGCCTTTGCGTCGAGCGCGATTATAGCGCGTGTCGCGCCTGTTTGTGGGAGCCTTTATGCGTACGAAGTTTCATTAAAATCGGTTCATTCATTTCGAAAAATAAGGGCTTGAAAATTTGTACGACATTCCGTAAAGCGTAAACGCTCTTAAATCTGGAGTAATATAAAAAGAAGCCTTTCCCTACCTAGCCTTTTCCCAACTATGTTGGGGTCGGCCTTTTAATGTACGCAGATGCAGTTGCATAGCGACTGCCTATCTGACCTTCCTATAAAAGCTGCATCTAATTGAACAGGAAGCCAACTCTGGAATGTTTCTAAGTTGCTAGGAATAGGATTATTATGATGTTTGCAGCAGTAGCCAGTTTTCTTCTTAGCGTGTCGATCTTGATAGCAATCTAAATGGACTCGGCCCAGAATACGGCTACTTGTTTGGCGCCATCACCAGCTTCCATCAGTTCCTGTAACGTGCAGCTGACAGGACACGTAGGACACGATATAAAGTGTCCCATAGTTTGTGGGATACACTCCAAGGCGGATTCGTCTAAGAATCTCCACCTGAACAGGTTTTGTACAGGTCTTGCTTCGGCCAACCTTGGTCCGAATCCGGAGGCTGTTTAAAAACTTCCACTACTTCTTCAGTAGCCAGTTGAACAATAATACATACAATCCACGAGATCCTGAAGATACTAAAGGAGACAAAACAAAAATAAATGTAACTTGCTATAGTAATCTAGTAAAAGGAATTCCAATAAGATTAACATTAACATTGGCGCCACTGCATACCTGACCAAATATCTTAACATTGCCGACCAGCCCGATATCACAACAATTAATATCGTCTCAAGAATCAAAAGTCAACCAATAAACAAGATTGATAACAGAGATAACAACAACGTAAAGCTCATCTACCTATTTATTAAAATCTAGTTTTTGCCCGCGGATTCGCCCGCGTGGTTTGTTGGGAAATATTTTACGAGAACGTACTACCGGGATTACGAGTAAGTACAAGTACCCATGTGTTAATCCAGGTTATAAAATATCTGTATGCCAAACTTCATCCAAATTCGTTCAGTCGTTCTTGCGCCAATCCGGAACATACATACAAACAGATATAATTTTTAACAACTATATTTATGGCATCAGACTCGTTCCACACACCCACACACAACTCATTCCAATTAGGTATTTTTTCAAAAATATTCAAATAGGGTAGGGACTTACAGTTTTGACTTCGTTACTATTTTATTATTGCTAGCAGACCTAACAGACGTTGTCCTGCCCGAACAGTACCACCTACCGCGCCTAATTGTGAATCAAAACCATCCAAGGACTCACTCAAAACACACAAAAATTTCACCAATATAGAAATAGAAGGGTTCAGTGACATACACACGTACAGAATAATTATATATCTAAAGATAAAGAAGATATAGAAGACTAGAGTTCCAACATTTGTAAAAATCCACAGATTATGTAAACAGATTGTACTTATCTCTCTCGTGTGCGGTCCGCTAAAAGCATGTTAATTTGAATTCATTTAAAAATAGCGTCCTTATTCATTGTCCAGGATCCTGGCCGATAATTGGACGCGAGATAAAAGGTATTTTATGAGTCGCGGAGACACTTACCGCTTGCAAATGTCTGCGTGGATCCGTGTTTTACAAGACTCGTTAGCAATTTAGTAGGAGGAAGAGATGTAGGTACAGTTGTATGTCTTTCTTTGCTGTTAAATACAGCACTCTAATTACGTAGGTTCACTATCAATCTCTATTTGAATCATTTTGAAGGATATGACTAATCCATTGCTTCTTATCTAATTATGTCCGAAAAAATTGTCTGCTCAACAACGTAAATGACGCAATGAATGTTGTTGAACTGTCAAAAACTCAGAACTGTCAAAAAGCCATTGCTACTGTTAGTGTGTTACGAAATTACTCCGCAGGTTATTCCCCGAGTCTGTTTTGGGCTCAATTTTTTTTTACCTATCCTAGAAAAAGTAACAATCTATCAGCGACAACGATGATGGAAAAGTCAAAAATGTATTGGATTCAGTTACGCTACCGAAAAGCTTAGGTTGTCCTGTTAAAAGTTATTGAAGAAATACGAAAAGGTCTGAAAGCAACTGCTTATTGTCTTTGATAAGAGATTTTTGGGTTCCTATGAAATCCTATCTACAATTGAGTCTGGCTAGCCTCAGGCGACTGCATTCAAATTCAGAAATCATTTAAAAGCAAGAAAATTACAATCTACATATCCCATGCATTTTTCAACGGCCTTACCCTATACATTGTAATATTTATCTCGTGTCGCACTATCCTAGTTTTTTAAGGTCACCTTTAGATAGGTACCTACGTATGTAAAAACGGTTCCATTTGCAAAGATAAGCTTGTAAAAAATTTGCTGAATACATCGAGATAAAAGTTAACAGTTCAATTTATTACTGCAGACATCAGCTACTTTGATTCTTGGGTAAAAAGAGTATATTTTCATTTACAGTATATCGCTCTGTATCTTTTTAAATTTGCAATTTGAAAGGTAAGGTAAATAATTATGGAGATTGACAGGGGGTCGCGTTGTTGATAAGCATTTTGTGGAATTGTCACAGAAATCGTTTTGAAAGGAAAAGATGGCGTCGTTAGTTCCTATTTTGGCCGCGCGCCAAAAGATACTTGTACAGTTGCACATCTTTCTATACTTCGTGTTATAGTCCTTTTATCTCCTGTCATAAAAAATGTGATGGCCAAATCTTTTTCTCATCAACTATTTTTCGCAATCATTAAAAAATATGATGATTATACATTCGATAAATCCTTTGTGAGAGACCAAGTCTGTGACACAGATTACCAGCTCCCCCCCCCCCCCCCCAAAAAAAAAACAGTACCTATAAGTATTAAATCTTATAGATAATATTAACAAATTATTATTTTAACCTTTGGTAGGAGCACACATTATAATAGTCTTTTGTTATGCAATACATTTACTTGCTCGTATGAATAGCAAACTCTCTTTGATGGTAATCAATCGTTTATTATACAATAGTGACATATTACTAGCCCATCCATTATACAACTTACGACTGACTCACACTTTACACATTCAACAACTCAAAGTAAAAGATGACTTGCATAAAATTTTGCGTCACAATTTTCGCTCCCGACTTTCCAATAAGTTTTTGCCTCTCTCACACTATCAGCTATTACACCTTTCAATACTTTCCCTGTATGATTCACAATTAAACGTTTAAAAAAAGCTAATACCTATTTACGATCGTTTCTTGAAACCAATTTGGTAGATATTTAAAAGAAAGTTCTGCAAGTGAATTTCCGGTCGTTCTTCATCGATCGATTCATCATTTTGTTAGTAAAAGGATGTAAATGGCATGTGCATCGCGCAGTACAGTTATGAATTTGTTATTTATGACATTAAAATAGAATTTTAAAAAAAAGATCAAGTATTTCCAGTGATATTTTAGTCAACCATTAGTCGCCAAAAGGAAAATACGGAGTCGTAATCTTTTTACAGTAGGCGTTCCTGGTACCCCTCAACACAGATATTATCAAACTGCGATTATCCTTCCTTGAAATGAGATACTTTCCCAGAGTCCTTCGGGGAAGACCAACGAGTAATAATAAGCATTTATACTGCATGTTTCCCGGTAAAGAAAGGGCCTACTCCAAAGATGACGAAATCTAAACACTATCACGTCATTCTTCATCCTTCTTGCCTAACATAACCTCTTTAAAAATGTTTTTTCGGTGCCGAAAATGGAATACATACTTAGCTTAGGTGCTGTTCGTTCAGGTTCGATTCAAATTGGTGCTCAAATTGGAATACCTCAAAACAATCATTATCAGCCAGCTAACATCCAATGCTAAAACAAATGCCGTTCAACACTAGTATCTCCACAATCAGTACATCTTAATCGGAACAGCATCTACTTATCTCAACAAAGCCCATCACATTAGCCGTGACAGAGATCCGTGAGCATGTGTCACAGAGTACGGTAACCCGTTTTTTACTTGGCATGTGTTATGCAGATTGCCAGCGTACAGTTTACATAGTAACGTAGGCTATGTCGCTTGCCCCGAGCGCTAATGATAGCAGATGTATGGTGTAAGGCAGAAGCGATTGGTACAAGTATGTGCAAAAGCAACTGAGGAAGAGCAAGTAAGAGTGGCCAAAAATGGCAAACATTGTTTCAAGTAACTCTAAATACAAGTAAACGTTTTCAAGAGAGCCTCCAAACAGAGTTAATTCTAAAGTATCCGGTTCCTTTTGGATTTCAATTAAGCCTTCAAACTAACGGTGATAAAATTATACTGTTAAATAGAGTGCCATATATGTCTATATGGCTAAACCAAGTAAAGGAATTTAACAACGGTAACGACGCGGAAATTTAAGCCCAGGTTGGAGTTAGGACGCTTCGATACAGACATATTGTTTTTGGTGAAAATGTTACAAAGTATAAAATGGAAGTGCTTTCAGATAAAAACCAATTTACGGATAAAACAGAACTACTTCTTGACTATTACAGCGTTCTTCACCCCGCTGTATCTCCAACCTTGCGTCCCCAACTAGGTGCGCCAGCGCAGGCCACGAGACCCGCCTTTTGCCGTTTCCATGACGACGTTTTAGAGCGAATGCCGACTCAAATCACTATTTATTAGCCATGTTATTTTGCAACTAAACACACGCTAGGGGAGCCTGCAAAGGTCTTACTTGGTTGCCATCTCCTGATTGGCAGCCGCATTTGCTTAGAGCCAGGAAAGTAAATTATATGAACTTGTTTTGCTAATGCTGCTCTTCCTAGAGCTTTGGGCTTGTTGCCAACTGCTGCGTTCAAAGGAATGGTTGGTTCATTAGGAAGTAAAGGAGTTTCTGGATTTACGTGGTATGATGAACTTACTATTAATAGATACGTTTTTAGAAGGATCAGATTTATGTAGTAAAATTTTGTCATAATTTCAATTGACAGTGGGAACACTGATAAATTGATTAGTCATCAGAGTCAGTGAGATTCTGCAGACCACAGAACCCTCCATTACAAAGACTTAAGAACTTCTCGCTAAGCTTCGTGAACTTTGGAATAAATTATTCTCCAAAAGCTTTTTTTACATCTTTATAAGGACCTACAGTTGGAGATGTTTAATTAGATGATGATTGTTGTATTTATGTTACAAAACCCATCACCAATTTGCGCCGATTCTACGAATCGTGATAGGTTCTATACCAGTCAACAAGAAACCAGCGTCTAGTCTTTACCCCAGTTCTATTTCATCGATAACAATCAGCGAACAGCTCACTAAAGTGGAGTCATTTTAATAGGTAACATTTGACAATTCATCAAATATTCAACAACGTAACCTTGTAACGGCGGGCATAAAATAACATATCTTTTCGTTTTGTTAGAACTGCACAATTGCTTACCTTTTTTCAATTACGATTACATATTTATTGTAATAATGACCGATACGAGTAATTTTACGATTTGCTTTCATTAATAAACCATTCTAAACATAATAAACAATTTCTGATCTAAAGAACTGAACGTCGTTACAAGGTTACGTCAGTTAACCATTTTTCTTTTTAAACACTAGGGATGTTACTCTAAAAATCGAAAGCTGATAAGTAGAATCGAATGCAATGGCGACTTGTGAAGAAATATCACCATAAATTAATAACCACGTTGTGATTATAATAAAACATTTATTTATTATTCTTTTAACTAACTAGGTATAAAAATACAAAAAATAATGAAATAGAAAAATCATTGATGTTAGGTACAATTTAGGTGGTATGTTGCTGGCAACACCAGTGCCTGTCGATGACGCCATGTCATGTCGCCATTACATGACGCAGTCTTTTGTCGTTGTGCGAAGTGACTGTGCGTTTTTGGTGTGCTCTCTGTTATTTTGTTCTGACCCGGCTTTTTTATTGGACTGATCTTACTGACTACGTTTACCTGGCTATAAATTGGACTCCGATTGCTTAACGATTAGTAAACAAGAACAACATTACAGTCTTACCATGTCGAAACGGGGGAAAACGCTAAACAGTCAATCTCGCGAACTAGTGGTGAAATTGTACAATTATTTTGAACGGGAATCAATTAACGATGGGCCTCTTTTACCATTGACACAACCGAGAGAACGCGTTGCCGAAGCATTGGGAATAGGTAAGAGGACAGTAACTCAAATTCTGAAAGAGAAATACGGACCATCAGGCTCAGAAGATAATACTTTACGTACACCGAAAAAAAGAAAGAGGGACAAGAAAATTGTTGGCATTGATAATTTTGATGCTGCTGCAATTCGCAACCACATTTATGGATATTACTCGAGAAAAGAATATCCTACACGGGAAAAGCTAATAAGTTCGTTAAAAGACGCAGGCTTATTTTTTGGCGGTAAATCGTCTCTATCAAAGGTTTTGAAATCGATTGGCTTTAGTTTTAAAAAATCTGACAAGCGGAAAATCCTGCTAGAACGCTACGATATTATTTTGAAGAGAGTAACATTCTTACGTCAAGTAAATAAAATTACAGATTGGGACAATGTCGTGTTTATTGACGAAACATGGTTGAATGTGAACCATACGGTTTCGCGGACATGGACCGATGATACAGCGGCGTCCACCTCAAAAGTTCCACCGGGAAAAGGAGCCCGACTTATTATATGTCACGCGGGATCAGCTTCTCAAGGTTTTATTCCAGACTGCCTCCTCGCATTCGCCTCTAAAACTACAAGTGATTACCATGAGGAAATGAACTTTGAGGTTTTTAAAGAGTGGTTTGAGAAGCTGCTAGTCAGCTTAGAAAACCCATCGAAAATTATAATGGACAATGCACCGTATCATTCTGTACAAGTTGATAAACCACCAACTCAAGCAAATAAAAAGCAAGAAATTGTCTCGTGGCTGGTAAGAAATGGTGTGGATGCAAGTCCAACTTTATTAAAAGTTGAGTTGTTAAATCTAGTAAAAGCAACTAAGCCGTCCAAGCTCCGCTATGTAATCGATGAACTAGCCCTAGAGCATGGACACGAAGTTATTCGATTGCCTCCCTACCATTGCCAGTATAACGCCATCGAGCTTATTTGGGCACAAATAAAGGGTTATGCAGCGCGGAACAATACTGAACCACCCTTCAGTACTGCTAAAATGATGTCTCTGCTAAAAACTGCGTGTGCAGAAGTCACTACAGAAGACTGGAAAAAAGTCGTAGAGAAAACAAAGAAAATAATTTTACAAGATTTTGAACGAGATGTGAGAATAGACAATATTATTGAAAATGAATTAATAATATCTCTGAGTGCTGACAGCAGTGATGAAGATGACAATACTTTTAACAGTTCTGATAGTTCAACTGAATAAATGCAATTTTTTTGTTAAATTGTGTACTTGTCTTATTTTGCTCCTTAAATTTACGAAAAAAATAATAATAATGGGACAGGGATTCGCCTAATGATTTTTAAAATTCGCATATGTTTCAAGTCCGTATCGATTCATTCACTTTAATCGATGTTTATAAGCAGGTCACCTCACTATGAGGATAAAACTGACAGACGTCAAATGTTACCTATTAAAATGACTCCACTGTAGTTCTACTAGTGTAGTGACACGTCGATATTATCGTCAGAACTAACGTTCCAGTGTTTTGTTGTTATCGATACTTAATCGGTTCACGAACTTTGTTGTGGTGGCGTTAGGTAAAGTTTTGAATGGAGTTTATTTTGTTTGGTAGTGGTTCTGTTTCCGGTAAGTCGAGTCGGTGCTTTTACTCTAAAATGTATGGTAACAAGAGACGAATAGTCTCAGTCTCGATTAAGGGCATTTTAGGGGTTGCCTTTTCCTGCTTTATTTATTTATTTAGGATTTCCAACAAAAGATGTACACAATACATGCCACATAAATAAAGGGCAACATCAGGTAATTCTGGTAATTTTAAGAACGTTTACTGTCTGATCTCAGACTCAATCTGTCAAAAATACCTCTAATTTCCCTTAATTTTTCACAAGTTGACATTGATTGTCACTGAGATGAGATTGCGATCCTTTACTTATGAGTGCGAGAATAAGACCCCAGTATGCACAATAAAGTTAACAACATAATCATCGTTATCATTTTTAATCTGTGGCTTACTGGCTACCATTACAAGCTATTACAACCACGAAAGAGGTTTGTCAAAAAATGGGGAGTAGAGCTGTCCTGTCAGCTACTAACAACAAATTGTACCCACAAAGTTCTTACTCTAATATCAACATGATATTAATGAATTACCTTGACAAGCGACTTTCAAAAAATCAAATTAATTATGACACATATCATAAATTGTAGGTGTTATTGACATCAAGTAGTAGGTCACCGAATCAGTCTCACGGGGTTCCGATGGCACTCAAGTAGGTGACCACTCAAGCATGGCCAGGGTCTAATCTGGTTTTCTTTTAATAACAACTAGTATAAATACATACTTACAAAAAAAATATCAACAATCGTATGAAAAAAATGCGCGTCGAATGCATAATCTTCTTCATTTTTACAGTGGGTTTAAAATAGTTTGTAAACATAGGTATTTGCTATTACAAAACCTTGAAGAATCATATCGCTGTTAAAACTGTAAACTACTTAAACATTGTAAGGTCATTGACCATATAAGGGAACATCGCGATAGGCCTTTAGCGCCCGATGCGCGTGCGCAAGTTATTTAAATCACAGTTACTTTTGATCACTGCGATTTCGTCACTCGACCAGGGGGCCTAAAAAGAGCACTTTGGCAGAATCATAAAAGGATAACATTATGAATCATAATGGACAGTTAACTGTTAAGTTAATCGTATCAAATCCTATTGGTGAAGGATTTTCAGTTATTTTTTTTTGTCTGTGCTAAGATACCAATCAATCCAACCTAAATCCAATCCCAATCTCTTTGATTATAACTACGTAGTTCACCGAAAAAAATAAAAACACGGACTGTTTTCGCCATATAACATATACGTATAATATTCATAATGTTATCTTTTTATGATCCTGTCAAAGCGGCCTTTTTAAGCCCCAGTTATCAGTAGAAAAACAGCGACACCAAATCATCGGATTAAGGCTCCTGCAAACAGGCGCGACGCGCGACGCGAATCGCGCGCGGCACAAAGGCACCGCTCGTTGCGCGACTTGCGGTGCCTTTGTGTCGCGCGCGATTTTATCACGTGTCGCGCCTGTATGAAGGAGCCTTTACGTGTAAAACTGTAAATGTCATTACAACAAGTTATTGGACGCGCAAATTACTAACCTAGGGTTGTGCCACAGATTTCCTATATTCAGTCAATCAAGGCGATTGGTTTCTCTGAACAAGCGAGTGGGAGGAAGAAGGCCCATATTTCAGTTCGTGTCAACAAATTATATCTAAACTCCCGAAAAATTGCCAAACTTAAGTGGCAGTGGGCAGGCCACATTGCTGGCAGAACAAATGGCCGGTGAGGCCGAAAGATTCTGGAGTGGCGACCGCGTACCGGAAGACGTAGCGTTGGAAGGCCTCTGACAAGGTGGCCGATAACCTGTTGAAGACCACAGAAATCCGATGGATGCGAAAAGATCAGATCAGGTTGAAGTGACGATGCTTGGGGCTTGCTTGCCAGTAGTGGACCTCTTTGATGATGTTGATCTAAAATCCTGTCAAATCAAGTCAAATGATTCGGGGGTTGTGAACCACTGCTAGTAGTAGAAACTCTGTGATACTATGATATAAGCACCCAAGTTCTTAATGGATATCTTGTCTATCTTCATTATTCTCAGTATTTCTTTAATGCCATATGTCACAGGACATGATATTTCCAATTAGAGTCTCTAAGTTAGTCTTAAGTACGTGGTTTAATCTAGATAAGCACATAAGTTAGTACTTGTAACTTAAGGCCGCGTTAGCAAAGTATGTTCTATCGCATGTAAATCTCTATTTAAAGGGGAAATTATGAAACTATTAAAAATTTATGTGATTATACTTTTCCCTGTCATTAGTCTGTTTATGCTGTGAACTTTATTTTATGGAAATATTTGTATAGAAGAAAATCCAAATCAAATCTTGACTTATGTAACTTTATTTATTTATATACATTACTGTACACCAGAAAAATGCATTACAAATATTTTAAACACTACAAAACATACAATGGGCGGGCCTATCGCTTTCTGCGATCTCTTCCAGGCAACCTTTACATTATAATTTGTCACTGGAGTTAGGTGAAAATTCATTAATAAAGAAGTCAAAAATGCAAAGTAACAGCCCTACAAAAATAACGAGTCCAACCAACGATCTCGATTCGATCGAGTGAATGAATGAATTCCATTTCGAAATGATCGAATCAATGTTGAATGTTACGCAACAAAATATACGCCTTTAATAAGTTCTGAAATCAATCTCATAAGTTTATCTACGGATATATATTTCTAAAACAAGATATCAGTTAGATTATATTATTCTATCTAATAATAAAGCTCGCTTTGCACAGATAACGTTATTATTTTTTATCTGTGACTTTTTCCCGCGCGTGGTAGCAACACTATTACGGCCTATTGTTATGTCACTTAAGTGTCAATAGTAATTATTATGGTTTCACTTTCGATTCTATTACTGTATTGCACTATAAGAAATGTTTTATGGTGTAGTGAGCAGAAAAATTGAGATGTTACTTGGTTATCGGATGTATTATGTAAACTGGTATTTCAGTGAATAAGGTAATTTTGAGTTGCCAGTAATAAAATTAATGAATAGTATATTACAAGATCATGGGATACTCTTCCCATACATCACATAGGGAGGCATAGTACTACCTATTTTTCAAGCAAGGCGGACTTTCGACGTTTAGGTTTTCCACCTAGAATTTTTTAAATACATATTTAGATACAGTTATTTATTTTCCACAAAATGAATATTTATTTCTTACAAAATTTCGCGCAGGAAACCTAGCTTCAAATACAACAGTTATTATTTTTTATGGCTGCAAGGCTTGCAGTAACTTGCCGGGTGGGTACGAACGGATGCGCTTGCGCAACCGCGAGCCGAACGGCGTTCTAATTACCTTCGGCTACTTCCGTCGAGCGTCGTGATTGGTGACAAAATGAGTGGGCTAGGTTAGTGATTCGAAGGATCGAGGTAAATGGTGCTCCCGTTTATTTACACTGGTCATAATAAAATGAGATAATATAATATTAGTTAGATTTAAGGCTGCTTCAAACAGGCGCGACACAAAGGCACCGCAAGTCGCGCAACGAGCGGTGACTTTGTGTCGCGCGTGATTCGCGATGCGCGTTGCGCCTGTTTGCAGAAGCCTTTACAGCTCAAGTTTATTTTAGTTTTGGTCGGAACAGTTTCTGACCAAAACTCATCTGACACTATTTTTTCACTTGAGGTAAGTACCTAATTATAGTTTGATTCTCTCGTCATTATAGTACCCTATTTTTTGAGCTGAATGTACACCTACTAAAACATGGTGTATTTTCGATTTGCTGGGTTTTTAGCTCGTTACAGATTTTATAAAAAAAAAACTATGCTATCCCACATTTCTAATGTGCCCAATATAAGGCAAAAGCGAAATAAATTAAGCATCATTATTTGTGTATGAATTAAAGTACCTCCGGCAGTCCCTAAGACCGGAAAAATGGGCGTGGTTGTTAAGTTTGTAACCTTTGAAGCAATAAACTCTTGCCAAAAGCGCCCAAAGCGTTGACTAGCGATAAACTTATCGTGAGTGGAAATTGTTGTTAAACTATTGTGATAAAGCCACTCCTTGAACAAGAATATGAACCCATTAATAGATGGAGAGGGCACTGGTGCTCTTTATGGTAAAAAAATAATAAGGAAACGACGAAAATGTAAAAATAATTTAGTGTTGCAGGAATTCGAGGAGAGACTTTCATGTATTTGCATATTAACCATACACAAACATGAGAACATGACTGTTATACGCCAACATGTGTGTGTATACTTATGTTTTGGACAAATAAATGATATTATCGTACTATTATACTAAATTGCCAAATTATGTTATGGAATTTGCTGAAAACCCTTCTGCTACAGCTTTCTTTAAATCTAGCTCATGTATTATTATTGTTTATACAAACTCAACTAAATAAAGATGAAACCAGAAAGTCAAGATAAAAATCATTTTCGGATCACGTTGCAAAGGAATTTTTTCACACAGCCAGTATAATACTAATTACATCTACCACCAACTTAGCCACATTTGGAACGCAACATATCTACGGTATGTAGGGTAAAAGTCAATTGTTAGTCTGACGAAATTTTTCTCTCAACAATTTTCTATTTCTCGTAGAATGGCACAAATCAACGTGATTGCTAACGTAGGAAGGGTTGCATCATGCGCCTGCGCCGGCCCGCAGTTCATGAGATACGCGATCGGCAATCGATGGAAAGATCATTTTTATACCGTATGATGCTTCTTTTTACTAAAAAGAAGGAAAAAACGAAACTGTTTTACCTAACACATTTCCTTACAACCCGTGCTGCTGACCCACTGCTGCAGTTAGGCCTCCCCATTCTTTCCATTTCTTACAATATTGTCTCTCTAATTAAAACTACATAAATGCGAGAAGTTCAGAGTTCCTTCCTTAACGTCCTCCCCTCCTATTCTGCCCTCCATTTCCTAATTTCCGCGCCAAAAATGGTGTCAGGTTGCCTAAACAGCCCTTATTGGGCAAGCACACACGGAAGCGCAGGTGAATCGATGTGTGGGTGCGGCATGCGCGGGCGCATCGCTTGCACAACGCGGCCGCATTCCGCCGGCGGACGCTGCAGCGGGTGCACGCGTTCATGGTTCACTCCTTGGTTTAATACATTGTTGATTATAGGAGATAAGACTTTTTAGGTAAGTCTTAAATTACGAGGAATTATCTGAGGTCTCTCATCTCAATTTGCGAAGCCTAGAAGTACCAGCGGTGCTATTCTGTAAAAATCTCACCGTGAAAACTTAGGTGAAGTGAGTGTGGAGTGAGCTGTCAATAGTGTCAATTCCTAGCAAAAAAAAAACTCACTTCACCTAAGTTTTCACGGTGAGATTTTTACAGAATCGACCGGCTGTATGAGAATGCCCAGTGCATATCTGACAAATTTTTGTTTTCGCGCAAATTATGTCTGGTTATAGTTTCCTTGTTATAAAACGTATAACTCTCAAATGATCTTTACTTTGAATTCCTAAGTCCCTAACGAAAAGGAATTAGGTAAATTAATTAATACTAACGATTTGATTAGGCAATTGGCAGACCCAGCTCTTTACCACTACCAAATAAGACCGATTATCTTCAATCATTTGGCAGAGTTACACAACCCCATACGTGCCCATACATTCAACAGCAATATTTTATCTCTCACACACATGTCAAAACAAAAATGTTACCTTATCAACCTTATCATCGCAATCTCATACAACAATGGTATGCATTAATTGCTCGACAATTACGAAAATGATTTGTATCAGATAATATCAGTTGCTCCACTGTTGGGCGTGGGCGATAAACAACAAATAATTACTTGAGATAATTCCGTAAGACATTCGCTTATAATTCCCCTACGGCGGAATGAAGTAGGACCTACTGGTAACTACATTGAAAGACAAATAAACATGTCAGTGAAAAGGTCGAACGGTGGATTAAAATTGATTTAATGAATTGGAAACTGAAGAGAAATATTGCAAATTTGAGAAAAATAGCAAGAATGAAAGTGGTCTAATAATAAAATAAATATTTAACAACAAACGTATTTTTTCGGCGTTTTTGCCTTGTGGTACGGAACCCTTCGTGTGCGATTCCGACACGCACTTGGCCGGTTTTTTAATTTGTTAACTACCTTCAACGACCATTAACATTATTCTCTTCTAGAAGAGATTCTGATTGACTACTAGAAGGGACACCCCACAGACGTCCTTTGTCACTGGTGCTCCTGCTAATCCAAAATGGTCTCCATTACCACGGCCACGTAACGTATTAAGCTCCTACACCATAATGTTTTAATAGGCCAGTGTAGGTTTATTCGAAATCGCGTTGTCTCATAAATATTGATGTTCGCATCTACCGTGCTGCCTACACCAACTTGTCGTAATTGACACGTCATGCTGCACACGGCCGCCTGGAATGCTAAATTATTGTTGTAATTGATTTATCTTCTTGCTTCTTAGGTGTAGGTAGGGTACATAGACTTGAGGTAAATGTCAGTGAGCTTGAGATTAAGATATCCTTGGGTACTAAAATTTTTGACAATTTTGAAGGAAATTTTGTCGTCCATACAGATTTAAATTAGTTTCATACATATGTTTCGTATTCTTACTCTCGTGAAAATACAATATTCCTAAATATATTTTAGATTTTAGGTATTTGATCCTTTGGTTCTGATGGCCGAATTTTTCTAATTAAAGAAATTAAGGGGCTTACATGACCTAAAGCGCGGTCACTGTCGGACTGCATAGAAAAGAAAGTGAAGCGCGATGACACAACGCTGGTAATTTATTGCAAAGTATGAAGCAATTATTTAATTACAAAAGCTATTGTAATTTGACCTATGTTTACAACTAAAGCATTGTGATACTGAAGAATAAAAACGGACAAAGAATTTAAAACACTAGTATTTTAGTATGTTGCTTGTAGAATAATCTGACAACTGAGCACATATAAATGAATTGTCCCTAAAACTGTGACAGCTAAATATTAGTTCCCTATGCCATTGCCTATGCCGTTTCATCGATGAAAATACAATATCCTTAAAGGAATAGAGATTTTGCTCATCTCTTAGGTAAAGTTTGAAACCTTGGCTGCCACCCGAATGGCCGAAATTTTCTATTTCAAAAACTCAATGACACTAAAAACAAACCTTCGCCATTGTCAGCCATCTTTCCTACATTTAATTGCTTGTCTATAATAGTGTGAATGGAGCCTAAATCCAGTGCATTGCGCATGTGCACATAGCATAAGCAATTTGATGCAAAACCACTATTTATTCGTACACGAAGTGATTTAATTTGGCTCACCCGTTGAATGTTAACTAACATCATAAATGCTTGGTAGCTCGTAAGGGCTTTTATTTGCTTAACTTACGGCTAAGAAGTTAGAGGAAAGATGGTAAAATTATGTTCGATTGCATATTATACGCGTAAATCGCCTATAATTGCTAAGTGTATCCTGTTCTTTTCCATAAAAATCAAAATGACGTGGTTTCCTTCAGAAAAAATATACATCAATATTGAGTTATTACATTCGCTTCTACTTTTTATATCCACTCAAATGTCCCTCTCCCCGCGGTTACGTCATCTAGAATGTCTAAGATTATATTTTAGAACTAGCGGAGATAGATATTTAGGTGGTCTGTTTCGGGTTTTCAATTAGTTCAGTAATTAAGATCTTGCTGAATTTCGCTTCGCTGTCTGAGTTTGCTTTTATCACAGCGCTTGGGTAACGAGCTCTTAACTTTATATTTTGATCTTGATTTTTTGTCTGTCTTTTTTTCATGGAACGAATTTGTATACCTAATAGAAACCTTAATTAATTTTCAACTTAAGTTACCTATCCAGAAGAAGTTATGGCGAAGTTTTGAGCCAGCAAAATATGAATAACTGTCGTGCCAGCGACATGAAGTAGATGACCAATGCATAAGGATAGGTCATTAAAGTAGAATAGGAAATGCCCCAAGGAACCCTACGCAGCAAAAGTTGTTTTAGAACAACCATTTATTATTTTGGGAAAAGCCCATATCCAGCAGACTGCAATAAATGTGTAGCAAATGATGAAAAGATATAAGACATATATGACATCCAGATACATGACCACTGGAATGCAAGAGTAGTAATTGCAACGTTGCAAATTCCCGGGTCACTCGGTGCTCTCGTGGAACTACTCGTATGGCCTCGCCTGTAATCCAATAAACTGTATGGCTTCCAGTGACGTGTTCATCGATTTAGTGATGTATTCACGATATCGTGGGTAGCAGAAACGGCGAATGAATGGACTATAAACATTGAGCAGACAGGGGATGAGAAAGTAGTAGATGACGCACGTGAGATATAGCAGAATTTGATTAATGAAATGAAACATCTCTGGCCAGGTTAAAAGGTATTTGAAATTCCTGATACCTACAGTCGTTGAAAGCATAGTGTGTTTTTTGGCAAAAAACTGTCCTCCTTGTATGCATGCAAGAGAGTTCTTTTTTTTACTTTTGGGGCTGATAACTTTTTTCGGTCAGTCGTCAGTTTTTTGTCATGTGTCCAAGATATAAGACATTTTCATTTCAACGGCATTTTTTGTTTTAAATGTGTGTCTGTGATTTCGACACCATTAACTTTATTAATATTTGTATGCTCTCGAGTAAAATGTAGCGAACTGACCATCTTATTATAACATCCTATTGTAATGAAACCTACATTTACGAATAAATTTGATTTGATTTGACGGTCGACAACCTAGCGTCAGCGTAGCAGCTTGGGCACAAGAAAAAATCTTATATCTTGCAATGAAAAGTAAACTTCTCTCGTAGACACTAACTAAAAGCATATATATGCACCTGTATATTTTATGACTGTAACGAATCAGTGTTCTAAATATAAATTCTATGCAATCAATAGAACATAATTATTCATAACATACTCGCCGCCGTGAGCCATATTCACTTTACACACACTTTACACTTTATTTTATTTTTCTTTGATCAACATACTCGTATGTTTGCATTTGAATTGCATTTTTAAACGAATCTGTTTGTGTTTAGTCGGACTTACAATTCAAAGACATCGTAAAATGGAGTTTTAATTTTGCCAATATTTTGTTCATCACCCGTATTTTGGTTGGCTTAATGTGTTTCAATCACAAAGGTGATTTTTTTAAATAGACAGGAAAGAAAAACCACAGATCAGCATTTTCTCCGTCTTAGTTCTCTTTAAAAACCTTTCATGCAGTATTTGCTATGTCAGGACATCTCAGTTCTCACGAGTCGTGGTGGTCCAGTGGTAACAGCCGCAATTTACAAGTTGCAGGTCGTAGGTTCGAACTCTGATAGGCGTTTTACATTGTGTAAATTATTTCATCACCACTGCTCTCAAAAACGCTGAAGGAAAACCATCGTGGTCGTGAGGAAACCGGCATGTCCTAGAACCAAAAATTCGAAGGCATGTGACATCTACCAACCCGCACTGGGCCCGAGCGGTGGATTAAGACCCACTCCCTCTCACTGAGGAGGCCTGTGTCCCAGCATTGGGAAAATTATAGGCTGATTCTGCAGTCCTTACTACACAAATTGTATTCAACCTACACGAGTTCCTTTTAATTTGTATATGGATGAAATTCTTAGTACTAGTCTAGCCACCCTTCCTTTTTAATTACAGTTTTAAAGCATGGCTTTTTATTACAGCAGACCCTATAGTTTCCTTATTCTACTGCACACCTTTGGCTAACTATAACAGCATTATAAAACGATCATAAACACTGAACACAAACAAGCACCTTATAGTCCTCGATACAGCCCACTTGCTGCTCAACATAGCTTGCCGTTTGCTATTCTGTTCCGCGTTTCTCACTAGCTCTCACATCACATTATTTGACGAACGTTCGACGTGGCTGGTAGACTGTGGGTGTTTGAAGGCTGGTGGGGATATGATGCACTATGAACTAAGTTTTAGTGTTTATACAATGAATTTACATTTTTCAAGTCTGAACATTGCAAATAATTTTAAAAAGCTTATAATTTTTTTTATTATTAATCAAAGTCAAAGTAATTGATTTGTCAGAAACAGAGTACAATGTAAGATGTTCGTACAATTTACAATTTCATCCTTAGGAACGAAGTGTAAGTTTGATGCATCGAGATATAAGTACTAACGTACTAGAGAAGCTACGTCAAATAACTGAATTGTCCTATTCTTCGTAATTTGAATCTTTAGTTCGCTGCAGCGCTAAAATAATAACAATTCGTCTAAACCGTAACTAATTTACCACAGCGCTAGATTTGCTGCAGAAGTGTATTTATTCTCGGCAAAAAGGTCTTAAGCGCCATGTAAATCACGGCACTTACGCGTTTTCTTCGACAAAGTGCAACAACATGTCTTCCCTATAGACTATGACAGGAGTACTACAGAATGGACAACGTAGGTATTTTGCCTACAGGGTTTATTTCATAAATAATAGACAATTTATTTTTTTGATATAAGTATTTTATTTTATACTACACTTGCTTAGTAAGTGTACCAATACTACCCCACTAAAAGGCTTGAAAGCTGTTCATTAAACCTTCTCAAAAATCTAGGCAGTTATATTGTATGGAATTTCATTACTGCCCTGAAAATCAGGCTAATAATGCGTTCATTACTAACGCGTTTTGTTTTTGAAGTGAAAACTTCTTTGGCATTGTTGCGGCTTGAAATTTTATGAAACGAAAAAGCGACAGTAAAAAGAGACATTTATAAGATTTAACGTGGGAGAAAATGAGACAGAAAGCATTATACAGTGTTTTTGAGTGTATTGAGTGTTTTTGAGTGTTATTGAGTGTCTTTGAGTGTTATTGAGTGTTATTGCGTGTTTTTGCGTGTTTTTGAGTGTTTTTGCGTGTTTTAAGTGTTCTTGAGTGTTTTTGTGTTTTATTGAGTGTTTTGAGTGTTTTTGAGTGTTGTTGAGTGTTTTTGCGTGTTTTTGAGTGTTGTTGAGTGTTATTGAGTGTTTTTGCGTGTTTTTGAGTGTTCTTAAGTATTTTGAGTGTTTTTGAGTGTTATTGAGTGTTTTTGAGTGTTTTTGAGTGTTATTGAGTGTTTTGAGTGTTTTTGAGTGTTTTGAGTGTTTTTGAGTGTTATTGAGTGTATTTGAGTGTTTTTAAGTGTTTTTGAGTGTTTTGAGTGTTCTTGAGTGTTTTTGCGTGTTTTTGAGTGTTATTGAGTGTTTTTGAGTGTTTTTGTGTTTTATTGAGTGTTTTGAGTGTTTTGAGTGTTTTGAGTGTTTTTGAGTGTTATTGAGTGTATTTGAGTGTTTTTAAGTGTTTTTGAGTGTTTTGAGTGTTCTTGAGTGTTTTTGTGTTTTATTGAAGGTTTTTGAGTGTTTTGAGTGTGTTTGAGTGTTGTTGAGTGTTATTGACTGTTATTGAGTGTTTTTGCGTGTTATTGAGTGTTTTTGAGTGTTATTGAGTGTTTTTGAGTGTTTTGAGTGTTTTTGAGTGTTGTTGAGTGTTATTGAGTGTTTTTGAGTGTTATTGAGTGTTTTTGAGTGTTTTGAGTGTTCTTGAGTGTTTTTGTGTTTTATTGAGTTTTTTTGAGTGTTTTTGAGTGTTGTTGAGTGTTATTGAGTGTCATTGAGTTTTTTGCGTGTTATTGAGTGTTATTGAGTGTTTTTACGTGTTTTTGAGTGTTCTTGAGTGTTTTTGAGTGTTTTGAGTGTTCTTGAGTGTTTTTGTGTTTTATTGAGTGTTTTTGAGTGCTTTGAGAGTTTTTGAGTGTTGTTGAGTGTTATTGAGTGTTTTTGCGTGTTATTGAGTGTTTTTTGAGTGTTTTGAGTGTTTTTGAGAGTTTTTGAGTGTTTTTGAGTGTTATTGAGTGTATTTGAGTGTTTTGAGTGTTTTTGAGTGTTTTTGAGTGTTTTTGAGTGTTTTGAGTGTTTTTGAGTGTTGACGTATTTTGTAGAAACAATTTTCTTGGTAAAGTTTAAAGTTTGGCGGTGTAAATCACAAGTTAAAATGAGTGATTCCAGTGATAATGATAGCAATTTATTAATGTAGTACAACAAGTGTAGTATAAAGCAGTATATATCACTCGAGGGTAAGTACAGATTACTAAACTCGTGTGGTTTACGGCCCTCCGCTTCGCGTCGGGCCTCAAATGCACACTCGATTAGTAATCTGTGCCTTACTCCCCTTGGTGAATAAATAGCTATAGTTACCCTTAAATAATATGAGTTTAGTCATCTTTTGCCTTTTCGTGGAATAATCAACGCTTTGATCTGTTTTTGCTTCATGTTTTAAACGAATAGCTAAAAAAAATTATATTGATACTCACATTATCTGTTTAAAGTGCGATAGTTTAAAAAACTAAATATTAATATCAACATTAAAAACACAACATACGATATTTTCACCGTAATGTCAGTCTAATCTACCTACATTGCACTCTGTTTGATTAGTCTATGACAAACAATACAATATGGCGCGTGGTAATTATTTAATTTGTAAAACAAGGAAATTAGTTTACTTACCGATGAAACTTAATTCCTTTGCACTTTGCCGTGTTCCTTGAATTATTAGTACAATATCTCAACACACACCAAGGCATTTTTCGTCGATTTTTTCTATGAATTAATTTATTATTGTCGGAAGTACTAGGCGCGAAAGAGCAAGAGAGCGACTGAGTGAGGTGCGGCACGATCACCGCAGTTGAACGAGACAAAGTAGGAATTTACGGTGTCTTCTCTAGTACGTTAGTACTTATATCTCGATGGTTTGATGCTTCTATTCTAGTATGCAAACTCGATTAAAGCCTCTACACTTGTACAGAGCATTCTTCCAATTTTTTATTTAATTTCGTGTAAGTATAGTACTTAAGTGTAGTATTTTTTGTTATGTATTTTCTGGTGTACAATAAAGTATATATAAATAAATAAATAATATAGTATAGACGACCCCGTAAATGATTTATCATACTAAGGTTGAATGTCGCTTGTAAGTCATAAAACGACAAAGTTAGCTAATTTCAAACTAAGTGAAGTGCAATTTCGTGGTAATTGTTGCCAAAAGTGGTAACGCAATTGAAAAGTCGACTATACCTAGTGCCACCTTTGGCAAATAAAACAATTAATCTTACAACAATCGAGTCTGTCTCCCACACAAGCTGCGCGCAAACACTACTCCTAAAAGATTCATCAATATATTATCTAAACTATTCACTACACATTGACACATATTAATTTGAGCCGAGATGTCTCGCATCCGTCAAGTTGAAGAAGCCATTTATCGCCCATCCGGGCTTGTATCAGGGTCTAATGGTCAAGATAACAGGTCTGGCGGTGTTTGGCGGCAACGGTACACGATCTCTGATGATAAGGCATTGGTATTTGACCAGCTAACAGCTTCGTTCTAACCAGCTTGCTAACTAGGTGTTTGAATAAAAACTGGCGAGTTAGGTTACTGCAGTTGGCAATGCTGCTTTTTTTAGAGCCGTGGAATTTTTGAATATGGAATGTGTTGTCTTTACTTCATAAGTGATTACTTGAAAAGAATTTAGCGGGAATTTTGAAATACGAATGTTTCATAAATCTTGCCTACGTAAAAAAGAAAATAAGCTTTATGTTTAATTATGGCATGGAATTAGTGAGTACTTTGCTCCTTGCAGACAAGTGATAGCCTTTCAAAAAAGATCACATGTAACAAAAACCTGTAACCTAACCTAACAACATGTACGTAATCTAAACAAAGTGTTTAAAGGAGTAATTCAATCCCTGTTAAAACAAATGTAAGGTTTACAATGTTTACGCAAGTTATTCACCTGAACCTCAATGTAGTTGTAAGATATTGCCTGCACCATCACGGTAACCGGGTTTCTCTTAACTATTGACTTTTCCAATTTGCATGAAAACATAAGTAGGTACTTAACTGTAATGTCAACGAATGTTTATCTTTAGAACTTTAATTAGCATATTATCTTGTACTTATATGTTATTGTAAATATATTTAGTATGTATAATTTTACTGTGAACGTTTTGTCGTCAGGTTATCACAGGTTTCATGAAAAGAATTGTATGGTACCTAAGTGCCAAAATCATAAAATAAGTAATACGAAAACGTTTTGGACCTAGAGACAAATTATTGAGCTAACACATGCTATAAATTTTTCTCGTAACAAAAATGGCTCCTAAACAGTGGATAAATAGGACTAGCTTATCATGTACAGTCAGCAACAGAAGGTGATTAACACTTCAGTTTTTTTAATCTCAGTTTTTGAGCAAAATATTAACACTTCAGTTTTTTTTAATCTCAGTTATTGAGCAAAATATTTGTTCAAAATTGCATTGTACTTCTGCTGCAATTTTGAACAAATATTTTGCTCAACAATTGAGATTAAAAAAACTGAAGTGTTAATCGACTTTTGTTGCTGACCGAACTAGCAGCGCCCCGCGGTTTCACCCGCATAAGTGTCGATCTTGTGGGAATATCGGGATAAAAACGATAGCTTTTAGGAAGGACATAGGATACTATGTCCTTCCCCAGGGATGCAATCTATCTCTCTGCCAAATTTTATCGAAATCCGTCCAGTGGTTTAGGCGTGAAAAGTTACATACAGACAGACAGACTGACAGACAGACAGGGTTACTTTTGAATTTATAACATTAAGTAAGGATGAGTTAAAACACAATAATTAAATAAATCTAAAAAGAACATATTCTGACAATTCGTCAAAATACAGCAAGAAATCAATGCTATCTCCATTCTAATCCCCTTTCTAGCCGTCAGAGTGATTAAAACAGTTGTAAATCCCTATAAATGTCATAGAATCCATTACTACTGCAACTATCCTGTAACCAATTACCTTTACCTGCCTCATACAACTAAGTGAACAAATAAACGCTATTTACTTCAAACACTTAAACGCCATTAATTTTCCTACTTTCGCCATAGAAGACGTTAACGACTTCCTTCTATTTTAGCTTGTGAGCCGCATTGCAAATCTTCGGCCCATTCACATGATAACGAGGCGCGAGGTGCGAACCGAGGAATACATTATGCGTAAACATTGACGGCTGGCTGGCCCCTTTACTAGGAGTGGGCGATACAAATCGTATATAGATACAATATCTATATATCGGTACAATATCCAATACCTATATATCGGACGGCACTGTATCTATATATCAGGTTTCCGCGTACCTAGAACGAGACACTATAACGATATCGTATCACATGATCTATGATATTCGGTTCAAACTGATTACGGTACAGTAGTAGTTATAGGTACCGTATCCTTGCGATGCGCGCGGGTGGGAGTGATGTAGCTAGAGATGAACGAGCGAGAAAGCGCGTTAAGCTAACGTCTAATACTAATTTTAAACCTTATTTACAGGAGCATAGAGTTTAATACCGAATACATTATTTTGTAAACACTTGTAAACAGGTAACCATCAATAAACGTGGCATTCTCAACAAAAATTGTTTTAAAATCATTTTACGTGACCCTTGACCTTGATTGCACTTTGCTGTTTTCGTAGATACTTTTCGTGTTCTATTAAATACGCCTGCATTACCTTTATTGATTAACAGTAAAGGAGATCCGCCAAATCCCATACAAAATTACCCCAGCTCCGGCGCAAAAGATATGTATCTCAGTTTTTAGATTAAAAATAGTAAAAAAATAACCAGGTTTCGCTATTGCTAAATTCGATGGCTAACATAGTTTTTTTGGCCGTGGAAGCTAGCCGTAATGACCAATTTTTAATGTTTTTTTATTATTTTATTTTTTTTGCTCTTCAGTTCGAAACTATAAAAAAGTGAAAAATAAAACAAGTAGTATCGTTATGAAATACTTTATTTTTATTTTCTCTAAAAAATTATCAATAAGTCGTTATTTATAATGTCAATTAAAAGATACACATTCTTTTGACTAGTATTGCGAAAAATGTTCAGTTGATGGACTGTTATCCACTACAACAAAATTATTATTATTAATTATCACTATTTTCTCTCTCTCTCTCTCTCTCTCTCTCTCTCTATCTCGTCAGCTCATTTATCCATTTTCTCTGGTGCTTTCTGTTCCAATCAGGAAAGAAGAAGAAAAAGATGAAAGGATCAAACGTTTTGTGTGTGACCGACACGTACCTGTGACGTGAGGGCACAATTGTACATCTTATTGTCTCGCTCACACATAATGGTAGGGGGAGAAACACAAAGACGCCAGCGTAAGCGCTGGCGTCGTAGACAGAGAATACTCTGTCTACGGCTGGCGTCTTTGTGTTTCTCCCTCCGCCGCCCTCAACCGCCTAAGGGCGGTTTATGCCCACGCGCACGCGCAGTCCTTCGCTAACGTTTGTGGTGTAGTGTACAATGCGTGCCACGAAAGAAGAGACTTGACAAACCACGTGGTTTGACATGCGCAGTAGACGATTTATAGGTCTGTTTAGCGGTATGAGGTCTGAGGCGGGAAGGGACTGGGCGTCATCGGGGCGGCGGTAAGAGCGCGGGAGGCACAGCACGGCACCGCGCATGCACGTTAGACATAACGAACGTGATTTAGACCACCCAGCTCTAGGTTTAGATTTTGTTTTAGTGGATTTAGAATAACAGTCCATCAACTGAACATTTTTCGCAATATTAGTCAAAAGAATGTGTATCTTTTAATTGACATTATAAATAACAACTTATTGATAATTTTTTAGAGAAAATAAAAATAAAGTATTTCATAACGATACTACTTGTTTTATTTTTCACTTTTTTATAGTTTCTAACTGAAGAGCAAAAAAATTAAATAATAAAAAAACATTAAAAATTGGTAATTACGGCTAGCTTCCAAGGCCAAAAAATCTATGTTAGCCATCGAATTTAGCAATAGCGAAACCTGATTTTTTTGTTTACTATTTTTAATCTAAAAACTGAGATACATATCTTTTGCGCCGGAGCTGGGGTCATTTTGGCGGATCCCCTTTCTTTATTTGTTTCAGTTATTAGTAATGCAGTCAGTCTTCAGTTATTAGGAAAGTTCAATTCACTCATGACTGATGAATAGGTACTTGACCTATTTAAATAATTGATAAAAATATAAATCTAGAAAACCGAAACGGCTGTACTAGTTTCATTTCAGAGTGCCATATTATCAACAATACATTCACTGATTTCGAATATACAGTTACAAATAAAATACAATGATGTACATGAATCGAACAAAACCGAAACCTAAAAATATCACAGTACCAATTTCGATTCCGAGTTCCACACTGATTCAGCCAATATATAGATATTGAAATATATAGATACGATATCCGATATTCTAAACCGATACATAGATACGATTTGATATAGTGTAAAAGCGATATTACCCATGCCTACCCTTTACCCCGAACCAACTGAAACATCTACTCAGCCAGACGAACTGATTTCGTTGTTCTACATCCAGATTACTTTATAGACTCGACACTAACGCGCATTCCGCTACGATTGGCTGATAAACATCTCAGCTTCTCAACCGTTCCATAAGATATTGTCAACCGCAAAAATGAAGGGTGAATAACCCAACGCTCGTCCAACGAATTTTAGAGTCAGGATTTTACACCATAAAAGGCACCTTGTTTTATTTCAACCCGCAAACGGAGAAAGCCTTCCTAGTCTTCCTGTGTTCATTGTTCCTGGTTGGTTTACATTACGCGTCAAGTTTTTTGTCTCGCTCCCGCAGCACGGCGGCCGCCTATATACGGCGCGTATTAAAATTCATGTACTCACTTGAAATTGCAACGACGCCAATTATTATGAATATTTATGAGTGCCGGAGAAAAATGTGAAAGATTTGATACTGATAAAGCGAGGTGCGGATGAAATCGAGTCTCGTGTCGGCCCGGCTCGACTCCGGTTACCGGTTCGGAGATGTTTGTTTTTGTAAAACGCTAATATTATACGCGGATGAATTTATTATTGACAAAAAACGCGACATAACGTTCGATGTGTGTGTGTTGGCATAATTATTGGCATTTTAATTTTGTTTTTATTGCTTTGTAAAAGTTTATGTAGGTATGTATAATTAATACAATTTTATCTTTTAGCGCCTTGATTCGCAAAGAGCGGAACGATTCCTTCGTTTTATATTTATTTTACCGCAGCGCGAATCAAATCGCGAATGCACCTAAACAAGTTTCTCATTGGACAAAAAGCATAAAACTAATACAGTACAACATAATTTTCCGCACGAAACAGAACCAAATTAGGGTTTTATCTACCGGAGGACGCCTCACCACTATTTCTAGTAACGAGTCAATTATTGGCCGCGTTACCCTACTCGGTTTCAATACAGAGCCCTTTAAGGCGCCAGACGGGTCTGAATTTGTTCAACCGATAGATTAGTCTGCGCAAGAAGCGAGATATTTGTAGTTAGTCGATATAAAAGTACGAGGAAACGATTACAACTGCCTTTTTAGTTGATTCGCGGTAAAAAGTCGAAAGCGACGGTGTCGATAACAAGGTGTTGCCATATTTGATTGATGAAAGTTATTTTTGCTGCTCCCTGATAGTTCTGTAGTTATTGTGTAGAAGGTCGTTAGCTCAAAGTTGAGTGTGAACTTGATATCATATTATGGTCTCTATTAGAGCTATCGTTTCTCTGTATTTATGTGCTAGTACTTACGTGTTCGTCCAACGAATACGTCAGCTCCCCATCGTCATACAGGACGAACCACCTCCGCTGCCATCTCTGTAACAAACAAAAAGCTTCATTAGATATAGGAAGACATTACAGTAAGAACGAAAAAGGTTCTAGTGCAAAAACAACCGCAGCCGCACCTTAAACAGAAAAACTCATAAAACTTTTTTGCGACTGGCAACATTGACGTTCGAAAAATGAGCTCCAAACCGCTTGTTATCCGCGGAGGCTCGTTAACACCTATTCAATCAAGATTGAACACATAATTACAACAAAACAAACGATTTATTCTCGATGATAAACTAAGATATCGTATCTGCTAACACCTACATTTAACAATTAATGCTAGCCCAATTAACCTATTAGCTCTTAACTGATATTTGTTACCCCTGACTCAGATATCCTCGGTGTCTGGTTGCGTGAGTCAGTAGGATAGGGCTGTCAGTCATCCGTGACGGTGTTAGTTTCAGGGTTTTTTTTTTTTTTTTCTTCTTTGGCAACTGAGCCGATGTCGACTATTCTGCCAGCGTCGGTGGCATTAGGGTAGTGTTTACTTGGATGACGTGTGAAGACACTTGAGTGACAACCGTGGGATTATAGCATTTCATATGACATTGTTTTGGTTTGTGGTGGGTGTAAGCTACTTTATAGAGCTACAAAGTGATCAGTTCAGGAAACGGTTGCAGAATGTGTCATCTGCCATGTAAAGTAAGATGCGTATGAAGTTCCAAGATGGCCGCCGGAGTGATAAGTTTGTGATAATAATATTGATACTTATTTGGTTTGAAAATAAAGGTATCGATGCAATACAAGACTTTCATTTAACACTAACAAGCAAGAACCAGTCCTACAGCTTGCCCTAAAAACGAACAAGACGCGATGATACCATAATACTTATCACAAATCTTGTTCAAGCTGAACTGAGCCTTTCATTTCGTGTAGTAATGTTCACTAAAATGTCAAACTATAAAATATCTGCGTGCGATCAACATAATTAGGGCTCTAGCTCTCTGCCACACCTCGGGAACATGAACGATGCAAAGATATCACACCATTCAGCCTACGTGACACTTGGCACGATTTGTGTAAGCCCGATAATTGGGTGATTTACCCTACAAGTGGTGTTGCCATTTGTAAAAATATTTTAATTTAATTTTTACAGAATTTTTTAGGCCACTTTATTTGTCGTTCGTTCTGATTTGATCGGACACTGACTTATAGCCATGAGACATAGACACGGAAAGTATAATGTAGTATAGCAGAACTAAGCGTATTTATAGTCCTGAGACATTTTTGGAACATAATATATCGGTGCCTATTGAAACAAACAAAATAGTAGAAAGACGGAATTATGCAATGCACTCGACAAATAATGAGCGTGCAAGAATGCCGTGAGAAAGACAAACAGACAAACAGTTTAATTGTTGGCAATTAAGTCGAACACGGTAAGTAATTGGTATTAGATATGTGCTCGTTTTGCAAGCATTGCCAACCTGAAGACGTTGGTAATACTGCTTTTTCTTAGGCTGTAACCTGTTTTTACTTATCTATTAGAAATAGAAACGATTTCAATAGGAATGGTGAATGAATTAAACGCAAAGCTATGAACAAACCCCTTTTATTAATAAACGGTTATTAGCCGACTGTTAAACCATACATTTTTGACGTTTAAATGTCACATAACTTTTTTTTTCTTCAGGATGGGAAATCATCAAATGACCCCTCCCGCTCTGGGTGGAGCGGAAGGGAGTGTCAGACTCTTACTGACTAAAACCCACCCGTGTTCCTTCCTTAGCCCTTTATGTTCCGGGCTAGCGATAACCCTTTCGGACAATCCCACTGACATGTCACATAACTTCAACCATCGTTTATATATAAACACCATTGCCGGTAAGCTATCCTTGGTTAGACTGAAGATCAACACTGACATAGTTGAGAAACATCAAACAGGCAAAGAAGATGATGAGTGTAACTTATTCTTCTCATTCTAGAGTACAGAAGCAACGGCACAGCATAGATGTTGATAGAAAAGGTAATACAGTATATATATCAAAACCAAAACCTAAAAGTCATAGCTTAGTGCTGAAAGAAACTTGTACGGAAAGGTCGGTATTATCGAAAAAGGTTGCAGAATTATTAATACTAGTACAAATAGTAACTCCGATTCAGATATTAATAACAATACACACAAAACGAAGGAACCTATCCCTCATTCTAAACTCCATAACAGCGAAACAACTTCATTTGTAAACCAAATGGAAGTTCCGAGTAGTGGGTTCAACAATAACTTAGCGTCCCTGTACGCTGTAGGCGGTTCATAAACAAATCTTAAACGCAACGCTCATTTAGACTGAGAAGCAGCATTGAAGAAACTGACACTATACTTATAGTACCACAGTGTAATACTGACAGTGGTTTAACGGGAGAACGGAAGCGTTTTGGCAGAGCTGAGGTTATTATAATCCACCACGCAGGCCCAATGCGGGTTGGTAGATGTCATGTGATATCTAGAAGACATCATCATCATTAGAAGGTATGTGCCTTCAAATTTTTGGTTCTAAGACATGCCGGTTTCTCACGATGTTTTCCTTCACCGTTTCGAGAGCAGTGGTTATGAAATAATTTACACAAAGTAAAGCTCCTGTCTGGGTTTAAACCAACGACCTACCACTCGCTAAGACGCGGTCGTGACCACTGGACCACCACTACTGAAGTGCGATTCTTAGGTGTAATGTAATGTTGACATTTCTCAGGTCCTGGCAATTGTGTAGGTAGGCGATGAACAACTCCGTAAATAGTACCACTGCGTACCTATGTAAATAGCTTTGAAACTATTATTTTTGTAATGTAACCACAAATTTACGGTTTTCGGACTTTTTCCTTTACTTGTACTACATGACATTGCTAATTGCCAAATTTCATGATTCTAGGTCAATTTGATTTCGGAACATAAACGCCCGTATCTTGTGATTGCGTTGACTTAGAAATTTTATTTTTTCACTACTTCATAGGATTGCAGCCCTGAGTATTTGGTGTTAATTTCAACTTGTTAACTCCACGCGTTCTGACGGACAGACAGACGAACAACGAAGAGATCTTATAAGGGTTCCGTTTTTCCTTTTGAGGTACGTAACCCTAAAAAACGCTGTTCCGTACATTTTGACCGCATGGTGTTTGCGCGTTGATGTTCCTGCCACCCTGTATGTAATACATAGGTATAGTAACTACTGATGCTTGAAATATGTACTACCTGCTCTTCGTATTTTAAAGGACAATCAAGGCAATCTAACAAATCATACATTAATTACAGAGATTGCATTATTTGTTTTGTTTAGATTTGCTGCAATAAGGAGGATATACAGGAGTAAAACATTAACAACCTCTTAAGAGGTCATTGTACTCATCAAAAAACTTTACTATGGGACCAAAACTGAAATCACGAAAAAAATATCAGCTGTTCCCTACATTTTGACGAGTTATACGAACATAAATGTAGGGAACAGTTGATTTCTTTTTGCGATTTCAGGTTTGGTGCCATAGTAAAAGTTGTTCATAATGATGAGTACAATGACCTCTTAAGAGGTTGGTAATGTTTTACCAACAACCCTGTATACAGCATCATGAAATACAAATTTTCAACATGGTCACCCCATGGAAGGTTTTCGGACATTTATTGAGTGGGTAAATTAACTGGACGAGTTACCTCATCTGCATGATCTTTATTAGATTCATCAGCATCAACTATAGGGGCTTTAACATCAATTGCAAGCTTTTCATCTTTAAACCAAACCATCTACTCTCTTTCTTTATCTTAATTTACTACTGGCTCAATTCCCTCCTTACCTTCCACAAACAAATGAATCCCGTCTAAAATACTCCAACAATTACTAGTTATTTCCTTCCCAGCGCCACGTGCCGCAGTCACAAGGTCCCACTGACCTCAAATAGTCTCCTGACTATCAGTTATGAATCAGACGCTCATTACTAACGATACGTTCTGCAAGTGTGACTGTAAAGTGGAATACATAATACATAGGGTTTGTTGAGAAAATACAGTTGTTGGAGTAAGTAGGATTTGAGTTTCATTGTCTATATTAACGGTAATTTTGCTAAAAGACACGTAGTGCTGCTCTGTTTTGCAACGGGTTACTAACAAGATGGTTCATTTGATTTTAGCTTTGAATAAGTTATGATGCTAGGCTAGGCAGATGATGAATGATGATAATCAAGATTAGAAAACTTCTAGTTTTAATTATCACTCAACTAGAAAAATGGTACTATCATTTTCCCTTTGTCCCCTTTAACGGGGACATGGTCTAAGAGGACAACGGGAATACAGGTAAAATTTAAGGGTGTTAATAAAGTAAATTTGGGAGGAAAGTTTTGAGGAAGAATGTCGGTGGCTATAAGATTGGGGACGACCGAAGAAACGATGTATGGAGTGTGTGAATGATGATATGAAAGGAGATAGAAAATATAGAAAGAATAATATAGAAAGATAATATAGAAAGGAGGTGACTTCAGAGGTGACAACTAAAGGCTTGTACACACAGGCGCGACGCGACACAAAGGTACCGCAAGTCGCAGCAACGAGCGGTGCCTTTGTGTCGCGCGCGATTCGCGTCGCTAGTCGCGCCTGTTTGCAGAAGCCTTAATAGAAAAGTATGAAAGAAAAAGACAAGTTGCTCCGACCCTAAATAAATTGGGATAAGGTCAGAAGGATCATAAATAATAAAAGGAAATTAGGGATGCCTTATGCCTAGATGGACTAACGAGAGGTTTCGTTGATTGATGAAATTATTTATTTGGTAGGTGACACAAATTGGCACTAGGAATTTAGGAAAAGGGATTAATTAACATGTAGCTGATTTCTGGACAGAGCCCATTAAAATTGCCATCGACACGCTAGAAGAAGATCAATTAATGTTTAATAGATACGTTTCAAGATTTGCCGTTGCTAAACCTCATAAGACGACAACCATCACTCTAGCCGCTCTCCTTCCATAACAAAATACCGAACCACATTCCTGCTAAGCCCACTTCCAATCCTACAATTCTAGATCATTACGACACTATCACAAACATCTTGTATAACAAATACCTCGACCTATTCAGGAGTCCACCAGCAACAAGGTCTTAGCCTCAAAAATAATCGCACCGCAATCAGTTATGGATCAGAAACGCTCATTATTCGCAATAGTACTTACTACTTACCTGCGCAGGCGACTGTGCGGCAAGTGTCATTGGAAAGTCGCGCTGAGGGATAAATAGGGCTTGTTACAATGATCGGAGTGAACTAGGATTGTGTGGAGTTGGTTTGGGCGATAGATTTTTTGTTGTTTGACTGTGACTGTCATTTGTTTTGATTTCTTTTGTCTTTCATATAGCAGATAGAGAATTCAGTGTTGTAGATTGAACTATTTTTTTCAAGTTTTCTGCTGTTTATCACAATAATCCTTTCGTTTTTTTTACCTGATTGTCATAATTATTTAAAATATACGGAAAATATGACATGTACTAAATAACAACTTATTAGTACTTAGTTATTTGATTGTTTATTACTTCTTTTATTGAAATAATTATTTTCCATTTAAATCATGTACCTACCTAAGTACTTAAGTAAAAAAAAATCCAACAATATTTTTTTTGCGAATTTTCCATTCAATGTTCAAGTTTTACCTCCATATTTTTGGTTCAGAAGGCAACACGTAGAATCAATGGCCTCTCATCGTATTATTTCACCGTATTTGTACAAGCTATGCGGCCCTACCTCTTATTCCAACGTAGGACAATCGTCAACAATCGCGGTCTACCCCATGGGGAAAGTCGGTCGGCCAGCTAATGGCACTGGGCTGGGCTGATACAAGCCGATAAGATTGCCATTATCTACCGCTGCCGTGTGCTGGAGGTGTTAACATTAACCGACAACAATTGGGGCGGCGACCATAAGGTACGCTAGTGTTTCGGTAAAGAAGTGACATAGTATTAAGAGTAAGTTAAAAAAAAAACGACAAGGCTTTAAGGTGAGCAGACTAACCGAGTTTAAAAATATTGGAAGTAGCTATAAAAGGAAAAAGTGGCCACTGGCCTGAGAAAAATGCAGAAAATTATAAAGGATATTACAAAGTATGAAAGTTAACTATGTAGCAGCGCGACAATTACACTTGCAAAGAAACAGTAATAAATTGTAACCATCGAGAATTCAGATCAACGACTGTCATCATTAATTTATTTAGCAATAGCAACCCCGAGAATGCCTTTCTATCAAATGCGTTCAAACTGAATGTTTGGAATGCACGCACGGGTATCAGCCAATCGGATCATTTCGCGCCGCGGCAAAGTGCGATCAGAACATGTGATTACGCTATCAAAATCCTTCTAATGAAGCATTCAACATTACTGGCTGAACATATTAAGCCATTTCCGCCGGTCGTTTTGATATTTTTTTAGTGGCAACATCGTTCAATTAGCGGCAGTGATTTGGTATATTTTGTGCACATATTTAATCTTATTGGGCATCCAAAAGGATGAGTTTTGTAATTTATTTTTAATACTTTTTAATGTATGAAATACCGCAAGGATTGCTCTTAGAATTTAATAACAAAAATGTTTCTTAGAGCGGTTCTAATATAATTTTGGCTACTCATGATTGATAGCATTATTGCTATTACGGTAACTTAAATTCTATAACGTGAAATGCATCAAGAGTTTTTAATTAAACTAAATCATTCTTAATCAAGTTTTTTTGTAGGTAGCTGTAATAAATTACTGTTCCAGACCGGAAGTCATTGTAAAACTATAAAGTTTAGTCACAGTAAGTATTAATTAAAACTTTAAAAACTATCAAGAGCTCACTGACACATTAGCAGAAATTATGGTAACATTAATATATTATGTATTTATAGTATTTTTAAGTTATATTGATATTGTATTGTATGTGTTTTATATGGGCCTTGACGCCTGAAATAAATGGATAAATAAATAAATAAAAAAAAAAAAAAAATTATGCAACCTGTCAAACGTTTGGCGCGAAAAACAAAGGCAAAGGAACTCAGATACTGCCTTTGTTTGCAAAAACCCTGCCTACATCAGCATTAGAGCAAAATGCAAATTCAAAGTGAAAGTGTATTGCTATGTTCTCGTGCGTATTAAAATAATTATCTTGGTATTACAAAGAGGTTGCTTGCTTGGGAGCGACAGCAACAACGAGTCAGATGCGATCACCTTAAATTATCCATTGTGAGCGAATTTATCACACTGGCAATCGCTCACAATCGAACGTTTTTCTTGATCATTAATTGTTGTAAAAGTGAAACTTTTATATGAAAATACATGATGTCTACATGCAAGATATCGGTGTAAGCTATACTTTAACGTGGAGTAAAGAAATCGACAATAGACTTGAAAGTTTAGTCATTGTTGTGGCGATAAAATCTATTAAATATACGTTGTTTTACGCGAGGAAATATGATAGATAAGTAGATAGAATATTCTTTATTATGTACACCATAAAAATTACAGGTAGAAATTTTACAAGGGGTGACACAACTAGTGATGTTCAAATCCGCTATAAACTGTAAACGTGTTATAAACTATAAAATATATTCATATAGTCTGTTATTTTATACGCTATAATTATAGCGCGCTATTTCAAAACTCGGGCGCAGTCTGAACGCGGAGACGCTATAATCTAGCAACACGCTATCACGCTAAACGGACTTGATGAATTGATGATGCGCGGTAGATGTTAACGCGCTATACATTATAGCATGGACTTATAATAAGTCCATGCATTATAGTCGCTGACGCTATCTTGCTATCTCGTTCTGGCCCCGCTGTGCGAACGCTATCTTGCTATCTCGTTCTGGCCCCGCTGTGCGCGTTTGAACTTTTATTCGTTGAGTAGGTCGAGGCGCTATAATATAGCGCGAAGTCCGAGGCGCTATAATATAGCGCGAAGTCAGAGCCGCTCATAGCACACGCTATACGCTATGTACACATAGTTTGTTATATTTTGGCGCTATACGTTTTATTAACCACCACTAGACACAACGGGCGCTTTTATCGTTAAAAGCGATCTTTTGAAGACAATCTTTCGATGGATGGATAAAACAACAATGTTTACATGTTTAGTTGTTGATATTTACTAAACAAATAAATGAATTATCCTGAATATACCTATTTATCAAACCCTTTCAATATTTACAAGACCCTGCAAATACAACTCAACGATATTATTTAAACAAATGCATGTCTAGTTTGTTCTGCTGTCCGTCCGACACACATCGCGGGGTGCCGAATGACCGACTGAATTTCCGATTAGTTTCATCGTAACCATTGCCTAAAACATTGAAACAAGTGCTCTATCTTACATAACTATTTACGTGATATATTGGCATAATAACGAAATCGAAATAATCGAACGGCGTCCATAGACAACGATACGAACATCGACTAACGCGACAGCAAATCGATTGTTTAGTTACTAAGCTCATGTATTATTTATTTCGATGTTGGTGTACATTGGCAACATTGTCTATATTAATTTTGTAATGGGCATTGTCACGGCTATTCCCTATTTAAGGGATAATTTTAGGTGCGCAGAGTTTATGTGATAGCCAATAGTCAGACAGAGGATATTTCTTATAGGTACTAAAAGCTGCTACGACACTTATTTGGAGATAGGTTTGTGCTTACTGTCCCTATCTCCTGTTTATTACACCATAAGCATTATAACCATTACTGTTTTCTTTAGTACGCTTTTACTGGCTGTGAGAAAAGATAAAGCGCTGATACGCCATGTTTATGCCTACCATATCGGGAAGGAAATTATATCAATAAAACGCTACGAATAACTGAAGATTAGAATAATATCTTCAATTTGTAGGTGTGTTAATGTTAACATCGCACTGCGAAGTGCAAACTTGACCTTTTCGTGTGTGAACGTCTTGGATTGCATAATATAGTTTTAATCATATGTAGCTGGGAATTATAGACTAATAGTTTCAAGGATATACCGCCCAGAGTTTGACACGCCATGACCTAAGGCCGACGAAAAAAAAATCACCTCCCATTAATAAAATAGTTTCGTTCGCAATTTTTTTAAACAATAGCTGGATTATCAATGTTTTATTATAATAAATATCAGGTGTTCAAGAGCAGCGGGGCGTCCTAATGTGTGATTGTAATCGAATCGAATTGACCATTATTTATTATGTAATCGTTCACACGAGTCGACAGGCGATAATTCGACTAAGAGTGTATCGATAATCGAGTGACGCGATGGATCGATGTTACTGCGGGTCGATTTGTCATAGTGTTGTATTGAGAGTGCGTACTGATTGTATCTTGCGTGTGCTTGTTTACCGGCCATAGAGGATAGAACGAGATAGTCTTGTTCAAATGTGGAATACTATAAGATTTCCTAATACGGTGCAACTATGTATTTCTGTAACTGGCAGATATTTTCCTGTCCCAGAATCGTCTTTGTACTCGTTAAGTTTTCTTATCAGCAGTGCGATTCTGTAACCATCTCACCGTGAAAACTTAGGTGAAGTGAGCGTGGAGTGAACTGTCAGTGTCATCTTACCAGATACTAGGGATTGACCAAGCATACATTTACAATCATAATCGAGATTTTAATAATATTTTTTAATGCTAATCCTATTGATATTTTTATATAATTCAAAGCTAGTATTTTAGTGGTCAAAACATTAATATTTTGTGGGGTTTTACTTACAATAAAATAGCAAAACAGAAACGCAGTCAGAATCTCAACCTTGTTTTTTTTTTCTTTTTTCCCTAGACTAGTAAGTCCTTATATAGCCAGAGAGCGCCAGCGCCTAACGCGCTTGCGCGGCGTGAAATATGGCTCATTCCGAATTAAGTCATCATCACTCACATGAATAATTTGCTTTCCGATTTAGATAAATCACCACTATGGCAGCTGAGAGTCAGTAATATACCTATTCACTTGAATAGTTACTCATGGTTGGATTATAGTATTTATTTGTGTATACACCACGAATTTCTTCTTCTTTGGTAAGGTGGCGACTGTAGCCAGAAGCACAATTTCGAAAATGCCACGTTAGTTTAAAGATCGGTGATAATTATTAATTTAGGCCCTAAATGAAAAACCGACCATGCCCTAAATTTTAGGGCATGGTCGGTAGTCGGCGTTATCGCAAGATGGCACATGCCATGACTTCATATTTATGTCGATTCACGGGACATCGTTATCGCGTTCACGTTAATTCAGAAAAGGGCCCTAATTCACTATGACCACTTAATGATTCGTTACTTCGAAACCACGTCAATTCCTTAATAACCTAATCACTACATCTGCTATTAACGTATTCTCTATGACACAATGACCGAAACCGGTTTGAACTGTCAAAATACCACGCTTGACAAACGTACGGCGTGGTAAGATTATGCGGGGAATAATAGATAAATACCATACAGCAGAATTGGGGTCAAGGTGTAAGCACGCTGTAGTCGATTACAGTGCAATTCGGAATGTACCATATATCACTCCACTCGAATCTCGTAACCATGGCAACATCACCTCGGCGTCAACAACACCTCCACCAGCCGCGTTTTGATTGACGAATACCTCGTCTTTTTCTACTTTAGAGTTAACTAATTTTAATTGAATATTGTGACTAATTCTAATTTATGATTATTTATTTATGCTTTGACTGTAGAAATGATTCCATATTGTTGATTGTATTTAATTAGCATGCAACCATATTTGTACGCCTCTTGGCATAACATAGCAACCTATGAATTTTAATTTAAGAACTGTATTTACTACCTATGTTAGACAAATAAAAAATGATTATGATTACACATTTTGAAAATCGCTCAACGAAAACTTTGCTTAATCTGCCCCTTGGCAGATTCTAAGGCAGGGTCGCCATGGTGTATTATATTAATTATTATTAATATTATTACCATAATTTCCTAATGTTCTTATACATGACGCCTTACAAGTTAAATATGTAAAAACAAATCTCTAATGTGATGAGTGACTAACGCGCAAGCGCGGCGTGATCTTATCACTTCACCTTCACTCCACCCGATTCACGACATTAAATGTCGTGAATCGGGTGAAGGGAAGGTGAAGTGATCACGCAATCTGCAATGTGATAATGACAGTGATTAAAGCGCAAGCGCGGCGTGATCTTATCACTTCACCTTCACTTCACCCGATTTACGACATTTAGTGTCGTGAATCGGGTGAAGTGATCACGCCACACAAACTACGTGGGAATCAAAAAATCTCTTTTATGATTGTAAATGTTTGCTTGGTCAATCCCTAGCATCAGTAGGATGACACTGACAGCTCACTCCACGCAAGTATTCACGGTGAGATTTTTACAGAATCGACATGCTGAACATCTCTACCGTGCATTCGCGATTTATTTGCAAAAAATGTAAACAAATATGAATTAATGAAAAAATAACTTTAATTGCTACAAAATAAAGTTCAATTTACGTCGTATTCTTTGTCAATAGTGCTAGTCACTTTGAGATCAACTTAATTGTCATTGAAATAAGGTTGATATTTGTTTAACTTGAAATAGGGTAGGGGTGTGCAGCACGGCGCTCTAATAATTAATTAATTGTGAACATATTTAAAGACTTTTTTCCGACTGCCTCGGTGGTCTAGTGGTCGCAACTGACTACTGCTGACGAGGTCACAGGTTAAAATTCCGGGTCGGGCATAATGTTATTTGGTTTTCCAGTTGGAATTTCACAGTAGCCTGGAGTCTGCATTTGTGCTCGGTTGATCACAATCACACTAATATTATAAAGGCGAAAGTTTGGTGTGTTTATATGTTTGTTACTTCTTCATGCTCAACTGGCTGGACCAATTTTGATAAAATTTTGTATGGAGGTAGCTGACACCCTGGATTAATACATAGGATACGTTTTATCCCGATATTCCCACGGGATCGACACTTATGCGGGTGAAACCGCGGTGCGCAGCTAGTCACACTAATCGAGCCTGAAAAGGAAGAACATCGTAAGCGACAAAAAGTAAAAATTAAAGGAGAAGTATTTTATTGATTATTTTGTATAGTTTACTTATAGAACTCCAATTTTTGTATATATTGCAAAACACGTTAGGCTTTAATTATAATCAATTAAATAATAGCAAAAAGAGTTGAATAATTAGTACTATTGTCGCTTACGATAAAAGAGAAGTTCATGATTTTATATTGTTTTTCAAAAATCGTCACTTACGCTCTTATTTTTCTGTATAAATTAGTCTACTTATTTGTGCTAAGCGATTGTATTTTACTTAATTATATCCTTTATCAGGTATCAAAATCACCTAGGTATTCAAAATAAAACGCCAACACGTCATGCATAATCAACTTTCATTTATATTTAAACAATTCAAATTAATATAAATATTTAATCACTCTTCATCACTTTCTTCCGGTAGTAAGTCTGCTGTATTGCCATCATAAGGTAAGGTGAGATATTCCAGTGCATATTGTGCTGGAATAATACCCTTGTCACACATTTTTTTCAGGTCCATATACTTGGGTTTGGCAATAGGTACTTTTGCCGTATAAGCTGCCGTGGGTGCCTGGAGGCGCTGTCGACTTTGTCGGGATCTTATTAAAAAGCCCAGGTCCACACATTGAATCTCTGAATCCGTACAAAATCCGTAATTAAGCTGAATTTTTTTTGGATCATTTTTTTTAAAGAAGGCTGATCTTAGTTTAGTAATAGGAATCTTAATAGATTTTGGTAAATAGTTATTTGCAAAACTTTTCCAGTCTAAGATGTCGGCATTTTCTAGCATTATGGTTTCATAATTCTTCGGATTGGTCCTGGCATTTGAAATTAACGTGGGCCATTGGGATGGAGCCCAAACTGTTCTTCCTTTTATAAAAGATTCTATTGTGGCATGTACCGAATCGACCGGCATCATTATATGCCCCGGAACCAAAAAGTTTGTAGTTATATCCTCAATGAACATTGCAACATTACTTATGAAATACGACAACATCGAAAGCATCGCCCTATTTTTATTTTGCCCGCAACAACTATCACAATACAAAGCTATAGATGAATGTTCGCCCTTCTCATCAATCATTTTTAAATACTTAAACAAAACGGTACAAACTTCATTACAGCCTCTTTTGGCTTCAGACTCATGCCATAAGTAACAGTATCCATTCCTGCTTCCACTTTCGTAGATAGTTTCATTATAATAGGCCAGTTTTCTTGAATAATATAAATTTATACTATCTCCGTGCGGGGTAGTTAAAACCTTTTCAAGGTCAAAACTGGCACACAAAAAATCATTGGAGCTCTTGCTACGAGCTTGGTCATTTAAAAATTTATGTTTTGCTGCATTTTTTTCCCGTACGTGATTTTTATATTCAACTGTTTTCATAGCTTCATTTTGATTTTCAGTATCTAAATTTTTTATACGCTCACACATTTCACATTTGTCCTTTTTCGGTAAATGAAACCCTAAATTGAATTCCTTTTTAAAAATGTTTTTAAAAGTTTGTTTTTGCACTGAACCTATTTCTTTAATAATCTCATCTTGAAGATAAACCTTATTATAGAGGAACGAAAGATTCCTAAACTCAGATGGCAAATACAACTTATTTCCTTTATTACGACAGTAGTGAGACTTGACAGCTGGGAGTTTTTGAATAAATTGCTTAACTCCTTGAATTACCAACTCGCTATATTTGTTAGAAGGTGTTGATTTTCCTCTTTCATCTGGCCTAGAGACATTCAAAGCAGTTATATTCTTTATAGTATATCTTAACGTCATCTGTGATATACCCAGCGTTTTTAATAGAAACTGCTGACACACTTTCTTTCTGCCACCATCTCCCCAAGGAAAATAATAACGATATGAGACTGATCGCCTACTACCTGTTTCTGCTCTTCGTCGACGAACGTTTGTTTCCTCGACTAATGCCAGTAGCCAGTCTCGTTGCCTCAGAGAACTTCCTAAACCCCAGTAAAGTTCGTGAATACTCCTCCTGTCTTCCTCAGTAAAGTTCATTTCGCAATTATTACCACACTTCTTTCCTGCACATGGATTTGCATGAACTTTTTTACCTTTACCAGACCACCTTTCTGCTTTAGCTTGCAAACGCTTGGGTAAAGGACGCTTCTTTCTTAATCCTTTTCTACCTACTACTTCATCGTCCTCATCAATTTCATCGTTGGATAGTTCAGTAGAACTGCTGTAAGTATCAAAAAATGTGCGCAAAGCTGTAGAAGAAGCTGTAGATGTAGATGCTGTATCTGTGTGTACAGGAGATTTTAAAAGACGTTTTGCTTTTTTTCCCATCGGCATAACCCAAGATCCATCTGAGTCACTCCCACTAAAATCAATTTCTGGACTTGAACTACAATACGTTGAATCTGAATTTGGGTACGGAACTAAGACCGGTTGATTTTTTACAAATTTGTCTTCGTTATTCATGGCGATATTCGTAATCCTGAAAAAAAAATTATTATATCATGCTAATGCGCAAAAGCAAAGATGGGTGAGTAATAACCAAATGAAAGACTTTGTAAGCTGCAAAAACCATGTTAGATTAGGATCCAAATAGAGCCGTTGAATAATAAGGATTGCAGAATGCACCTAACAGATTTATTTTTATTCAATTCTAAAGCAATAGGTAGGTACATAATTCGGTTAATGAAACATAAACCCTCAAATATAACACTCTTGCACACACCAAATTAATATCATAATGTAACCTTTACCATCTCTTTAACACAACACAAAATATTTATCATAATAATATTGATTGTACTTACATGTACGTAATGCACTAAATATTAATGCTGTAACACTGATATGATTACTGTTCACTTATTAAACCAAAGAAAAGTTCACATCAAGGCACTGTGAATCGTAATTTCAAACAAGTTTAAACTTGCACCGGTCAACGGGTTTGCGTTTAGTTGTTAAACAAATTACAAACGTGAAATTGAATATTTAAATATTAATATTGTATAAAAAATATACAAATAGGTAGTTAAATATTACTTTATTCAAAGATATATGCAAACAAACTAAAAAATTAAAGTATTTTCCACAAATTGATAATTAACAATTACTGTAACTGCGATTATAACTAAACGCATCACAGGTTTTAAACAGTTTATCGTAAGTGACAAACGTTACTTACGATAAGTCGGATACGATAATTCTGATTGTTCGTTTATATGAAAGTTTTACTTTTGTCGTTTGCGATAAAAGTAATTTTTAGTTATTATTTTGAAGTTTATGCAATTATGAATCTAAGGGTTTTTGCAGTAGAACCTAAATTACTTTAGCAGTCCGTTACAGTGAAAAAGTGTAATACCTACATTTTGTCGCTTACGATGTTCTTCCATATCAGGCTCGTAATATTATAAAGGCGAAAGTTTGTGTTTGTTCCTTCTTCACGCAAAAACTGCTCAACGCATTTGAATGAAATTTGGCAGACATATTAGTTTATAACCAGGATTAACACAGGGTACTTTTTATTCCGATATACCCACACGTGAACGAGACTTATGCGGATGAAACCGCGTGGCGCTGCTAGTGACAAATAAACATAACTGGAGAAAGGTGTGTGTACACCTGCCTAACACTTCGGAATACACAGTCGAGATGTCATGATCTTTCTCGCCATATTTTCATTGCCTGCAACTAAAGTACAGACGCCAGCACATCAAGCTACTACAATCTGTCAAATTTCTTCAATAGATTTTCAACTTTATCGCTAAAGCTAAAGGTTCAATGTTGATTGGGAAAATTTTACAGTTTCGGGTTGCTGGATGTGTTGGCGTCTGTACATTGCAAAATGAAAATATGTATAATAAAAGCTATCACTTTTTATCTCAGTAAAACAACCATGTATGAAGCGAATGAGGAGCACATCCATCAGAATTAATTAGTGTTGCGATTGTTAAGTCTTATCTCCAAGCAGATACCAGTGTTTCGTGTGTAACGAATTGTTCTCGATTGTTCACATCGATCATTGTTCTAATCGATTTTTGTGTCAACCGATGTATCGATAGTGTAAGCTCATGTGCGTGTGAGTTGCTGACTAGATTGTTACATTGTATTTATGGGGTGGTCTTAAATAGTTTGTAGAATGGAAGTTACTATAATTTCGACTTTTTAGTTTTGATAGGGAAAATTTATAATTTATAAATAATTTTTACGGAATATTTTCGATATAGCGGTGATGGCCAATTGGTACGGCCCCATATGAGTTACGGTCGTGGGTTCGAACTCAAGTAAGTAATTTATCCCATCACCACTGCTCTCAAACCGGTGAAGAAAAACGTCGTGAGCAAATCGGCATTTCCTAGAACCTATAATAGAAAATTCGAAGACATTTGACATCCATCACCCCTCAATGGGCCCGCTTGGTGGCTTACGGAGAGGAAGCCTGTTTCCCAGCAGTGGGAACATTATAGGCTGACTATGAATATCGATTTTATTTGTCTACGACATATACATATAACTAGCAACGCCCCGTGATTTGTCGTGAAGTGTCGATCCCGTGGGAATATTGGAATAAAAACTATACTATGTCCTTCCCCGGGATGCAATCTATCTCTCTGCCAAATTTTATCGAAATCCGTTCAGTGGTTTAGGCGTGAAAAGGTAACATACAGACAGACAGAGTTGCTTTCGAATTTATAATATTATTAAGAATCAAGGATAGTATGGATAAATTTTTTATTGTCTTTTTCTTGTTACAGCCACTCACTCGATAAAGAAGAAGTTTGGGCCGGCTATAACCGTATATTCGCAGAAAGAACAGTTTGGACTCAAAATAATCAATCCTATGTTGTTTGTATTACAAAGGCTTTAAGAACACTCACGTTTTATTTATTCTCATATAATTCCATGTCCATTGATGACCTAATGAATTACATTTATAAAGTGTGTTAACGAAGTCTTTTTATTAACTTTTCCTGGCATACAATACTTGTGAGTAGTTAGTAACGTTACAGTTTCATCCTAAAAAGCAGCCAAGTGCGAGTCGGATTCGCACACGAAGTGTTCCGTACCACCGTGCAATATTTGACACTAATCTGCGTTCGCGATTTATTTGCCAAAAATGTAAACAAATATGAATTAATGGAAAATTAACTTTAATTCCTACACAATAAAGTTCAGTTTACGCTACAACTTCAAACATTTTTATAACTTTTTCAATAGTGTTAGTCAGTCTGAAATCAGCTTGAGTGTCATTGAAATAAAGTTGATATTTGTTTAGCTTGAAATAGGGTGGGGGTGTGCAGCACTGCACCATATTTATATTCCAACATATTTTCGTGTCTTGTTGGGAACCCACTTCATTTTTAACGTTAGTTTATCTTTATTATTATTTGTAGTTATAGCGGCGATAGTAGCACACTCTGTGAAAATTTCAAGCGTTACTACAGCATTTTTATCTCATGAAGCGATACGCGCTTTACTTGTGGTAACCAAGTGTAAAAAAACGCTGTGAATGTGTGTGTGTAAGCTCTTGGTACCGTCCGAGACAATGGCAACGTTGCTGTCGTGGCAGTTATGTGCTGACGCTACTCGTTTGTTTTCACGCACACATTCACAGCGTGTTTGTATACTTGGTTAACACAAGTAAAACGCGCGTCGCTTCGTGAAGTAGAAATTAAATACTATAACCCATTACTTTTCAAAAGATGACAGACAGACAGACGAACGGACAGACAGACAGCGGTGCCTCAGTAATAAGGTCCAGTTGGCACCGGGTACACGGTACCCTAATAACTATTGTAATTTATCACTTCTGCCTCTAATATTAAAAACAATTTAGTCAGCATATTTGCGTTCATTTATCTAACTTGATGTTAACGGCGCTGTCAAACGCTATATACGACCGAATGATTTTGATGCGTTATAATTAGCAGAACTAAGCCGCGCATGACGGTTTTTTGTAACAAACATGTAGCTGCGCGAGAAATTATCATAATTAGATGCTCGTTTCTTTATGTAACGCATGTCGGTTCTTATTTGGGAAGTATGTTTGATAGATCGTTGCCTTGTAACTATAGAATGGTATTATTAATCTCTCGCGGCGGTCAAATAGGTGCCAATACGTTTCGATTACATATCTTCACGCTTGTTCTCCCAGAAGGGTTGGGCTTTGTGTATTTAAAACCGTATACTGTACGTATATTTCGCGAATTATGTCCCTTGTAATAGGGGGCAAGCCTATTGCCGTCAACAGGGCATAAATCCACACTCCGAGCTGCTACTGAGAAATTCCAGATAGAAAACCCCAATAACACTGCCTGACCATCGAACCCAGGACCTGAGTAGAAGCGTTTGCGACCACTAGTCTTGTGAATGATGCGCCGGCTAGTGGTTCTTTAACTCATGTACAGACGCCAGCAAATCAAGCTACCCGAAACTGTCAAATTTTCCCAATCAACTCTGAACCTTATGTTTTAGCGATAAAGTTGAAAATCTATTAAAGAAATTTGACAGATTGTAGTAGCTTGATGTGCTTGGCGTCTGTACTTAGTACTTACTGAAAGAAAAAAAAAAAACTAACCTAACACAATGTACTTTAATTGTTCGGCTTTAAGTAATCGATATGTTATATAACTGTGGTGGCTTGTTATTAGCAACTTGACAATGTGTTGTTGTAACCTATTATTTGTAATTAGTCTGTAAGCCTTCATAAAAGTAATAAATAAATAAATATAGACCAACGAAGCAGTAGGATTTACAGAATTAGGTGGACATCTTGTAAATTCATACTAATATTATCAATGCGAAAGTGTCTGTCTGTCTGTTTGTTACCTCTTCACGCTTAAACCGCTGAACCGATTTAGATGAAATTTGGTATAGAGATAGTTTGAGTCCCGGGAAAGGACATAGGATAGTTTTTATCCCAATATTTCTACGGGATCGAAATTTACGCGGGTGAAAACGGGGCGCGCTGCTAGTATTTTATATAATGAAAATCTAGCGTAGTAAGATGTTTCTTAGCTACAATTATCTGAAGACCCGCAAAGTCTAGTCTAGACAATATGTGGCAACTTAGTACAGGCCTAGAACCATCAGACTGATCGACTGAAATGATTGATAGACAGATATAGATCTCGACGCTTGCCAATAGGCGTAGAACTAATTTCTTTAACAAATGATGCCCCTAGGGCCTACTGAATTATAGCACTAGATCAGAAAAAGACAAAGTACCTAATTATTAACAGCAAAGGTACAGTACCCGGCGATAAATATTGCACATCGACCTTTGGAAAGAGACAATCGGCTAATTTCGGCTTCGTAGAGCGTTATCTCTGTCGCACGAAATACAAACAGTCCGGTATCTATTAGGAGCTGTTAAAACAATTATACTGATTATGTTGCTGATTAACTTATCTAACAAATAATTTCATACAATTCTGTTCAATTTTTTTCATTCATCTTGAACTGTAGCGGTTGCTTCTGCCGTCGTCTGCATGTATTTTGTATTTCATAATTTTGTTCATAAAAATATTTAGGACTAGCTGCGCCCCGCGGTTTCACCCGCGTAAATGTCGACCCCTTTGAAATATCGGGATAAAAAGTAGCCTATATGTTAATCCAGGGTGTCAGCTACCTCCTTATAAAATTTTATCAAATATGGTCCTGCCGTTTGAGCGTGACACACACACACACTAACAAATTTTCGCCTTTATAATATTAGTGTGATGAAAAGTAGTCTACGTCTTTCTGCAGGGCCCAGAATACCTGTCTGTCTTTCACAACGATCGGTTCAACGGTTTGTGCGTGAAAAGGTAACAAACAGAAAGACAGACAATTTACGTTCGATTTTATAATACAGTGCCTCTCTGGACATTATGAAACAGACTCTCAAAATAGGGATCATAATAAAACAAGAAAATCCTCAAAGCTAGTGAAGACAGTTCTCTTGATGGCTATAATTAGTTCCGAAGAATAATTAAAAAAAAACGATATTAAATGTCTAAAGGAATTAAATAACTATTAGCATAGGCTATGTAGGCCGCCATTTTGACATCAGCCTATACAGGGTGTTGAGTTTAATATATACTAATACTAGCGGTTACCCGCGACTTCGTCTGCGATCCAGCATGGAAGGAAGCCTAGCCAGGTACACAGGTCTTGGTCTATCTGTGTGCCAAATTTCATCCAAATTAAGTGTAAATAAAAAACTGGCCAAGTGCGAGTCGGACTCGCATGCGAAGGGTTCCGTACCACAAGGCAAAAACGCCGAAAAAAACACGTTTGTTGTATGGGAACCCCCCTTAAATATTTATTTTGTTCTGTTTTTAGTATTTGTTGTTATAGCGGCAACAGAAATACATCATCTGTGAAAATTTCAAGTGTCTATCCATCACGGTTCATGAGATACAGCCTGGTGACAGACAGACAGTGGAGCCTTAGTAATAGGGTCCCGTTTTTACCCTTTGGGCACGGAACCCTAAAAACTAACTCACTTTCGCATTTATAACACAAATTAGTTGGGATTATAAACAGGTATTTTTGAAGTTGTATGTAGGGGTAATCTTCGAAACTACTGATGCCATTTTGAAAATTCTTTCACTAATGCGAAGCTAAAAGCTATAGCCGAGTGTCATAATAGGCTATACTATATAAAAACAAGAAATTTCACGTGGACGTAGTCGCGGACAGAAGCTAGTGCGCCATTGGTAATGTAGAATATTTACAATGGCGATCCAAAAAATGGCAAGGTTTTTTGTTGAGGCCACCCAACTACAGGAATTGTTTGAAGTACTTACATGATAGGCAAATTGAGAGGTTTTTTTAGAGCTATAGCTCCAGGCATTGACAGATTAGTAGATAATCAAGCCGTCTGCTTGTGCTTGAGACTTCATTTAATCACTCGAGCCCCGACGTTTGGCCTCTGGTTATGGTAATATTTAAAACTACATACTTGAAAGAGTCCGCATATATGTACTTATAATTTCTTTAGAGCCGCCACTATCTTTTCTAACCCTACGTACTGTACGAAAAATCTGTTGATTAAACTGTATTAAATTCTACTTCGATTTTTAATTAATGGTTTTATGCTATTCTTATCAGATTTTTTTTCTTGTTTGGCATCTTGGCGGATGTCGACTATTCTGCCAGCGTCATTTGTGATTGGTTAGTTAATCAAGCAGCCAACAGATGACACTTGACAGACGTAACGGGCCAGGCTTTCAATAAGGAGATGTGCCAGACTTAACAGCGAAGACCCAAAAATACATTTGAAATCAACCTGTACATGGAATTTTGATGGGTGTCCAAATTATATGGGCAAAATCCCTCCATGTGTGATATTAAACTGTTACTAAACGATTCCGGGAATCTTAAATAAAAGCACGAATAGTGTTTTGCTAAAGCTATTTTCAACCATCCATCATTTGAGTTATGGTTGATTTTTGTGTGTCTTATTGATAAGGAAAGGTATACACCTGTGTGGCATAAAAAAGTAAATGATACAAGATGGCTGCTTTAATACAGTTTATATTGTTAATGTTTTGGGTACAGCGTTCTTTATGGGTCGTTTCGAAGGAAATTATATGAATGCATCAAAAGTCAACGTGTGCAAGTGTTGCATTTATTATAAAAAATTCGCGCTTTAAATAAAACCTGTGGTCCTTTAGATCGTTAAAACGAATGTTATAGGACGTTCTGGAAATAGATTTTTATGTTTTACATCATAAAACAAGGTGCTGTGATTGTCATCAGTGTGGCAAGACTGTAATAAAACTAAAATATAGCGCCGGAAAATTCATCCGCATCGCTGTCGACTGGTAATGTACCCAAGAGACTGGCGGCATTACCATCTTAACAGATAGTTAGGATTTAATTATGTTATTTTTATATTAATTTATTAGGTAGGTATTAGTTATTATTTGCTTACTTATTATTTTAATTCACAACAATAAATGGTATACAGAGTAGACTGTAATATAAAAGTTATCAGTAAAGATAAAAGGTTTTTGGGTCTTGGCTTGCCCCCTATCTTCTTCTAAGCGTAACGATGGCAAAAAGTTTAAACAAATTTGGCCCAAAAATCAGCTGCGTGAACTACGCTCACAGACGAAGTCAAGATCATCAAGTGTACAGGTGACAGACAGGGCATGCGGCGCAGAATGAAGTTGGGCCATTGTCTGTGAGAATAAAGGCTCCTACAAACAGGCGCGAAACACGATATAATCGCGCGCGACACAAAGGCACCGCAAGTTGCGCAACTTGCGGTGCCTTTGTGTCGCGCGCGATTTTATCGTGTGTCGCGCCTGTTTGAAGGAGCCTGAAGTCGTATGCGCACTTGAACCCCCACTGTGGTGATTGTCTGAGCTCCGGCCGACTTGGATTGGAAGTCTATTTAGAGAACTTGAATTAGGCCACGGTAAAGCAGTTACGCTTGATCAGGTGGAAGACCCTGCATTATATTGTAGTCTGTGGGTGGAAGGCTCTCAGATGGTTCGATGAAGTTGTCAGTGTGAAAACCCCTGACAGATCCCGCCATAACATGACTAAAATGTGAGTGTAGAAATACAGACGAGATGGTTTAAAATAAGCCTTAACTCTCTAGGTGACCTACAACAAAAAGCAACAAATCATAAAAATACAGCACTTTTTTTTAAATCAAACACTGTCACAACATCACAGCTAATTCATCATGTGATGTCGTTGCCCTCACAAAAATTCGGACATACCATAGACAGTTTAGTTCATCGTTCACGAAGGCGGCTTTCGACACTCGAGTAATTACTCGCGAGTTTTTTTAATTACGACACACTCTGTAAACGCACCACACACGATATTTTAAAAAGCTTTACGTTTGACAGCCCGTAGAAATATGAACTTTTGGGCCTTAAGTTAAAGTTGGAAATTGTTTGTATGTTATTGATAGTTATATAGATGTTATCGAATGTTTCCATTGCATGTGTAGTCGGTCTGTTTATCTCTCCGTTGATCGTCACTGTCACTTTGCTAGGAATACAAATGTCGTGGTAAATAACGAGTTCAAAGTTGCCAGGAGGTTTAAACTGGTAACTTCATTACTTAAAAGGTAGGTATGTGAGATTATTTACCTATAGTTTCCAATAAAGTCAAAGTCAAAACATTTATTTCAAATATGCACTTTTGAACGTCAAAAATTACAACAAAATAGGATTATACGAATTTAAAATTATATAAAGAAAATAGCAGAAAATTGCTTAAATCTGCTCCCATTCCCATCTCCATAAAAAATTATATTATTTGCAAATCCTACACTGTATTAAAACAAAAAATCAATGACACACATGACCTAAGCTTGACCAAGACAAACGGACCTACAAAGGCGGTAATTCGCCACAGTTAATTCTAACACATAGTTCTTTGTGAATTTACAAAATCAGTTGCACAACGACTGTGGTACCTATTTACTCTGCACGAAAACAATGTTCTTCGGTGTTTACGATTGGAGTTTAGGGCTGTTGATTTGTGAATGAAATTATTCACAGAAACATTTATAAAATGTTTTTTTTTTTTATTTGAAATGGGTTTGCTCTTGACTCTAGTCTAGGTCAGAGATGACAGAGACAAAGTCTACGATGGAGTGAGCTCACCCAGAAGAAGCAAATAAAAAAAAAATGTTTTTTTTTTCATAATTATGTAGTTACGAGGCTTAAAAAAATAGTGGCCGGAGTGCCACTATTTTTTGCCCCCTACAAACAGGCGCGACACGCGATATAATCGCGCGCGATACAAAGGCACCGCTCGTTGCGCGACTTGCGGTGCCTTTGTGTCGCGCCTGTTTGACGGAGCCTTTAATCGGAGGAAGGAGTTTATTGCCCGTTCTTCTCCATACGTTTTAGAATTGGCAGCTACTAGCTTCAACTTTCTAACAAACAGACGGACTCTTTGTCAATTCAAAAGTGCCAGTAAATTGGTTTAATTGAAGTGAATGCTTGAGTTTGTTGAAGGAATGGTAGAAAATCGTACTCACACCAACCAAAATTTACTTTTAGTAGAACAATTACTCTCGGAGCAGTTACTTGCAGCCGCCAACCCTACGACCGAGCAAGGCGCGTTCCAAATAGGGAGCGAGTTACATGTTTTCATCATTTTGTTGGCATTGCAGTTACGCAACCAGCAAATGTCATAGGAGATGACTGGAACGCGCGTGTGATTGATTGATTGCCGAATGAGCTGAGTGAGCTCAATGAGCTGTTATAGTCTGGTTTTGTCCCCGAACATCGCGTCTGTATTCCTCTAAGAAGTCGGAATTAGTTAGCAGAGGGGTACTGTTCACTTTATTTACTCCAGCCATGATTAAACCCCATGTAACAAGGGGCGAGCGTATTGCCATCATCCGGGCAAAAATCCAGGCTATAAAGGTTCCTTCAAACAGGCGCGACACGACACGCGACACAAAGGCACCGCAAGTCGCGCAACGAGCGGTGCCTTTGTGTCGCCTGCGATTTTATCGCGTGTCGCGCCTGTTTGTAGGAGCCTTATGCTGCTACTGTTTTTTGAAGTGAAAACTTCTTTAGCGGCGTTGTACACTTTTTTGTGATGGGTAAAAAATGTTAAACTCGCGTCAGAACACGTGACCTGATCGAAAATTCGTAAGACGGATGGCCGTAGCCGGTACCGCGCGTGTTTTGTTTATAAGACGATTCACAAAATACACACGTAATTGTTCAAGTTTTCACTTCTGTCGGCACTCCCGGAGTGCCACTGTTTTTTTTTTTATTAAGCCCATCCCAAGGATTGAACCCAAGCTCGGAGGACACACGACCACCAACACAACAGCAACTCGCCTGTATACCTACACTGGCTTCTGCCCGCGATTTCGTCCGCGTCAAATTTCGGCCCACGACCCAGCGCGTCGCATCCTATCGCCGGGCGCCCGTGCTATTACATACTTCGTTTTCTAACTTTTTTCTTTTTGCTCGGCTACTAAAGTTCATAGCGTGATAATAATTGCCTATTATACAGCCTTCCTCAAGAAATGGGCAATTAAACGTAAAAAGATTTCATCCAATTCGACGGGTAGTTTAGTTTCAAAGATTGGCAAGTTCAATGAAACAAAAAACAATCAAACTCTTCAGCTTTATTATTTGTATAGATAGAAGACCAATTTTATTTAAATAAGTGTTGTTTTTAGGGTTCCGTACCCAAAGGGTAAAAACTGGACCCTATTATAAAGACTCCAGCGTCCGGCTGTCACCAGGCTGTATCTTATGAACCGGGATAGCTAAACAGTTGAAATTTTCACAGATGATGTATTTCTGTTGCCGCTATATCAACAAATACTAAAAACAGAATAAAATAAATATTTAAGGGGGGCATCCACACAACAAACGTGTTTTTTTCCGGCGTTTTGGCCTTGTATTACGGAACCCTTCGTATGCGAGTCCGACTCGGACTTGGCCAGTTTTTCCATTCTATTCGACAAGAGCCACGAGGCAGGAAAGTTTTCAATTTCTACATATTTCAGAGTTAAAATTGAGCTGTCAATTGTTTCAAGGTTGGCCAACGCTGAAATGTATGTTTCTGTCAAAGCAATGACGGATCTATGTGGTCTCAATAGACAGGTGATGAAAAAGGTCAGAAGTGAAGAACCTTGAAGGCAAGGGACCGTGTTACATTGTGCCTAAGTATGTATGTAGATTTGGCAAAGGTCGTAACTGCAAGTTAATGAACTCTAGGTCATTCATTGTAGGTACAGTCAGCATCAAAAGTCGATTAACACTTAAGTTTTTTTAATCTCGGTTATTGAGCAAAATATTTGTTCAAAATCGCATTATACTTCTGCTGCAATTTCGAACAAATATTTTGCTCAATAACTGAGATTAAAAAAACTGAACTGTTAATCGACTTTTGATGCTGACCGTACATCGTTTACGACTGTTGTTTCCATTACCCGCCACGGATGGAAGGGAAAATTTGGCTTCATTTTATAAAGACAACGAACATATTTAATTTAGTACAGACGCCAAGCACATCAAGCTACTACAATCTGTCAAATTTCTTTAATAGATTTTCAACGTTACTGCTAAAGCATAAGGTTCAAAGTCGATTGCGAAAATTTGACAGTTTCGTGTAGCTTGATGTGCTGACGTCTGTACATGGTGTAAATAATTCATGAGGTCCTGGTTTCGATTCCCCGGTCTGGGAAAATGTTGTTGGGTTTTTTCATCAGGAATTTCTCAGTAGACCGGAGTCTCGATTCTTGCCCAGTTGATGGCAGTAGGTTAGCTCCCTATAAAATGGGTCTTACACATAATTTACTCTTTCTTACGTTCAATAAATACTTATTTATAGATTTTATCTTGTTGATGTTTGTACAAACGCCAGCACATCAACCTACCACAAACTGTCAGATTTTCCCAATCAACTTTGAACCTTATGCTTTAGCGATAAAGTTGAAAATCTATTAAAGAAATCTGACAGATTGTGGTAGGTTGATGTGCTGGCGTCCGTACTTCTGAACGTTCATCGCAGCTTCCGTCAATTCTTTTCTATTGTTTTGAGCTGTGAAGAAGTGGCGCAACAAACTTCTCATTAAATCCATTCATGACAATCCTAGGCACCACATACCTATTCAATTGTATGAATCAAGATGTAAAATCAAGTTTAAACTCGCTATCGTAAATCACGAACCTGAAACGGTAACCCACGATGTGGTAACACGTGAACCTTTCTAATTAGACCATAGATAATATTTCTTAATAATTTATATTAGTTCTAACTGTTGTATTGTACTGACATTGTTTTTAGCCGACCATTTGTCTTAGCAACTAATTATGTCGAATCAGAATCCAATAATACTAATTACATGAGCAATTAACTCGTGTTTGTTAAGCTATACAATGGTATCGATTTTGTAAGGCAACCGCTGGATACAAAAAAGTTGCAGTAGGTAATTTTTCATTTTTCTTATAGGATGTCAAATTTAAATTAAAAAAAATGTTATATGTACATAATTCTTTCGCATCCAACACATTTGACGACAACCCTATAATAGGTCGTTTGTCAAAACTTCCACACAACACAATCGGCGAGCGCTTGCGCAAACTGCCAAAACTAACAGACATGGCCGACCCTTGCAACACGTGATTGATTAAAAAGTTTACTCCTATTGTCTCTGGCAAAATACCGTCTCTAATTATGGGAATTATTGTTGTGGCTCTAAAAACAAATGTCAGATGTAGGTGGGCTCTAGTATTGTGAATGAACGTAATACATAATTGCGAATAACATTAAACACGATTGAATAAAGGTTAGAGAACTATATGTGTCAGAGTTGACAGTTTACATGTCTTTATTTATGGTCATACGAGTTATGTGGCAGCTTGATGCAAGAGTAAAGATACGTGGGAGATTACTTAAGTCTGCTAAATACCAGCAGAGGGCTGGCCAAAGTAGCATTCTATCAGCTATAACGATGATGGAAATTGGATTGACATAAACTACCGAAACGCTTATGTCAATCCTGTTGAAACTCGCTGTAGAAATACGAAACGCTTTGAAAGCGATTGCCACTTGTCCATCAGGAAAATCAATGCAAAGAAGACAAGAAAAAGAAGCAATTAAATGGCACAGGTACGGACGATGAATAATCAGAGAAAATATTTGATGGTGTAAAATATATTTGTGAATCTATGTAGGTATCTATTGTGCAAGAAGAAGAATCAATGAAATGGCAAACGGACGATGCATTATCATAACAAAGACGATTAATCCACACTAATATCATAAATGCGAAAGTAATTCTGTCTTTCTGTCTGTCTGTATGTTACCTTTTCACGCCTAAACCACAGAACGGATTTCGATAAAATTTGGCATAGAGATAGATTGCATCACAGGGAAGGACATAGGATAGTTTTTATCCCGATATTCCCACGGGATCGACACTTATGCGGGTGGAATCGCGGGGCGCTGCTAGTAATAAAATATATTGTTGATTCTGCCAGCAACGTTGGCGGTATCATAATGGAATTTCTTCTACAAACGGAAACACGGTCATCCGAAAAGTATAATGTAATTTGGCCAACCCTGACACACAGGTCCTTTGTCAAACGGAGGCAGATGACCCGAGACCTGCCGGTAATGACAGCACAAAACTAAATTACCATACACAATGAACTACGCAAAAAACTGAACAATAACAGTCGCCAGAGACAACGAACTCTAGAGCATAGACATGGGGAAAATTTGTCGATTGATAATAAAATTTGCGAGACAATCGAATAGTCGAATCGATTCGGGCGTTAAATAAGGCTGAATGGGAGTATTGTTTGGAGATTTCGGAAATTAGTTCTGTTTTTATCGTTGTTTTTGAGGTTGTGGGTTTGAATATCGGGATCTAATTATTTTTTAATGGTGGTAAGATTTAAATGTTTCTGAAGACACAAATTGAAGCAAATTTTTAATGAAACTAGCTGTTACCCGCGACTTTGTCAGCGATCCAGGATGAAAAGTAGCCATGTCCTAAGCCAGGGCGTGGTATACCCATGTGCCGAATTTCATCCAAATCTGTTCAGCTGTTTTAGCGTGAAAGCGTAATAAACTAACTTTCGTATTGTATTAGTTAGGAAATAGGGACCTTGTAAAGCGTCAACAAACAAATTGATGTCAAAACCGTTGATGAATGAATAATGATGAAGCACATCTATAGGTGGAACTTCGTATTATATATTTTTTTTTGTAATGGTTTGTTTCTTGACTCTAGTATAGGTCAGAGGTGACAGAGACAAAGTCTACGATGGAGTCAGCTTACCCAGAAGAAGCCTGATCACTCTTACTTGAAGAGATTCGGGTTGTATGCTCTCGGAAACAGACGGAGGTAGAGAGTTCCACTCTTTTGCTGTGCGCATTATAAAGGACATTTGAAAACGCTTAGTGCGAATTGGTGGAATAGCAACTAGGCACAATGAAATTCAACACTGTACATGATTTTCATAACAAAATTACACAGTTCCCTAAGCTAAAGACATCCATAACAAAACAACAATGTCCTCATAACTTAAACATTTAAAAACCAATCGAAAATAATTAAAATATACTGCATCAACAGCTTGCCCACTATTCTATTAGTCAACTAATTGACTAGGTACTTATAAAAGTATTAGTAATCGTCCGGTACCGGTTACCGTTGCCCAATGACCAGAGACCAGCTGGGCAAACGTGCGCACGCGACAAAGTTTTGTCTCTTTTTACGCACAGTTACGTCTAGTCCCGAAGCGAGATGCTGCTACGAGAAAATTTTGTCGCAGTAAACCGGTCTGATGTAATTGAAACCAAAAATCTTCATTTGCATTAGTAATGTTATAAGAACAGTCGTCTCAGTTCCAGATAACGATTAACAGCATTTAAATACTAATCAAGTATGGCAGCAATCGTTTTGGATTTTCCTGGATGTGCAGTTACGAAATCCTGTATTTTATGTTTGTTTCTTGTCTTTGTTGCGTAAAGTGACCATAGACTTGTCAGATTGTTGGTGGTCTTGTCATCAGAGTTTTTTTTATTCTGGGTAAATGAGCACGGAGAATAGAAGTAAAACGTTGCCATCAATCGTTGTGACCCTTTTACTAAGATTCCACTGTCCGTCTGTCTGTCTGTCACCAGGCTGTATCTCATGAACCGCGATAGCTAGACAGTTGAAATTTTCACAGGTGATATATTTTTATTGCCGCTATAACAAAATAAAATAAATATTTAAGGGGGGGGGGGGCTCCCATACAATACAACCAAGGGTTTTTTTTTTCGGCGTTTTTGTCTTGTGGTACGGAACCCTTCGTGTGCGAGTCCGATTCGCTCTTGGCCAGTTTTTTTATTTTTATTGCCGAATGGGCCTACTCTTGACCTCGATCACGCCTGATGGAAAGCGATGGATGAGGTCTATGATGGAACCAGCGTGTCCAGAAGATGCCTGTTCACTCTTGGTTTGAACTCCAGGCTGCTGCTGAGAAATACCTGATAGAAAAACGAAGAATCCAGGACCAGCGTTAGCACTTGCGACGACTAGACCAACGCGGCTCTCAATTCTGGGTAAATATAATGCTAAAATAATTTTGCTCTTTATAGCCTACTCATTTTGTCTCTCAAATCATAAAAAACGGGATTGTAAGAATATTACGCTTATTTCTTTGTATTTGTCAAAACGGACAGTAAACTTAAGAGGACTAATCATGGTGTCTGTCGAAAAAATAAAGAATTATGGAGCAATAACACTAAACTTTGTAGGCACATAACAAAGCCAAACGAGTTTTTAACTTGTCGGCACTGTTTCAAGTTTCATTTTCACCTCTAATTTTACTACTGCTTGTTTGAAGTTCAGTTTCAGCAATTAAACTTAAAACAACAAAGGTGAATTACCGCCGTAAAATGCTTGTGTATCACAGTGGGCGCAAAATAACATAACACACACTTCAAAAGCCTCGCAAACGTAATGTCGCTTAAAATCAATTTGCTTTTCTAGCGACACCCTGTTTCAACGCAAATAAGACACGCAACACATCAAAGAAGGCCTAACATGAGGTTATTTGATCTCAGCACACGCTACAACTCAAATATTTCCATAATAACTGAACCGTCAATTAACCTGAGGTTTCTAAGAACGGTGTTAAAGAAAAAACAAAACGGAATAATGCGAAAACTCGTCGAAAGACGAATTCAAATTGAGGTCCAATTGGAAGTGCGAAGGAACCCATTATTTCGGTAGCCGAAACGGAAAAAAAAGATGTTATTAACGGCCCTACCGAATTTTTTATCCATTAAGATGGAGGGAGAAAAAGGTTTTATGGGCGCATCGCTGCGCAAGCGCACGTGTCCTGTTTTTGCTGCGGTTTCGCTTGCGGAATTACTAAATGATACTGGAGAGCTACTACTTTATAGTAAATCGTTTCACGTTTTGCTCTTTTTATATTTTGGAACGGTTATATTTTAAGACGTCTTCTTTTCGCATCTGAATATACAAAACAAGTTTATCTTTGAAAGCATATCTTATCGTTTTAGACATACTATTACTCTTTTTAAACCTCACCCATCAGCCGAAGCCGACACGGACACCTCAGGGGTCTCTCCGCACGTTTTATGCAGTTATTTATCAACAAACAAAAATGTTCTCATTACCATCCGTATATTTCAACGTCCACGAATGCCAAATATTTCACTTGACGTCGTGAGTGATTGCTCTCATCAGGTTTGGAGGCATCTAATTGTGCATTGACCTTAGGGGCGACGTGTTTTTATTAGGCCTCAAGGTGGTCCTTATAAATGAGCTGAATTCAGACAATCCTGTTTTTGCCATTACATACTGCGAATTCGTCTCGTCTCGTGCCGATGTCCTGCAGCAGACTTATTAAGTTTTATCTTCAGACAAGTCTATCTGGTGAGACTGCAACTGGTACTTTTAAGTGTTCGAGTGAGATAAGCTAATTGTGGTGTTAATAAGAACAAAGCGATCTCGTTACGGGGATATATGCAATGACACATTCGAGATAATTAAAAAAGATAAAGAAAGAATTTCTGTATTCCAAGCTTGTTCTGTACCTATGGCACCGACTAGCATCGCAGTGAGAGTATCGTTGTCAAGTGAAGCAATATCCGGGTTCAAAGTATTTAACATCGCAATACCCAGCAAATGTCAAGAAAGGCATTCGGGATCATCGAGGGTCTTAACAATCTGAAGAAGGTCGATGTTCTTATTAGTTAAGCTAATAAGAAACAGTTACGTTCTCCCTAAAACGAGCGGTCATCTTTTAAACCAATTAATCAATTACAAAAGCAAACTATGTGATTACAAGAGAAAGCCAATTTCGAGCGTACATTAATTGCTAAGTACAAACCACAAAACGTGATCTCGGTTTCAAATAATTAACGTACGAGTACATACATCGCGTGCTTGCCTGGCTGGCTGGCTCTCTGGCCTGACCCCAGTCTTTGATGCCATAATGAAGGGTTTTTATTAAATCAATGTCAGAAGTCCATTAAAGCCTGGCCCCCGAGATGAGTCCGCGCCATCAATCAAGATACGGATGGACACCCGAAAAAGAGCCCGAACTACGTTTCTGGACGTTGTTTACTTTTTGGACAGGATTTAAATAGCTGTTTGGACAAGTTTGTGTTTGCGGTTGTCGGGGGAGAAGTCAAGACGAAGTTGGATGTATTTCTGAGTCAGAATGAAGTCTTTGAAGTGAAAAAGCATGTTGGTATTGTTTGAAACAAGACAGTGTGACGGGTTGAAGGTAAACAAGGGTTGTCGGGACGAAACACATCTAATCAGGTTGCGGTCGAGGTAGTTATGCGTAAGAGAACGGCTGCGAATAATTAATTACAGTCCCTTGATGCAAGATTCGCGCTTTATTCAATGAGGGTCTGTTGAGAAGATGGAATACCTTGACGACCTTTACCTTGTTCGATTTTATTCGTGCAATTCTTAATCTTGGTTCTTGGGTACGTGTTCATGACTACAACTTTTTTTTTGTATTATACACGAAGATTAATGAATCCAACTACCAATATAATCGTCTCATCGCAATAAAACCTGGAGCGAGTACCTACTTTTATCCGATAAACAAAAACAATCCAGCAAGGCCTCCCAGGATCTGTCTTAGGTGAACGCACTCCAAATTATGGGCTTCTAACACCCATGAAATATAAAAAGAAAATCATAAAAAATAATTTCCTCTATCTCATTCGACAAAGCGCCCATTCCGAGTTTATAATTACACGGTCGGGATTTAAAGGGGAGCACCTGTAGACGTGTTCACCGATTTGGGCGCTCACGGCGTGTCAAAATGTAGCCCCATCAAATTTTTCACCGCCCACTTTTTTCTCTTCTAATGGCTATGGTAATACCTTTAAAAGGATCCGAGCGTTTAAGGGTAGATTGTGTTGTCCAATATTTTTTGGAGATTGGAGTAAAAATTCTTTCGGTATCTAGTTTTGGAAGTGCATGCGATAGGCGCGTGCCATGAAAGACTCCAGGTGGGCGAAGCATGTTTCGAATTTTTCGGAGGACATGTCAGGAGTTGCTGATAAAGCCAGAGATGTATTGTTTGGAATTCCTTTTTACAAGGAAGTCTACAATCGAAAGGCCTTACACAAGTGTGATAAAGCTAAGCTTGCTCCTGTGGTTGAAATAAATTCCTGTGACTTTTGTGATTTAGAAACTAAACATTAATACTGATCTGTTCTTCTAAGCCCTCGTCTCTTCCTCTAAGCTTTCCACTTGGAGAGATGAAATCATTTACCTGAAACAAAAACAGGACAATTATTAGTATAGCTGCAAATGAAATAAAAACTAATTTACTATGAAGTGAAGAGTTTTGTTGTATTTGTTACTAATTAACTAGAAATTATAATTAGAATATTTACTATAGAATTATATTCAGCCTACATATTACTCAACGGTCCTTAACAGAACTTATTTATATTTTGAACTAGCTGCGCCCCGCGGTTTCACTCGCATAAGTGTCGTTCCCGTGGGAATATTGAGATAAAAACTATCCTATGTCCTTTCCCGGGACTCAAACTATCTCTATACCAAATTTCATCTAAATCGGTTCAGCGAATTAAGCTTGAAGAGGTAACAAACAGACAGACAGACACTTTCGCATTTACAATATTAGTATGGATAGATGTGACAACAGATCTTTGAAAAGCTCACATCCCTTGCCCAAAATCTCAAGATATACCCCACAATCTTTTGTCGGTACACAAAAAAGGAGAAAAACCAAGCCGACATCAGTCATGCTCAAATAAAAAATGATACAGGAGCGACAGAGGAATGTCCATTAGATAATATCAGATGGTCCTGTCCAAAATGCGTGACAGACGACAAAAAATATGGTTCAGGGATAAAAGTAAATGTAGCAAGTGAACTGGACGAAAGAAGTGAGTTTAAGGATGAAGTAAAACATGATATTATTACATAAAATGACAATGAAAAGACTGCTTAATTTTACTAACAAACCTTGATCTATTAAGGGGCTTCGGTTTAAAGATATTTATTTTCTCAAAGAACAAATTACAGTTCACTTAAAGAGAAACTTAACTAAATTAACAATAAGTTGGTTTACATTACGACGTTCAAGCCATCGAAGAAACTGAACACCAAGGTTTTATTTATAAAATACAAGTATGTCTAGGGACTGATCTCTCCATGGCCAGACAATTTCATCGGAGGGACAATTATTAAGAATCTCTGACAATTTTTTCACACAAAAACTGTCAGACGCCAATCCTATCTCCACTATAAAAACCATCTAGACCGAAAAAATCAGCCCCACATAAAATGCAAAACAGTTCAAGCTAAACTTATATATCTAATATTAAAAAAAAAAAACTAAACTTATTTATCTAATATTAATAGGCTTACAGGACCTAAACACAAAAAACGCAAGTTTTGGAAACAATAAAAGTATATGATCGACTACAGTAAACAAAATCAGAAAAATATATGATATTCTTCACGATATAGGGTAGGTAGATAGTTTGTTGAAAACATAATACAACTAATTTGATACGATAGAAAAAAATCAAGAAGATGCCTCTAAAAACTTTCTTTTTACAATAAAAACCATACTAACATATGTACATACAATCATTATGATTTTTTGTCACATTATTCTACAAGCAACATACTAAAGCACTAGTGTTTTAATTTTTTAGTCCAAATAGGTAATAGGTACAACGGGCTGTTGTCCGCAACTCCACGTCAATGCGCGTACCTATTTTGCGTACGGTAGTCATAGATTTTTGTAAATAGATAATTGCTTCTAATTCTGCAATAAATTACCAGCGTTGTCATCGCGCTTCTCTTTCTTTTCTATGCAGTCCGACAAAGACCGCGTTTTAGGTCATGTAGTCGCCTTAAGGATATACCTGTTGTAGATTTTAAAATGTCGTGATGGCTCAGTGGTTTAGGCTTCAGGGTTGTGGGTTCAAATCCGGGTAAGTACCAATGTGACCTTTTCAATTCAAATGTACTTTCAGAGTTTATCTTGGACATTACCGACATCTGCGAACGAAAAAAATCTTGAGGATACCTGGACTTATAGTCAACTAGCAGCGCCCCGCGGTATCACCTGCATAAGTTTCAATCCCGTGGGAATATCGGGATAAAAACTATCCTATGTCCTTTCCCAGGACTCAAACTATCTCTATACACAATTTCATCTAAAGGCTCGTACACACAGGCGCGACGCGACACGCGACACAAAGGCACCGCTCGTTGCACGACTTGCTGTGCCTTTGTGTCGCGTGTCGCGTCGCGCCTGTGTGTACGAGCCTTAAATCGAATCAGCGTTTTAAGCGTGAAGAGGTAACAGACAGACAGACACACTTTCGCATTTATAATATTAGTATGGATATACAGTCTGAAATCGCCAACCCATCTTGAGCAAGCGTGGTGATCAAAGCTCATGCCTTATCTGTTTGAGAAGAAGCCTTTTCCCTACGATTAGTCAATATTCAATAAAAGCCTGAAATAATTACCAAAATTAAGAAAAAAAAAAACAATAATTATGCTGGTAAGGGACTCTCTGAAAATGTCCTAAGAGACATCATTGGAATATCAAGACTAATGCAAATAATTTCAACAGTATAGGTAGGTATATCTTACGCAGCAATACCAAGGCTACCAACAGTAAATTGTCACTTGACAATGTTATGAAAACACCCAAATAAACGTATGCTTCTGTTTTGTAACTTCAATAATACTCATTGAATAACAGCACATATTATTTGCCAATCGCTGGCGAGCCGTGGTATTTCGTCAGGCAGTTGACATCGTCGTGCGTTCGTTGCTAAACAGAGCAAACGCATATGTATAACTCATTACCATCTAGAGTAGATTACGTTTAGTTTAGGCCAGAGGCACTCAACGTTACGAATTGATGATGTTCTTCTGTAATGATTGTATCATGTAATCGGAGCTGGTTACGAAACCGGAGAAATAGTTATGTGACAAATGTCAGATCATAAAGTGTTGAAGTACATTGGTATTGACGAATATACTGAAGACGGATAATGTAGAAGAAAAAGAGCATTCAACTGCCCTTTTGCATTTAAAAAACATTAAAATTGTAAAAGCTTCCCCGAATGACAAACCCAAGTAACCCAGTCATCAAGCTTGAATTAAGGCTCGTACACACAGGCGCGACGCGACACGCGACACAAAGGCACCGCAAGTCGCGCAACGAGCGGTGCCTTTGTGTAGAGCGCGATTCGCGTCGCGTGTCGCGCCTGTTTGCAGGAGCCTTTAAGAACGAAAACAAGAACAGCTGGAATAATTTTTATAATATTTGATTTGTTGGATTTATCTCAACCTCGAATAGCAGTAGAAGTATTAAAACATGAAAAAAATTCACGAAAAAATATAATGAAGATAGGTAATTAATTTTCTCATACATTAATAAATAGGTTATTAATTCTGAGACGGTACAATGTTCATCGGGTGAGCTAGTTTCGACATGATTAGGAATAACGAAAATTTTCACCCTAGGATAAATCTAGGAACAGTTGTACTTAACTCTTTTACCCCGAAATGGTAAATTCTATGATCATTTGTGCAGAGACAAGAAAAGATGATTGCTAAAAGTTTAAGGTTCAGTATCACTGATGCAGATGCTGAAAAATGGAGCATGCACAAGTCAAGGTCCTGCGCATGCGCGTCTTATCTGTTCATCTGTGTATGTAATTGGCAAAGTATCGTGACCTAACTGATATTAATGATTCATATGATTTGAAATGTGCATTTGTATATCTGCTTGTAGTTTTGGAGATTATAGGCATGCTTTCTTCTTCTTTGCTTGAGAAGATACTCTTTATCCTGCAGTTCGGTTGGAGATGGAGTGATCCATACTAATATAATAAATGCGAAAGTGTGTCTGTCTGTCTGTTACCTCTTCACGCTTAAACCACTGAACCGATTTAGATGAAATTTGGTGTAGAGATAGTTTGAGTCCCGGGAAAGCCCAAGTAACACAAAATCGATATAATGGAAAAAGTGATGACCAGAAAATTTCTTCTAGCTTCGTTATAGAATTTGAAGGGTTTTAGCAATGTCTTGCTTCTGTATAACAGCATTTTATTAACTTTGTAGTTCCTAAAGCTATATAATCCTCTTTTTCAATTTTTTTGCAGCTAAAGGTTTTATTTTAGATATAATTTATGTCTCTATACAGCTTCTAATATTCCCACGGGAACGACACTTATGCGGGTGAAGCCGCGGGGCGCTACAAGTACGTTAATATCTACCTTAAGTTGACAGTTTTATTTCAGACTAGCTACTGGCCGTGGCTTGGCCTGCGTGGATGTTGGAAATTATCCCACGGGAATGTGCTACCGGGACAAAAAGTAGCCTATATCCTTCCATAGCATGCCATCTATCTCCTTGCCAAATTTTAATGAAATCTGTTGAGCGGTTTAGGCGTGAAAAGGGAACATACAGAGAGAGAGGTTACTTTCGAATTTATATTATTAAGTTTGGATTAGGCTGTTGAATTCATACCTTTCTGATAAACCTAAAGCAAATATAATTCCAAAATCAATCCACAACGAGAATATCAGCATACATACAACATAATCATCTACCACAAACAAACACTCTCTGCGGTCTAATTTACTTTTTCACCAACCACAAGCTACTCGAAAACCAACATTACATAACAAACAATATAACTAATAATATCGGGAGCGCGCCGTGACCGGCGCACGCGCCGTCTCACGCACTGCGCCCGCGCACCCTTGCACTATGAACCTCGCTATAATTATCATTTATCACTTGCGAAGATTGATCATTTCAATGTATGCGTGATTTGTTGGGCTGTTTCGTTAAGATAAATCGTTACGTTAGGTTAATGTAGTTACGCTGATATTGAAATTGCAATAGATACTGTTTGTTAACTATGATAGATAGCGTCTATTAAGGTGTACATTCAAGTTTCCAGAGGGGAAGAGAAAACGTAGTCCAACAAGAATGAACTTCTAACAAAAACCGGGCAAGAGCGAGTCGGACTCTCGCACCGAGGCGAGGGTTCCGTACCCTCACATGTTTTTAAATTTTCATTGGCGAGGCCTATATTCGTTAGAGAATTTTAACACTGCGCACTGCGGTGTAGAATATTGCAGTTTTAGGTCAGCGCTATCTCTTGACTGATAGTGGAAATAGTGTAACCTTGTTGATGATTTCTGAAAAAGTGTGCTATTTAGAGACATCGTTTTATTTTTCCTGTACTCTTTACACAAACTTCTATCGCATAGAATTATTTCAGATTTTTCTCTTTGCAAACTTCAGAGATAAGGAGAATGGTATTATTTTTTTCATTTTTCATCAAAAGTCGAAAAAAAAAATCTTTGAGAATGTGCAAACTGCGCTCTTTCATATGATACCCACATGCCCTAGTAGCTCCACTTCGAATTTTTCAGACATCCTTTCAGTCCCAATATAAATATTTTTATTCCTTTCTTATTTGCAAAATAGTTGGGTAAACGCCATCTAAAACAATTCCAAATTTCAAGTTGATAGCATTAGTAATTCTCGAGATATCCAGCTGTGACAGACAGACAGACAGAGTCTCACCATAAGGGTTCCGTTTTACCATTTTGGTACGGAATCCTAAAAAGGTCATTCACCAGTAAAATTCCACATGAGACAATATTAATTGTAATGGCCATCAAATAGTTTGGCACTGGCGACCTTCACGCCCAGCTTAGGCCGCAATTTGAATACAGAATAAAAAAAAAGAATCTGAATTCGAATTAAGAATTCCAAAATCAATTCACAGAATTTGAAACAGTCAGTGCAATAGTATTGCGTGGGCCGGTCCATAGTCCTTGACCAAGACGTTTCTAAGAAAAACATTAAAAACTTTACCAGCGGATTGCGCACCAGAAAAACCCCGTGAGACTTAATGTAGAGGGTTAAAATAAAAATTAAAAAGACCGATCACTAACGACATGGGAACCGTAATCCATATCAAAAACCGCAGACCCTGTAGCTTGTACGTTAAAAGCTTGAGAGGATCGGCTAGTGTTGCCAGGTTTCAGAGAAAATTTTTAATCCAGGCGAAGAAAAGAGTATGAAAGTAGCTTCGTACCTTATTAGAACTTATGACTGGTAAAATCATTTATTGAAAATAAATTAAATACTCTTTAATATTTTAAAATAACTTTGGTTTGGTTAATCAACGGAGTAGAGGAGGAAAAAACCGGAATATCGTTAAGTTTTTTTTCCAAATACAGAAAAAGATAAATATCGTACCATCTTAAACTTGACGTTACATGTGGGAACACTATCAAGGCAGAATACGAAACTTCCTTTGCAAACCGCAAGTACCGAAGGACCAAAAAAAACTAAGTACGGAGTAGGAACTCGATCCTCCGTCGCTCCAACCACACCGCACGTGTAAAAAATAATTTAACCAGAGCCTACGGGCGCTGCCCGTTTGAAATTACAGTTAATAGAAAAAATATTACCATGAAGACTTTACTGTAATCATAGTTCATAGTGATGTGAGTGAAAATGATGGCCGATGACTCAGAAGAGGGGTTAATTAATTTACAAAAGAGGTTGAATAGTTTAAAGGCTCCCACTGACAGCCGCGACGCGACTCTAGTAGAACAATTTCTATGGAAACTACATGGAAATTGTTCTACCAGAATGGCGGCGCAGTGCCGTGTCGCGCCTGTCTGCGTGGTGGTGCCATAACGAGGCAAACAAAGATATCAACTATTGATAATGCAGTTTTCCTGATATTGTTACATGTTTTCTACACTAATGCAATGCTTAGGTTGGAAAAGTGTTTTATAATGAGGTATTTAAGTCAGCAAATTAATCTACTACGTAAAGCCATCTTTGCACGCTAAACTTCGCTTTCTTGAGAAGAACCATAATTCTTTTTTGACTCTTATACAAACTTCGGACCGGAGACTACAGTACCATTCAGAAGTTCATAACCCTATAATCATAAAAGCGGCCAATTGCGAGTCAGACTCTTACGCGAAGAGTTCCATACCGGGGTCGACCAAGAAAAGGCCGAAAAAAACACGTGTCTTGTAAGGCCTTTATACCTTAAATTTTTAAGTTCATTTTACTTGTATTATTTGTTGATATATCCGCCATAGTAGTAAACACTCTGTGAAGTATTTATATTAAGTATTTACACTATTTCAAGTATCTACCCATTACGGTTCAAAAGATAGGTACAGCCCTGTAACGTACGGACGGACGGGCGGACAGAGAGGCCTGAGTTATAGGGTCTCATTGGCACTCCTTGGGTACGGAACCCTAAAAAATATCTCTGTAAACACTACCTTTCTTTAAAAGATAAAAGTCAGCGGATGGAGCCCCATCGTTTTCTTTTAAAACCGCATCCAACTTGGAAATTAAGTCGATGTAAATTAAACATTCTCCGGATAGAGTGTGTAATTTTTAATGAGAGCTGTATCAATTGAGTTAAAATATCAATTTTGCGTTGTAAGTGGAGTGTCTTTATTTAAATTATATGTTGTAATACTGTGCCGATAAATATACCTTTGCTTTTAGCATTGGAATGGAATCTTGTAAGTATGACCTTCGGTTTCAAGACCAAGAATATTCTACGGAATATTAATAATTAACAAATTAAAACCATCTAAAAGTTTTTCGGAATACGAAGAGATATTTTGGAGAAAATTGACACATCTGTGCCAAAAGCGGTTAATTATTATTTATGTTTAATCCGTTATAACCTGTTCATAAAAGTGGTTAACTAATTCATACCTAAAATCAAATTATACAGAAAACGATGAGATATTTGGAGAAAATTTATACATCTGTCCCGAAAGTGGTTTATTATTATTTATGCTTAATCCGTTAAAGGCTTATTCTAATGAACAATAAAAATCAAAAAGGAAAATTAGAATGTGAAACAATTAATTTATTTCTTAAATTTATTAACTCTGTAGGACAGCTTAAACACATTGACTCTATGTAAGGCGCGGTAGAAAGCAATTTTTTCCGTACCCAAAGGGTAAAAACAGAACCTTATTACTAAGACTCCACTGTCAGTCTGTCTGTCTGTCTATCATCAGGCTGTATCTCATGAACCGTGATAGCTAGACAGTTTAAATTTTCACAGATGATGTATTTCTGTTGCAGCTATAACAACAAATACTAAAAACAGAATAAATATTTAAGGGGGGCTTCCATAAACAAACGAGTTTTTTTCGGTGTTTTTGCCTTGTGGTACGGAACCCTTCGTGTGCGAGCCCGACTCGCAATTGGCCAGTTTTTTTAGGTAATTTACAATAGCACATCGCGGCAATAAATAAGGTACAAGACAGTGATGCGTTTGATGTCACAAGTAATTGAATCGTATAACCACCAAAATAAAAGTATTTTAGCAGTTTTGATTAAATTTAAAAAATAAATAACATCATCAATCATCTACCTACTCATCATCTCACAAAGGCACCGCTCGTTGCGCGACTTGCGGTGCCTTTGTGTCGCATGTCGTGTCGCGCCTGTTTGAAGGAGCCTTTATGCAAAGATATATAATATATTTTGAGCTCTGTTTTACCACGATAGGTACTATTTTATTTTAATGATATATTTTTGAATAAGTCTTTTCTTTGAACTTTTGACAATAAACTCAAAGTAACTGCGCGGCAAAAATCTGAGCGGTTTACGGTGTCCCACGTTTGGGCAGCGCCTTAAAAACAACGGTCACTTTAGCCGCATCTTGAATTCTAAAAAAGGACATTACCAAACAGTTTCATGGCCATCTAATTAACACTCCATTTGTACACAACTACCAAAAACCTATGCTAATATTACGCACAAGCTTACATCACGCACCTGTCAATTGAAAGTGATTAGCAACAAATAAGGTTCGCAAGCCATTTTGCTTTCCGTTGCGCGTACGCATAAAACTCATATGCAAATGACGTAATGAACAACGTTTGGGCGGCGCGCGCGCACCGATGCAGGAATCGTCTTTTTTGGTCCTGTTAATTTATAATCCTATCAGACTTGCTGTAATTACTGCAGATGGGAGTGAGGACAGTGATTACGTCAATGGGGACAGATGGTTCACTTCTATGACATAAGACACTTTTGTTACCTAATGAGTAAAGGCTCATTCAATCAGGCGCGACACGACACGCGACACAAAGGCACCGCACGTCGCGCAACGAGCGGTGCCTTTGTGTAGCGGGTGATTCGCGTCGCGCGTCGCGCCTGTTTGCAGGAGCCTTAAAGTGCTTATGGTGTGTAAACTGCTTACGGTTTTTTTTGCAAATGGCAGCGCTGATTCACTTTGTTCTGACCGAAATTCATAACGCGGCAATTATTATAAACTAGTTACTAAATTATAATTTTTTATCAATACAGCACTCAAAATTATATTTATTGCAAATAGTCATATTTTCACGAAACAGCACATATAATTTCGAGAGCTACATAGGTACATTAAAATGTTTAAAATTATTATAATTTAGTAATTATACATAATTTTCCGGGTTACATTGACGGATAAGGAGTGTCTCATTTACAGCGGCAAGCTCTTGAAGTTCACACAAGTAAAGAGTTACATAAAAGTATAAAACAGGGAATTGAAACGTTACTCAAAATAACGTTACGCGTAGTTCCGGTAACGATAATTTGTACCGTTCCACCAGGATCGTAACAAAATTAATTCCTTGGCTATAACGATACTGACAAACGGAACGAAATCTTAAACTGTTCAGTAACAATATTATCAACAGTTAGTATAACGATATAATAACGTTTATTCATTACGATACTCAACTTTGCCTGCTTCATGAATGACTTATAAGATGACGAAAAAGACGAAAAAGTATGAAGAATAACGTTACAAATTAATCTGTAACGTTTCTCCTGTAACGTTATTTATTACAAGCGGATAAGCTTAATATTTACTATAACGTTTCTTATAATATTGTTCTACGATAAAATTGATATTCTATAACGTTTTCTTTTATAACGTTATTAATATTTTTATGTTAATTCTCACATTTCATGTTGACTTTTAAGATGCAGAATTATTTAAATGAGGACGTAATCTTTTGGATGTAGGCATAAAACCAAATAATTTTATTATTGACGCATCTACAAACTCGTGTGGGTGTATTTTGATCTTTGAACCGTTAAGGTTAGAATTTTTGGAAGTGATTTGGTACTCCTTGTTAATAAACGTTTTTGAGTAAGAGCAAAAAGTGATTTATTTTGTAATTTATTATTAGTCATGATTTTATCGTTAGTGTTTTGTGTAAGTGTATCTCATTTGGTGGTGTAAGTAAGTAACTTATAAGAAGTCATTATGCAACCTTTGTCGAGTTTTCCTTATAAGATGAAAGTATCGGTGTAGTATAATTTTTTATTAAGTATTACTTTTTTTTTGCCCGGAGTCTGGATTTGTGCCCGGGTGATGGCAAAATTACATGAGACTGATATATAAATGGCGAAATATAGGTGTCCTATAGTACACATCTGCCTGACCTTCCGGAGATCATAGGCGTGATGTTACGTTTTTTTACCTAAAAGTGTATCCTCGAGGACTGGACTACCGCGATTTCAGTTTTAAGAGCGTTATTACAAAACCGAAGTGCTCAGTTTTAGGTAAATTCGACGGCGCGCGGCAGCAGATGCGCACGTGTGCGTCTAGGGCAGAACGCTATGCACACATACAAACCGCTATGCGTCGGACGCCAGGATCAAACCAACAAGAGCCTTTGTTTTCGAAATAAATTAAATTACTGTTATTATAGTTCATGAAATATTATTTGTACCGATGAGTGTTACCTACAACGGTTTGAGTTACAATAGGGTCATACAAATTTACTTCACTTTTAATTTTTATTTTATACCACTAAAGTGACAAACTAGCATACGGCCCGCTTGATGGTGTGTAGTTACCGCAGCCTAAAGCAGTGTTGCCAGAGTGACAGATAGTCAAATATAACATGAGAGAGCTCAAAAAGTAACATTTTCACAAGAAAAGTAACATTACCTTATTTTTTGTGGAAAACGACTAATAATAACATGGCACTTTATTACATAAAAAAAGCTGTCCCCTTAGAGGCTTCGAAAGAATCGTAATAACAAACTGAACTGAACCAACACGGATGCCACTACTAGGCCGTCGCTCACTCGCCTAAGTAAGCGGGATGGGTCATTTAGAAATTCACGCGAGTGAGTGAATATGCGATACGACAAACGAAGTGAAAGATTTTCGCGCTGTCGTCGCGTCAGAATTTGGTCACAAAATCAAGACAATCAAGTGCGCCAACATGACGAACGAAACCTTTCTTGTATGCGTTCCGTTTCATGTTCATTTTTTGTTTTCTGAGAAATATTTTTTATTAAGTCTTAAGAGTAACATTTTGAGGCGTGTAACATGGAGGTAACATGAGAGGGTCAAAAGTAACGCAAAATGTTACAAAAGTAACATTCTGGCAACGCTGGCCTAAAGACGCTTGCATTGCCAGAAGCTGCATTACTTGCGCGTTGCCAGCCTCTAACATTACTTACAAATACTTTTTTGCTACTTTTATAAAATACTTTTTGTACCTACTTTTTTTACGAAGTTTAATATATTATGTAATTTATTTAGCAGGTAGGAAGACATTTTAGTACTTATTTATAGAAATAAATGCAATGTGATGTTGTTTCTACAGTTTGGATAAAAATCGGTTGTCTGTAAAGTCGGTTTACGGACGATAGTTTAACGTGACAACGTCATAACAAAACATTAATGAAATTGCCGAACGCGGAGGCCGATTTGGCAGCGTTTGACATCATCTGTCTCTCATCGCTCGTTCCGCGCTCTCGCTTGCACTTCAAGCCGCCATGGCGTACAACGCTACAGCAGAGCAAGGCCGCGAGGTAACGCTACATGAGTCATGTTTTTTTCGTGTGTGCAGCCAGCTTCATCGATTTATTAGACGTTGTCACGTCAAAAAAGTCAAAAGAAAATAAAAAAGACAAATCAAAAGTCGTTTTATTAAAATAAAAAATTACAACTGTGAACTTGTAACGGTTCATGAGACACTAGCAGACAGACGGACGGTCGGACATCGGAGCCTTAGTAATAGGGTCCCGTTGGCACCCTTAAGGTACGGAACCATAAAAAACCAGTTTAATAATTGTAAAATAATTAAAATAATATTCTCCGAAGCGGCATAGACCGTGCTTTCCTCGAATCTATGATTTCAGGAAGCACGCACTCCTCATAAAATTCTTACCGCTGAGCTTCTCTTGCGCGTTTCAAATTATCGGTCAAAACTTTTTTTTTTATTTTGACAGCACCAAAAGTTCTATTTTTTTCTATTTTGCCCATTATTGTGAACTATTGTCTGAAAATAATTAATTAAATTAAAGTTTGAGATGACAATAAATAAAAAAGTCAGAAAAATTAAAAACAACAACTATATTTACGTATGTTTTTTTTCTATAATTATATTCGCGTTGGAACATCATAGGAAAATAATTATATTATACAGCGTGGCGGTACAATGGTGACATTAATTTAACACACATATACGTTTTCACATTTTCGTTTCATGAAGAAATTATGTTTCCATTAAACGTTATTATTTGCGGATTTATTTAAAGTTTTCTAAAATAGCATTTTGGAGCAACCTGTACTTAAAGAACTGTCGCGCAGCGGTCATTTGCCGGGTCACGGATCATAACATCGCATCAATGAAATTAAAATAAATAAACAAAGTAACGTGATATCCCTTTGTCGGCGAGCAGGCGGCGCAGGCGACGCGTGCCCCCCCCCCCCCCCCCCGCCCCGTCGCGTCGCAGCGAAATCCAATTCTTTTTTTTTGCATTTCTAGTGCTAGCCTAACTCGTGCCCTTGACACACTTCTTCACAGTAGTGCACATAATTACGTCGACTAATTTTGTGAATGTTTCCGCGAAAAAGACGCTTACCTATTGTTTTATTTATTTATTTTTGTGGAATGAACTAATGAGTAATTAGATTATGGTACTGCGATAAAGACGCTTTGTTTTGTTTTCGTTTTCTAATTTAGTAGGTACGTTGACATCTCTTGCGATACGGGCGCTTTTATTTGTGTTATTAGTGCATGTGTAAACTTGTGAACGTGATGGCAAATACACATCCGAACTACACAGCAGCTGAATATGCGGACATGATCCTAATTTACGGAGAATGTCGTGAAAATGCCGCTCTTGCCATAAGGACATATCGCGAGAGATATGGCGGTTCAAGACAATGCCCTACTAATCCTCGCACTATTGTAGGAGCTCTTCAGCGCATCCGCGAAAACCGGCCAGTGGATCCTAGGTCTCAACGCCCTGATCGACCACCTACACGACAAAACCCAATCCAGTTAACTGAAAATGTGCTACAATATTTCCAAAACCAACCCAAAACTAGCCTCCGCCAGAGCGCTAGGCATTTTCAAGTTCATCACAGTACCGTCCATACGATATTAAAGCGCGAAAAGTGGCAGCGCGTGAGTGAAGCGACGCGTTGCCGCTCCGAGTTAACGTAAGCCAGCGTAACGTAGGTAAGTAATTTCATGAATGATTTTTTGCAAGGGTGATCCCAATTTTAGTTACATTTTTATCATTTAGTTTGTTTGAAAAAATTTTTTTTTCAATTTACGAGTTATTTTAACCTACTAAAATTAATATGATTAAAGGGCACTAGCCCTACACGTGTGTTAAATTAATGTCACCATTGTAGCGCCACGCTGTATACATTACAATCAGAACATAACTAATTAAAAAAAAAAACTCACTTGTATCAAGAAGTGTTGGACGCTTTTTATTCGTGGCGAATTGTCGAACGAGATCACGTGACGGCAGCAGCGAGTGAGCGGCACGTCCTCCCTCTGAAAGCGCTCGGCGCGGACTAAAGAAAGCTAAGACCGTGAATCCCGAGATTTATATTGATAAAAAAGCATTGCATAAAACAATTGCTTAAAAATATTATTTTACTTCAAAATAGAGTATTTTTTTTTTTCAAGCAAGGTGACAAAGTAACCTTAGTTATTAAACACTTTTTGTTTGAATTTCTATTAAATATTCAGAGATAAAAAATATCATTTCGGCTGAAAAAATATCATTAACTCTCTGTTTTACGGAATTATTTTTGGTGTATTACTGTATTAAACATAATAAATTGATGTATGCATACCAAAGTAGAAGATACAGTTGTACCGTGGACATTTTTATAAATTATTAAACTATTATATCTTCGATGTAACAGAGCATCGCGAGATGCCCGAAAGTAAATTTTTATGAAACAGCCTTTGCAGGAACAAGTTTTTTACTGATTTATGTAAATAAACTGAAATATTTATTGAATGCGCTCCCAAAAGAAGGAATTAAACTTTCTCGGGCATGTATTTTTTTTACTATTGTGACTTTGGTTAAACCATAATCACAAATCAAAACTCGAGTCAAACGCTCTAAACAAGAAAAAATCGTCATAGCGCTCTTAATAACAATTCTGTTGATGATTGTAATGGTTAGACTTTATTAAGTATCTACGCTGTGATTTGAACCGGATTCAGAGTAAGTATCTAAATATCAGGAAACCCATTTGATCACTTTTTAGAAAATGGTCATCTAAACCTTCGAGTACACTTATTTTAGACGCAATGGCAGCTACCAGCTCCAGCCAAAATTCTACTTATTTTTCTCAAGCCCGACTGTTGCAACTGAATAGATAAATATTAGAAATAACATAACCTCCTAACAACGCGGAGATCAGGGCAGTAACCTCGACAAATAACTGCGGAGCTGGTACTGGTAGTGAATGCAGGCTTCAACGAATGCACGGTAGCTAGCTGCGTTAGCGCAAGATTAAAGGGGAAATAGAGATGCGACACGATGGGAATGGTGGGACGAATATTTTATTGAGAAGGATATTCGCAAAGATATTCTTGAGTAGAGATTGCCTTTAATGATAGTTACCAAAGCGTTGATATCTAAGTAAGTAGCTGAAACTACAAGAACACATTGTCAACTTCAAACAGGGGCGACACGACACGCGACACAAAGGCACCGCAAGTCGCGCAACGAGCGGTGCTTTTGTGTCGCGCGCGATTATATCGCGTGTCGCGTCTGTTTGTAGAAGCCTTAAATCAACTTCCAAAAGATGGTAACTTAACGCTATAACCTAAACTTAGTTACAATAAAACTATGTGCATCAAACCTTATTGTATCTTTTTAGTTATCGTAAATCATAATTGGGTTGAACTCTCGCCTTTAGTTTAGATTAGAACCGCCGCCCTTGCTTCGCACGGGTGCAATCTATAAATGTGGCGACATGTCAACATATCCAGATTTCTATGCTTTATCTAAGTTGAGATTCAACACATAAACTTTCTGGAAGAAATTCTCTAAAATCATGGTGAAATCGGTTGCGTAGACACGAAAAGCGACAATAATTTATAATACTTATGTATAGTTATAGATGACACACTAACGTCTGAGGGCCAATTCCCGTATTTTTAAGAACGCTCGCATTCCAATCTCAATCTGTCAGAAATCCCTTTAATTTACCCACATTTTTGACGTATTAACAATTCATTGTCGCTGAGATGAGTTTGTGACTTGAATTCGAACGTTTTTACGACGAGAACAATTTCACTAGCCTTCTGTTTAGTGGCGATTGACAATAACCAGCCTGGTAAAGTTTATCAGTACCATCCGGGCAAGGTAAATCCTATTCTAATTTAACTACAAGTTTCTATTCAAGAAATAACCTAGACGGCTTCAGAATGCTTTGAAACAGTTCGGCGCCACCTAGGACCAATATAGCTTATCCAGTAAAGGCAAAGCGTGATCTCCACCTACATTAACAAGTACTTGTACACATTTAAACTATTCACACGAACCGACTAATGATTGTTTTGATTCTGCGCGGGCGCACGCCTCGCTAGACAATGAAGACTTCTTGGAAATATCGTAGCATACATGTTTATTATCTTTATGTGAGTGGAGTAACAGGTAAGGTATTTAAATTATTATAATATCTCACGAATATAGTGATTAATTTAGGTCATTCCACCCTCATCATATGTACAGACTCAGCACATCAAGCTACTACGATCTGTCAAATTTCTTTAATAGATTTTCAATTTTATTACTAAAGTATAAGGTTCAAAGATGATTGCAAAAATTTGACAGTTTCGGGTAGCTTGATGTGCTGGCGTCTGTATCTATGGTTACTTTGCCTTTGAAATCTTCTTCGTCGTGTCGCTGGCTCGATTGACTTTTATATCTTGTTGGCCCAACCCTCGGCCACTTCCACGGCGTTGTCGGTGGCAGCGCAGAGGTCATATTGACTGCATGTTTTGGGACTCAGAGTGCAGGATAGGAGGTGAAGCATGGTTTGCGACACAGCTTCTTAAATGATAGCCTAGCATAGCCTTTGAAATAATTATTAGAGGTAAAGGAAGTAATGGAGTTCGCGCAGCTGAATTTTGGACCAAAGATGTTTGAACTACATATTTCGATACGCTAACAAGAAAGTAAATTGTTAATGATCTTAAAGCCATGTTTTTTATTGTAACCAGTAGAAATTGCGACCAGCATATAAATTATAAGGGCTCCATTTGAATCCCATGCTACTCGGAAAAATCTTGGAAAATTCACGAAATTAAAGGCTCCTTCAAACAGGCGCGACACGACACCCGACACAAAGGCACCGCAAGTCGCGCAACGAGCGGTGCCTTTGTGTCGCGCGCGATTATATCGCGTGTCGCGCCTGTTTGTAGGAGCCTTAAACCCGTAAACTATGTTCAAACTAAAATAAAAATAGGTCAGTTAACCTATGCGAAAGAGTACTACAGTAGCCCACTTCCAACTTGATAATGGCTGCAAATAATTTGGCTGTAAAATTTTATCGTCAGAACATAAGTATCATAATCAATAAAGTTTTTCTTAACGATAAGCAGCTGTCGATGTTAAACACACTGCAAGTTATTTATAAACTTGATCGGCAGCTCTCAATTGTGTAACGGGTGCATTACGATACGATGCTGCTTGCAATAAGGCAGCTGCGAACACTTTGAGAAGATTATTAAGGACGATGATAATATTTATCGTCTCTTATGTCCTTTTGTTTTTGCATAATTATAATTATGAATAGTTAGTTATTTAATTTAGTACCCAGTGTTGTATAATAATTTACCATTGTGTATTCTCTTCTCGTCGACGTATCGATGATTACCTTTAATAATTTTTAAATAAAGTTCGACGATATTTTATTTCTTCATAGTTTTCGGTCAAACAAGACCTGTCCCAATTGAACTAACCAACAATAAAATATATACGAACAAAGCAAACATTCTGTGTATCTGTCTGAATGATTACATTTCGCAAGTATCGAGTCGTGATCGACCTTCGGCTCCGTGGGAATCTGCCGGGCGGTGTTACGCGCGGTTATGAGTTCGAAACAGAATGAACCATTATCATGTCATAGTTAGGAACACCTGATTTCGTTGGCTATTGTTTTAGTACAAATACTATAAGAATGTTTTGTTTTATTGTTGGTGAACTGCTTTTTTTGGGTTTGGTTCAAAGCTCTTTATGCTGAAACTTTATTGTTTCCTGTCTGCTCCTTTTTTCCTTCTCTTTGTGAGAATATATTCTAAGGCGAAAATTGTAGGTCATAGTATTCTAACCACTTAGCAGAATTTGTACCAGAGCTAGTCAACTCAAGTTAATTATCAACCGCCGTTGACATTACTTTAACATTACATAACATAACCACCCTATAATGTTCCCACTGGTGGGTAACAAGCCTCCTCTCTACTTTTTGAGAGGGAGTGAGCCGTAATCTACCACGCGGGCTCACTGCGGATTGGTAGATGTCACATGTCTTCGAATTTTTGGTTCTAGGTCATGCCCGATTTTCTAACGATGTCTTCACCGTTTTGAGAGCAGTGGTGATGAAATTATTTTCCATGACATATAACTCGTAAGTCGGGGCTGATACCACTGAGCCACAACTGCTCTCCAATTTAATATTAAACCTATAAAGGCCCATCAGCTTATGATTGAATATTCTGGTAAGATATTTCATTCTTCTCTAATATAGTTTCACATATTTTGATGATCTTTACAATTCCTCTCATTAAAGCCAAGAAAACGCTTGACCACGACGTACAAGGATCTCGGTGCTTCAATCAACCTCATGTCATGACTAATCTCACGGCTGATTGGAATACTTACGTAAATCCTTTTACACAATCGTGAACTTTTAACCCCACACGTCCATTCTTCATATGCCTCGAGCGGTGAGTGTTGAGACAGAATGAGTGGTCTTGGGATTTGGTTTTATGGTTACCAAAAATAGCTTGACGAAGAAAGAAAGAGGGTGTGTTCTTATGATCACACAATAGAAGTGAAAACTTACGACTGGAGCCGAGGATACGCGATTCAGTGCCGAGTATACCCACCGACTGGACCTGAGTATACCCGAACCCGATTCAGCGGCACCAACCCGAGCATAAATAGCAGTTTAGTTCACTGTTCAGAAAGAGCGCAAAGTATAAAGAAGATATAAAGAAGTTTTTACTTCAAAAACTTTGTTTTACGTGAGCTTAATTAACATCTAGGTATGCTGATTTAGAAAATCCCACAGAACTTAGTCTCAACTTCCACGGATTCTTATCAATCTAGTCCCTCAGATTTATTTAGGTGTGATGGATAGAGTTGAGGCTCCTACAAACAGGCGCGACACGCAATATAATCGCGCGCGAAACAAAGGCACCGCTCGTTGCGCGACTTGCGGTGCCTTTGTGTCGCGTGTCGTATCGCGCCTGTTTGAAGCAGCCTTCATCTTCACTTTTTCAGTAGGCTGTCATCATCTGCCTAGCTTTTTCCCAACTATGTTGGGTTCGGCTTCCAGTCTAACCGGATGCAGCTGAATACCAGTATTTTATATGAAGTGACTGCCTATCTGACCTCCACAAACCAGTTACTGGGTAATACGATACCCCTTGGTAAGACTGGTTGTCAGACTTTCGGTCTTCTGACTATCCGTAACGACTGTCAAAGATCCACGAATGACAGCCGAGACCAACGGCTGAACGTGCTTTCTGAGGCACGGAGGGGTTTCGGTATGTAAAGATGGTTACACATGGAAAGACCAACTGCGGTGGCCTAGTTTAACCTAATTAATCGACCCGTGCAGCTATTATTATTTAGCCACGAGCCCCTTTATATTGAGAGCCTTGGCCTCACAAGCCCTATATCAATGTGTTGTTCCGAAGGACTAAAAAACAAACATAAGTTACTGACATCTTCTTTTTACCCACAAGTCTTGATATTTAAGGGCATATCGACCTGCACTACCATAAGGCAACAGTGTATGTTACGCGCACGCGCGCCACCTGACATTTACGCGCACCTGCGCTTGCGCAAGCCATCGCGCATCCGAAACTCGCGCGCAGCGGTAATTAAATTTAATGGCGCCCCGTATACAGCAATACCGTAGTATTGTTGAACCTTAATTGTTCGTGTGCTGAACCAATATTTGACCTAGTCGGTTTGTTAGAAATTAATGAATTTATCTGTCAGACGGTTCTGAATGAGAGTTTTTTTTGGTTGAAAATGAAATATCGAATAACGAGCGGGTTTTTATTTTTTATTTGAGTTAGTGGCAGACACCTACTTGCTACTATTTTTGGTCTCAAATAATTGTTATTGTCTTTTGTCATGAGTCATGAGAGCAATTAAAAGTTGATGTAAAAGAATAAATCCACTGTTATGGAGAAGTTCGAACAAGAAACTTCATGGTTTGTTGTGCGTACTTCTCCATAAGAGTAGATTCCCTTTATATCCTTTTAAAGGTCTTCTTCGAATAAATGCATTGGAGGTTTATAGCCTACCTCATGGTAAGCGATATCTTCTGTCAATTACAACTTTATAGCTTTACGAATACGGCCGTTCTTTAATTCCGAGGAAGCCAATATCCAGCAATGTCCGTTAACTAGCTTCTGTTTAGTGTTCTTTCTGACTTTTTCTTTTTGATGAGCTCCTTGGTGTCCTAGCGTGATATATGTTAGCCTATAACATTCCTCAAGAATTGGGCTATCAAATGCAAAAAGAATTTTGAAATCAGACTGGTAGTTCCGGAGATTACCCGCTACATAAAATCTTTTAAAAAATAAACAAATACCATTTTATAATATTGGTACAGAAGTCATCATCATCTGCCTAGTCTTTTCCCAACTATGTTGGGGTCGGCTTCTAGTCTAACCGGATGCAGCTGAGTATCAGTATTTTACATGGAGCGACTGCCTATCTGACCTCCACAACCCAGTTACTGGGTAATACGATACCCCTTGGTAAGACTGGTTGTCAAACTTTCGGGCTTCTGACGACCCGTAACGACTGTCAAAGTATTGGTACAGAAGTATAGATTACTTGTATGCTGGGACACAGGCCTCATCTCGTGAGAGGGAGTGGGCCGTAATCCACCACGCGAGCCCAGTGCGGGTTGGCAGGTGTTACATGTCTTCGAATTTTTGGTTCTAGGACTTGCCGGTTTCCTCACGATGTTTTCCATCACCGTTTTGAGAGCAGTGGTGATGAAATAATCTACACAAAGAAAAGCGCTTATCTGGGTTCGAACCTACGATCAATTTTGGCAATAAAAAATGCTACCAAAACGATTCGTTTTTGTTTATAGGAACCGAGAATCTGCCAGTCAAACTTAATCGTTGTCCTAAAATCTGAATGGTGGTTGCGGAATGCGAAGATGTATAATGGAGATAGTTTAAACTAAAACTAAAGATCAATTAAGTGAAATAGGTTATTTATGGGAACTGTTAATGGTTATTGTTATTGGGCAATAACATCTGTGTTAAGCGGGTGCTAACATCATAATGGCGGCAACGGGATTTTTTTTTTGGAATGTCTGCTCGCATTTCAACCTACGAGGTCTGCTAAACCGGGCTTGCCTGTGGATGCCTCAATAAATTAAGGCCTCCAGCCAGGGCTTAAAAAACTTTAAAATTAAGCGAGTACACGCTAAGGGCACCCCCTGTGGGGTACGGACCTCGGCCTAGGGCGTCGCTGGGAGAGGGCAGCAAGGGACAGACACAGACTGGATTAGAATTATTTAGGGACGAATTTAAAACTACAGACTCAGCGGCGCGGGCTGGCTCGAGCAAGGGTCGGGGCGGACATGGTATGGGCTCCTTCAAACAGGCGCGACACGCGATATAATCGCGCGCGACAAAAAGGCACCGCTCGTTGCTGGGCGGTGCCTTTGTGTCGCGCGCGATTCCATAGCGTGTCGCGCCTGTTTGAAGGAGCCTTTACTCGACCCGGGAATCGGATCTCATAGTCGTCGAACCTCTTGGGCAACGAGGCAGGCTATATGTATATATACCTTGTAAGAATCAACTTAGATTATGTTCTGAGTTATGTAAGGACGATAAGCTTCCTTATTCAAATACAATCAATTGAATACTAAAGAGTCCCGTATAAATAGGTAAATAAATACTTTAATACCTGCCCCGTGATCAGTGACTACTTATGGAAATCTAACCAATAAAAATCTCATAGGTACATCTACAGTTAGTTATTCTATAAAATAACATTGCTTTCAATAACCGAGATTACCCCGGAACAGGGTCCCGTGGGACGGACGTGTCCCGGGAAACTTGAAATGATCCCGGCCTAATCCGGGATTAGGTTCCGCGTTCGCGGCGCGCGCGGCGGTGCCTTTGTGTCGTGCGCGCGCGCACCTAATCGTCGCGATACGCAATCAACCGCCGGCGTAATGGAGGAGATCTCAGACTTACAGATGAATTTTATGTTCCGTTATATTTAGAGTTTTATGATATACTCACGAGAATTTAAAAGAGCTTAACTTGAGATAGGCTATGTACCTAAGTTAGTGGTATTTAGAATTAACCTTGGTTCAGCTTTGATTATGTTAACTGGTAAACAAACTTAGCCTACATTTTAGTTGCTAGTAACTTGGAATGTATGTATAGAATTTGGCTTTAAGTCTAAGTTAAGTTAGGAATTTACATTTATTTTGAACTTCAACGGGTGCGATACGTTCCCTGGAGTTTAAATGTTAATATTAATTTGGAATCTGTAGAATGCATTGAGTACCTACCTTCCTATGGCAAAATGTTTAAGGTAAGGATACTACAGAAACAAAAGTTACACTTGACTAAAGGATTCTCATAAGAAGGAATGAAGGCCCATATAACAGAAAATCACGGTTTGTTTCCCCGTTTGGGCAGAGATGTACCTTTAAGGCTCCTTTAAACAGGCGCGACACGCGATAAAATCGCGCGCGACACAAAGGCACCACAACACACGATATAATCGCGCGAGACACACGAGATTTTATCGCGTGTCGCGCCTGTTTGAAGGAGCCTTTACTCTTTAGTACATTAATAGGGGGCAAGCCTATATTGCCATCAACCGGGCATAATTCCAGAATCCGGGCTCCTACTAAGATTTCCAGATTTCATTTCATTCAGCCAAAAGACGTCCGCTCCTGGACATAGGTTTCGTACTTCTCGTATAAAGAAAGAAAAGAAAGAAAAGAAAGAAAATTAGTTTATTCTGCACAAACAAAAACGCACATTACTAATAAAATTAAAAAAATATTAAAAAAAAGAACATAAAATACACACACATAACGTAGTCAAAAGCCTCTTACTCAATCTTAGAAAATATTGACAATTTTGTCCATTGTTTGATGTCAGGGCCAGGCACCAAAGACAACACACATTATCATTTGACAACTGACATTGACAATGACAATACATTTCACAACAAAACGTGAAAACAATCAAACAAAAACAAAAATGCCAATTTCAGAGTGGAATAATAACTACTTTCGTAACAAACAACATTAATAAGAACAATAATTAAGCTGTGCGTCGCATCTGTGCAAGAATAGGTCGTTGCTCAGCATAATGCTGTGACTTCGGACGAACCTATCGTAAACAGCGCTGATTTTCAGCAACTACCTCTCAAATGACGCAATGACGTCCCACCGTAAATCGGGAAGTCTAGTTTTCCGAAATAAGTGTGATTATAGAGGGATTCTAGCATTTCTAGCTGAACATAGTGTGTACTTATAACTAAAATAAAGAAAAATATACAAGTAAGTATCTGTTTATAATCTTATAATTAATAAAATACATAAACTAAAGATATATAACCATATTACAATTTTGTTACAACAAAAATGCTGAAGTAATAACTCTGTACAGTGTGGTGTGTTTTCCTATTTATATATATATTTATACTATTTTTTTTTATGCTATTTGAGTAATCATAACTTCGATACAAGTAAAAAAATAAATTATATCTGGTTTGAATCTATTGTTTGAATGCACCATGGATGGAAAATTGGAATCGCGATGGCGGCAATTTGCATAGATAAGTATAAGTATGTACAATCATGTGGATTGCTGCATCTGCAAGAAATTTTTTCTTAATACACTCAAAAAGTGCTTTTTTGTTCTCAGGACTCTTACTGGTGGAGGAAGATTATTCCAACAGTGTGTTGCAGCATACCTGAAACTCCCCCTGAATGCTGCGGTCCTATGTGCTGGTGTACAAAGAGGTTCGGTAGAAAAACGTGGTTCGTATTTGCTCTGCCTCCAACTTAACTTCTCAAACAGATAGTGAGGTTTTTGTGTAGTGACTACTCCAAAAAGTAAACCGGCCATATGTAACCTTCTCCTAGCAGCCATTTTCAATATATTATTTTCATTTATAAAAGGTGTGACATGACTTCTACGAGGTATCTTTACACAGAACCGTGTACATGCATTTTGTATGCGTTGTATCAGCTTCTCTGTTCTTGCTAACAGGCATGGGCCATACACAGTATCACAATAGTTAAGCCTTGATAAAATTAGGCTATCCACTAATTGTTTACGAAGATCAACACTCAGGTAGTCTCTAATTGAATATAGGAGTTTCAATCTATAAAAACAATTCCTCATACAGTTACTAATGTGCTTTTCAAAACGTAGTTCTGGATCCATGGTTAACCCAAGGTTGCATGCTATCTCTACTCTATCTACCTTTTCCCCCCCGATAACAACTTCTGGCTTGGCATTTTTCTGCTTCCTAATACCATAAATTTAGATTTCAGCGGGTTTAATACCAGTGAGTTATCATCAGACCATACTAACACTCTTTCAAGATCGTCATTGACTTTCTCCACTGCCTCCAATGTATCGGCCGGTTTAAAAGTTATATATAACTGGATGTCATCTGCGTACATGTGATACATGCAATGCTGGAATGACTTTATAATGTCTGCGCTGTAAAGGATATACAAAAGAGGCCCTAAAATTGATCCCTGAGGCACACCACGTGGCACCTGGCGAGGAGGGGATGACAGCATTGATCCATCCTCCTTCTGGATTTCAACGAGCTGTGACCTATTTTGCAAGTAGCTAGCGAACCACTCTATTGTTTCTGTTGTAAAACCATAATAGGCAAGCTTCGAAAGTAACAGAGTGGTGTTTATTGCATCGAAGGCCCGCGAAAAATCAAGAAGTGCAAGGATTGTTCCCTCTCCCCTGTCCCGTGCCTCTAGAATATTCCCTACTACGTCAGAAAGGGCCGTGGCCGTCCCCCGGCCCTTCCTAAAGCCAGACTGAAGATCGGGGAGCATATTGTTATTTTCTAAATACTCCAGCATTTGGTTATAGACCACCCTCTCTAATACCATAGATAAACAAGGCAAAATGCTAACAGGACGTAGATCTTTGAATGTACCTGGGTTACTGGTTTTGGGTAGAGGACGCACAATAGCGCACTTCCATAAGTCAGGGAAAGTATGGGTCTCTATCGACTTATTTACTATTGTGGTGATAGCCTGAAGGGTGGTAGGTAATGTTAGCATTATCATATCCAGACTTACTCCATCTATCCCTTTAGCATTTGACCCCAAACTTTTAATAATTTTTAAAATTTCTTCCTCATTAACATTCCGTAATCCAAATTGAGTTTCACCAAATCTATTTGTATCAAAATATGTAAGCTGCGATGTGGGCAGTATACTCTTTCCAGGTACATTTAGAAATGCCTTATTGATTTCATCTGGGTCATTAAATTGTCCGGGAAGCATACCTTCACTATGTTCGGCAAATACATCCGTTTTAAGATTTTTCCAAAGCTTTTTTGGGTTGTTTAGCTGACTATTAATGTTCCCATCAAAGTATACCTTCTTTTCCTGCGTTAGTGCTGTAATAGCTTGTTTTTTTAAGTCCAAATAATATTTTTTTGTAGTATCTAGCTTGTCTTTATGATAATTATTTTTTGCCTCGTCTCTTAGCCTAATCATTAATTTTATATTTTCTGTTATCCATGGCGTGGGCCGGTCTCTAAAAAACTTACTCTTTATGGGGGCATGTAAGTCAAACAATTGAGTGATACAGACATTAAAAAGTTGAGTCATGCTATTAACATCCGGCATTGAGCGTATATCAAACCATGGCATTAATTTCAAATCGACTATAAAGTAATCCATCAATATATCCCTTAAAGGCCGATATACAACCAGCCTAGGTTTGCTTTTTACCTTCTTAATGACTGTATCACATACAATAAACGAATGATGACCAAGTTCGCTGATATGACTGACTAGTACATTACGAACCCCTACATCGGTACAGATCACGTCTATGAGAGTACTGCTATCCCCTACAAAATGAGTGGGTGACTGTACTACCTGATTTAGACTAGTATAATTTAAGAATTCCATCATATCTTTAGTTTTTGTGTTGCCTGTATCCAGTAGATTAACATTGAAATCCCCCAACAATACCAAGTGATCATAAGGTGCCAACGCGCTAATACTGTCAGTCATTCCATCCAGAAATGTTGCCAATTCAAACCAGGGCGGCCTGTATGCAGTGCCAATCAACAACTTTCTACCATTGATAGTTAGGTTTAACCACATTTGTTCTACATCAGACCTCTCTGAGTGCGGCCGTACGCGCGCCCTTACCCCCGTTTTGATGTAAAACGCTACTCCTCCGCCTCGCCCCCCACGTATAGTCGCAGGGCGCGGCACATGCTTCAACCTGTATCCGGGAACCTTAGGCGCGCGTCCCTCCTCCCCAGGTCTAAGCCACGTTTCGTTAATTGCCATTATATCCACTGAGTGTTGTGCCATGGCAATTAGAAACTCGTCCTGGTTAGTTGCCAGAGAGCCCGCATTAAATAAACCAAACTTTAATAATTTTGACTTAGTCATGATATGTTAGGAGTAATGGCTGTATAGGTGTATTTATATAGTAATGATTGTATTGTATTCATGTATGTATTATTGTAATTTTGTTTACTTCTTTTGAATAAGTAATTTTGGTACATAAGTTTTAATTCTGGTAGTATAGTAATAAGTGTGTTACTCTCCTTACGAGTTGAAAATAATATATTATATTTATTGTTTGTAAATAATCCTGTTGTTAGTGTGTAAATGATAATATGTGTAAATATGTATAAATATATGTTCTTCATGCCATTGTAGTACTCACTTTCATACTCCGACCTCCCCAGATCGCAACAGATACGACACACAGATACCATGTATGCCAACTGATTATTATCTAAAAAACTATCAACTAGAGAGAAAAAGTATGCAACACAAAACACTAGCTTATTTGGTATTGTCTGTGTATGGGCCAATAAACTGCTGTATATCTTCCTCAGATGCAATCCTTTGTGTGGAGTCGCCAGGCTTCTGCCGAACCAAGATACGACCCCGCTTCGTCCATACGAATCGCCATCCATGAATACCCGCAGCGGCCCTGGTTTGACGAAACAACTGCTGGTTCAATTTAGTCAGCCTCTCGTTTACAAAGAAGCGCACAGGTTTCCCAGAGACTCCGAGACTCTCTGTTGTAGCATTACGTCTCGTGCGGGCTCCGCTCAATACGGCGTCACGCTGGTCACGTCGAGCGAGGCGCACCATGATAGCACGAGGGCGAGGCTCTGTTGTAGCTGTGGGGCTGGTAGCTTTTATATGTCTGCCCCCGACTCGCTCCGCGCTCACGATGTCGCGGACCTCCAATGCGACTCCAAGCTTAGTGGCAATTAGCTGTACCAGGTGTGCTGGGTTTTCTGCTTGCGACTCAGGCACATTCGCTATAACAAGATCATTAGCCATGAGTTCTTGATCCCTGTCATTGAGGTCCCTCTTGAGCTGCTGAACCACACTCTCCACCGCACTTAAATTTGTTGTCGGACCGGCATCATGACATAGTTCAAGCGCCTGCAGTCTGGACTCGATTCCCTCCATGCGGCTGTGACACGAGTCGTTGCAAGCCTTTAGCTCCGCTACGTCTTTCCGAAGCTCCATTACCTCCAACCGCAAGGTGCGCAACTCCTCCACCACCAGCTTCAAAGCTGAACCTACGTCAGGCGGAAACTCAGGCATGGCCTTCAGAGTGGTGTTGTCCCCCGCCACAGTCCCGAGCGGAGGAGGAGTTAACACCTGCATAAGCGCCTCCACTACCACAGGCGACGGCGGTGCAGCGATTGACTGGGGAGTCAACGGTGCAGCAGTTGACAGAGACGTCGGCGACGCGGCAATTGACTGCGGCGTCGTCGGATGCACCAACATTGTTGCCGCCGTAGGCGTCGCGGGCGAGAGCGTCGCCACAGTTGGTGGCGTTGGGATTAGCACCCGCTCCTCACTCTGTACTTCTGCCGCACAACCTCGTACCGGCGTTTCGGCCTTATTGTCCCTACGGACATTTTTTCTGCACTCAGGGCAATGCCAGGCGGATACTAAGGGGCCTTTCGCAGGGAGGCCAACGCACACTCGGTGATAAGCGACGGCACATTTTGTGCACCTCGCTGTGTCAATTGCTGACAAAAATTTGCCGCATCCACCACACTTCACCGGCATTATTACAACAGGATCAAAAAAAACAACAAAAGGATCACAAAATCAAATTTTCAAAAAAAATGACAGTTCGTCGCAGTTATTTTCAAAATTTGAAGGTATATAAAAATGGTTTGGTGATTTTGGTATTTGTTATTGCCAAAATTATGCACTTTAGGAGCACTCACGACGCCTCACCACACTATATACTTTGTATTATATTGTTATACACTTGATTAAAGACTTGTCCGACACTGTATCGTCGTTGTTTTATTTTATTTACTTAAAAAACCAGACTACGATCTCACCAGTGCAAACGTCAAAACGTCACCGTATGCAGCGGATTCCTGCGGCTTTGACAAAGTCACCAGTCCACCTTGTGGGAGGCCTTCCAACGCTACGTCTTTCGGTTCGCGGTCGCCACTCCAGAACCTTTCGGCACGATCAGCCATCTGTTCTGCGAGCAATGTGCAGCTCACTGCCACTTAAGTTTGGCAATTCTTCGGGCTATGTATTTTTGATTTCCAGATAGAAAATCCTAATCACAATTTGCTGGTATTCACCCTCGACTTCTAAACTCGAGTTAATCGATTAAGTTAAGAAAACTGGAAAAAAAACCCTTGATAAGTCAGTTTTTCTTAACGTAATAGATAAAACTTTACCGCCATTATTTTGTAGAACTTTCAAGTCTCAAACCAAACTAATAGATGGGCAATCCACCCGGGTTTAAACCTGGTGCTTTGATAGACACCCGATGAACACCCGTAAACACCCAATTTTCTGGGTGTTTACGGGTGTTTTTCGGGTGTTTATTAAAAGCACCGGCTTTAAACCCGGTGAATTGCCTAAAGCTCGTTTCACGAAAGAATTCCCTTCGCCGTAATGTTGGCACCATTGCTTTTCATTGAAGAATTGTTTTACCTTCAATGAAAAGCAATGGTGCCAACATTACGGCGAAGTAAATTCTTTCGTGAAACGCACTTTATCTATAAACGCAACATATCAGTAACTCACTCTAACTAAAGAAGCAAAATAATATTCTATTAAAATAAATCAACAAAACGCCAATGCATCCTTTCTCAGGGATATTTCTCAAACGATACCTAGAAAAACAGACCTTCAGTTAGCAAACCCAATCCTTCACCAAGTAGTTTGTAAATAAATAAACAGGAACACAATACACTAATCATATTCTTGCCGTGTCGGCAATATATCTGCGCGGGCGCCGACCTGCGTGTTCTTAGGGCTGGGGACCATGAACCAACATTTATTTTGTGTTGGCAACATTATACAGTTTGAGAAATGTGTGAAATTTGAATGTAGTTTTTGTGATTCGTTATAATTATGTGGTGGTAAGGGTTTTCACAAGCTTTCTTAGTAATAGAAAACATTATAAATATTGCAGTCATAACAATGGTCGCGAGAAAGTTGCTGGAGGTGACATCTTAGCGTCAATTCATGCACTATTCATAAGTTTTATGGTTTAAGTACGAATGTTGAATGGATGTGTGTCAGACACACCCTTTGAATGAGTACTTATATGACCAATTATAATTTACTAGCGACCCGCCCCGGCTTCGCACGGAAACATTATTATTATTATACATATAAACCTTCCTCTTGAATCACTCTATCTATTAAAAAAAACCGCATCAAAATCCGTTGCGTAGTTTCAAAGATTTAAGCATACAAAGGGACATAGGGACAGAGAAAGCGACTTTGTTTTATACTATGTAGTGATGTAAATACTTTTTTATTATATGTATGTTGATTATTTAAATATTTTACTAAATATAATTAAATTGTAATGTTTCAATTTGTTGTTATTTTAATCATTAAAAAATGTCGATTATAATGATTTATTATTCTGTAAATACATACTTGATACGCTCTCGAATCATATTCTATTCTACATACAACCTGACACTGACATGAAAATTGCAAGAAAAAATTGAATTTCGCGGGCTACCCTGACGCTTTCCCCTTAAGGGGCTACCCTGATGCTTTCCCCTTAAGGGGCTTACAGGACCTAAAGTTTTAGAAACAATAAAAGTATATGATCGACTACAGTAAACAAAATCAGAAAAATATATGATACTAGCGACCCGCCCCGGCTTCGCACGGAAACATTATTATTATTATACATATAAACCTTCCTCTTGAATCACTCTATCTATTAAAAAAAACCGCATCAAAATCCGTTGCGTAGTTTCAAAGATTTAAGCATACAAAGGGACATAGGGACAGAGAAAGCTACTTTGTTTTATACTATGTAGTGATGCTTCAGGATATATGCTAGGTAGATAGTGTGTTGAAAACATAATACAACAAATTTGATACGATAGATAAAAATTATGAAGATACCTTTAAAAACTTTCTTTTTACAATAAAAACCATACTAATATACATACAATCATTCTGATTTTGTGTCAGAATATTCTACAAGCAACATACTAAATGTTTTAATTTTTTAGTCCAAACAATAGATTTTTTAAAATTAAATAATTGCTTCATATTTTGCAATAAATTACTAGCGTTGTGTCATCGCGCTTCTCTTTCTTTTCTATGCAGTCCGACAGTGACCGCGCTTTAGGTCATGTAAGCCCCTTAATGCAATAAGTGATTTGTGGTGTTCATGTTGTACCGTGTACCGCATCACTAAAATAGTACCACCATGGTCCATAGCGGGCAGTAATTGCAAATTGGCCGAGTGATCGATGGCATACCAAGAAAAATATCTCAATTTATTAGTTCCGATTGAGTCGCCTGCGCCGAGTTGAAACGATACGTATTGTTGACCGTGTGAACGTTACAACGGGGTTTTTTAAACCATTGGTTATGGGATTGTTGGTGAGGAATGTGGGTTTGTCAGTGGAGGAGTTTAACTTTAATATAATAACTAGCTTCTGCCCGCGAGTTCCCCTGACCCATTATCGCTTATTGTTATTTTTGTTTTGTTTGCTATGACATATGTGAACAATATGCGTTTGATTGACATAAATATGTGAATATAATGCAGTTCCAATAATATTACATACATACGTGTCGAATTGATAACCTCCTTTTTTTGAAGTCGGTACTAAGTTGCGACCAATCTGCTAATCAAAAAATTTATCTAAAATAATCCACCTGCTCATATCCCGTTTTAAGGCTTCTACAAACAGGCGCGACACGACACGCGACGCAAAGGCACCACAAGTCGCGCAACGAGCGGTGCCTTTGTGTCGCTCGAGATTCGCGTTGCGCGTCGCGCCTGTTTGCAGGAGCCTTTATTTGGGGAACGCGCAGCATTTCTTCTTCTTCCATGCATATCTATCAGCTGTCATCTCTAAGAACTTTCTAGTCATATCATCTTTCACACAAACACATTGATATGAAAGTATGCCAGCGGTGCTATTCTGTAAAAATCTCACCGTGAAAACTTAGGTGAAGTGAGCGTGGAGTGAGCTGTCAGCAAGTGTCAGTTCCTGGCAAAAACAAATTCACATCACCCAAGTTTTCACGGTGAGATTTTTACAGAATCGACCGGCAGATTGAAAGAAATCTCAACCAAATGTTTATTTAGGACGTCTGTATCTTCAGCTTTTTGCAAATCTGTCACTACGACTACACGTCCTCCTTCGATGCTTTTGTTCAACAAAGACATATGGACACGACAGACACCACCACGTGGGTATAAATAACTTGGAGAAATAGTGGTGTTCGTGTTAATAATAAAATGTAACGTATGTGTTCTGGGAAGGTGACAGTACGCTTGCCACCTGTCGGTGTCTATGAAATACTAGAGAGAAATACGTTAGCTGTGGTATCTTTTGAATTTAGATTCTTTATATAGAGGTAGTTTCTAGTTTCTTTAAGGCTCCTACAAACAGGCGCGACACGCGATATAATCGCGCGCGACACAAAGGCACCGCTTGTTGCGCGACTTGCGGTGCCTTTGTGTCGTGTGTCGTGTCGCGCCTGTTTGAAGGAGCCTTTATAGAGCTGTGGTGGCCCAGTAACAGCCCCGACTTACGAGTTGTAGGTCGTAGGTTTGAACCCAGCCAGGCGCTTTACTTTGTGTAAATAATTTTACCGAATAATTTTATTTGGAATCTACCAAAGCCACGTGCCTAGCCGATTAGGTAATTTCGTAAATAAGCTCAATTTTTTTTTTATTAATTTTAATGTAACGCCTAAAAAAATAACATAACCATGAACTTACCTGTCACCACGATTTAAAAAAAATCAAATTCCTTTACGACAGCGACTACCAATCAGGATTAACACAAAATTTATACGGCTGACATGTTGGCTTACAACATGAAATGTTAAAACATGCATAACGAGGTATAAATAATATCATGACTATTAATAATAATGGTATGGGCAGCAATGTGGGTCTTCTTGGGGTCAACTGGCCACTTTGAGCAGGTGTCCCAGATTCGAGTGTAAAACATACGGGTGTGTATTGTGGGCTTGCGCGCTGAGGTGCTAAATTTCAAGTGTTGTATTTGAACGACGTTTTATCAAAAGTGCGAAGATTGTTTCATGTAAATAAATCATTGTTACTATTGGGTTACTTAGGTGGAAATTATTTCGAACTATGTTTGTGGATCTACATTTTTAGTTACATTATCAACTAGACTCAAACACAAAGCATTTATTTTAAATTAATCATTTTCGGGCACATTTCAATTGTCAAAAGAGTCGGTCATTCAGAAAGATGAAGAAGTATCATTCATACTACCCATTTTCCCAATCAATTGGGATTTTCCCATATAAATTTATCATACTGGTGCATAAGGCGAGCTAATGCCACAAGGTAATCTGCCAGTCACCCTTGCTAATTAAACCCTTGTATTTAGTCTGCCATGTCAGGTTGACGCATCATGATGCAGTTAAATCGACAGTACTTGTAAGTAAACTCCTGCATCCAACGGTACTTACAAATGTCTGGGGTCTTTCCAACCGCAGCGGGTCCGCTAACATTATATTCCCGTGTTTGTTCATGACTGATGATGCAGTAACCGATGCTCTTCATAACTCTCTCGTTACCCTTCATAATAAGATGCTCATCGGGTTAAGGAAATGCTTTCGAATGAGTATTTGTATTTAGGCAGACGATGCAATCGAAATTAAATTGAGAGGCTACTTATTTTTTACGTTTGCGCTTATTTCTCCATTTTTCGCTAATTACATATTAGTGATTAAATAAGTTATTTTCGCTAATTTTATTATTTAGCAGATTGCAGCTGCTTGTCCAAATTTTAATTACAACACAACATACGCCCATAATTTTTCTCTACAAATTGACATAAAAATAATTTGTCGCTGTAGGGTCCTAACTAATCAGAAACAATAATAATCAGTGATCGGACTAGGTAGATTGATTTTTGGTACTTGTATCACAAATGCACACAGAAAGAATAACATGGATAAGCCATTTTTCCGGAAAGTAATTCCGGTATTTCCGGATTCAATTAAATATTGTTAATGTTGGTAGTGATATTATTACTACTCAATTCAAAATTTAAAGGAAGGTATCAAAACTAAATTAATTCATTATTTATCTGTTGAATAATAAAAACAATCGAATTCCGATCGAAGCTTTAATATTTATTTTTTATTTTTAGCGTTTTATGGCTAGATCTTTTATAGATAGATATACATTTCGGCTAACTAATGAAATTCTGACTACCACCAATTCCGGAGGAATGTCCATAGTAATATATACGTTTCGGATCAATGACCCCAGTTCAATCTACCTACTCCGATCTATGATAATAATACTTGAACCGCGTACTTTCTTATGCGCAGACGCATTTCCCTTTCGTATCGCGCATGCGTGTTCGAACTCACGTCTTTAAACGCTTTTGCGAAACCGTTTGTGTTGCACGGAGAATATATTATTGTAATGTGACTGTACTGTGAGAGCTAGCATAATAAGTTATAGCTTAGTTTGCTTAAATAATATGTTTTTGAGTTTATTTTAAGCTAAGTTTGAATGGAGATGAATAATATAAAGGCTCCTACAAACAGGCGCGACACGCGATATAATCGCGCGCGATTTTATCGCGTGTCGCGCCTGTTTGAAGGAGCCTTAAATTTTGACGAGCTTGACGCCTAGGTACAGGATTGGTCCGCACAAGCTCAAGCCAGAGGGGAGAAAGGGACGCCTTTGCCCAGCTGTGGTACAACATAGACTAAAAATAAATAAATGGACCAACTGAAACTTAATAGGTATCACAGTTGGTCCTTAGTAGCGAAAATAGAAATCTTCGCTACCTGGGACCAAAGGAAAACACTGTTTTTCTTAAGTTTTTTTTAAGAAAAAATCAGTACAATCAGTGACCCAAGGTAGGTAGGTAGCTTTTACAGACGTAAAGGAAAAAACTGCATTAATAAAATAACAATGACACTGAATGAGAAACACCTCGAAAATATATATTTTTAGTTGGTTTCTGGGTTACCAATTAAATTCTGTTCACGTCGAGGCCTTAATTTATACAAAAAAACTTGATCGATCCACCTTATTACCTTCTTAATGCTGAAAAGGAAAGTGCCCTCCGCGACGCGCCGAAAAATCTTCCCATAATATAAATAAATCAACATAAAAATGCTACCTTTAAAATTTTACGAGTTAAAAGAGTAAATTCAATTTCTTATCCGATGAAAATTTTTATGGCGAACGAATGATGCGCACACGCAATTTACGAAGACGCTTCGGGCATTTTCGGGTTACCTTCTTTTTTTGAATAATTCATGCGGAAGAGATCAAAGATGGGCTGGTTATGGGCTACTTTTCGTCCTGTATGGGGTTATGGTCGATTACTTTGGCTTCGTAACAATGGCGGATCATGTAATGAGTTTTTGTTGGTATTGGGAAGTTATGTCATTGATATACAAATAAATATGGCGAAGGTTTCGTCGATTTATGTGATTCATAGTTCGTGATGGGAATTTAAATTGGTGAAAAGTAGGATACCTGTGGGACTTTAAATTTATTACTTTATGGGAACACTGCCCGTCGGAAAAAGTGAAAATGTAAGTGTTATTACATACTTAAGTACCAAAAGTATTATTACCTACTTTATAATGTAGCACAAGCATAACTAGTGTACAATGTTCCCACCGCTGGGACACTGCCGAGAGGAAATGGGGGTCCATATTGGCTCACCTAAAGTTCTTTACCCGAAATTGTTCTTCCTATCGATTTGTAATCCGAATGATCACTCTTCCTAAAATTTTTCATCCTAAAGTTTTCATTCATACTATTTGTAGCGCTACCGGCGATGTTCATAACACTCATGTTTCCGAAAATTGTAATCAATAATATCATTAATGTAACTATATTTAAACTCCTACTGTTTTTTATCATAACGCTTTTATCCCTAAACATAATTGCCATAACATTTTCATTCATACTCAGAAAGAAACATTTACCAAGTGTAATAAAAAATATATGCGGGTAGAAGATGATTTTATAGTTTTAATTTGAGGGTGAAATTATTTACGCATAACAGCTTACGCATAATTTTTTTTACGCATAATTTATCTAATCATAATAATGATTAAGCATAACATGCTAAAGCATACATTTTTTAAGCATAACATTCTAAAGCATAAGTTAATAAAGCATAACAATAATAATAAGGCGTAGTCGACGGAGCCCCGCTTCGCGGGGCCCCTATTTCTGTCTGCAGGGTTTAAAGGAACCCCCCAATTACCGAGCTCGCTTCGCTCGCTCTTGCTAAAAATATACACCTAAAATAAAAATACATAATGTTTTGTATAATAATAAATCATTAACGTGGAAATCCAAAATAAATACGTAAAAATAACTCAAATTTGTTTCCGTTATTTCTAATCATTGTATGCCTAAATATTATTATGCTAATAATAATCATTAGGCCTAGTAACGTTATGCGAATTAAATTTATGCTAAAACAAATTAGCCTTCAAGATAATTATGCCAACATAAACTGTATCCCAAAAAAAAATATGGCAAAGTATTTTTATGGCAAAACTAATTATGCCAAAATCGTTATGCCAAAGTATATTAGGAAATAGAATATTATGCGAAAAGAAGGGATCCCATTATTCTTATATGTTATACATGTTATGTGAAAATAAAGTTACGCAAAATTAATGTATATAATACTGATTATTATTAATAAAAAGAAATCTAAACAAAAAGATATGACTTTGAATAATAGTGTAAAAGATGGTTATGTTGAGAAAATATAGGAAAACAAATAAAAGTATAATAGATGTTTATTGCTACTGACATTATGAAGTTAAATGCTTCGGAATTATGAACATTAGAGACAGAGTAGTTAGGAATTGTGATTGTTAGGGTGAAAAATGTTAGGAAGAACATTTTCGGATTTCCAATTATCGGAGTTAAAATTTTAGGTGAACTTTGGCGCACCCGGAAATGGGCTATAATGTACCACGCGGGCCCAGTGCGGGTTGGCAGATGTCACATATTCTCGATATTTTGGATCTAGGACATGCCGGTTTCCTCATGATGTTTTCCTTCACCGTTTTGAGAGAACTGGTGATGAAATTATTTACACAAAGTAAAGAGCACTGCTAGGTTCGAAACCACGACCTACAACTCGGCAGTAGAGGCCGTTACCAATGGGTCACCACTGCTCTGCACTGCACTGCTGCACTGCTGCTGCAACGTATCTACGTTACCACGCGCGCGCGCATTACTCCAGTCGTTCATATTGACAAAGTATCTACTTTGTCAATCTGAACGACTGGAGTAAAGGCTCGTACACACAGGCGCGACGCGACACGCGACACAAAGGCACCGCTCGTTGCGTGACTTGCGGTGCCTTTGTGTCGCGTGTCGCGTCGCGCCTTTGTGTACGAGCCTTAACGCGTGAATAACTTCAGTAGGTACGCTGTGCAGGTAGATTCTCTCACGATTTAACCCTTTTCAAAGCGGCTTGCTTCTTAGTAATTTAGAAAAACACGAAAACAAATCAAAAGTCGTTCATTCAAACTAGGCTAAAAATCAGCCCTTTTTGAACGTCAAAATTACATACAACAGCCCCGAAAACGGCGGCCCTTTACCACTTCCTAATGTTCTATATGGAAAGAAGATTCGCGACTAACTCCCCAGTAGCACCAGCGGGATTGTCCGAAAGGGTTACCGCTGGCCCGGAATATAAAGGGCTAAGGAAGGAACACGGGTGGGTTTTAGTCAGTAAGAGTCCGACACTCCCTTCCGCTCCACCCAGAGCGGGAGGGGTCAATTGATGATTTCCCATCCTGAAAAAAAAAAAAACTTCCAAGTAGCACAGCTGACTGAACAGACGTTTAGTTAGAAGAACTTCAATTCCTGGGTTCATTGATCTCACCGACATACACTTACTGCGATAAAAAGCCAACACTCTCCGATTAATTTTACGACAGCTCGAGATCGATCTCTAGGTTATAATTTTATAAACGATACTAGTTCGCAACTTCGCCCCCAGGCATGGAGGCGTGATGGCGATGTTAAAAGTAAAAGTGTGAACGATTCGGCGAGGAAAAGCGATGGTCGAATAAGTAATAAGTGTTCGCCCACGGTCGCCACTTGCCCACTTGGTACACTTTCTACTGACACTAAACTTACACTTAGATGGCAGGGTTGCCGGCTTCGGGAGGAGAAAGAAACTAATTGACCACTAGTGTCAATTGTGTGATAAGGGATGGCTGTAATCACCAATACCTAGAAGAAAGAAAGAAAGAAAATACGTTTATTTGCGGCAAACATGACGCATAAAAATAAAAACACAAACAACAGAAAAGCAAAAATAACAATTTGGGAGAAAGTATGCGTCACATCTACGCAAAACGGCCAACGCTCAGCATAATGCTAAGACCCACATCATGAGGATGAAGGACCATACATTCTTCTTGACGTAGGCGTATGACCACCAGCCTCTCTAATCTGCGTTCGCGATTTATTTTCCAAAAATGTAAACAAATATGAATTAGTGAAAAAATAACTTTAATTCATACACAACAAAGTTCAGTTTACGCTACAACTTCAATTTTTTTTATAACTTTTTCAATGGTGCTAGTCACTCTGAAATGAACTTAATTGTCATTGAAATAAAGATTATAGAATACTTCTATTCTATTCTACCATTACGAAAATAATTATGGAAATCATATGAAAATGCCTTTGACAAGTGTAATTCCGTAAAGCAACATAAAATAATATTACACATGCAATCGGCAACCCTGAATCAAATGGACAAACTGCTGATACAGTTCGTAGGTAATGATAGGTGAAAAAATTGACGCGTTACTTTCAATTTACAGCGACAACTGAGGCGCGGGCGCAATCAACATCGTCTAGCGGTGAAGGAGACGTGTGCTAAATTGTAGACGTTTTCAAGTGGGTGATGATTTGGTGAACTGGGATTACTGGCTGGTAACAGAAGTTGAGGTAGTTCTGATAAGTTTTTGGCAAAGGCCCAGGGCTTTGCCAGAAAAAAACAAAAATTAAACATCCCAAGATGTGATTATACTCGGGTTAAGGCTCCCTCAAACAGGCGCGACACGCGATAAAATCGCGCGCGACACAAAGGCACCGCAAGTCGCGCAACGAGCGGTGCCTTTGTGTCACGCGCGATTCGCGTCGCGCGTCGCGCCTGTTTGCAGGAGCCTTAATATGGAACGAACGGGGAGCGTTTACTCAACAGTTAGAACAGACAATCAATGATGATAATTTTCTAAAAGGTTTAGTGCATAAATTAAAGTTTAATTTATCTAACGAATGCTAATCTGCCCCCGATAGGAAAAAAGACGCATCTAACAGTTTTTCCAGATTTGAGTTATGTATATTGCCGAAATCAGAAAAAAAACGCGCATCTGCCTGTATTTTTTATATTTCTCTAACTTCCTCCAGTGCGGTTTTAGCACAACAAAATAGGGCGCTTCTGTTCATTTTTTACACCCGATTGAAGATGAAAAGACGAATTTATGTGAAACTTAATTAAAAAGTCGCATTTATGTACATAATGTCATTCATTCTGCCCCCGATAGTTAAAAAGACGTATCTAACAAAAAGTAAAAACGGAGAAATAAATGTTTTAATGAATAAAACGGGAAATCGTATGCTGTCTTCGAGTAAATTAATATTTTACATACTTAAAGTTGAAAATAATACCCTCTAATAATAGGCTTTAACCTGGTTTAATAATAATATGAATTTATTAAATTATTATAATAAAAATAATGAAAAAACAGTTTCATCTTAGCATAAAAAATTAAGGAAAATATTACATACTTAATTGAATAGACGTAAACGGCTAGATGCGTCCTTTAAATTTCAAACGCTTTTGGCTGTACTTTTTTTCTAAGTATTTAGTTTATCTATCTAATAAATGATTTTAACATAAATGGGCGCATATAGGTATTTCCGCCTTTTTTCTTAAGAATTAGAAAGTATGTAGATAGCCCTTGGCTTAGGTAAAATGTTTATAAAATATTTAATAATCCTTTTATCTAAGGTAGTATATCAGAAATATACAGTAGGTTCGTGGTTATCATATAAGTCATAGCCTAATTTATTATTTGTAAATAAAACACAATTTTTTATTCAACGTAAAGTAATTAAGACGATTATGGCAAATGCGCCTATGCTAAAACAATTTTACGAAGTAAATAGGGCGCAAGTGGTCAGATGTGGTCTTTTTTTCTTAATGTAAAAACAGTTTTTTTTTTAGCGCGTTAGTCGCAAATACCTATTTGCGTCTTATTAACTTCCTTTTAGAAATAGGGACAAATATGCGCCTTTTATATTACTGAACTAAAAAAAAACTATAAAGTATAATGACATTATCTACATAAATGCGACTTTTTAATTAAGTTTCACATAAATTCGTCTTTTCATCTTCAATCGGGTGTAAAAAATGAACAGAAGCGCCCTATTTTGTTGTGCTAAAACCGCACTGGAGGAAGTTAGAGAAATATAAAAAATACAGGCAGATGCGCGTTTTTTTTCTGATTTCGGCAATATACATAACTCAAATCTGGAAAAACTGTTAGATGCGTCTTTTTTCCTATCGGGGGCAGCATTATACTTTATAGTTTTTTTTTAGTTCAGTAATATAAAAGGCGCATATTTGTCCCTATTTCTAAAAGGAAGTTAATAAGACGCAAATAGGTATTTGCGACTAACGCGCTAAAAAAAAACTGTTTTTACATTAAGAAAAAAAGACCACATCTGACCACTTGCGCCCTATTTACTTCGTAAAATTGTTTTAGCATAGGCGCATTTGCCATAATCGTCTTAATTACTTTACGTTGAATAAAAAATTGTGTTTTATTTACAAATAATAAATTAGGCTATGACTTATATGATAACCACGAACCTACTGTACTATTTCTGATATACTACCTTAGATAAAAGGATTATTAAATATTTTATAAACATTTTACCTAAGCCAAGGGCTATCTACATACTTTCTAATTCTTAAGAAAAAAGGCGGAAATACCTATATGCGCCCATTTATGTTAAAATCATTTATTAGATAGATAAACTAAATACTTAGAAAAAAAGTACAGCCAAAAGCGTTTGTAAAGGACGCATCTAGCCGTTTACGTCTATTCAATTAAGTATGTAATATTTTCCTTAATTTTTTATGCTAAGATGAAACTGTTTTTTCGTTATTTTTATTATAATAATTTAATAAATTCATATTATTATTAAACCAGGTTAAAGCCTATTATTAGAGGGTATTATTTTCAACTTTAAGTATGTAAAATATTAATTTACTCGAAGACAGCATACGATTTCCCGTTTTATTCATTAAAACATTTATTTCTCCGTTTTTACTTTTTGTTAGATACGTCTTTTTAACTATCGGGGGCAGTAATGTTGACGAGATGACGCTCACATTTCTGTAATAGGACGTTAATAATATTACGCCAATACTCCCCCTTAAATATTGTTTCGTCTATCACACAGTCTACTTAAAATATTACTCCCATACTTAACCCCACTGTTGGACACTTGGCTTAGGCCCGTGCCATCAGTTCTATCCGGCTAGGCCGAGGGAAAAAAAATATAAACAAAATAATAATAAAACCTTTATTCAGGCTACTTTGTGTATAATGTTGTGTAAAGTGGCTAAAAACTAGCTGTACTAACAGTAGTATTAGTTAAGGCTCCTACAAACAGGCGCGACACGCGATAAAATCGCGCGCGACACAAAGGCACCGCAAATCGCGCAACGAGCGGTGTCGCGCGCGATTCGCGTCTTGCGTCGCGCCTGTTTTTTCATGCTCGTCCCGCCATCTTCGTCAAAACTTATCAAAACTCAATTAATTATATTACCTACTATCTTAACTTTTATGAGATAACACGTAGGATCGATTAAAAGTTTAATTGAAAACGAAATTAAATCTCGGAGGCTGTAGCGGAAGATCAATAAATCTTTGTAGAAGAATATCCATACACGTAATGAGTTTCATAAATATTCATAAGAAGATGGTTGTTACCCAAGCGATTAGGGGCGTCAACATATTTTTATCTTATTATAATACTTTTAATTAGAAACCGTGAATGGGAGTGCTTAGAAAAGCATATTTCAAGGGTTAGAACCGACGTAACAGAAAAAAAAAAGCGTGAGCTCGTAATAAAAAACGCTGATCTGATTAATCGATAGCATCAAAAGGATGGTTGCATAGTTTAATTTCCTGTGTCATGATAAAATGCCATTAGCAATCGCGCTGGGCCCGCGTGGTAGATTATAGCCCACTCCTTCTCAACGAGAGGAGGCCTGTGTCCCAGCAGTAAGCTGGACTAAAGGCTCCTTTAAACAGACGCGACACGACACGCGACACAAAGGCACCGCAGGTCGCGCAATGAGCGGTGCCTTTGTGTCGCGCGCGATTTTATCGCGTGTCGCGCCTGTTTGTAGGAGTCTTAAAGCCGAATTTACATTACGAAACTAGTTGCGCAAACTTATTAAGTATAGTTTTTCATTGATAATTTCACGTGTAAATAGATAATAATTTACTCGTCAAACTATCAATGAATAACTAATGGTTATAGGTAATGTAAATCCGGCCTAAAGGTCAAGGGTGGTCGGTATATGTAATTAATCTTGTCTAAACTTACATCCAAATTAGCTATTACGTTATATTACTTGTTTGAATCCTAGCTATTATCTAAAACTACGAGGTTAGCATATTCCCTTCGCAATTAAAGCCTTTTTCCAAATAAAGATGAAAAAAAGAGAGACAGAAAAAAACCACAAAATTGACAAAATGTAGGAGATAGCAAATTTTTTTTCCCCATAGAAAACTTTTTTATAGTGATGAAAACCCTATAAGTAAGTTTGGTGGTATTCAGTTATTTCAATTTTACTTTAATACCTACAGAAAAACACCGGTGTTACTACTACATATCGCAATTTCGAGAACTGATCAAGTAAATATAAGCTAAATGCAAAAGCTGGTTCAAAATGGTGCTTGCATAAACAAATACTGCAGATATAACTTACTTACTTTGATATTGTCACCACCGACTTACAGGCGCGACACGCGAAATAATCGCGCGCGACACAAAGGCACCGCTCGTTGCGCGACTTGCTGTCTTTGCGTCGCGCGCAATTTTATCGCGTCGCGCCTTTTTGAAAGAGCCTTTACTTGTCTTCGTCAGACGGGTGTTACCAGTGCTTGTGTCAGCACTACTGCACTTTCTATGTAGTAGCGAAAGTTACCTGCAACAAAAAATGGTAAATATTAGATAAGTGATTGATTTGAAGTTTGGAAATAGTGTTTAAGATCAATTTGGCTGGTCAGTCATCGTCTTTTAACTTGCAATTAATGACAACAAACGATGCAAAAAATCTTCATCAACATCCGAAGTTAACATTTTATCAACAAGCTCATAATAGATAATACTTGAATTTCACCTGGTTTGACTTGGTCCTAAGAAGTCAATCAATAAACATACCCTATATTTCACCTGGTTTGATTTGGTCCTAAGAAGTCAATCAATAAACTCACCCTAGATTTCACCTGGTTTGATTTGGTCAATCAATAAAGTCAACCTATCGCAGTTCACGGTTGGACATAGGCCTCATAGATCCGATGCCATCGACTCAGGTGCGAATGACAGCGATGTTCCCAAAGTTGCCACATTAGATTCTTTTAGGCCACTTTCTGCCTAAGCTTATCTAACTGACGTTCACAGTCTGATCTCAACCTGACAAAAATATGTACCTCTAATTGGCCTAAATTTTTGTAACATTGACTGTCGCGAAATGAGATTGCGAGTAGTTTTTTACCGTTTTTAATCACGGGAATTGGCCATCAGGTACCTAGACCGTCCTTAGCGCACAAGATTTTCTTGGTCCTCCACCAAGAAAATCCAGGGGAACACACAACTCATTTTACTCCATACTTAGTTTCTAAAATCCGAACAAGTTCTTATAAACGTATAGATTAAAGAGTCTTTTAGTGCACATCATAAATAGAACTGATTTAAATCAGGGTTCCGCATGTCGGTGCAAATTCCTCAGGTTCTGATTACTGCCTTTGATAGTGCAGCGCAGAAAATTTCTTTCGTAACGGGCTCAATGTTGTGTTTAGGGCTCCCAGTGAGGTTAAGAATTTAATTGTGATTCGATTTAATAGAGATGAAGAATAGTGTTATAAATACTAATATAAATTTTTCAATTGATAAAATATAGTCTCATTCTTAAAAGACCAGTTTCTCTTCTCAATAAAACATTATTTTTACCTGAGAATAGAAGACACTAACAATTTGGAAAACACTTTTAGCAATGCACATATAAAAACATAAATGTATAAAAACATTGATGTCACGCCAGATCTTATCGAGGATAGTTCCAGGCAAGCACTTTATTCCCCCTATGTATGGAGACATTCCACCCAAAACGGGAAGGAAACACGCCCATATCTGCCGACAACCCTTGCTGATAAGATCTATCACAGGACATCACAATATCAGAGCTTCAGCACGAATCGTTGAACATCTCACTCAGAATCCCACATTACGGCAGGAATGCTGTGCAGCGGCATTTTGTATAGTATTATCTAGTCGGAGATTATTTGAAGGCAATAAATAATAATAAAGCGGACAAGTCCAGGTTGCGTGACGCACGCTACCGTGCGCCCGCGCAGCCGCCGGCGCGCGCGGCTCCATGGACCCGCGGCAATTTGTAATGTAGTCACAAAGGGCTACTTATAAGTTCATGATTTAAGGTATACTTCGTTTATTGGACCTGTTAAAGGAAGGGAAGTATTTTAGTGATTGTGAGTACTTATGAAAATCAACAATTTTTACGAAAGAACCAATTCTGAAGTATGAAAAAGAAAATCTGCCCTTCCATACAAAACTACAATACTAACTATTGTAGTTTTGTCTGTCGATCAAAGTGTACCTATGGAACACTGGACTTTGTTTTTCATATTTCGGAGTTGTTTATAGTTTGTTGTTCATTTTCATTAGTACTACCATTATCAGTATTTCCTTTCTTTTATATTTACTTTCAATTCTGTATTAATTGTCTATTTTTATATTTAGCTCATAATACAATAACAATAAACGTCAGATCTGAAAATGATTTTATTCATCCAAATGCCAATGCTGATTATGTAACTTAATGCAAGACAACAGAACATAATCACGAATGATCGTGATCTATATATCACGTAAATAATCAAACAAACAAGGCCACCTCAATCAATCAACAGTCGCAGTCCACTGCTGGACAAAGGCCTCTAATATACTGCGCCACAACACTATATCTTCCGCCTTCCGCATCCAGGCTGTCCCAGCCACCTTTTGGCACCAAGGCCACCTAATGCTAATATTGCTATACAAATCCCTCAGTATCTTCCTGCACTCGTCCAAGTTTACTTGGGGTCGGCGCAACACGTTTTGTTCTCCCATTCTCCCCTGCCAACCGTCACACTATCATTCACTCCCATCTCTTTCATATCATTCCTCACAATCCACCTCTCTTATCTTTGACCTTCCCCTCCCTCTCCATCAACGTTTACATTCATGACTCTTTTAATCACATGCTAAGCAAATCTCCATTACAAACATTTGGATATCGTCAGAACTATGATCACATGGACATAGGTCTCGTGACGCAAGACGATGGCCACGAATCAGGCGCCGCTTCATATGCACGATGTAAATCACCTATTTATATTATTGTAGAACAGAATTAAAAGAAACAACATTACTTTTTTTAACATTTAATCGTTACTTATACACAACTCTAAAATAAAGTCTAATCTAAAAGTTTATCTCAAATAAGAATAGTATTGATCATTAAACGTTAGGATTCATTAAGAGGGGAGAGTCAGGGTAGCCTGGGCAATCCGAATTTTCTTAAGTTTTTTGTAATTTGCAAGTCAGTGTCAGGTTGTATGTTGAACAAAATATGATTCACGACCGTAACAAGTACATATGTATTTACAGAATTATAATCATTAGTACACAATCCTATTAGTTCACATAATCCTTGATTGATACTAAGTCATTCAATAGAGTTTCCAGTCATTCAAAGAGATTGCAAAATAACGTATTAAAATTTGAATTTCGCCAGTTACGATAAGTTATTTCTGTAGTCTGTTCTTTTCATGAGAAAAGATATATTACATTTACAAATTATGAAGATAAAAGTCACAAAACGAAATCTAAACTAAGCAAAACTTACCAGTCGATATTAATCATAATATTTTTGAATTATGTACCTACTTCTTAAAAAATAAATACGTTAATATAAAATTATTGTATATGCTAAACATATTATGTAAAAGTCTAAATAATTCTAACAAAATACACTATGATTATTACATTAAAATAATTGTTATGAATTCACTTTTTCACTTTCTCTTTTCCTTTTTTGGGTGGTGGTGGTGGTGGTGGTGGTGGCGGTGCCAGTTCAGGGGGAGGAGTGGGGGGTAACTGTCTCTCTGGCCATTTTCGTTTGATATAGTCTACCAGCATGTTTACATCCATAGTTTTGATTTTAGCGTTCTTTGGAGCCGGTCCCGGAAAGGCAATGGCCAACGCTTCAATGAGACCTTCATCTAGAGGTGCTCCAACGAGGCGGAAAGTGTACGTCAAGTCTTTCGTATCCATTACCTCGACGCCATCTTTTTGTAATTGCTGCGCTATCAATGCAATATCAATCTTGTTCTTTTTCGGTTTCTTATTGGCAACAAAGTCAATTCTGTTAAGTACTAATTCCCTGACGTCTGGTCCTTTAGCTTTAAAATTACATGTAACGCCCCCGTACGTCACAACTAAGTTTTTCTTTGATTTCTTTTGTTTTATTTGATTCAGTAAAGATAAAAATTCTTCTGTAACTAACACGTTATCCATTAATAAAGTCTGCACTTTACAAGACAACGCCGCTACTTTATCCAAAACGCTGAAGGCGTCAAAAGGGGTCATAGGATTGTATGACAAATCCAAATTCGTAAATTTTTTTGACTTTCCTATACCTCCTATCAAATTCCTAATAGCTTCTGCTTTTAGCATATTATTGCTAAGATTTAGCTCTTTCAAGAGCGGGCATTGTAAGATTTGTTTTAAAGCTATGCTAATCCGAGGGCCAGCCAAGGAGTTCCAGGACAAATTCAAGACTTCAAGACAAGTGCTTTCTGAAAGCATCTTGAGAAACGCATAGCCTCCAGGAGTAAATATTGTGTTCCACGAAAGGTCTAAGTGAGTAAAATGGTTATGGGTTTCAAATGGTTCTACTAGTAGCTCGACTCCTTTCCCGGTTAAGCCGTTGTAGCTTAAATTAAGAGATTTCACACCAAGTCCAAAAAGTACAGCCTTTGCTATATGCTCCATCCCCTCATCACCCAACTGATTATGACTCAAATCAAGAACCTTGAGTGCTCTGTTAAGTGGCAAGTTAGAAAACAGTCGTTTGGCACCTTGAGGGCCAATTCTGCAACCACGCAAATTGAGTTCGGTAAGCGTGTTATTTGATAAAAACAAATCACCTAAATGATAGCAAGCATCATTGTTTAAAAAGTTATCGGTTAGATTTAATACTTGGACTACCTTATTGTATTGCAAAGCTTTGGCCATTGCCCGGAATCCATTCGGATTGATGCAGTAATACCGTAGATCTATTTGGCTTTCAAGGAGGGCTCTGTAGAAACTTCTGACTGGGCACTGATTCATCTCCTCGCATAGAGCTAGGTACAAGGCCTGACCATCGTCCGGGTATGTGATTACATCTTCAGGGGCTAACAATGCTTTCTCTATACCTGGATCTATTATCGCAGGGTAACAGTAGTAAGGGTGTCTGAACACAGAACTTGCCGACATGGTGATATACTTCCCGCATATTTCTCCGCTATCAGGGCTGTACAACCCCTCATTATATAAAATTTTCTTATTGTTTTCTTCAGGTATTGACATTACCAATGAAGACCACTCATTCATCGGCGGATCCTCGGAACTCACCACGGAATGGACTGAGTAGACCACGTCGACTGGCGCTGTCCCAGTGTTGCTGTCGTCTGAGTCGTCCATTTTTATTTAGATTTATTGATTTCGGTCAAGGAAGATATATAAGGTACAAATAAATCTAATAATTAAAATAATTATACCAGGTAAACCGCAGGTAAGAGAACTCTGGTACTTAAACGTTTTAAATAAGAGTTTGACAGTGACAATACGACTGATGCTGAAATAATAAAGATATATTTTTTTAAATAGTATTGACAGGTTCTCAAATTGATGAAACCTTTTCAAAAGTATTTGAAGAAGGTCGAGCTCGCAAGGGTATATACAAAGGCTTATTTTCATAGATCCAGCGCGGAAATACCGTAACATTGGGTAGATATATTTTAATTAAAAATCAACTTGAATCGTATAAAATATGTATAACAATATCATCATCTGCCTAGCCTTTTCCCAACTATGTTGGGGTCGGCTTCCAGTCTAACCGGATACAGCTGAAAACCAGTATTTTACATGTAGCGACTGCCTATCTGACCTCCACAAACCAGTTACTGGGTAATACGGTAACCCTTGGTAAGACAGGTTGTCAGATTTTCGGGATTCTGACGACCCGTAACGACTGTCAAAGATCCACGAATGACAGCCGGGTGTGCTTTCCAAGGCACGGAGGGGTCTTGGTATTTAAAGATGGTCACCCATCTCCGAACCAACCGCGGCAAGCGTAGCTTAACCTGATCGATCGACCCGTGCGGCTGATATTACTTAGCCACAAATAACAATCTTATATATAAAAATCTTGTGTCACAGTGTTTGTTATCGAACTCCTCCGAAACGACTTGACCGATTTTTATGATTTTTTTTTGTGTATATATGTCATAGGCTATTTTTATACCCCTAGGTGATAAGGGTGGCCCTCTCCAGAATTATTTTTTAATCGAAACTTACACGGGTGGAAACCGCGGGGCGCAGCTAGTAATAATATAAAAATACTAGCTTTAAGGCTCCTTCAAACATGCATGACACGCGATAAAATCGCACGCGACACAAAGGCACCGCAAGTCGCGCAACGAGCAAAGGCACCGCTCGTCGAGCGGTGCCTTTGTGTCGCGCGCGATTATATCACCGTGTCGCGCCTGTTTGTAGGAGCCTTTATACCAAGAGTGAAATACTTAAATAAAATGATCGAATGTTTATTTTATTCAATTGTGACTCATCAAACTCTACACCTTAGTCAAAATATGTAGCTTGGCCGTTTCGTTACTACAAGAACTATTTTAGAACAGAAAAGTAATGAACAGTGAATAAATTTCTCACCTTACGCCCATGTGATGGTAGCGAAACGGCCAAGTCACATATTTTGACTAAGGTGTAGGACTGGTTGTGAATAACTACGCTGGTCTTTATACAAACGAGGACTTTCTCCAAATGACACCAAATAATTATGATAAGCCAAAAGCCTATGAAATCTGATACTTTTGAACTAAAAGCGGTCAAAAGACAAGAATTTAGCAACGATAGAGAATAATAACAACATAAGTGTTTTGGTATGTATGAAATGATGCCTAGAAATAGCTTTCATGTGAAGAGGGAGGCACTGTTGGTGAAAGTATAGCCCGAGGGCACGGAAACAGAGGGCAAGGCCGCCGCGCTTGAGAGAACGAAACGCGTGTGTAATAGAGGATCAGTGATCATGATCGTAGATGAGGCCGATAAGGAGATGGAGCGGAAGAATCTGCGTCAAGGTAATTGGATTAAGTTTGGCTTTTAGTTGAGAGTGATTGCAGTTTTCTATACATAACAAGTAAATAAAATTTAAGTGTCTGTTTGTAATGTCACTATAGCCGTGTGCATAATCTCAGATAATTTACATTCCATCGCCAAATAATCCTACTTTATTAAAATGTATTCTAAGTTGATTTTTGAGACACTATTTGTAACAAAAAGTTCCTAATAAGTTTTTGGTTGCAATGGAATTTGAACTTTGTTATGTATGACATTCAGTTTGTTGTTCCATAATTATCTCAAATTCTTAATTAAAATATAAATACATATATACGATACTTATAACAAATAAAAAAGGACTGTCTGTCTGTGTGATTCTCCGAAACGGCTGCATCGACTTTGACGGGACGTTAACTGGTAGATAGCTAATATTATGAGGAGTAACTTAGGCTCCTTTTATTTCAGAAAAAGAATCAGTAGAGAGACACGTTATTGTTTTCGAACGAAGTCGCGGGCACAGCTAGTTTGTAATACAAATTATTGGTGAGAACAAAATAACTATTTATATAAAAGTAAGAGAAGCATTAGCTTATATTACTTTTATATCATTAAATATCGATAGGGCCCGTGGCTAAATAATAACAGCCGCACAGTTCGATCGATCAGGTTAAGCTACGCTTGTCGCGGTTGGTCTGTGGATGGGTGACCGTGACCGTCTTTATATAGGTACCAAGACCCCTCCGTGCCTCGGAAAACACGTCAAGCCGTTGGTACAGACTGTCATTCGTGGATCTTTGACAGTCGTTACGGGTAGTCAGAAGCCTGAAAGTCTGACAACCAGTCTTACCAAGGGGTATCGTATTACCCAGTAACTGGGTTGTGAAGGTCAGATAGGCAGTCGCTCCATGAAAAATACTGGTATTCAGCTGGGACAAGGCTAGGCAGATTTTTTATATGAATCTGTAACTCTAGCTTTCGTTCTTAAGCTAGAGTTACAGATTTAATAATCATTTTCCCTTCCGATTGACAACAAAGCAGTCACAAAACAAAACAAATAAATTCAAAATTATGGAGAGACGTGTAATTTCTAAACACTGCGATTCTCAGGCCATATTTCAAGACTTCGCTTTCGACGTTCCGACCTAAGTTAACATAGTGACCCCATGTTCTGGGTCCAAAGAGAGAATACCATTCCTTAGGTTTGTACCACTTATTTCAATATCCGCCAATCGAGTAAAGTGAGCATTTACACCGTAACGAATGACGAATGCAAGCAATTTGGAAGTGTGGCGAATTTGACGAATTGCCGGTGAGATTGAGGACTCCTTTAAAAACTTTCGGGCTTTGATCCAAACGTGGGAATTGGAGATTAATGTGCTAAAACCTACGCTTGACTATATTTGGAGTCGAGAGAAATTTATCAATTAGATGGAAATTGTATCATGTTCCATCTTGATAAGCTTTTTTGTGTCCGTCTCATTAGGGCAGAAACCAATTAATGTTATTTTGCTTTGATTGAAAACAGATAATTCAAACTGTAGTTAACGGACTACCAAATTTGGACTGAAACTAAAACCAAAATCATTTCAACGTAATTAGATTAACATATTATCGACAGATTGTTAACAAGCACACATGATAAAACCTACCCGAATTAGGTACCTCAAATCTATTACATTCGCTATACTGGTCGGTCAAAACAATAAATTAAATCCTAACCAGTGATTAGAAACAATGTGCTGTAATATTAAATTCTTTCACAATAGTTTACAATATTAATGTCCGCTCGCCATAAGGCTCTCTTCACACGGATCGCGCGATACTACGCGACAGAGTGAATATTTTACGCGGAACTAAATTACGACCGTGTTGAGTAGAACCACGGCTATAAATCCTGGTGCAATGTAAGGGCTAATATCCAGCCACCAGTATTGATAATAAATAATTTTAGTAATAACGTTTACTGGTTTCCGTGTTTATTAGATGAAGATAGCCACAGGCAAAGTGCTTTCAAGAATTCTGATTTTATAATGTGACACGTCTTACGATGAAAAATATATAGGGTTTAATTAAATTACCAACCGTTAAGGTTCGCGAGTACATTCGCAAGAAGCTGGCAGTATCATCACAGCGGTAATATTTTCGCATTGTTTGTCTTATTTCTTTTTGGTGTATGTATTTATGTAAATTTATTTGTGCTTATATATACCTAACTAGTTATAATTATATTCATAGTTTCATTAGGTTTATGCGTATCTTTATACAGTATGTTAACTAACAGAGGGCGTTCCCGTTAACCCGCAATAGTATAGCATCCATACACGCTAAAAAAATATTACCATTCGAAAATAAAATGTTTTTATTTTTTTTATATTAAAATATTCACTAAAAATCGTAAATTGATACGTTAAAGAAACACTCTGTACACGCGTACTTGAAGGACAGCAATGTCGGAATTTATTTAATTAAATAAATTAGAATTAATTAAATAAATAGAGTATCAATTTACGATTTTTAGTGAATATTTTAATATAAAAAAAAAAAAAAAACATTTTATTTTCGAAAGGTAATATTTTTTTTAGCATGTATGGATGCTTTACTATTGCGGGTTAACGGGAACGCCCTCTGTTAGTTAACATACTGTATTTAAAATATTTATTCCTCAATGTTCATGATTTGCACCTACCACTGTTTGTCTCTGCATCACCCAAAGGTTGACTGGTAGAAAATGCCTTTGGCATTAAGTCCGTCCCTGTACATAATATGTGCTTGAAGTAATAAATAAATAAATTAGCTAGTGAACCCCGCAGAGGTGATAGGTAGATACCGAAATCTAAACATGATAAAACAAAAAGTAGGGTCAATGACCTTAGGTCATAGAAATACAGTATGTTAACTAACAGAGGGCGTTCCCGTTAACCCGCAATAGTATAGCATCCATACATGCTAAAAAAAATATTACCATTCGAAAATAAAATGTTTTTATATTTTTTTATATTAAAATATTCACTAAAAATCGTAAATTGATACTCTATTTAATTAATTCTAATTTATTTAATTAAATAAATTCCGACATTGCTGTCCTTCAAGTACGCGTGTACAGAGTGTTTCTTTAACGTATCAATTTACGATTTTTAGTGAATATTTTAATATAAAAAAAAATAAAAACATTTTATTTTCGAATGGTAAGATTTTTTTTTGCATGTATGGATGCTATACTATTGCGGGTTAACGGGAACGCCCTCTGTTAGTTAACATACTGTATAATTCTATGTCTAAGTGTTGTATAGTCCCCACCACATCTGCGGAGTTTTGCTAGTTAATTTAATGTAACTTTATATTTGTAAAACGCGCGTTTCTGTGTCCCACAGACAATATGGAGAGCTTTTACAATCTTATAGCCAAAGATAAGAGATTTGTGCATTATAATTGATTCGGACTGGGTGCGCCCGCGCAAGCACCTATATAATTGATCCGAAATGTTTGTATTGTGTGTAATTCGATCGCCTTGTAAGGCCGGCAGTTAAGATGCCAGTAAGAATGGAGGTCGCAGGTTCGAATTCGTGTGTAATTGATGTAATTACCTGTTTAAGATTAAACAAGGAGAGTAACTAGCCATGTGGTCACGGCTAAGGTGATCGAGCCAAAAAAAATTGCATTATAGAACAATTTGGCTTAATATGTTAGTTTCGCTCACGCTTCTTGCCAAAAAAGGAGTAAACTCCATGCATCAATGAAGAGCTTAAGCATTTAAATAAATTATAGGCTTTAAAATTGCAGTTCCAACGTTCCTAAATCGAGCATACAGATTATTGCCAGCACGAAAATCTTCCAACCATTTATAACAGCTTTTCATTTCAGACACCGAGATACATATTGCTATTCTGTTCCATAAACAACATCTAAGTAAAACGCAGCACATCTGAATCACAGCTACCACAAAGAGTGTTCTAATCGCAATAAATTGTTGAGGTGCGCGCGCGCAACATAACTCAGCGGCGCGGGCAGCGACAGCGCCTCTCATAACCGCTGCCCGGTTTTGGTACTATTTGATTTAGAGAAATGGAAAGGCGTTGCCATTGTTTTCTCTTTAAAATTTACAGAGCCCAGATAAACTGTATTTGGTTTTGTAATGAAAGCAATGTTTGTTTAAGAAAGTACTGTGATTTACTGAACGTTATGAGGGAATGCAAATTGGCTGTTCAAATATGCAGTGTCTTAAGAAAGTTGGTGGCAAGGTGGCATGGCGGCCCTTTGTCTGCCGCACGGTTATTTTGAATTTTACATTGTTTCCACGGATTTTTTGGAATTGGGAATTAACTTTCTAAAAGTTGGTACTGCCAGACATTGCACTGCATGAAACTAGTTGGACGAAAGACAAGTTAAACGTCAAGTTTTTCTGCTCAAAGAACAAGTTGATGATGCAATTCTTCTGTAAAATATTTCGCTACTCCGTATACGTCCATCGAGTACATGTAATAAAACAAAATTCAACATATACATTACATCGTATACATTAAATGTTGCGCAAGTCATCCATAAAAGATCGACTGTCGGACCCAAAACGGTGACAGGCAAAAATCCACGAAAAACTGACCGACAATAAATTGCATATGTATTGTTTTGGTTTTGACCAATCGCAAAGCGGGATCATGTTAATTGCTCACTCGTCTTAGCAGCGGCGCGTGCGCACGTTTGGCAGCAAAAAGGATGGGCCATAAAAGGCTTTAAGTTTACAAAAGAGGCCGCAAGAATCCATGAATAAAAATACCGAGCCAAAAAGCGTTGGCGCCAATTATGGTGCGTTTGGGCATCTCTAAACTCGTGGACCGACGGGCTGCGCGTGAGTGCACGCGTTAGGGATGATACATGTGCAACTGTCACGAGTGTGCGTGATTTCATTATTGTGCGGGTAAAGATTTTTTGGTCAGGTTTGTAATGTGGGTTGTATTTTGGTCCTACGGGATAAATTCTGTTTTCTTTCGGGAGCCTTTTACGTTTTGTGTTGCTTCAGGGGCTTAATATGAGCCTTAAAAAGGTCTGATTACCAGACAGTCGCCAGTAGCAAGCTGTACTTTGAATTGGCACTCTCGGAACACAACGCAGGTACTTAATTGTGGGTTGATAGTCAATAATTATGCAACATGCGACGGAATTTAGAGGGCGTCTTTCCATTTCGAAATTCGACATCGCTTGAATTTGCATATTGTGCGTTTGTCTCATTTCGGCAATTCCGGTAGGAGTTGCCGACATTTGTATATTTTGTATCGAAAATTGTTTCTAGATATCTGCTGAATGAAAGAAAGAAAGAAAGAAAAGAAAGAAAATACGTTTATTTGCGGTAAACATGACGCAAAAAAGAACAAAACAAATAAAAACAATAAAAAAAATGTTGACAAAAAATGAGGTCAATGAGGTCTTGGATTTGGTCCTGGTCCCAGATCGGACAAAGTCCTATTAGACATTTTTCAGTAGTAGCCCAGAGTCTGAATTTGTGCCCGGTTGATGGCAATAGGCTGCCCCCTAAGGCTCCTACATACAGGCGCGACGCACGACGCGAATCGCGCACGGCACAAAGGCACCACTCGTTGCGCGACTTGCGGTGCCTTTGTGTCGCGCGCAATATTATCGCGTGTCGCGCCTGTTTGAAGGAGCCTTTACATGGGAATCACACTAATTCACACTAATATTTTATTATAAAGGCGAAAGTTTGTGAGGGTGTTTGTACTTTGTACATTTGTTACTCATTCACGCCAAAACTACCAAACGGATTTGGATGAAATTTGCCATATAGGATTGTTTATAACCAGGATTAAACACATAGGATACTTTTATCTCGATATTCCCACGGGATCGAAACTTATGCCTGGCGAAATATGGGTGTAAAAAGGACCAACTCTGCCTAACCCTCTGGGAAAAACAGGCGTGATATGGCTTCAATATCTGCTGTATTAGAAAATCATGTTGCTTCCATATATAAGTTAGGTAATACCCAGGTAATCGATACGAACATTATTGTATGTGGCATATCGTATGAGAAAGTGATTCTCAGCGATCTGTGAAGGAAATCAATTTCCTAAGATCGATGAAAGTTTCTCGGGCGCAATTTCACTGGAATCACTTCTTGGATGTTGCGATGTAACATGTTCCTGTGTAGACATCGGTATGATTAGCTGGCTGTGCTTAGAGTTAAGAGACCTATTCTGTAATGGTTAGACTGGATTTCTCTTTTAGAGGGATTTAGCTCGTGGACGCGTTAGTTTAAGGTCGATAAAGTAGTGATAGCAAACTCTTCACCATTATGTAGAAATACATTAATTAGTGAACTGATCCAACGATGTTGCATTTCGGCACTCGACATCTTTCACCGGCCTACCGAATGTTCGAAAAATCAAATAAACAAAAAATGAGCATTCACTCGATTTAACCATTTATTTGAGTGACGAAAAAATCTATCTAGCCAATAACATAATATGTGACCGAATCCCGAATAAAATAATAAAATTCGGTTTTGGTATATTTGGGAATGTCTACTTCGACTAAAATCTAGATTGGCAACTGATAAAAAATACGTTGCAATTTGGAACAGCCAAAATGAATATTGCAATTTTGAGCGCGTTTCGCAACAATACAACAAATTGTATTATTAATAAACTCTATCGAAATCGTTCTCATGCCTTATTTTTCACACCAATCGGGTTGGTGGTTACATAGTATTGTTGAATAGAATATATTGACAAACTTGTTAATTGAACACACAAAAGCTATCAAGTAAAAACTGACTCAAATTAAACTGTCGTTACAAATGAATTGATTCGCATAGATAGATAAAGGTCGTTTGCACTGTAACGTATTGGTTTCCGGCGCCGCCGGCACGTGAGACTTTCCGACTTTTAAAAAGGTTTTTCTGAAATATCGAACTAGCTTCCGCCCACAGCTTCGCCCGCGAGGTATGTTGATAAAAACTATCCTATGTCCTTCACTGAGATGCAACTCTCTGCCAAATTTTATCGAAATCCGTTCAGTGGTTTACGCGTGAAAAGGTAACAGACAGACATACAGAGTTACTTGCGAATTTATAATATTAGTATGGATTGTGAAATACCGTTTCAGTGGTAACTGTTGTTAGTATTCCGTGGACATTGAAAAGAGACTGAAAAAAAATTGTGTGGGGTTAAATCTTGTAGCTTAGAAAGACCAATTAAATACACCAGTTTAAAAAAAAAATCACACGTGGTAGAATGATAAACCTTCAAAAACACTGTATAATGCTTCCTATCTCATTTTCTCCCACGTTAAATCTTATGAATTTACATGTCTCTTTTTACTGTCGCTTTTTCGTTTCATAAACTTTCAAATCACAACGATGCTAAAGAAGTTTTCACTTCAATTACTAAAAAGTTAAAGGGTTCAGTAAGTTTAAAGGTAGCATAAGCATAATTAGTCTACAATGTTCCCACTGCTGGGACACAGGCACAGGTCTACTCTCTACGAGTGGGAGTGGGCTGTAATGCACCACTGGGGCCCAGTGCGGGTGGGAGATGTCAGATGTCTTCGAATTTTTGCTTCAAAAGGTGCTTATAATAAAATCTAAAAAATATAGATGCTCAGTTAAATAGATAAACTATTTAAGCTTTTTAATTCCTTAATTTATTGACGCACCCACAGACAAGTCCGGTTCAGCAGACGACCACCTCTGTGGACATGCGAGATGCCATTACATTTGTTTTATTTAAAAAAAAAAAACCGAACAGTCTTTAACTAACACCTGTAAATCAAACCAATAGAACAAATTAATAGAATTACTATTCTCTTTGTTTAAAACGACCTTCATATTTGTACGTTATGATTATAAGTTTCTGAACGCCGCAGGAGATTTAGAATTAACTTGCGCAATTATTGATAACAATATCAAACGCAATGCGATAGGAAATTATTATTTGATAAGCAAGGCTGAACATACGTAATGAGAATAAAGGGTGTAATTAAAAGCGAGAAGTAGGTACAATACATGACGAAGTTGAAATCACGTCAATTATTTTTAATTAGGCCATAATTAACATCATCTATAACTATAATATAACAGGCGCGACATACGATAAAATCGCGCGCGACACAAAGGCACCGCAAGTCGCGCAACGAGCGGTGCCTTTGTGTCGCGCGCGATTATATCGCGTGTCGCGCCTGTTTGTAGGAGCCTTAAACCGCGTCGTGGAAAAACCGTGTCCGTCAACAAGCTTGCATAGTGACACACGACGAATAAACCATAGTTTTTCACGGCAAGAAGAACGTGTGTAAACAAAGACCCTAAGGTCAAATAGACCAAAATGGAATAACTCATTAGATGTCCCCTAAGGTTAATGACCTATTTTATCTTCAATAACATTCAAGGCATTCATTAAAGCAATGACTTCTTAATAAATCCACATTATTAACGCCAACGCAAGCTATTGTATTCCCGCCCTAAAAAGCTAACAAACTTCTTGACTTCATTTAAAAAATCTCAGTAAGTTGCAACCTGCCCCATACTAAGATAAACCCACACCTGTTATCTAGAGCAAGGCAAAATGTTAATTACAGAGCCATATTGACTCATAAACAAACTTAACAATTCATCAACAAAAGCACTTATATCAAAGACATAAATACCATTTTAGTCAACCGTAGTGATTGGAGGAAATAGTCGATTTCAGCGTGGGACACTATTTTGAGGTTACAATCGACTTCTCAATTAATAATGGATTCATTGAAACGTTTGGATTGGATTCCGAATCGATTACAAAAAGTTATGAATGGCTGGTATTCGTAGTGGTTGCATAGCATTGGCATTATTTTCATTGGTTTGCCCACGATTTTGTAGCTCGCATTTCTAGTGTTTTGCTTGGGTAATTAAAAATAGGTCTTACGTAATGGTTTGGTGTAATTGTTTAATTAAGCTGTTCATTTGATAATCAATCTCGTAATGGGAGCAAGACGGATTAGTCTAGAAGAGAATGTGACTGCAAAACTGATCTTCATAATTGACGCCATCGCGCATCGGTCCGGTTGAAATGAACAAACAAAAAGATGATATGGATACTGAATTATTGATGATGATGCTTTGACGACTAATAGAATAGAATACTCTTAATAATAAAGATCCTTAAAAAAGAAGAAGAAGAAGAAGAAGAAGAAGATCCTGAAGATTCTTATCCTCTAATAGTAGGTATAGAAGAAATATGTTTTTGTTGTTTATTGTTGTTGTTAATATGTGGCTGTTGTATGTTTCATGTTTATACTTACCATCTTTTGTAATGTATATTTATTTTATTTCTTATTTTGATTGTTGTTTTTTATTTATATCTAATGGTATGCTGCACTGGCTGACGTCATCACGTCAACACTGGCTATCGCTGAAACCCAGGGGCTCTGTCTCGTACAGGGTCTTAGCATTATGCTGAGCGATGGCCGTTTTACGTAGATGTGACGCATGTTTTCTCCCAAATTGTTATTTTGTTTGTGATGCGTCATGTTTGTCGCAAATAAACGTATTTTCTTTCTTTTTTCTTTTCTTTCAAATAAACATAGATAGATACTAAAGCCAACTAAATTAGAATTACCGCAGAAAGATGCTGGTGAGGCTCTAGTTATAACTTTTTCTGGTCTTCTTCCACTACTATACAAGTTTTTATTTTAAATAGCTAGCTAATCGTATCGATATCTAAACGCGATAAAATAAAAAGTATTTTTTTAGGTCAACGACCGCTTTTAGTGTTGTTACTTGATGTAAGAGTTGAGATAAACTGTTTTCCTATGTTTTATCGTATTAAGACATCGACACCTATCACATCTGTGAAGATTACACAAAAAAAACTGATATTTGATTGCGTATGCGGAGTTTATCTCGCCAAATTAAAATGATACTGTAAGCGATCATAATTATAGTACTTTTTCTGTAAAGACAGATTTCCTTCAAAACTCTCAGTCATTAGTCACCTTCCAAAGGATCCATCACAGTTTATCTTCGTCTTAAATTATTAATAAACTCGTGCTAAAGTGTTTGAGCCGAAAATATGTATGAAAATACAAAGGAGCTAATTATGATTGATGATCAAATGGAATCTGTATGAATACACAGGATGTGAGGTTTTGAAGAGCAGCAGGAATTGAGATACGTGAAGAAAAGTTGTATGTTTTTTGGGTTTCGGATCGGATAAACAATGAGTTATTTGAAGTCTGAGTTTGAAGGTTGCATACGCATACCTTTGGGCAAACCCAAAAGTATAGGCACAGCCTTCCATTCCAACTCTCAACCTCAAGTTAGTTTTAATATTCCAAAATATTCTGCGATTAAGATTCTGTCAGCCGGAAGCTTGGCTAGGTATGGGTACAATTTTTGTTTTCGAATCTGCGACCTATCTAACAAGCTCACTATCGGAATAAAGGCTCCTTCAAACAGGCGCGACACGCGATAAAATCGAGCGCGACACAAAGGCACCGCAAGTTGCGTAACGAGCGTTGGCTTTGTGTCGCGCGCGATTGTATCACGTGTCGCGCCTGTTTGTAAGAGCCTTAAAGCTTTACATGATACAATACTCCTGTTCGATTTTCACTTTATTCATCAATCGGCTCCAGACAATACATAGGAATAAGTGGAAAGCGGAAAAGGGGCGTTGGCCCAACAGCTGGACACTTAAGAGGGGAACAGGGCGTGCGGATTCTCCATACAAATGTATTCTTCCCCTTTTTTCTTCCTGAATAATGCCTCTAGAGCATTTTTTTTTCATAAAATCAAGGTCTGCTGCAAACACGTCCCTTTCAATTTCTTTTTTCAGCAACTTATTAGTAAAGAAAATATGACCCTCTAAAAATTACAAAAAATGCACTATTTTTACCGCCGTGATTAGAGAACTACCAGACAAATTAGAAAAGTTTTTAACATAAAAAAAAAATGTTAGGAACTTAAACATACTCTTTCTTAAAATGTAAATGTAAAAAATAATTGAATCGGCTCAGTTTTCGAGGAGAAAAAAAGGAAATACGAAGCGTCGATCTTGTCAAAATTTTTGTGATAATTTCGGTCTGAGCTGCAGCCGTCCCTATCACACACTACGGGGACAGACTTGAGGCACAGATAATAGCTTGAGCAATGGTTTCTTCAAATACCTATTTTTTGAAATTCCTCGCAAACCCCGTCCCCTCTTAAGGCTTATAAAAATAAATGTTATTCTAAAAATCAAAGTCAAATTAAAATATACCAGGTCGTTTTCTGACAATGTCCTCTCGTCCCCTTCGCAAAATCTTAAGCATTCTCAATCTTCAAAGTACAATCATCATTATTTTATTTTACAGAGCCCCAAACATTTGAATGCCATACATCCTTTGATCGCCTTTCAAGACCTCTATTATTAAATCCATGCAAACATTCGATTATTGCGATACGAATCAATTCAATCGAGATATCGCCGCAGCCGCCATCTTTACTAATAATACCTTTGCCGAAACATTTCACGAATTGAAAATAATATTTGTCTTCAATGTACCTACAACTGCGAACAATGCCCTTTTAACCTTATTACAAAGGGCATAAGGGTGAAAACGATTTGAAAAAGGGGTTTGTAAATTATACAAGGTTATTGATAATTAAGGTTCCCATACTGCACAAAAGGCGGGTACACAATGTATTAAAAAGGTAAAAGAAGATTTTAAGGCCAAAAGAATGAAATATGAAATAAATGATTGTACTGTAGGCACCCAGTAGGGGTTATGTTTAAAGAAATCTAAATTATATGTTCACCGAGGTCAATAATAATTATGGCTCTTCGGTAAGTATGTATTAATTTCATTAAAGGTAAGCTGGTTTTACGTACTTTTTTAAAGTCTAGACTAGGAACTTAACAGCCAGTATTTTCTGTAAAAATCTCAAAAAAATAATCGGTTGAAGTGGCCTTGAAGTGAGCTATCAATAGTGTCAATCCTTGCATCAGGTGGAATGACAGCTCACTTCAAGCTCACTCCACCTTGGTTTTCACGGTGAGTCTTTTTAGGAATATATCGGCTGGTGTTCATTCAACACGTTATTGATGCGTTTAACCTTGGATGATACGCATGTATGTGGAATTTGTGTGTTCACAACATTGTACAAAAATTAAAACAAATTCGCCATATTCTTGAATAGAAAGTGATCATGTTACCAAGAACCAACAACACTGTGTTCTTGAAATTGCCTGTTATAAAAGCATCCTACGATTAAATATAATCCTCATATAATAAATATCAATCAACGTAATTGAGCAAAAATATCGCTAATTAAATCAAATTAAATGCTAACAGTCGGTAGCAAAGAAACGGTAACAGAATAAAGCAGTTTAATAAAAAAAAATATATTTTTTTTTAATAACTAAGGGCAGACTATAACCATACAGACAATGATTAACAATCAATTATTATGAAATACGCTGAAGATATCTTATTAATGTTAACCACAAAGGATTGGTAACGTTAATAAATAAGGGCTATTTAATTAATGTGAGCCGCAAAGCGCAGTAAAACTCGGGATAAATTGTACTAAAACCCTTTAGTGCGCAAGCGCATCGAATGTTATTCGACTGCAGATTGTAGGGTTGCCATGCTACAAGAATTTCCGGAATATTCTAGAATGTCGTTAAGACTATTATCGGTTATTTTGTGATGTTTGTTATGATTTAAATAATAAATCTCAATCGATTAATGCGTAACTTACTTTGTCTACAAATCAAGGTATTTTCCTGTTAATCCTAATTTTAATTTTACAGGACACAACCCTATTACAGGCTAATTCTGTAGAATTGTTAAACTAATTAAGGCGATTCGTTTTATTTTTCTCCTTAAGGCCAGGATCTTCGAGCGTAGTTAGGCATTTAGCGTTACCTCCGTCCTCGCGTGGCAAATGCCGCGAAAGCGCAGTTCGAATGAACTCGCTGAGCTTAATTATCATTATATATTACAACTATATTATAACAAACTAATATTTAGTTTAATTATTAATACTAGAACCTAAACAATATTTACAGACTGATTTTTGAAACTAATACACAAACACGGAAATTAACAATAATATAACGTATATTTCGATCGATTAGCGGGAACGCGGCGAGCCAGCAAAAGCGACACAGGTCCTACCTCGGTAACGCCCGGCGGGCTACTGAAGTGAAGCGCGCAGGCCGCCTTTTTAGATTATATTTTGTTAAGACAATAAAAATCAGTTTTGAAAAAAATTAACCGTAGAATGTTCTACTATACATCATTGCCTATTTTTTGATATATTTTTTGCGAGTAAAAGTTAAGTCTACTTCAAATACGACTTGAAAAACGATTAAAAAATTCGCTGTTTTCGATTTGTTTGCGATTTTTTATGATCGAGTGAAGTTGTAAATATCGTGTTTTGAACCATAGAATAATCAAGAATGTTAGTTAAACTATGCCATATATTTTTTTCAGATTAAAACAAAGAATATTTGATTGTTTAATGTTGAATCAAAAATAGGTCGATTCCGAGATTTCCGAGAGTCCTGGCCTTAATGGAAGGCTGAGAATGTTAAACTCTTGCGCAAGTGAAGTTACATTTTCCTTATTTAGTTGAATAGAGGATCGGTCAATGGTTTCCATACTTTCGTTCTCATGCTGTGGCATACTGTTTTCTTTAAATCTATTTACCTACTACAGTGAAACCTGGTTAAGTGGGACCTGGGTAAGTGAGAAACCTCCATAACTGGAACTCACGCTGAGGTCCCAACACTTTGGCACTGAATTACCTCTGTTAGTGGAACGAAGCAAACCTGTATATATTGCAGTACAGACTCATCTGCCTAGTCTTTTCCCAACCATGTTGAGGTCGGCTTCCAGTCTAACCGAATGCAGCTGAGTACCAGTATTCTACTAGGAGCGACTGCCTATCTGAGATCCCCAACCCAATTGACTGTCAGACGTTTTTCACTTGATAATTATTGAGGTTACATTCATAACCTTAACTTACGGCTATGATTTTTAGATTACCAACAATTTATACAATTAAATAATGTTATTCAAACAATATTACTTAATTGTTGGAAAAAGAAGTGATTGCGTAAGAATTTCATCTGAACTGGATTTGTTTACACTTTCATCTGATACTTTTGGAACAAACTATAAGTAAAATCAAAAGTCATTTATTCAGAATCATTATTGAGAATCAGCACTTTTCGAACGTCAAATTACAAAAGACAGTCCCCCAAAACGCCCGCCCTTCACCACTTCCTAGTGCTTTCGCTGGGGAGAAGTGGTGCAACAAACTCCACAGCAACACAGCTGTCAGTTCTGTTACAAACTACTTGATTCTATTTATGCACTTAACAGAATAAGGTAGTTGCTATTTCGAACAACGTTGATGCATCCAATATTGACGCGGGTTGACGCAGTTGACCTCTGCGCCGTAACTGGCTCGAACATAAAGCCACGATAAATAACAGAGCCTGAATGGAACAATTGCAGTTAATTGCACAAATAATCCACTTAATTGACTCGGCTAATTTATCTGCCCACGTGGGTGGGCGCCAGTGTACATGTGTTTAGTCGTTTGTAGATATTCTTGCTTCTTTTTGTTTGTTTGATGGATGGGTGAGAAATTTAACACTTTGAAGGCTCAAGAATAATATGTTACGGCGAGGTGGGCAGGAAAGACTAAAAGGCTAACACCGCGCTCATAATCGCACATGTTTAATATTGACAGTTTAAGGCGACTACATGACCTAAAGCGCGGTCTTTGTCGGACTGTATAGAAAAGAACGAGAAGCGCGATGACACAACGCTGGTAATTTATTGCAAAATATGAAGTAATTATCTATTTACAAAAAGTCTATTGTTTGGACTAAAAAATTAAAACACAAAAATTAGTGTTTTAGTATGTTGCTTGTAGAATAATCTGACAAAAAATCATAATTGTTGTATGTTTACCTAATAGTATGGTTTTTATTGTAAAAAGAAAGTTTTTAGAGGTATCTTCATGATTTTTTTCTATCGTATCAAATTAGTTATATTATGTTTTCAACATACTATCTACCTAGCATATATCCTATATTTTTCTGATTTTGTTTACTGTAGTCGATCATATACTTTTATTGTTTGTAAAACTTGCGTTTTTTGTGTTAAGGTCCTGTGAGCCCCTTAATTAAACAATTTCCATTGCGTTGTTTTGGTTTCTGGGTACGAGGATTTACAAAACATCGGCGCAATGGATATTGTTACTTTTCAGCTTTTGTGGTAGACTAATTTTATTCTAGGTGCATCGTCTTCACATATCATATATTATGTATACAAAACCTTGTAAAACATTTTAAAAGAGTACCTAACGGTGGTTTCTTGCCCATTCTTCTCTATACGAAAACTACCTTTTGGAATGGGCGACTAGAATCAATTCTATTTTGTTGTAATTTTTGACGTTCAAAAGTGCCTTTAATGTGCCTATTTGAAATAAATGATTTGACTTTGACTTTATTGTAGAGTTGTCATTGTGAAAGCTGTCATGACAACAAATTCATTACACAATACGGGTATAGATTTAAAGAAGCAGTTGAATGAGGGTATTCTGAAATGACGTTCGCTAGGTGGCAGCACTGACACGTCAAGTCCAGGCATCTGTCAAAGAGCCTATATTTTCTTTAGTCATGACTGAATGATGAACGGATGAATGAATCGAATGATGAACGTCATCATATATTTTATATTGGAAGACCTCTTGTCAACGTGGTGCCAACTGGTGTCGTAAATTTTCAGGAAAACCCTCATTGGGACTAATCTGAAAAAGAAACAAATGATGCGATCTGCTCTTCATCATTATTGTCATTGGCACCCTGTTCCAGCAACTGCTCTGAGTACAGGCCTCCATTTTGTGCCATGCTTCCCTGGTCAGAATATCATCCACTCAATACTCCGTGGAGTGATTGCGTAACAGTAGAAATAGCTTTTATCTGAAAAGCTTTTGTCTTTTTTTTTGACAGTTGAACAACAATCATTGCGGTATTTACATTGGGAGCAGGCAATTTTTTTTACGAACCTATGAAGCAATCAATCAAAGCAATGAGAGCAGTGGTGGCCAAGTGGTAACGGCCGCGACTTACGAGTTGTAGGTCGTAGGTTCGAACCCAGACAGGCGCTTTACTTTGTGTAAATTATTTCATCACAACTGCTCACAAAACGGTGAAGGAAAACATCGTGAGGAAACCGGCATGTCCTAGAACCAAAAATTCGAAGACATGTGACATCTACCAACCCGCACTGGGCCCGCGTGGTGGATTACGGCCCACTCCCTGTCACTGAGAGGAGGCCTGTGTCCCAGCAGTGGGAACATTATAGGCTGATGATGATGATGATGAAGCAATGGATTAGCTGTATCCTTCAAAATGATTCAAAGTGATTGGTAGTGGTGTTACGCAATTTGGGGTGCTGGTTAAGGGCGAATTACATTTCACAAATGAAACTGTATGCGATCAGCACATCTAAACTGCTTGCAAGAGCTGCCAGTGTCATTAACTCCTCAGAGATGTGACATGTTGGCACTGACAGCGCCTGACCACGATAGATGTGCTGATCGCGTTCAGTTTCATTGGTGAAATTCGCCCAAAATCTGTGTTATATTAATACTACACGACTTTCATTTTAATCTGAGCCAGATACACATACATTTGACTAGTCCTACATCAAGAAGTAAGGTCTGGTCATTCCGCCGACATACAATGCGTAACGCGACCTTGCGCCGGCGCATCTTTACAAATATTATGTCACTCAGTAGCGACAGCGAGCACTTAATTAATTATTCACGTTGATTAATAGATTTTACAAACGTCTGTCATATGTCCTTGTCTTGGTTTTCAAGTGTGAGAATGCGTATCCAAATATTTTGTAGGTAGTCGGTATACGGTCATGGTTCCATTGGACATGGTGCCAAGGACATCGACTCGTTAAGGCTCCTTCAAACAGGCGCGACACTAGCATAATCGCGCGCGACACAAAGGCACCGCTCGTTGAGCGACATGCGGTGCCTTTGTGTCGCGTGTCGTGTCGCGCCTGTTTGAAGGAGCCTTAAACCACCACCACCAGGCATCATAATGAGTTATAATTTGACTAGGTTTAAAACCACATTTCAAGACTTCAACAATTCATTTAATAATATTGTTCACTGTTTTTTTCAGTCTCAATTCTTCTTAAACATTATATTTCCTTTATATCAACATGTTTCACTTTCCGCGGCACTTGTACAGTAACTTTTACTTTTAAGATAACGAAGAGTCAAGTGATACTTAAGTTAAGAGGGAGTTAAGTGTGCCCACTTTATTTAACGTTGAGTGTTGTCAGCACTAAAATAAAATATGAGAGTTCATTAAGAAGTTGATGATCTGGGCTTATTTTGAAACTACTGCATATTATACTCAGTGGCGTGCCTAGGGGTCAAAATTAGGGCAAGCCCACAGATTTTCAACGTATAAAAAAAACGCCCAACCGAGGGATTGGCTGATTTTCAGTTATTAATGTTTGTGTTCGAGTTCATTGATTGGTATTTTTTTAATATATTTATTTATTGATAGGTTTAAGTAAGTTTGTTGTTGTGAATTATGATTTTATTAGGGCAAGCCGGGCTTTTTGGCTTCTATGAAGGTACCGCCCCTGATTATACTATCATGACGGACTGGATGGATTTCAGATGAAGGAATCGCATCCAGGACAAAACAGACAGTTTTCGTCTTGTTTCAAGCTCCCGTATATGAATTTCACTCTTACCTATTTACGAATCCATACCCATAGACTCCGTAGATTTCAAAAGGTAAGGATGTCCTTCTCCAAGAATCGCTATATTGTGTACGTTTTTAATGGAGATAGTATAAACATTGAGGCAAAAGTAAAAAGATTATCATATGTATATCCTTCAAGAGAGCTGGATTGTACAGACGCCAGCACATCAAGCTACCCGAAACTGTAAAATTTTCCCAATCAACCTTGAATAGAATAGAATACTCTTTATTATGTACACCATATAAATTACAGACACCCTTGAGAGGCTTGAACCTTAAGCTTTAGCAATAAAGTTGAAAATCTATTAAAGAAATTTGACAGATTGTAGTAGCTTGATGTGCTGGCGTCATGGCATCTGTACAACTCAACATCCTTGTCTATTTCAAAGTTGCGTTCGTGCAACCTCTCATCGTTCCTTCAATACTTACCAAAGTCGTTGATATTTACAGCTACTTCCGACTTTAGTAAATTCTTGATGCTTACCTGTTAACAAAAGACAATATTATTACTCTTGATGGCTCATTAGTCATATTCACATCATTTTCTGGGTTTATTCTCATCTATTACAACAGTATTGTTTTTATTGTGTGCATAAATTATACTGACCCCATTTCTGTAGGCCAATTCCTGTACCTAATTAATAAAATCGTTCAAATCTAGTCGCAATCACTCCTTAGCGACAATAAGTGTTAAAAACTTGTCAAAAATGTAGAGAAATTAGAGGTATTTTTGACAGATTGAGACAGATCAGGCTGTGAACGTTCTTAAAATTACTACGAGAATTGTCCCTCTGATTGCTGGAGACACGAGGTGTATTTTACAAGCCCTGGCCACCCCATATGCGAAAAAGAGAACGTTACACAATGTGTATATTAACCAACAAAATTCAATTACCAAAAACAGTGTTATCCTGATCAAACTCTACACGACATTCGCATACCGATCTCCGATAACACATGCGGTCCCTTTCTCACATACACAAATTATGCATCGCAGAGCGGGACGGGTGCACAGACTTGCTAATGAGTAGGTGAAATGGTGCATTCTTAAGATAGGAGCAGAGAAATGTAGTGAAAGTGTCCCGGGCAATTGTTGCTATGCCAAGCTATTTAGCGGGCAATTTATCTGGCCTTTGTCACATGAAATCATTCGACGCGCCTCAATTGATTGAGTGGTTTGTTTAGTATTTGAATATCGTGCGGCCATGACTGTGGTTATTCTTTTCACTAATTGCTTTGAATACTTTGGTTTTATTTTGTCAGCAGTGACTTAGCGGTTAGGATGAAGACTTTTGGAGCTTTGGATAAAGTCAGAATGATAAGAGCAAGACATAGAGCTACAATGCGTGCCACGAAAGATGAGACTTGACACACCACGTGGTTTGACTTGCGCAGAACACGATTTTAGGTGTCTTTAGCGGTATGAGGTCTGAGTGCGGGACGGGACCGGACGTCATAGGGGCGGCGGAAAGGGCGGGGGAGGCGGGGTCAAGTCTCATCTTTCGTGGCACGCATTGTACATAGGTAGCTTAGAAAAGTTAAAGCGGCTTATTAGTCACTCGCAAAGAAGTCATGAAAAAAGTACTTACACGTGTAGCGGTATCTACAACGGCCACAATGCGAACTAAGCGTCATCTGACGTCACGTAAAATCCTGCACAAAGCGGCAACCTTGCTATTTCAAAATCCGAATAATTTTTTTTTTCACATAAACCTACATGGGAACTTATGAAACGTCAGAAGCTAGGTGCACGGTTCCAATTGGTCGTTTACTATGGAGAAGAGCCGGCAAGAAACTCCACGGTTACTCTTTGAAAATAATTGGTTTTACAATGTTTTCAAATTACAGTACGTATGGGAGGACAGCGTACGCCTGTCAACAAGTACCAAGTAGGTACTTGATAATTTTTTTTTACTATAAGAACCTTGTATAAAGGAGTACCTATGCTAATACCCTCACCTATTTCCTCTACATCAGTGGCACAAACCAAACGTCGCCACGTTATATTTCAATGTCAATTCTCTCCCTATCGGATATCGCACGGCATTGAACCGGCACTCTCCTGACAAGCCACACCCGCCATTGTTTCCTATAGGGCTGACAACTCGAAAAAGCGGCGGCAACTGAAGGGTTCCGTACCACCGTACAATATATAGGGTGTTTGGAAGCTGGATACAAAGCCTTAAGGTGGTGATAGTTGACACCATTTAGATCATTTTGAGCCATACATGTCTTAGACGAAGTATGTTTTTTTATTAAAAAAAAAAATTAAAAAAAAAACATACTTCGTCTAAGACACGTATGACTCAAAATGCTGTAAATGGTGTCAACTGTCACTCTCTTAAAGCTTTGCACTCAGCTTCCGAACATCCTGTATTAACACTACATATTTTTCAAATTTTTAATCCTCTTTTAATGAACTATACAAAGGATGATGGCCGTTTTGGTTTTTGGTTGACGATTCAAAATAACTGGAAACCGAGAACAAAAAAAAAACCTTTCTAATATAAAAATTATTGCTGTTGTAGCGGGTACCAGGCTCCATACATTTTTGCCCATCATCTTTATTAAATGATTTAAATGTTGTTATACCAGCCATAGTACATACCTACACACTCTGTGAAAATTTCAAGTGTTTACCTATTACGGTTCAAAAGATACAACCCTGTGACAGACGGATGAAGGAACAGACAGCTGAGCCTTAATAATAGGGTCCCGTTGGCACCCTTTGTGTACGGAACCCTGAAAAGTACCTATTTTGCTCCACATTCTACCGGACACAGAGCCAAAGATATGGCCCTTTCTACAGCCATTGTAACGGAGTTAGAAGGTAGTTGGAGCAAATTAAGTGGAAGTTGCAAACTTATTGGGGGACTTAGTAGTAAAGTTGCATAAAAAGTTGCATCTAAGTTAAGGTAACGTTGGCTAGATTGCCAATAAAGTCTGGAAACGGGACTGTTTTCTTTTCCGACAATGAGCTGTTTAGTCGAGGGACAGGTTTTTCTTGGTTTATTCAATTAACACACACTTTATATTATAGTGGTTTCGGACTTGCATCAATACTAATATTAAAAATGTAAAAGTAACTCTTTCTGTCTGTCTGTTACCTTTTCCCGCCAACACCACCAACATCAATCGTTATGTTTGGTAGGTAAGTAGCCTGGGACCTGGAGAAGAACATTGGCTACTTTTCTTGTTGGACAATGTGTTAAAGAAATATTAAATACAAAATACACGCAGATGAAGTCGCGGGCGACAGCTAGTTCATTAATATACGAGGCATTTTTATCATAGCTTTCATTACGCTTTCATCTTCTATCAAAAGTTAACCTTCCGAGTCCAACATGACCCCATCTTACATAACACAAGAACTAACATCAAAATCTGACACACACAAAAAGCTAAACACATCAGACAACCCTACCCACGTCCGTTTGTTTCTCTGATCACTTGTCAGCGACTAGCAAATCAAGATCGATTCTGATACACCTAATTTAAATCTATCACCCCTCTCGTTCACTCCCAATGCCAACTCACCTCCGTCTCCCTCTAAATCGTGCGCATACGACATGGAAGTAAAGCGTGATCGAGCTATCATTTGTCACGGTAATTTTTTTCTGTGGATTGATAAGGGAATTCGTTATGACACCTAATATATTAGGCGAATTGATACGCGTGATTTAGTTTGTTAAATAGTCAAGAGTTCACTTGTCAGTTATTGGCTTGGTTACATAAATAAGTCTTGTTATTACAGCTGAGCGAGGCAATGCTTGAATTAATTCCAGGAGAAAACGATTAGTATCTGGTTTGCTTTGCAGTGCACAATATTAAATGAAAATATGCGGTGTAGATTGATCATTGAACTGAGACGGAAACAATAAATTCTAGTCCAAATAACAATGACTAATATTAATTGTAGCCCATCGGTACCAGGAACAGGGTCCATGCTGCCCGTGGTCTGGACTTCCTCACTATGCGTGCCGTGCCCAGGAGTACCGCTTCCTGAATCAAGCCCTAAACCCAGCCGTGTAAAAGGAGCTTTCTGAGGTGTTGGTCGAGGCTCTCCGCTCATTAACTGTAACGATTTTCGGTACAATGATTGCAGAGTCCAAGTCCCACATGGTTCTACAGAAAAAACTTAGCAGTTAATAGGTACTTCTAAAGTTCTTGCATATCCCTACTCGCAGCCAACGAGGGTCTTAGAGCAAGTCAAATTTAAAAAATAATACAACTCAAACAGAGACAGACCCTAGATTTATTTCCTTCCATCCTAGACCCCATTCTTTCTCTTAAACTGTCAAGAAAAAGTCAAACCAGTCCCCAGGTTCTCACCAATAAATAACGAGAGGTAACCATAAGAAAATCCTAAATCACAAACTCGACAGGCAAAACTATAAATCTGTTCTCTTAGCAAATATGTATTACGTCGAGAGATGCGGGTAGAAAACTAAAATGTTACGTCACTGCGCGGGCGCATCCCGAGCCGCTAAATGTCGGGTCACGCGTGCCTTCCGCCCTGCTCTGAGAGCGTGGTATTAGCACACCTGATGCACCAGAGGTTAGAGACCAGTTTGTGGGAAATTAACTGTAGACCTCGCAGTTACGACGAAGAGGAGTGGAATTTTTAGCGGAGTTCCTCTTACCGCGCCTCTTAAGTGTTAATTAAGCCATCAGGAGTTGGCACATCCATACATATTGATAACACGATTGTGATAGTTCCAATTACAATTAAGACTTCTTGTTAGCACATCATGCATATGTGAGTTTGATGGACTTGGAGGTCTGAATTTGGGTATTGAGTTCGACCCGTTAACGGAGTGAGCTAAAAGCAAATTTAAGTCAAAGGGGCAATTCCTAAAATTTTATGAACGTTTACAGTCTAATCTCAGTCTCATTCTGTCAAAACCTCTAATTTCCCTACATTTTTGACAAGTTTTTGACATGTGTGGGACTGGTTTTAAACATTCCGGATGGTAGGACCAAATCTGGAGAACCAAACCTTTAGGGCGTTTGTGCACTACAATTTTACTGTCCGGCAGTCCGATTTTTTACGGACCCATATTATGGCACGCCATAAATGTATATACTAGTTTGTGCACTTAGTTAAAAAATCGGACTGCCGGACAGTAAAATTCCTTGTAGTGCACAAACGCCCTTAGAGTATCACTGACTTTAAACATTGCGGATGGGGGGACCAAATAGAGGACCAATTATTATATTACGTGAGTAATCTGTTCGCCAATTGAGTGTTACATGAGATCTAACCACTTTGACCCAAAATAAAAACTCATCACTCGACCAGATTCTAACACAGATACCAACACTTAACTCATTAAATTACGTAATTCACAACAATCATAATTATTACGAAACTTCCTAAAATAATAGTACATTCACAAGCACAATAGTTTCCGACAGATCTCCGGATAAACGCGGATTTACGCAATTAAATGAATGTAACTAAAAATTAACACGTTTGATTGCGACTCCGGCATTTCGATTTTGTAATATGTATGGGAAATGGTTTGAGAGGCACAATGTGATCGGTTTCCGGTAATGAAATGGTAGAATTAAACAATGGATTGTTTTCGATTCTGTTAGATAAGTTAGCTTTTAGATGGGAATTGAAGAATAAAAGAAATGTATGTGTCTCTATAGTTAGTTGATTGTATAGTGAGAGTTAGTTAATAGAGAAGGGCTAAATGGATGAGATTTTAAAAAGAAAACAATAGGACGGTCCATTGTACACTAGTTTTAAATATTGGTCTAGTGGTCGCAAGTGTTAATGCTGAACATGAGGTCCTGGGTTCAATTCCAAGGTCGATAGTGTTATTGGGTTTTTCCTCCAGGAATTACTCAGGAGCAGTCCCGAGTCTGAATTTGTGCCCGGTTATGGCAATTGACTCGCCCCCTATTACATCATCTGCCTGCCTTTTCCCAAGTATTTTGGGGTCAGCTTCCAGTCTAACCGGATGCGGCTGAATACCAGAATTTTACATGGAGCGACTGCCTATCTGACCTCCACAACCCAGTTACTGGGTAATACGATACCCTTTGGTAAGACTGGTTGTCAGACTTTCGGGCGTGTGACTACCCGTGACGACTGTCAAAGATCCACGAATGACAGCTGGGACCAAAGGCTTAACTTGCTTTCCGAGGCACGGACGGGTCTTGGTATGTAAAGATGGTCATCCATCCACAGACCAACCGCGGTAAGCGTAGCTTAACCTGATCGATCGACCTGTGCGGCTGTTATTATTTAACCACGGGCCCCTCCTGGACTTAATTATAACTGGGAACCGTGGGTGCAGTAGGTACACCTCTGCTTAATCCATAGGAGAATTACAAGCGTGATGTTACGTTATGTTGTCCTTTTTGTTTTATGTGGTATAGGTACAGACGCCAGCACATCAAGCTACTACAATCTGTCAAATTTCTTTAATAGATTTTCAACTTTATCGCTAAATCATAAGGTTCAAAGGTGATTGGGAAAATTTGACAGTTTCGGGTAACTTGATATGCTGGCGTCTTCAATTTATTATTTACTAGCGACCCGCCCCGGCTTCGCACGGAAACATTATTATTATTATACATATAAACCTTCCTCTTGAATCACTCTATCTATTAAAAAAAACCGCATCAAAATCCGTTGCGTAGTTTCAAAGATTTAAGCATACAAAGGGACAAAGGGACATAGGGACAGATAAAGCGACTTTGTTTTATACTATGTAGTGATTTATTAAACAGTTTAAAGTTAATAAACAAATAATAAATATGCTAGAATGTTTATTGCCCCGATTTTCAATAAAGATTATTTTTTATGTCGTAGTTTAATATTTGTCATATCATGATCGAGCGTAAGGTGAAAAGACCGGACGAAATGCTTGAAGAGTCATCAAGTCGGGTAGGATACTTTTTCTTTCTTTCTTTCTTTATTCCCCAATCACAAAACCACGTAGCAACAACCTTAGGTACTGCTTATGTGTTGGCAAAAAATAATGATGATAACTCTGAGAGAATATAAATTAATGTACATCGCGTGACCCTCTGATGAAAATCTGGGTCAGACAAGTCAGTCTTAAAGTTTGACATTCCTACCCTCATTATCACTTGAAGGTGCCAAATACCTTCAGGGCGGGGGTATCCTATCGTAGTCGGCTTGGCGCCTCCGGCGACTTTCACTACGCGGCCGCGGGTTTGACGACCCCGCGCCAAAAATAATAGCGGCGCGCGCGCATCGGCGTTACGTCATTACCGCTTTGCCGCGGCTTCCGCAAGATGTGCGGTTCGCAGGCGACACTTTTAGGTTACGCAAGTGTGTGATGGATGACTGATGGTTGAGAGAAGTGGGTTAAATATTGTGAGAATTATGGTACAGACGCCAGCACATTAAGCTACCCAAAACTGTAAAATTTTCTCAATCAACTTTGGGTCTTATGCTTTAGCGATAAAGTTGAAATTCTATAAGAGAAATTTGACAGATTGTAGTAGCTGTGTGTAGTCTGTACTTAAGTAGGTAGTAATGTATTCTCAGTTACTTAAGTTTAGAAGAAGTAAAACGCTATGACTAATCATAGCGTTTTACTTCTTCTGAACTTAAGTAACCCAAAGACTAATCTTTGGGATTTATTGTTTACCTGCCGAGCAAAATATTTTCTGATATTTATTTATTTATTTAATACTTCAAGCACATAAATGTCTAGAGGCGGACTTAATGCCATAGGCATTTTCTACCAGTCAATATATTAATATTCTATATATTATTTTTTACATATAAAATATAAGCACACATTTATATACATGAATATACTAAAAAAAAGACAAACCATGAGAAAATATTACCGTTGTGATGATTCATCTTCAGGCAAACGCAAACACTGAAATAAAGTACTAAAGGGCCTAGATAAAAGTTACATTTTATCAATGATAAGTTGATAACGATGCCGATGATAGAAAAGTCAACAATTGTATGGGACTAAGATAAGTTACCGAAAAGTTCATATTATGTCAATTCTGTTAATTTCTGTTGTAAGTCGTTGTAACTTGTAATCTTAGGAAACGCTTTGAAAGCGATCGTCATTTGTCTAGATCCCTCAGGTTAGATTTCAGATTTCATCTTTTCTCTTTATAATGTTAGTTTAAGGGCTGATTTTTCCAACGCCAGATAATTTTATCCGAGGAATAATTTTGAATTTTTGACAGTTCTTTCATACAAAATCTGTCAGACGTCAATTTTATTCCACTAATAAAAATTACCTGACGATTGAAAAATCAACCCTAAATTAAACATTAAAAGACCATCCCGTCTCAACTTTGTAAATTCCCGGCCTCCTTAACACTGCAACAGAAACAGGACCAAAACTTTTTCTCCGCACAACTTCGATGGTATCAATGAAAGTAAAAGCTCACACATAAAACAGCGTTGTCATTAAATACGAGAGATACAGAATCTCGCGATAAACTGAAACAATAGAGAGAGCGATATTCGACGCGGTCGGGAGCGCGTGCGCCGATCATCGATTACTAATGAAATCGAGACTTTAAATGGCCAAGTGACGAATTGTCTTGCGATCTGAATGAATGATAATTATTTTCTCTATTTGATGTCGAGTGAAGAAATATTTGTTACTTTATATGAGGTAAGTTAAGCAGTGTGCTGTTGTATGTGTCTTCGAAACCACATAGACTAGGTCCACGAAGTTAGGGCTTTGTGGTAAGTTTATACTATTATAAACTTACCAAATGATTTCGTGTAAATTTTGGCATAACGTATACTATAGGTGGGTTAATATTCTTTTAATTTACTTCTGTTCCGATTTTAAATATCCTACTAATCACACTTCACACAAATTTTATAAAGGTGAAAGTTTGTGAGTGTGTGTGTGTTTATATGATTGTTACTTCTTCACGCTCAAACGGCTGGACCAATTTAGATAAAATTTGGTATGGAGGTAGCTAACACCCTGGATTAACATATAGGCTTTTTATCCCAATATTCCCACGGGATCGAAACTTATACAGGTGAAACCGCGGGCGCTGCTAGTATTTTATATTTGAGTCAATATTTTAATAAGATTAAAAAAACTGAAGTAACCATAGACTTTTGTCGCTGACTGTAACCTACTGTGATATTTATCAAGTTGCTATTTATTCTTGATAGCTGCATGCACCCATAACCATAGTAATGCGTAAACATAGCATCATTGTGTGACCCACTTGACTAACAATCTACCAGACTACCATAAACCATCGCTAGCGTTTTATTTGACAGTTAACAATATTCCTGTTAAAAAATATGTCTTCTATTGCACGTGTCGATGGCAATCTAAATAGAGTTTGGCACTTTCAATAGCGTCCATCAGTTCCTGTAAGTGTAACGTGGAGGCAACAGAACACGCTGTGCAAAAAAAACCGTGTTAAAAACAGTGCATAAAGCAGTTTTAAATAAATAAATACGTCTTTTCAATAACTATGAGTTAATTAATATTGCAATTAAGAAGTGATTGGCGAACACAATGCTCCTTAAAGATTTTAATGGCATATCCGTTGATCCAAGTAAATCCACGAACAAAGTAAGACGACCCACCCAACAATAAAACTAGACCGAGGATTAATCTTAATAACCCATAAACCGTATGTCCTGTAACTACAGACCATAAGCATCCGCTGAACAGTTTGGTTCTTTTACGACCACCATCAAACTACAGGGTTTAATCGACTCGTTAAATATTATAAGTTTTATCATCACTGTTAATAGGATGCGAATGCACCGTGTAGTACTATGACCCTGACTCAGTTTGCTTCACTTCATTATAGAGCAGACGGGCGATGATTGGGCGACTAATTTATTGCCGCTTAGTTGCTGGGGGCCGCTAAATTCTTACGGAAACCCAAAGAAGAGACTGCACTGCTAAGTCTTCTAGCTAAACTGACGAAAATTTCACAAAGAGGCATATAGCCAACTGAAAGTGTGCTGTTATTGGTTGCCATTGTTGCAAAAAAAGTGCTTAATAATAAAAGATCTTGAAAGGGAATCTTGTAATTGGTTTTGTGTAAGAAATTATTGTTTTAGTGAACTAAACTGTATGTGTTCTGGCAAAAGCTATGGCTTAGATTGCCAAGCAGAAGATAAGAGAATAATTTTGTGCTTTAGTGAATTACTTTGAATTGAAGTGCAAAACAGTTAGGCCATCAGTTGTCAGCAGATTAAATCAGTTTGTTTTAATGCCAGGCATGTAGCAGCAATGTGCACAAATAGTTCTAGCGGCAGTATAGTACCACGTTACCTAAGTCACGTAAGAAACAAAAAATCACCAGGAAATCAACCGCAATCTTTTCATCGGCAACTTTTTGTCACGCCATGCATAGTTGCCAATCTACATCATAGTTACTAGGATTAACATTTAATTGCCACAGAGATCTTTGATACGCCTTCATAGGGACTGACTGTGTATAGTGGATGGCCTTAGTCATACTGATAGATTTTCTTGTCTATGATAAAAATAGTTTTACGTATTACGCACATGCTTAGGCCACTAATGTGTGGAATATCATTTAAATTGGTGTTATTTCTGATCGTAAAAATCATAACGGTTTTTAATCGCCATTAATTCTATTGACAGTAATTCTCAAAAGTTTTTTATTTGTTTCAATTTTAATTCAATTAATTTTTTATTCAGGCTACATACATAAAAATTGCAATATCTTGTATGGATGTCGCATGTAAGCAAATTACATAAAAAAAAGAATCCGACATTTTCCGTTGTTTTTGTTTTTAATTCCATAACGAAGTAATTTGTAGTAAAAAACGTACGTAAAATGAAAATAATTACACCAATATCCAAAGGAATTCCAGCTATAATTATAATAAAAATACGCAACATAATTCCCCATTCTTAATAAGGAACAGAATAAATTATGAAATTCATTAAAACAAAGTAGTAATATAAGGATAACTTCGTTTCAATCATTAACCAAAACAAAATTAACTTTCAAATCAATCAAGAGAATTTAACCCCTATTGCTGTAATATTAAAGTGTAAATAAACTGTTTGGTTATGTTTGCAGACAGTTAATGACAACAGAGATTGGCATAGTACCGTGTGACAGATACGAAATGACTATGCCTGTGTGAAAAAATGACTTTTCCTTTCTCATACTCGGAAAGTAGTGTTGATTTGATCCGAATAGCGGGTGGAAGATGCTGCTTTCCACCTTTGTTAATAATTGCTAATTGTTTCCCTCTCTAGGGCGGGAATGAATTTTAAGAACCGAACTACATTTGGTTAGTTAGTCAGATACGAAATTTTTTCTTTTTTTTCTTTTGCCTGATATTTCAAAATAAAGATACTTAAATACATACAATGATTTTATGAAGTGGCGAGCAGACAAGAAAATAATAAATATTTTAGAAAAACTACTATTTTTTACTTTCCTTATACCTATTCGAAATGAAAAGTAGAGTGTTTAATACGGGTGAAATTGATTTCAATCTACTATTTCATTTCCTCCACATAGTGAGTTTACTTATTTATGCTAAAAACTTGCGATAATTTATGACAATCTGTCATAAGAATTTCCCAAACCTCAAAAGTTTTGTGAACAAAATATTTTGGGGTAATTTTTTTAGGTTTCATAAATTATCAGTCGTATTTAATGATGAAATAAAGACAGGATTATTTTGAATGATTGCTATTTTATTTATTGAGTTTTTTTAAATTGTATTTTGGAGTAAGTAAGTAAGGTTCATTGAGAAATCAACACAAGTTCTTTTTTTTATTTAAAGCGAAGGCTGTTTATATATAAGCATCTTTACGAATAATTTAGTGTTTACGTGTATTGTCTGTATTATCCGTATTCACAATTTGTAACCTCCTAATAGAGTCAAAACTGGATAATCTTCTTCGAATAATACGCAATAACATTTAAATTTTCAGATTCTTATTGTTTTTCTTTATTCTCTGTGAATGTCAAGGCTTTAGGCGCTATTATTAATATGCAACTTAATAGCATTGTATTATTATTTTATAGTGTCGAAATCAGATAAATATTGCTCATCTTCTAGGGAAAAGCAACCTGAAGACACTCATGGCATAACCTCACGCCATGTTTCCCCAAAGAGTTGAGCAGTGATGTAATGTAACTATACTAAAGCCACACACGTAGCCAAACAGCCTAAAGATGAAAAAAAAAAATCTCATAAAAACTTTCTCCATATTATTCAGCCTATGCAATCTGTCTTTGAAATCTCAAACACACCCACATGACCTTCTCGTATCCAACCGGATAACGGTCCTAATTCAAATTCAACCATCGAATCTTTTAAAACCTTTTAACAATGTGTTTGAAAAACGATTCGAATTATTGTTATGTGGGGTTAGGGTTGCCACTTTTCGTCTGTATTTCCTTCCAGCATGAGTTGCAATAAAAACGGAGCTGAATGTTTTTTCAGACATTCTGGCAAAGCATGAATGATCCAGTATACTAATCCTAATCTGAGAGCGACCTGCACAAGTTCTCCAATATGCAGTCTTGAAGCTAGTTCACAGACCCTCTTATCTCCTGAATGGCCACAAGCTGCACCCTAATTGCGTAAGACACTTTCAATTACAATCTGAATAATTTTGAAGGATATTACTAAAATTTATTGCTTCATATATTCGAAAAATATGTCTGCTTAACAACGTAAATAACGCAATTAATGTTGTTGAACTGTCAAAATCAAAGCCATACATACCATGCTACTGGTAGTGTGTTACGCAATCACCCTGCAAGAAATGGTGAAAAACAAAATAATCATAAAACATTATTTTTTTTCTTTCAAAGGCCCAAATAAAACAAAGAAAACATTTAAAACCATGATTGCATCCGCCAACCCTCGCACACAATGATGACGCATCAATGAATGGAGTTTATTCGTGATCGAAGCGTTGACATCGACCCGACCTTGACGAGGTGATCCGATGTGACCCGAACACGCTCGGGTCAAGCTGTTCTAATCCGATATTTGAATATTGAATTACGAATGGTCACTTAATATTCCTTTTTCTTTTAATATCTTTAACGGTTTATGAAAATCTGAATGTAGATTTAGTATAGTCTCATAAAGGACGTTGAAGACCTAGAGATCATGTCTACATATTTTTTAACTAGCTAGTTTAAAAAAAATGCTGAATGGGCTCTTGATTTCGATTACGCCTGATGGAAAGCGATGGATTAGGTATATGATGGAACGAGCGTGCCCAGAAGATACCTGTTTACTCTTGTTTTGAAGGCAGAATTGGGTTAAATGTGAAAAGGAAACACAGACGCCGGTCTGGTGTCCGTGTCACCACACAGGTGTATGAATTTTGATGAAACGTCATCATAATCCTGATCTTTACGCGCAATTGAATTTTGACAAGCTAAGATTAAGTACAGCTACAGCATAACCATAAATCTATCACACTAATATTATAAAGGCGAAAGTTTGTGTGTGTGTGTTTACATGTTTGTTACTTCTCGCCAAATGGCTGGACAAATTTTGAAACAATTTTGTATGGAGGTAGCTGACACCCTGGATTAACATATAGGCTACTTTTTATCCCGATATTCCCACGGGATCGAAAACTCGAAAAAATATATCTCACAGAACCGCATAACGGAACTGAGAGTTAAATAAAACTGTTGTAAGACCAACATTACAAGGAAAAGAATAATAACAAAATATTAACCTGATTACTGAGATATGAAAAAGAATAATAACATTGAAATATGGCTGCGGACTTTTGGTTTCCTACCTTTACTTTTGGCGTTTCCTTAGTTGGTTATACTACGTTATAACCATATTTGTAGACAATAAACATACACAATGTATGTCATGTGTTAAATTATCTTACGCAAGGCTGCAGTATTCAAAAAAGTTGGCAGCTGCTTAGAGTTAAAGATCTGAATGAAACCTTATTGGATTTTACTTGGAAACGCAAAAGAGGAACGCACATTCTTGAAGGCTAATGTTTGTCAATATATAAAGTAGTAGTAATAGTCAATATGTATAAAGTAATCTAAAAAAAAATATATAAAGACAAAAGATTTGATTTTATGTAGGTACGTTTGTTGCGCTTTCATGCTAAAACGACTGAACGGATTTCGATGAACTTTGGGACATGGGTAAAACATAACCTGTATTACATAAGATACTTTTATCCCGGATTTCCCATGGTAATTATGATGATGAAACCGCGGAGCACAGCTAGCAAATAAAGACCGGACAAACCCGTTTTTCAGATGAGTCACAAAATGAAACCAGTGCTAAAAACACATAAAAACAAAAGGCGATACGTTCGCAACGTGACAGAGATCCAGCATTATCTCTAGCCGATGGAATAGAGGCCTCGTCCAAGCGGACTATAACATAAAAGATTTAAAAATAGTAGTAATAGCGTTATCGAACAATTCCCATCAACAATGATGCAAATCACTCAGCTACCGCACGTACTGCGATGCGCGCGCAGGTCAACAAACGCGTCGCATTGTCATGCAATGTGGATTGTGGATGCGCGAACGCATAGTGCGACTGAAGCTCAGACGTCGTCAGGCATGTTTGCATTCGGTGTCATGTAGACTAATAAACCACAGCCACTTGCTACAAAGAGTCCTATAGAAATTAGGACCCACCTATCTACATCCTAGAAGAAAATTTTAGGTACTTTGGATACAGGCTAGCAGAAGGTACACATCACAGACTATCACCATCGCCAGAGGCAAATCTTCAGCAATGTTAAAATTTTGGTGCAAATCTTTGTTGGCACCGTGAAAGCTGATATGGTTAGATAGGAGTTGGCTACTGAAATGACGGCTAATAGAGATGCTTGACAAAAAGACATACTGCGCCGATCCTAATTAAATTGAGATAAGGACCTGCATTAAATCGTAGGTAAGAGTATCTGAGACTCACATCAACCAGGGAAGCATGAGACAAAAGGCCTTCCAAAGTCGACACGAATGCTCTAGTTATTGATAACTTGGATAAGACTCTGCTTCCCTAAGCATGACAAAAAAACGAGGAAGCTTTGGACTCAGAGGTGGATGAAACAAGACTGATGATGATGGTGGGCAGGAGAATCAAATGACACCGGATGAGGAGGTGATGATGATCTTAGATAGAAGAACTAGTATCGCGGTATTTAAAGTAAGAATAGCTGAAGAAATCACAGATTCTAAAATAGCCACCGGTCTTTGCTGATACTTTGTAAGTAATGTAGTGAAAAGACAATCTGTGCGTGCACATAATTCTGTCTTCCATGAACGCTGGGGTTAAGAACTTGTACACCACGTAATTATTTACAAAAATGGGTGTTTATGTCTCGGTGCTCCGAGTTAAACATCAGTAAATACATTCGTTTAGTGCTTCTAAGAAACTGATTTAATTGACAGTAGTTTTTATTGGCACTTGTAGTTTTTTAACTTCAGTATTATTTTTCCTAACAGGATATTATTGTCGATGAGTGATCTCTGATGTAGTTTTGGTTGAAATATTTTGCAACTCATTCCTTGAGTACGAAAAGATAGCACAGATAGACCGCCGGCCGTCGTAGCATTATGCTGAGCGAAGGCCGTTTTGCGTGGATGTGACGCATATTTTCCCCCAACTTGTTCTTTTTTGTGTTTGTGTTCTTTTTTTGCGTCATCTTTACCTCAAATAAACGTATTTTCTTTCTTTTTCTCTTAGATATTAAGGATAAACAATTACAAGATCGAAAAAACCTAATGATCCAGAGAAATACATGTGATTTTATAAGATCTTTCATTCTGATCAAATTCATCAAAATTGTCCACAATTTTACAAGGCGTTGTTACATTAAAATTTATGATGATTGCATCCCAACGCAGGACATAATCATAATGAACCAATCAGGTACAAGTTACAACAAAAATTCAATTATCCACAAAAATAATTTGGACATCACAAAATACTTGCACGCGACGACGCTTGGGCAATTTTGTCAAATTTGACCGCAGCCCAGCCCCGTCCGCTGCGCCGCCGCCGTAATGGTGCTCATTAAATATAGAGGTAGGTAATTGGTCCGAGCATGCGAGATCGGAAACTGTACACATTAATTACAGTTTTGATGAAATTCGTTTCAAGATGAGTGGAGTTTTACTTGGAGAAGCACCTGATTCTGAATGGGTTGGTGGGTGTAAAGCTACATGCCAGTAGCTGGTACAAAAGTATGCAAGTAGCTTGCATGTCATTAGGTATTCACCAATCAGAAGTTTTTTATGGCACACGGCATGCAAGCTACTTGCACTTTTGTGCTAGCTACTGGCAGACGGAGCAATTTTGATTTTAGAGATTTGGCAACAGGCAACTGTTTTTAACGTGTTTCATATAATTTCAACAAATTGGGCAGACGTAGACGTCTTTGCAACTGGCATCCGTTAAAGGTTCCTTTTAAATAGTTGACAATTGCGTAAATTAAAGTTGCTACGTATATGCGCAGTCTCATATGCATACCGAGGTATACCGTGCAAATAGTACAATTCTGTTAAATAGTTATTGATAGCCCCTTTAAATTCCTTTGGCTTTGGTCTAATCCATATCACGGAAGGACATAACAGATACTAACGAGTGCGAAATAGACGCCAGCATTAAGAAAATGGTAACAAGACGCCAAATCGATTTACCGGCGTAAAATACACTGAAAATACTATTGCTCGAATTGACAAGCATACAATTGTTAGTTCACAGTAACACTAACAATTGCCCCCAACAAAATCAATAGCACCCGTTACTTGTTAACACAGTATCAGATCACGTCTCTATCACACAATCTCGCAAATTCCCTATCGCTTAAAACCCTGTCCACCTGAGAGAAGTGGCGTGAACAAGCTATAAATCAGTATTAGCTCGTCTAATAACCACGTAGGGTGTCCCGTTACCTTCCCTGCGATGACGGCGCAAGATTTATCACATATTCACGCCGCTTCCGGGACGGGGTGAGCAGGAATGGAGCCAATAACTCCTCTATTCGAGTGTTGGCGAATTAATGGTCGTATGAGGTATTCAAAGATTATGTGTTAGGTTTGAGTAATATTGATATTCGTAACTGATTTGTGGTTGTTGTTGGATGGTTCTCGGATTTATTGGATGGGTGTTTTGATGGTGGATTGGAGTTTATTTCTTGTGTCTACAGATATAGATAGACATAGAAAACGCAAGTATGAAAACCAAGCGCGCCATTTTTTGACTACCTACTATGACGTCACAAGCACTATTTAGTGATGGGAAAATCAAATTGACTCAAAGACTGCCGCGTGCGGCACCCGTCTCGTCCCACCCCCGAGGCCTAGCGCCAGCGCTCACGCTCACCCAGCCAGCAAGCAGTACACAGGACTGAGCGCGAAAGTGGCGGCTTACGATTTTTGTAGTGCTCTTGCGTTATCTAGGTGTATCTATATCTCCTATGTGATGATGGTGATCACCGGGGTGGTTTTAGTGGGGTTAAAAACTCACACTCCCCGACCTCCCCTCCCCGGAGGTCGGGAGCCTTATGAAGGTTTCCCCCCGACAACAAAGAAAAAAAAAGTATACGTATCTATTTCTGTGGTTGTGTCCTTATTCTGTTTAGTCAAGGAAAACTATGGGTATAATGGTCTTTAATCAACTATTGATGGAGATAATAAATCCTAGAAACCCATGCAAGATTTTCTTTAGCTATTCCTGCAGAATTTATAGGCTGATTATGCAGAGTTCACTGACAGTAAAACTATCAGAAAGTGGAAATATTTAAGGGTATAATTATTGTTAATCAAAAGTCCGAACAGCATCATCTATAATGTAGGTACAGCCAACTCCGCACATGACTGGTAGGTAACACTTGCACTACGAAATTCGCCCTTACTGCTACAACATAAAGGCGTGGTCAATGACAAATTGCTAGTACCACTGCTGTTCGGTTGACTGTATATTATATCGTCCAACGATTTTGGGAGTCAATTTAAAAAAAAGCTTTTATTTTAAATGTAAACTATAAAGATATCGAGCTAATAAAGTTGTTCCATTATTTCCATTCCCATCTCATCAACACGTTACAAAATATCGCTGTCGAAACTCAGGCGCATCATTAGGATCGCGTGCTGTGCGCGAACGCAGCTGTCGCGTCAAAACGAGATAAAAGAGCGAAATATTCGAGGCACGTAACACTTGTGTGTTTTTACGCGTAATTACGGAGTCCGTGGACAAGTTGAGGCATGGCTTTTTGTTTTTAAAGTGTACGTACATAGTGTGTGTATGTCTAGGTAGGTGTGTAGTGGAGACGTCTTTGTCTGGTTTGCCCCTGAGGGTCATTTTAAGGCGCTTTGCAGATGGAGCAACTTTAGTTGAGGCAACTATCAACTTATTGAAATTTTCCTTTAAAAGTTGCCAGTTGAAACAAAGTCAAAGTCAAATCATTTATTTCAAATAGGCACATTAAAGGCACTTATGAACGTCAAAAACTTACAGTAAAATTGAATTGATTCTAGTCGCCCCTTCCAAAAGGTAGTGTTCGTATGAAGAAGAATGGGCAAGAAACTCTAACCAAATAGCCCGAGATGCATCAAAACAGCTAGTTGCCAGTTGCCAGTTGCTGCAATAGTTGCTCCATCTGCAAAGCGCGTAAAGGCTTCTTCACACAAGCGCGACACGACACGCGACACAAAGGCACCGCAAGTCGCGCAACGAGCGGTGCCTTTGTGTCGCGCGCGATTATATCGTGTTTGTAGGAGCCTTAAGACACTTTGGTAGAGGCAACGCAACTGGAGACACATTTCTCGTAATTATAAAAACGTTCAAATCAGTCGCAATTTCATCTCAGCGACAATCAATGTCAAAAATGTAGGGAAATTAGAGGTATTTTTGACAGACTGTAAACGTTCTTAAAATTTAGAGAATTGCCCGTCTGATATACGAGCTGTGTCGTTGTATGGGAAGCATCTACAGTGCGTGCCACGTAAGAAGAGACTTGACCCCGCCTCCCCGCCTCTTTCCGCCGCCCCTATGACGTCCGGTCCCGTCCCGCACTCAGACCTCATACCGCTAAAGATACCTAAAATCGTGTTCTGCGCATGTCAGACCACGTGGTGTGTCAAGTCTCTTCTTACGGGGCACGCACTGTACAACGTGCTTTGAGAAAATAGAACTGTTATAATATACATAGATAGTTTGTTAGTTGGGCGTTTCTCTACAAACTGGGCAACTCATTGTCTCAGGCTAATTTTGTTAAAAAAAATAAAAGATCGTAAATATTTCGTAGATAATTCCAAAAATCAATACCTTAATCTACCTCTGCTCAACATAAAAAATCCACTAAAATAAACTTTATTATATTAAAAACGTTTTTATAGTTCTTAAAAACCAGTCCCCTGACATGTCACCAAAGCAGTATAGTTACTTCAGACTAAATTTATCGAGATAGTATCTATTGGAATTAATCGAATTCTTGTATTATTAAATCAATATTGTTTGATTGTCAATGAGACCTATTTATTTTACATAAATATTATTTTACAATTTAAAGAAAGGCAATGAAACTTTGTCTTCGCATTTAGTGAACAGTCCCCCTGTCTATATTTTAAATTACGTGTCACGTAGCCGAAAGGTTAAACAACGGCTTTTATGCATGTAACGAAACGCAACAAGTTTGAAGTTTGCACGGTTGCCGCCATGACGACCAGAAAGCCATCTTATTTAGTAGAATTCGAGCATCCTTCCGTGGAAGCCGTGTTGTAACCTGACAGCCAACAGTCCTCTGGTAAGGATTATTTTACTTCTATTTATGTATTTTAATGATTCCTTCAAATATTTAAATTGTTACAATAGATACATACTTCCTATGTGCAGCAAAGTAACATAGATCAATTACATTTTGTACTACTCATGAATGAAATCAAATTAAACAGTCCCCTGGCAACAGTCCCCTGTCTCTCTACAGGACAGGGGACTGTTTCAGCATCCAGGGGACTGTCTAAATTATATTTGTTATTGTTTTAGATTTGTTTTGAGAATGGCACCAAAGAAACAAAAAGCCACTAAAGAAGAGATTCTACAAAAAAAAGGGAAGCAGAGCGAAAGAGATATGAGAAGATTAAAAACGACCCTCAGAAAAGGGGAGAACTTAAAGAAAAAGAACGCCTTAAGTACTTAAGAAAAAAGAAAAGGGAACTAGAAAGCTTGTTGAGAATATGACTCCACGAGAACACCGAAATGCCAAGAAGTGGAAAGAGCATTGCACCAAGTATCGCAATAAGAAAAAACTATTATTACTAACTCATTTATTAAAGACAATACTCCAGATTCTGATGTATCTACTTCAAGTCAAATGTCAACACCTGAAGTTGCTGAAATAATTAATAAAATAAAGAAAAGATGATTAGATATAAAATAAAGAAGAAAAAAGATGAAGAAATTAAAGAAATGCAGAAGAAAGTATTAAAGTACAAAAAACGTTTATCGCGACTAAAAAAGAGTATAAATCCAAAGCCTAAAGATAAAACAAATATGGATAGATATGCAAGCATAATTGACAAGATTGATGAAGAAGATGACGAAATCTGGTTTACATTCTTAAAGCTCTGTGATAATAAAGGCCAATTATTTAGATACGATGATGATGATGTGGCAGACTTTACAATGGACCAACTGGTACAGTACCCGGCGATAAATATTGCACATCGACCTTTGGAAAGAGACAATCGGCTTATTTCGGCTTCGTAGAGCGTTATCTCTGTCGCACGAAATACAAACAGTCCGGTATCTATTAGGAGCTGTTAAAACAATTATGATTTGCTTCTTTTGATAATTATTTTTATTCTTTGCATAAAATACAAAAAAGGTAAAGGTCGATTGTGCAATATTTATCGCCGGGTACTGTACAGAAGTTGTCCAATCCCAATATAGTTGACAATATAATGTTTTACAAGTTTGATTCACCTGTGGATGTTTTCGAGAAAAAAAAAAGACTTTAAATACTGTTTTTTTACCGATTTATGCTATATTTTAGAAATATCTAATTATTTTTCGAGACTAATTCTGTAGTGTAAGTTTCAAAGTACTGAAAGTCCTCTCAATATACGTGATTTTAATTAATAAGTAAATATTAAGTGCTAAGTACAATATTACATAAAGATAGTTGATTCTTTAATTTTTTATTATTCCGTTACTTAATTCTTAATCTCCAAAGTTTATAATAATAAAAAAAACATTTAATTTCGATACTTAAATTGTATTTTTTTATTTAAGTTCACAGTCCCCTGGCTTTGACAACAGTCCCCTGTATACATTTTTCAGAAAATGCTTAATATTTTCTAAAGTAATGGGAATATTTGTGGTTCATCTGCCCTATATAAATAAATAGATGGATACATGTTCCCTAAATAAAATGTATTACATTATGAGCAAAAAAGTTGCCTAGACAGTTTCCTTAGAACGAGTTGCCCAGTTTACAGAGAAACGCCCAGTTATAGATAGGAGGGGCTCGTGGTTAAATAATAACAGCCGCACAGGCCGATCGTTCAGGTTAAGCTACGCTTGCCCAGTAACTGGGTTGTGGAGGTCAGATAGGCAGTCGCTCCATGTGAAATACTGGTATTCAGCTGCATCCGGTTAGACTGGAAGCCGACCCTAACATAGTTTGGAAAAGGCAGATGACGATGATGGTTAGTTATTGATATCTGTATCTAACAGTTAAAAATAATAATAAAAACACGATTTAGTCTGTTTCCCTAAATTACATAGTGTTTGTATAAACATTGTTGCATTACAGGATTTTTAAATAACAAATTTTACAATAATAAATTGCACAAGCGACATTAGCAAGTGTTCCATGAAAAGCCTTTTCTACCCTTCCAAATCATCGTTCACGATTTGATACACAAGAACCTGCGTCAGCCTTTCTTTTCATTACAACACAAGCAGCCTAGGTTTCCTCACTTTACGACTTTCTCGACACAACAAATCTTACATAAACAAACAGGTACATAAAACCGCAGCCAAAAGCCAACGCGATAAAAATCACAACTTTTCCTTCAGCAGCGCCATAAAACGGCCAATGTACGCATTAACCGGTCAAACCGCATATTTCCCCGTTTTCCCCACTTTTCCCGACGTGAACAACCTCGTATGTGAAAATGACATAAAAATGCGCTAGCACATACGCCACTTTCGATCTCGAACAGGCTTCCGTTGATGAGCGGTGGTACAGACGCCAGCACATCGAGCTACTAAAATCTGTCAAATGTCTTTAACAGATTTACAACTTTATCGCTAAAGCATAAGGTTCAATGTTGATTGGGAAAATTGTACAGTTACGGGTAGCTTGATGTGCTGGCGTCTGTACTCACTCTTATTTTCTAATCGACTTTCGACGAGGCCCAATTATCTGAGAAATATATCTGTTAGATTATCGATTGGGATCACGTTTAGTTGTCGAGATAACGCTAACTAATGTGGGTAATTGAAGAGATCGTTTGACTGTTAGATAGACGTATTGGATTGTTGCTCTCTTGAATTCGGAAGAAGGCTTCCGAGTTTACGTCATTGGAAAGGTTGAAAGCGATGAATTGCTTCAAGAAGACAACTATATTAGCTTCAGTTTGTTTGGTTGAGAGTTATTTTATAAAGTAAAGAGTATTTGCACCAAAAACCCAGTTGTGAGAAATTAGAAATCTTCTGATAACACGCGAGTAAATGAAAACGTGCTGGTATGTTTAAGTCTGAAGCGATCCGCCCCTGCTCGCACGGTTTTTACGTCTTGATAAAACATCTAGATTCACATATGTATGTTTAATATTCATGTTTTGTACATATAAATCTTCCGGAATAAATTCTCTAAATTATGCCGGATTCCGCATTAAAATCCGTTGCGTAGTTTCGAAGAAAGACGCGGTCACGCAGACAGACATGAAAAGCAACTTTGATTTATAAATTATGTATATAGATTCAATAAAAAAATCCTTTAATCTGTTTACAAAAACCCTGATGCCTGATTAGGCAAAATGATTGTAAATGTGATTACATTTACAATCATAGTTAATTTAAACCCACTGATTCCCAATCTGTATTAACTGGAAAACTTTCAATAATGCGCTCATCAATCACGGCGACTGGCGACTGGCGGGTAATTAGCACAATAACCAGTTACTTAGTTATAGTAATAAAACTGATGGTATCAGTATTGAAATAAATTGTTACACTGTCAACATTTCTCTTTGTAACTGTGGCACTTTTGAAGCATATAATTAATTTAGGTAGGATACTGAACAAATTACCGTAAGTAATTAAAATACCTTAAAATCTAGTCAAAAACCAATGTCAAAAAACTTGTTAAAATTGTAGGTATCTCAGAGGTATTTTTGACAGGTTGAGAACAAGATTAGATCGCCATCGTTTCTTAAAATTGCAGCTTCTCTAGTATTTTAAATGATATTTTTTATCAAACTGGTTTATTACAAAATTAACCGACATATTTCTTTTCTTTTGATAAAAGTATTTTATTATTTTTTAAATTTTTTTAACAATTACTGCCAGATTTGAAAAAATAACTTTTTTATTCTATGTGGTAATTACAAAAACTACATAAAAGTTACAGTATCTTTAAAAACCAGTCTAAATTCAATTTAAACAAGGATATTATAGAAAGTGATTGTTTGCATACCTTGCCTGGCTTCATGTCCGCAGATACAAATCAACCTCCATGAGCAACCTTCGGCAGTCGGAAGATATCAAACTGCTCTATTGTGGACTATGTACTTGTGACGAGTAAGTAGGTACTTCTCAATCAGATTCTTAATTATATATGCAAGATTGTTTGCTATGTAATAAAAAGAATTCTGAGAAGGAAGTCATTAGTGATTAGAATAAACATAATATAACATAATTATAGTGGCTATGAGGCGAATTATGTGCGTACAACAGGTGTGCCCATGTTAACTTAATTTTTTTTTTGGTTGGGAGATTATCAACTAACTTCTCCAAATCTGAGCGGAGCGGGAATCTGTCAGGCTTTTACTGACTAAAACCCACTCGTGTTCCTTCAGTTGCCTGTGCCAGGGGCCACGGTATCTCTTTCGAACAACCCGCGACCCTGGCAGTGCCCATATTACCTTAGGTGACAAAATATAGGTATACTAAAACCTAGCCAGAAAATATCTACGGACAGAGAGAAGTCGCGAATATCAAAGGATAAAGAAGAAATGGATACCTCCACGCTGCAACCAACAATTTCCTAATAAGAAAACGCAATTACATACAATGCGTGCCACGAAAGATGAGACTTGACACACCACGTGGTTTGACATGCGCAGTACACGATTTTAGGTATCTTTAGCGGTATGAGGTCTGAGTGCGGGACGGGACCGGACGTCATAGGGTCGGCGGAAAGAGCGGGGGAGGCGGGGTCAAGTCTCATCTTTCGTGGCACGCATTGTACGTTGTTGAGCGGAAATTTTTTCGAACATTTATTGCAACGGATAAGCAATATCTTTCAAAATCAATCAGATTATAATTGAAAGTGTGTGAACCTGTATTTTATACAAATAAATTATTCTTATTCTTAGTGTACAGGGGATTCAACCCAAGATTTTCCACACAGCAGTCGACATTGAGACCACGACACACACATTAACAAGACAGTAAAATATAACTGCACATAACAAGTAATAAAAGAACCGTCAGCAAGTAACTGGTGCTTTTACTCAAAGCAAATGGCTCTGTTCGCAACTTTTATACACTTTTACTTTTACAGATGTTAAAAACAATGATTTTGCAGGAAACTTTGTATTGATCGCGTCCGTACTTCTGTTGTCATAGACTAACAGACAGAAGAGAATTTAGAATTGATGGAAATTGTATTCTTTCGATTGGTGATTTGTACCTATTATTGTTTTAAGAATAATGAAGATTTGTGTTCAATTTAAATATCGTTTTAACAAGATTTGTTAAGGAAATTCCTTATTTTTAGATGCCATTTGAGACTTGCGTCTATTTATAGTCAGGCATAAGGATTTTCAACAACAAAACCAACTCAAATCTGACAAAGTCAAATCATTTCTCTTTCATACAGTTCACACATTTTTACAAATCTATGGCGCATGCCCAGTGAGCTGAGGACCGAAATAGTTACTATGTGGAGCCCAGACACTGCCAGAAGGGGTCGCGGTGGACTTCGCAAGTTATGGCGGGAAGAGCTGGAGCAAACAAACGACCAGTCGTCCACATTAGCCCTGGATCGCAAGCAATCCAAGCCATGGGAAAAACCCTTCGCCCAGCAGTTGAATACACGCTAACGGTTACAGTAACAGTATCAACACTAGAAAACAGCTTTTATTTTTAATATATCAGTCATTTTGCTAGAACCCCTTTTGAAACTACAAAATTCCATCATTCATCCCTGCAGGATCAGAAAAAAAAATGGAGGCAAAACTTCTAATAAAATACCCGACTATTATACGCTTAATAAATACAATTACTCTGAGCTCAAGAGTGTACGACATGACGCATCTGTTATTTAATCTCAGTAATCTCAAAGATAAGTGTGAACCGCGGAATCGTAGCCAATTGATCGAAAATGGAGAAGCTATCAAGAGTTCTCTTGCAACATATAATTCGGTGTCCAGTGGCTGGGAACGCGATGATTTGGCAATAAAAGCTGTGAGAAATCATCGCAATCAAAGATCTGAAGTGTAAGTAATTAGATTTCTTTCTTTTACAGAAAAATGAAACGAGGATATCACCAAAGTCGCGGGAAACACCTGGATTCCGACACACAGGACCAGAAAGGACGGCAGGAAAGAATACAGGTCTATATAACCGGCAGTGGGAGATTCCAGTCTGATATGATTATGATGATAGTAATAAGGTTATCAAATACAGTACCCGGCGATAAATATTGCACATCGACCTTTTTACACAAAACCATTATATAACCATTATATACAAAGAATAAAAATAATTATCAAAAGAAGCAAATCATAATTGTTTTAACAGCTCCTAATAGATACCGGACTGTTTGTATTTCGTGCGGCAGAGATAACGCTCTACGAAGCCGAAATTAGCCGATTGCCTCTTTCTAAAGGTCGATGTGCAATATTTATCGCCGGGTACTGTACTGCAGTGGCGAGATGGCACGGATTGAATTTACACTGCTCCCAATAGTGTCGAAGATGGCTTCCCTACTCAAACAGCATGCCTTCTTGAAAAACGGTGAACTTGAGAATGTGACCTCGAAATTAAGGACCTGACATTGTCTCAAGGTCAGAAGAAGTAATATAAATAGCTTATGTTATGTATGACAGTTGGCCACTAAAACAATGTCTGTTTTTTGTTGGCTTTTTAGTTTACCACAAGAATTTATTTTCGCCGAAGCTCGATCCAAGTACAGAGTAAATTGTGCCAATGTCAGTTATCCTTTAAGCTACTGTGAGTGTTAATTATAATTTTACTGCAACTATTATAAACCTTTAATTACCTATTAATTTCCGCAAATGACGTGAAAGCCTCATAAACAAAGATTACTCGGTGAAAATGACCACAATTACTTTTGAAACTACAGTCCAGTGTCACACCAATCAATCGTCCATGGCATAGGCAGAGAGAATAGCTATCATTAACATTATTAGCTACCAGGCTGTTAGCACAGAATAGACAGTTGCAGAAGGCCTAAAGCACAAAGCGAAAACGCACGCACACATAGACACGCTTTACGTGCAACAAGTGCAAGCACAAATGCGACTGTCATTTGTTTCAGATCGCCGCCGTTCACGTACCCGTCTGTGTGCATCTTTCAACGTTTTTACTAATTTTATTCTTATCATTTTGCTTGGTTTTGTCTACTTTGGGTGAGTGTGAGTGTAAGTTTATTATGATTAAATCACGTTGCAAAAAAGGAGGATGTTATTCATTCGAGTATTTTAAAAATAATTCGATTTATTTTTTTCCGGTAGATAGATAAATCGTTTATTTTGTGCATGCAAAATACATTACATGTTCACGAATAAATTATATACAACAAATTACATGACCAAAATAGAAAACCAAAGACACCGATTTCCGAAATTAAAGTTATTTCTGGGTGGAAGTCGGTTTTTTTGTAATTTTTTTTTAAATGTGCGTATTATTTCTACCAAACAAGAAATCTCTTTCTTCTTTCTTTTCGTTGAATATAAATGGCCCTTCTGTACTCATTACTATTTCGTGTTTCTAAGCCGATATATAGAGTCAGTCTGTTATTTATTTGAGAGTGTCACCTTCAATAATTGTTAGAAATTGCAGTGAAGAAAATATACGAGAGCGGTATCAGTCATCATTTATTGGTTTATGGTTATTGTTTGCCTCTGATAGTCGTAATTAATACATAAATCAATTCGGTTTATTGCGTTCTGGTCCTAAATTATAGGTTTGTCCCAAATTGTGCTCCTATCTAGGTCTTTAGCTGATGCAATGATTTATGTGGCTGCGGGCAGGTAGCGGATACCCGTAAAATATGGGTGGTTTGAGGCCTGCGTGGTCCTCAATACATCCTTGTTTTGATACTAATTAACTTATTACGAACTAAGCACTAAGCTGAAAAACACAACATGACCTCTCAAGTTCCGCTAATGAGACACAATTGATTTTCTATTGTATTGTGCCACATGTAGTACGCCCGGGGCTTGACCAGGTTTTTTTTAAACCATAGCTTTTTTATCTGAATATGGCTACTTTTTAATCCATAAATTATATTAATAATATTATAAATGCGAAAATGTCTCTGTCTGTCTGTTACCTCTTCGAACCGATTTAGATGAAATTTGGTATAGAGATAGTTTCGAGTCCAGAGAAAGGACCAGGAATAGTTTGTATCCCGATATTCCCACGGAATCGAAAATTATGCGAGTGAAACCGCGAGGCGCTGATTTCTAATATAACCAACCACAATTGCTATAATTATCCGCTCCCACACACGATTGCAATAAACTTCTTCCCCATTCGACTCAGAATTAAAATAGCCATAACATGCAATAAGATTTTCTATCACTACCATATAAACTAGTCGAAGAAAGCGTTAATTGATGATCCGTCTCGTCGTAGCGAAGGAAAATAAGTTTTTCTCGTTCTCAAACATACATAAACGGAGAGAAATTGGTGTTCTGACGCTGGGGCCATGTTGGGTTTACCTGGCTTGACAGTAGTGACGCTGTGTCGTTATTTACCTGTAACAAGAGAATAAGGGGTTATAAATAACATGTGGAATAGATGAAAGTTTAACCGACTACGGCGAAGCAAAAAGGAGGGTTATGATTTTGACCGGTATGTATGTTCATCTGTTCCCTCATAACTTCAAAAGTTCATATAATACAAATGATGTATCGTTAGAAGCGTTTTGACAGTCCGCTGGTTATAGGCTATGTGACGTGACACTAAATTCAATATGGCGTTCTCTAGAGGACATAAAGTTAATTATTTATATTCATGAAATTTTATTTACTTTTGGAAATTTTGACAAACGCACAGCGATAGAACTAATAATTTATATTCATTCGATTACACATAATCATAAAAAGAAACCTCAAGTCCTGTTTTCACCCACAGATTTATTACCATAGATACCAAGGCTTCCTAATAGCAATATTTAATACACAATAACGTCGTGGGAAAGCTAGGAACGTGTCGCATCCGCTCTTTAAAATGCATAACAGCTTTAGACCATCGTGCAATGGAATACTAAAATAAAAATACCAAACGCGACTAGAACTCACAAGAGTGAAATAATAAATAATAACAATAAAAAGCCTTTATTTCTTACAAACTTAAAAAAGAAATTACCTCAATAACAGTAAGATGACTTATATGTATATATATTTTTTTTAAATAAATCTAAGCATAGGTATAACTATCTGCTACGTTTAATAACGGTTTCCTATGTTACCTATTGACTAAATTATAAAAAACTTGTGCTTTCTAAATATTATACTTATAATCTATGCTTTTAACTATTAATTATATTTCACAGCTTCATTCGACGCGATTTTCTTCTTTTACATGTTGTAGCTGAGTCCTAGGCATTGGCTTCACACAGATTTTCAGATAAAATAAGTAAAAAAATAAAAACCATATGGCAATACTGGGGTAATTTTCCACATTCATCTCGCTCGGCGGTAGGTACTTCATTCTGTGTTCTGTGTGCAAAGGCTTCGCACAAGAAAAAATTTGCTCACAATGGATAGGAAAAGAAGATACAATTCGGAGGAAACGGATCATAATAATAAGCGTCGCAGAGTGAATACAGTTAGACGGCGTATTATTTCTTCATCATCGTCGGATGACGAATTAACCGAACGTAAGTTTTATAATACTACCTCCCTACGTTTATCGTTAATTTTGTTTCAATTGAGTGATGCGAGAAACCAGCGGGGTTTCCTCTGTCACGTTGATTTGATACAAGCTAACATAGTATATATAAAAAATGTGATGCGATTCAACCAGCGGGGTTGTTTTCTGTCACGCTTATTTTTGCGCACAATTCAGCGGGAATTGTGTCTACTTATACTTACCTATTACTACCTACATTATTGTCTTACATACAACGTGATGTTTTGTTTTATTTGTAATGCGAACAACCAGCGGGGTTGCATCCGTTACGCTTGATTGCGCATAGTCCAGCGGGGACTACGCCTACCCTCATTTAAAAAATTAATTGATCGTAGTTTTGCTTCGCAAATATCTACTTATTGTGACTTTTTTCTAGGTCACAGTAATGATAAAATTATGTCGGACAATGGTATGGCACCAAAGTCTAGCCCGGAAGAAATCTTAGTAAGCGATCCTATAGACCCTAACACAAGAGAGACTGAATCTTTAGATGATGAAATCCTCGCCTTATTAGGCGATGCTCCTAAGAGCGAAACCGTTCTCGGTAAACCAATTCACAAAGACATTGCAGCTAGGTGGCACGAAATTCTTGTAAAAGGATTACCGAAAGATACAAAAGACAAACTATTGAAGGATTACCTAGTACCGTCTAATTGCGAAATGATACTAGCACCAAAACTGAATGCTGAAACCAAAGCTGCTATAGCTGAAAATCTTGTAAAACGAGATAATATACTGGAGACAAAACAAAACCAGATAGGTTCGACACTAGCTGCACTATCGCGGGCCGTAGATAGCTTATTAGAAAAAGATTTCTCGCCACAAAAAGTGCTCAAACCTATCAGTGATGCATGTCGCATCCTTTGCGACAGTCATTATAACGAAACGAAAACTCGAAGACATTTTATAATTTCGTCAATAAATAGTGATAGAAAGAAACTATGACAGAAACTGTTCGAGATAGATACTTATTTGGAGAAAATATTTCTGATACACTTAAATTGGCAAAAACCATCAAGAAATCCGGCACCGACTTGAAATCAACAAAAGTCACTACTTCCTTCAGAAATCAAAAATTTAATAAAAGTAATTTCTTGAAAAATAAAGGCCAAGGTCAGTCAAACTGGAAACCCCTGCAACGGCAACCAGCGGGCAAAACCGATGCAGGGGCACCACGCGCAGCCCAGTACCAGTACCAGACCCGCATGAGGAACAGCTTTCAACAGCGGGAAGTAGGAGGTCGATCGTCGCCGCCGCCGTCGCGTCATCGCCAACAACAACGGAAGCGCCAGTAGAGGTACGTTTTGCGGGTCGTCTACAACATTTTTTACAACAGTGGCACGAGATCACTGATGACCCTATCATCTTATCTTGGATTCAAGGATACAAAATTCCTTTCTCATCAGAACCTATTGATGATGTTAAACCTAGTTTTCATACTAGAACAAACAAGGAACTTCTTGATTTTGATACTGAAATAAACTCACTTTTAAAAATAAGTGCCATATCAAGATGTACGCCGCACGATCAACAATTTTTGTCGTCTATATTTTTAGTACCTAAACCAAATGGAACTAATCGTTTTATTTTGAACTTAAAACGCTTAAATAAATATGTCATCTCACAACATTTTAAAATGGAAGATTATAGAACTGTTACAAAAATTATAACAAAAGACTGTTATATGGCTACAATCGACATGAAAGACGCATATTTTTTAATTCCGGTACATAATCTCTACAGAAAATATCTAAGATTTATGTATAATGATACATTATATAATTTCAATTGTCTTCCATTTGGTTTAAGTACATGTCCTTACGTTTTCACAAAAATTTTGAAACCTGTGATGGAATATTTAAGATCCAGAGACATGATTTCCGTCATATATTTAGATGATATATGTTGCATAGGGAGCTCTTTTCAAGAATGTGAAAATAATGTAAAGTTGACTATGAATCTGCTAGAAAAATTAGGCTTTATTATAAATCATGAAAAAAGTTGCCTTATTCCAAAACAAAGGTGTAAATATCTTGGTTTTATGTTTGACTCCGCCAATATGTGTTTAGAATTGCCAGATAATAAGAAATCGAAAATTAGAGAACAATTAAAGTTGTTTCTAAAAAAGAAAACTTGTAGACTTAGAGAATTTGCACGTCTGATTGGTCTGTTAGTGTCTGCGGCTCCTGCCGTTCAATATGCATGGGGTTACACTAAACAACTTGAACGTCATAAGTACCTAAGCTTATTAGATAATCCTGGCTATAACAGTATAATCGATATACCCCACGCAGTAATGTATGATTTAGAATGGTGGTTACGAAATCTAGATATTAAAACACAGCCTTTAACACTTAGAGAATTTAAATTAGAAATTTTTTCTGATGCTTCAATGACTGGCTGGGGCGCTTTTTGCAACAACAATAAAGCTCATGGTTTTTGGAAACGAAATGAAACCACGCAACATATCAATGAACTAGAATTAAAGGCCAGTTTCTTAGCATTAAAAGTGTTTGCAAAACATTTACAAAATTGTAAAGTGTTATTACGCATTGATAATGTCACTGCTATTTCATGTATAAATAGGATGGGTTCTGTACAGTATCCACATTTAAATCAAATTACCCGAGAAATATGGGAATGGTGTGAGGAACATAATATAGTAATATTTGCGTCGTATATTAATACCAAAGCTAACATTGAAGCAGATAGTTTATCACGAAAAAAGTTTGCAGATACAAAATGGGAACTGTGTGGAACGGCTTTCAAACAAATTATTAAAATTTTTGGTCAACCCAAAATCGATTTGTTTGCAAGTCGTTGTAATACTAAATGTCCTGTATATATTTCTTGGAAAAGCGACCCGGATGCTTACGCGGTAGATGCATTTACAATTTCTTGGTATAGAATGCGATTTTACGCTTTTCCCCCCTTTGCGTTAATTCTTAAGATGTTACAGAAAATAATAAATGATAGATCTGAAGGGATAGTGGTTGTACCAAATTGGCCAACACAACCTTGGTTTCCCATTTTTAAAAGACTTATGGTTTCAGAACCGTTATATTTCGAACCAAATATTAACCTATTAAAATCTCCTTCCAGATTATCACACAGTCTCCATCAAACGCTAACATTAATTGCCGCCAAATTGTCAGGAAAGCACTACAACTAAGATTTTTTTCACAAAATTCAATCGATATTATGTTATCATCGCTATCTAAAAATACATACAAGCAGTATGATAGCACTATTAAATTGTGGGCTAATTATTGTAATAAAAATAAGTATGATTATTTGATTGGTTCAGTTCCAGTAATTATTGATTTTTTAACAGAATGTTACAAAAATGGTGCGAAATACGGCACAATAAATTCACACAAATCTGCATTACACTTTCTATTTCCAAAAACTTTGAATGATGATGACTTAAAGCGATTTATGAAAGGTATATTTAGGTTAAGACCGCCCGCTTCTAGATACAGTGTTACTTGGGATCCAAATGTGGTTTTGGAGTATTTAGGTCAAAAATGGCCTAACGATCAGCTTAATTTAGAAATGTTATCTAAAAAGACAGTTACGTTGCTGGCACTAGTAACTGCCCATCGGGTTCAAACATTCTCACTCATAGATGTTAATAATATAAAAATTCAAAGCACTAATATAATCATAGCAGTACCCGATCTTATTAAAACATCACGAGTTAACTCTTTACAACCTCTATTAAAACTACCCTTCTACAACGAAAAACATGAAATATGCTAGATCCTTATTGGAATATTTATATAAAACAAAATTGTTGCGTAATAGAAATAACAATTTATTCATTTCATATAGAAAACCATATAATAAAGTAACCTCACAAACACTTAGCAGTTGGATCAAAAGTACACTTTCCCTCAGTGGAGTTGACACGTCAGTTTTCAGCGCTCATAGCACTCGCCATTCTTCCACCTCTTCCGCTAAACGACTCGGTGTCAGTCTGGATGTAATCCGCAAAACTGCCGGATGGTCAGAGTCGTCCAAAGTTTTTGCTAAGTTCTATAATAAGGAATTAGTTGATGATCCTAATCAATTTGCAAATACGATTTTGTCAAATGCATTAACAACCAATTTGGATACATAATTATTTTGTTTTCAATAAAGAAGTTTTGATTTTTTAGATACCATTTATCTGGTTTCATTTTACTGATACTCTGAACATCCTACAACATGTAAAAGAAGAAAATCGCGTCGAATGAAGCTGTGAAATATAATTAATGATCAAACGAACTTACCCGTACGTGAAGTTCGATCATTATTATATAAGCAGCTTCATTCGACGCGATGATAAGAACCCACCCTTTTGCCCCAACCCTAAAAATGAAACCAAGAAGATAGATCCTGGTACAACAATATACCTAGTCCCTATCTACTAATCTATAGTTATATAGTATGTAGGTAGATATTAAGGTAAATATATACCTACATAAAGAATGCTTTAAACAAGAATGAAGTACCTACCGCCGAGCGAGATGAATGTGGAAAATTACCCCAGTATTGCCATATGGTTTTTATTTTTTTACTTATTTTATCTGAAAATCTGTGTGAAGCCAATGCCTAGGACTCAGCTACAACATGTAAAAGAAGAAAATCGCGTCGAATGAAGCTGCTTATATAATAATGATCGAACTTCACGTACGGGTAAGTTCGTTTGATCATTAATTATAGTATATAATCCTATATTATGCATAAATCTATTATATTATAAGTTTTTCTGCATATCTATGCTTGTATTACTTAAGTATTTATTTTTCTAGTATGTATAGTACAATATATAGTTCTTAATATTCTTTGTAATATTTATTTATAATGTTTATTTAAACAGAGTGAAATAACAAGATATAATTCAGCCTTTATCATACTAATATTATAAAGGCGAAAGTTTGTGAGTGTGTTTGCTAGTGTGTGTGTGTTTATATGTTTGTTACTTCTTCACGCTCAAACGGCTGGACCAATTTTGATAAAATTTTGTATAGAGGTAGCTGACACCCTGGATTATCATACAGGCTACTTTTATCCCGATATTCCCACGGGACCGAGATTTACGCGGGTGAAACCGCGGGGCGCAGCTAGTTGTTCATAAATTGTTAGACTAGCTTGGTACACGGAGGAGGTTGGGTACAGAAGTCTAACTTAGAATTGGAACAAAGCGCGATGCGCAAGCTAGCTTTCATTTGTTTTTGTTTGCAAAACTGATAGATAAGTGATGGTCATTACCAAGCTTCATTTCAAGGTAATCATTATCAGTATAAAAGGCTAGTGCTGAAGACACAAAAGTCCATAACTGTCTGATCATAAGCCCATCCAAAAATACGGCACTGAAGTCAATACTTATCCTCTTCTTGGCAGATATACCTACCTACTGTTTTGTCTCTGCATCACCCTAAGGTAGACTGGTAGAAAATGCCCAAGGCATTAAGTCCGCCTTTGTACATTATGTGCATAAAGTTTAATAAATAAATAAATAAAATAAATATACCCTGCAAAAATCGTCCCTTTTCCTTGACTGAGTGCATTCCACATGCTAAATGGTATTACGAGCTATTTGCAAACTGCTTGCGGTCGTTTTATCTCAATAAGCTTCCATGTACGTAATCTCACAGCAGCTTCTCAAGCTAACCTTCCGTGCGTATCTACTCTGTGTTATCGCGTCTTGTTGACAAATACACAAACTTTCGCTGCGCATGCGCAGGTGGCACGGCCGGAAGCGCGCGCAGATTATGATCGCCCGCGGTGCTAATAAATAAATTATGTGTCATTGAGTGTGTAAAGTCAGTTAAATAGTGAAAACGTATCGATGTCGCTTTGTTAGAGGGCTGCTTAGGAACAGAGAGATGTCAATGATGGATTTATTGGCTGGTTCAGAATTAAGTTAGAAACTTATGCCTTTATTTTTCTAAGGGTCTAAACAGACGGACTGCATTTCAGCTGCAACATCGTAGTTTGGATGCAGTTGACTTAACTGCTTCGAAACCTAGTTATGTCAACTGCGATGTTGCAACTGGCATGCAGTTCAAATGCAGTCCGTCTGTTTAGACCCTAAGGTTAATCAGGTGGAACAGGTTATGGAGTGAGTTTTTACAGCTGACGACCAGAAGAAAGTCGAAGGGAAGATTGGACGTGGACGTCAAAAAACCGAGCCATGATCTCCTCCTCCCGGAGATTCGAATAGATATTGTGGTTGAGGCGCAACTTCGAAGAGGCCCATTTCTAGCAGAAGACCGAGATATAAGCTTGGAGAAGAAAAAAAAAATGACCTGCACTGGGTCCACTCCCTCTCACAGAGAGGAGACCTGTGTCTCAGCAGCGGATCATTACAGACTAATTATGCTTATGAAAAGAAACCTTTCATTAGACTCTGAATTCACGCTACCCTAAGGAATAATCCCCGCGCGGTCTCGGGAATTTTCTTTACAGCATTTATGCATTATGCATTTCGAGCATTTATGCACTTTATTGTAATAATTTTAAAGTTTATTTTCAAGTGCGTTAATAAAATCCTCTCCGCTGCGCTCCGTTCCGTCTGCGCTGAGCCTTAGGGGTCATTCAAGTATTACGTAAGCACTACATGGGGGCGGGGGGTCTTTGCTTTGCTTATCTTTGATGACATGGGGGATGGGGGGTCTGGATGGTAGTTACGTCAGCAGTATTTATAATTTTACTTTTTCGGATTTTTTACAAAATTTAGTCGATTTTGTTTTGAGCACATAATGGCAACCCTACTTGTCGATGCTTGAAAACGAAACGCATACATCTGCTACGGCGGGTAAGCGCTTTGCTCACTTTTGCTGACGAGGGGGAGCCCCACCCCCTCGTCGTTGATGATTTAATAATTGCAAAAATCTGCTTAAGGCTTACAAACAGGCGCGACGCGCGACGCAAATCGCGCGCGACACAAAGGCACCGCTCGTTGCGCGACTTGCGGTGCCTTTGTGTCGCGTGTCGTGTCGCGCCTGTTTGAAGGAGCCTTTACGTAATACTTGAGTGGCCCCGTAATGTCAATTTCTTTTATAAATCTCTGAATAGCCTCGCTCTATCTAGTGGATAGTCAACTAATATCTTATTTAATTACACAGTGTGAACATACTAATTACAGTAATAACACACTCTTTGGTTTGGCAGACTAATTAGTTATTACATTTGTCACTTTGTAAGTATTAGTGGGTTGCCTTGGCTTAATAGGTTCCGTAGATCAATTTGAATAAACAATAGCACAGGTATTAATATTAAATCAATTTTAAAATTAAAACTTGGTGCAGGTCGTTGTTGTATGTAATTATTATGACGTTGATTACTAGTGGATTGTTAATTTTATTTAAGGATATAATATAGTACACCAAAATAATCCCTAAAACACACTATGCTAAAATTTGGATGTTTCCTCTCTCTGAAGAAACACTCTTTTTCATTTTTTTTTTGTAGATTTTCCAGTCTACTGAATTTTCTTAGTAGATTTCTCAGTCCAAAGCCGTTAAATGAACTATTCATTTGTATCTTTCGATTTATTTAATAAATAATGTCAAAGAAAAAAATATAGGCTTCAGAAGATTGTCACTTTCATCAATTTAATCTGACAGCTTCACAGAATGCCATCAAGACAAATATTGCAATATTCAACCAATCAAAACAGATCTAGTAAGTTCTTTTCTCATAATTACTAATCCCTTATAGGTGATGTAGTAATTGCAAGTATTGGAAAGCGCACGCACATATCCGGTGTTGACTTTCCATTTCGCTACCGGTGCGTGCGCGCAACGTCTGAGCGGAAAAATATAATTAGATGATTGAGTGCTGTATGGGGTGTGTGCAGCCCCGGATCTACCATTTTTTCGAACCGGGGCAAAACCTTGATAGTGGCGCCCCCTCCCTTCAGTGTTTGAGAAAAACTTGCAAATTGTTGATTTCCACTACGATAAAATGTGATTTCACTAATAAATTACTTATTCTATTAACGCTGATTACTCGCAAACGCAATCAACATAAACAAACAGTGTTGTCACTTGACGTTCAACTGTTTCAATTTGTTCGTCTCCGCTCATATAGATATGTGACGGGGATTCCTCTTGGCAGAAAGATCACGGACACTTACGCACGCGTTCAAAAATTTACTTGATCTGTTATGATGCGTTCATAAATCACTTAGTATGTGTTCAAAAACTAACTGGGCGTATGGAAATAGAAAAGTTTGTTTTTCAAACAGTTAAGGTGAATGGGTAGTTGCGACCGCGAAATTCAAATTTTCTTACGTTTTTTGCAATTTGCAGGTCAGTGTCAGGTTGTATCTTGATCAAAATATGATTCGCGACAATAGCAGGTACATATTTTTAGACAAGTATAATCATTAGAATCAATAATACATCTTTCTAAGTTAGATTTCTACCACTAACACTTTTCCATAAGAGATTGGTGGTTGGTGGTAGAAATCTAACTTAGAAAGATATATTAATGATTCTAATGATTATAATTCCTTAAATATGTACCTGTTATTGTCGCGAATCATATTTTGATCAAGATACAATCTGACACTGACCTGCAAATTGCAAAAAACGTAAGAAAATTTGAATTTCGCGGTCTACCACTACCCATTCACCTTAAGATTATTATTATTTTATTAAGATTCGATTACTTGTTAAAAACCTATGAGATTGTAGGAAAAGAGGCTTCATTTGTTCGATATGTCGAATTCTTGTCTCAAGAATTTGGCGCCCCCCATGAAACTGCCGCCCGGGGCAAGTGCCCCGGTTTGCCCCCCCTTAGATCCAGGCCTGGGTGTGTGTACTGTGTAGATATTACCTGCACTTATATCTATCATTTAGCTGAGGTTAGAGTAGAAAACTAGCTTTTAATACCAACACATGTATAGTGATTATTTCAAGTGATGTCAAATAAAAATGGCGGTGAAAAAAGTTTGAAAATTATAGGCACAGACAACACAATTCAGCCAATAACATAAATATTTCGATATAAATCTTATACATTACAACTAAAGATAATATTAGTATAAAGAGACTGATATTGAAGTAATTATACTATATAAAGCTCGATTACCACTGACTGACTGACTCACTCACTGACATAATTGTTCTCCCAGATGGTGAAGGGGGAGGTGGGTATATTTTTACAGATTCGTATACAAGTAACTCTCACGAGTATGGGAAAAATCCCAAACCTCCCCTTTTCCACCCCACTCTCCCCCCTCCCTATCGTATCTCGGAAACTAAGAGTCCCGTGTTTTGTTGTTTTACGGATTCGTATAGAGGAGGCTCGGAAAAGTAAAATCCATTTTTCAAAGTTGCCCCCTTGCCCCCCTTCTCCCCCCCCCTCTAGGTAGATCTCGGAAGTTAAGAGACTTGGAACATTTTTTTTTTGCAGATTCATATCAAGGGGCCCAGAGTTGGTCAAAATCATTTTTCAAAACTCCCCCCTCTCCCCCCCTTCACCCCTCCCCCCATCGTATCTCGGAAATTAAGAAACCTGCGTTTTGTTTTTTTACGGATTCGTATAGAGGAGGCTTGGAAAAGTAAAATCCATTTTTCAAAGTTGCCCCCTTGCCCCCCTTCTCCCCCCCCCTCTAGGTAGATCTCGGAAGTTAAGAGACTTGGAACATTTTTTTTTTCAGATTTATATTAAGGGGCCCAGAGTTGGTCAAAATCATTTTTCAAAACTCCCCCCTCTCCCCCCCTTCACCCCTCCCCCCTTCGTATCTCGGAAATTAGGATACCTGGGTTTTGTTTTTTTACGGATTCGTATAGAGGAGGCTCGGAAAAGTAAAAACCATTTTTCAAAGTTGCCCCCCTTGCCCCCCTTCTCCCCCCCTCTAGGTAGATCTCGGAAGTTGAGAGACTTGGAACATTTTTTTTTTCAGTTTCATATCAAGGGGCCCAGAGTTGGTCAAAATCATTTTTCAAAACTCCCCCCTCTCCCAGCCTTCACCCCTCCCCCCATCGTAAGAAATACTCCTCAAAAACACGACCCCGCGAGCTGCTTGCAGCTCGCGCAACGCCCAAATACTTTTTACAAGGGTAAGAAATACTCCTCAAAAACACGACCCCGCGAGCTGCTTGCAGCTCGCGCAACGCCCACTCACGAGTATGGGAAAAATCCCAAACCTCCCCTTTTCCACCCCACTCTCCCCCCTCCCTATCGTATCTCGGAAATTAAGGAACCTGGGTTTTGTTTTTTTACGGATTCGTATAGAGGAGGCTCGGAAAAGTAAAATCCATTTTTCAAAGTTGCCCCCCTTGCCCCCCTTCTCCCCCCCTCTAGGTAGATCTCGGAAGTTAAGAGACTTGGAAATTTTTTTTTTTCAGATTCATATCAAGGGGCCCAGAGTTGGTCAAAATCATTTTTCAAAACTCCCCCCTCTCCCCCCCTTCACCCCTCCCCCCATCGTAAGAAATACTCCTCAAAAATACGACCCCGCGAGCTGCTTGCAGCTCGCGCAACGCCCAAATACTTTTTACAAGGGTAAGAAATACTCCTCAAAAACACGACCACGCGAGCTGCTTGCAGCTCGCGCAACGCCCAAATACTAGTTATACTATATAAAGCTCGATTACCACTGACTGACTGACATAAATGTTCTCCCAGATGGTGAAGGGGGAGGTGGGTATATTTTTACAGATTCGTATACAAGTAACTCTCACGAGTATGGGAAAAATCCCAAACCTCCCCTTTTCCACCCCACTCTCCCCCCTCCCTATCGTATCTCGGAAACTAAGAGTCCAGTGTTTTGTTGTTTTACGGATTCGTATAGAGGAGGCTCGGAAAAGTAAAATCCATTTTTCAAAGTTGCCCCCCTTGCCCCCCTTCTCCCCCCCCCCTCTAGGTAGATCTCGGAAGTTAAGAGACTTGGAACATTTTTTTTTCAGATTCATATCAAGGGGCCCAGAGTTGGTCAAAATCATTTTTCAAAACTCCCCCCTCTCCCCCCCTTCACCCCTCCCCCCATCGTATCTCGGAAATTAAGAAACCTGGGTTTTGTTTTATTACGGATTCGTATAGAGGAGGCTCGGAAAAGTAAAATCCATTTTTCAAAATTCCCTCCATTCTCTCCCCCTTCATTTTTAATCCGTACAAAATCCTATAAGTGCTAAGGATTACTGTCCAATTCTCAAAATTTTACAACGGTAAGAAATACTCCTCAAAAACACGACCCCGCGAGCTGCTTGCAGCTCGCGCAACGCCCAAATACTTTTTACAAGGGTAAGAAATACTCCTCAAAAACACGACCCCGCGAGCTGCTTGCAGCTCGCGCAACGCCCAAATACTAGTTAATATTATAATATTCATCAGCATTCAATTAAAATTCTATATCAGAAAGCTATCAGGACCCAATATTTTTTCAAAATCCATTGCAAATGGCATAATGGACCCTAATCTATGTATACACATATAATTATTATTTATCAATAAAGTAATAAAATCCATGTCAAATGTTTTCGATAAAACTATTGATGTGTGTAATTGGCCTATAAAGTTACAAGTTTATGGCCAATTTAAAATAATCTAGCATTCAATAGGCACTTAACGGTTTTTAAGATTGGAATAAATGGAAAATATGGTTATTAAAAAGCTTTTGTTCGTTTTTAAAAGTGCATTATCGAGTCGAGAAGATACGTTACATTGTAACTCGTAATGTAAACCCAGAGGGTGCAAAAATATTTTACATTTGCATACATACATAATTATGAGATGAAATTATAATTAAATATCTTGTATCGTTGAGCACCTGTCATATTGTGACTATAGCCCCACTAAGTAGACATCCAACGACTGGATCTAATTAAGATTTCAATGTCACCATGACGGTAATGCAAATGCAAAACAGTGCAATGCAAAGGCAATGTGAGACAGAGATTTCTTGCCAAACATGAAACTTGCCTACATAAAAAGGCAGAATTTGTGGTGCGAAAGAGCTGGATGCAGGATACGCCAGTGGAGATGCCTCGAAGGTCCAGACTAGTGACAGTAGGGACAGAGAAGAGACCCCAACGTGTAATTCAATCATTAAGAAGGTCGTTATAGCAGCAACTTCTAGTCGTCTAGCTACATACGTGATTAATCGAGTGACCTCCAAAGCCAGCGATATAATTATACGGAGTCTCCAGAAAAAGGTAGCCATACGTACCGTAAAGCCTGATTTACACAGTACGATTTTGTTGAAAGAAAGAAAGAAAAATATTTTTATTTAACACAGAAATACGTGCATACAAAAAGAAGAAGCAAAACAAAAAAAAATTATGATTTAGTAGAAATAAAAATTGCATCGTCTAAAGTTTAGGCGACAAACTAAACACTAGCAAGAAACTTGCATTGTGTGAATATAGCTTAACCTGTACGTAATGTAGCGTACTTACTGAGTTGGACCCCTCCTGTTTACTCCTCAAAAGATCTCCCACAAGTTGTCATCTGCCTGCACTCTGTTGGCTGTCAGTACATCCGCATGATATATGACATCGATGAATCGCCGCGGGCCGCTCACTTTCACTAACTATCGTTTTATTTCGATGCCAAGTGGTGCCGATAGACTGTCGCTTTGATAAAGCTATAGCTAAACATACATATTTTTCTAATATGTTCTTTGTTAGAAAAGTTACTACAGGACTTATTAGTAGGTACATGTAGAAGTTGACAGGTTATGCAGAAAAAGCCTCTAGAATTGACGCAGTGGAGACTTGCAAAAATCATAGGGACCCAGGCGCCCTGTTGAGAAAGGTGCAAGATGTGCGATCTTTCTCGAGAAAAATGACCAATATAAAGGGCTGATTTACCAAAGCCAATATCTTTTATCCTTGGAATAAAACTGAAAAAAAAAAATCAAAATGTATTCACAGGATAAGACTTTTCTAGATATAAAAGTTTGGTGAAATTCGCCCTAAGGCGATGAAGTATTAATATTAAGATTTTTAGGTCCCCTAAAATTCTTAATCATCAGCAATCAACGTAAAAACTGAAATAGACTGGAGGCCTGATAGCCTCTAGACGTCCTTTTCTCCAGAAAAACTTACAAGAACGTAATTAAAACCAGAAGAAGAAGACTATGAAAAGGTATACCTCCTAAAGTTGCGCCAGCAGCTATGGCGGCCACGGTATAAAGGCTCCACACGCAAACAGGCGCAACACGCGATAAAATCGCGCGCGACACAAAGGCACCGCAAGTCGCGCAACGAGCGGTGCCTTTGGGTCGCGCGCGATTCGCGTCGCGCGTCGCGCCTGTTTGCAGGAGCCTTAACTCATAAAAACAGATTCACGATTGACAGACACATCGACAAGTTAAAACAATATTTCGTAAGATGAAAGCCAAACGAGAATATTACTTAAGAGTGAAATTTCGGCCATGGTAGTCCGTAATAAGTTTCTATTAATTAATAGATGTATTGTGGGCGATGAGTTGTGTTTCTATATTGGATATCATTAGTTTTTCTGCTTGTAATGTCTGGAATATTGTTGAGTCAATTATGCTCTAATAGCTGTTAGAATTTCGATAATAGTTTATAAGAGCTTATTGAAATGTTATCTAATATATTGTAATTAATATAAGATGCGCTAAGAGAAATTAATTACTTATCTAATATTTTAATTGTTCTTTGAACAAGAGGTTGCTGTCTTTGTTGTAAGAGCTACAATATTCTTAATTTTTTATCGTTATCGCTGTAGACCCTTTGCCGGAAACCGTATAGCTACCAGTAACTATTTAAGAGGGGAACAGGGCGTGCGATTCTCCATACAAAATATGTATTCCACTTTTTTCTTCCTGAATAATACCTCCAGAGCAATTTTTTTTTCATAAAGTCAAGGTCTGCTGTTAACACGTCCCTGTCCATTATTTTTTCAGCTTCTAATTAGTAAAGAAAATCCTCAAAAAATTACAAAAAATGCCCTGTTTTTACCGCCGTGATTAGAGGACTACCAGACAAATTAGGATAGTTTTTAACACAAAAAAAAGTTAGGAACCTAAACATACTCTTTCTTAAAACGTTAATGTAAAAAATAATTGAATCGGCTCAGTTTTTGGGGAGAAAAAAGGGGAATACGAAACGTCGATCTCGTCAAAATTTTTGCCATAATTTCGGTGTGAGCTGCAGCTGTCATCACATACTACGGGGGCAGACTTGAGTTAAGGCGACAGCAATAGTTTCTTCAAAAACGTATTTTTCAAATTCCTCGCAGGCCCCGTCCCCTCTTAAGCTTTTAAACTAATTAGAATTAAACAGTACACCAGCATTAACTTATAAACGCAGTACATAAACCACTTCCCGCTACAAACGTCTCCGACAATGAAAGCCAAGAAAATTAGGTACGATTCCCACCAACCGGCTCGCATCGCGCCGCATCGGAACGGAGCCGTACGCATGCCGCGGCAGCCGAACGCGCCCGTCGGAGCCGTACCGCTACCGCGGCATACGTTCGGCTGCCGTGATAGCCGTACGCGTGCCGCGACAGCCGGCAGCGTCCGCTGAAATCCGTACGCACTCCAAGCGCCCAGAAGTGCTGCTCACATTGCGCCGCGTATTCCACGACGCACGGCCGACCGGCTCCGAACGGACCCGACGGCAGCCGATTGGATGCCGACGGCGCAGTTCGGCGCCGTTCGGAGCCGGTCGGGGCCGGTCGGCCGTCGCGACAGCCGAATGCATTCTGCGACACGTCGCGACGCGTCGCGGGATGCCGACGGAGCTAAATATGCGTAAGTTGCATGCAAATATGAACTGTAATTACTGTTGATACATTTCAATGTTCTTTACCGCATTGTAAAATGCCGCCCGGCCCGGCGCGATGCGAGCCGGTTGGTGTGAATCGTACCTTAGTCTAACAATAATTATAAGTAAAATAATAACGTTTCTTATATTATATGGAAGTCGATTTCCTGTGAAAAGCTATTGATGGCTTTCACAGTTTTCCTGCGTTTAGCGGCTTCCTCTGTGACTATGGGTGGAAAGTTGGTGACTCACGGTAATATTGTGAAAAGTGGGTCGGTAGAGGTGTCGGAGGTGTGGTTAACGGTCCCATAATGTGTTTGTGGGAGGCAAATATTGGAGGTTAAGATTTTTTTGGATTTTTATTTTTTGTCTGGTTGAAAGGTAATGAGTGAGAAATCTTTTAAAAGGTAAAGATTAGGTTAAGTAATGCTTTCATCTTGTTTGGAAATCTCTTCTTTTGTGTATTTTAAAACCCATCTGTATCCCAAAACATGCAATCAAAGTGCGCTGCCACCGACGACGCCGCCGTGGTAGTGGCGAAGTTTTGGGCCATCAGGTGGAATAAATAGTTGAAATACTGCCGTGACAGCGACATGAAAAAGATCTTTTGAAAGAAAACATTTCTTTTCGGCGTTTTGGTTGAAGCGGTTATTGGGAGGTTTTAAATATCCAAGAATTTTTTAGAGTTCCGTACCTAAACGGTGAAAACGAGACCCTATTACTATAAGACTCCACTGTCCGTCTGTGCGTATGTCACCAGGATAAACCGTGATAGCTAGACAGTTTTTTTCACAAATGATGTATTTCTGTTGCCGCTATAACAACAAACACTAAAAACAGAATAAAATAAATATTTAAGGGGGGCTCCTATACAACAAACGTGTTTTTGTCGGCGTTTTTGCCTTGTGGTACGGAATCCTTCGTGTGCGAGTCCGAGTCGCACTTGGCCAGTTTTTTTTTATTTACAGGCTGAAATCATAATATTAATAGTTAACCAACCGAGCTACGGGTTAGTTTCCTTCCTCGCTCGATACGAAGACGTAACAAAATAAGTTATTTTACCACCACTATAATATTTTTATAGGTTACGTTATAAAATACTCAAAAACCGACAATCATCGTTTCTATTAATGTCAATGTTTTCGAACACTCTAACTAAAACCATCCGATTTATCGACTTCCAAAAACATAATAATTATGATCGAGAAACAATCTGACGAATAACAGGTACCTAATAACCGTTGCCATTTCGATTTTGAATAATAATAATGCCAACTTTACACATTCGGATAAAACAGCATTATTTTAGGGGGCTCATGGCTAAATAATAACATTTACACGGGTAAATGGAAGGTTAACCTACGCTTGCCGCGGTCAGTACATGGATGGGTGACCGTCCATTACATACCGAGACCCGTCTGTGCCTCGGAAAGCACGTGAAGCCTTTGATTCCGGCTGTCATTCGTAAATATTTCGCAGTCGTTACGGGTAGTCAGAAGCCCGAAAGTCTGACAACCTGACTTACTAAAGAATATCGTGTTACCCAGTACCTGAGTTGTAGAGGTCAGATAGGAAGCCACACTATGTAAAAAAAACTGGTATTCAGCTGCATTCGATTAGACTGGAATCCGATCAAACCTTAGTTGAGAAAAGACGGCAGATTGATAAAACAGCATTATTTTCGAACACATTTCCAAATATCTGAGCGGATTATCTACTTTGATAGACTAGAGCCGAATGGAAATAAATCACGCGGTGATGCTCGCGAATGTGTAGCGGTGGCATAATAAGACGGCCGGAGCATTGTACGAACGATATTAGCAATGACATTTGCGCTCGCCCTACTTAAGACAAACGATGCACAGTGCAGTTTAATCATCTTTAAATATAGTATTATTATGTGTTATTTTATCAACGGTCAGCGATAACTGTTGTGCCAAATATTTTAGGTGCCCACACACGAATTTACGAGAAGATTACAGGGGGATACAGGGTGGTGGGGACATCGACGCGCCCCCTGTAACTATAGAATCAGTAAATGATTCTGAACCCCAGACAGTTTGGATACGGAAGGCGGAGGACAGGATCGTATCGAACACCAATCAATGTTATTGTAGGAGTCCTCTAAACGTTGCTCACAAGTCCAAAACCCGAAAATTTTGTCAGTTTAAAGGCTCCTGCAAACAGGCGCGACGCGCGACGCGACGTGAATCGCGCGCGACACAAAAGCACCGCTCGTTGCGCGACTTGCGGTGCCATTGTGTCGCGCCTATTTGAAGGAGGCTTAAATAAAATAGGCGACCGCTATCCTTCCGACAGCTGTTTGCTGCCAGGGGCAAGGTAAATCAGGGAGCCTAAAAAGGTCACTTTGGCAGAATCATAAAAGGATAACATTATGAATGATAATATGGCGAAGACAGGCCGGATAATTAATAAGAAGATTTCAAAATCCGGGATTACTGAGTACCTAGTATATATTTTCTCACGACCTTTTTGTCATAAGAGTGCAAATTCAAGCTTGAAATACATGTTTTAAATACGGACACAATTAGTTACTAAGTCTTGGACTAGGTATTAAAGTAGCTATTATCGCCCAGCAATTTGTTTCCCTCGATTAATTCTAAGACTTCCTGCGGGAGCTTCGCAAAACAAACACGCAATTTGCAGAAATAAGTTTTCTTTCATTGTTTTTTGTACGGAACAGATTTTCCCACTGTCGGACAAAGGTTAGCTAGAAGCTATTCTTCCATTGGTTTCTATGTAGGCTAGTCTTTTCGCTTTGGTTCATTAACCTGACCTGACAAGTGTCAGGAAATCAGAAAATGAAACCTAAAACCAAGCGCACAATATTTACAGCCACAACGGGCCGCAGCCGCAGCGCAACGCATTTCCATAATGTGCGGTGCGGCACGAAAGTGATGTTGGAGGATTTTTGCTATGCAATACGCCCTGCCCAAGTCTGCGTCAGCCTTAATATTTCACAAAAACAAAACGTCTAAGTATTGTCAGAGTAAAGGCTCCTACAAACAGTCGCGACACGCGAAATAATTGCGCGCGACACATTATAGGCACCGCCCGTTGCGCGACTTGCGGTGCCTTTGTGTCGCGCGCGATTTTATCGCGTGTTGCGCCTGTTTGAAGGAGCCTTAACACAAAAAAAGAAAAACAGATAGAAAGAAAAGAATAAAAACTTTTTTACAAAAAAAAACAACCGATATTTACCTATCACTTTGTAGTATTTTTTTTAAGTCGGTTGTTTATTTGTAAAAAAGATTTTATTTTTCACATTTTCGTTGTACCTACCCCACACAAATTCAATTAACACTAGTGCATTGAAGAATTGAAGACACCGACTAGAAGAATCATCAAAATTCGCATAGAAATGCCGGAGAGGCAGTACATTTATGCATACAGTATGTTAAATAACAGAGGGCGTTCCCTTAAACTCGTTAATCTATATCATTAATAGATTAAAATAAAAATATCAGCATAGAAAAATAAGCATAAAATAATCCGAATTCAAAAAAATAATTAATTGTCAATAAATTCGAAACCTCCTGTTTAAAATCAAAATAGTAGCGCGGAATAGTATTCGTAGTAGTAACGCCCAAACGCAATGCGCACGATGCTGGCCGAGAGTTTCCGAGAGTTCACGAAGCCGAGTGAGACGGCCGCCCCGCCCCGCCCGCACCCGCGCCCGTCATTCATAAATAAATTCCGACATTGCTGTCCTTCAAGTACGCGTGTACAGAGTGTTTCTTTAACGTATCAATTTACGATTTTTAGTGAATATTTTAATATAAAAAAAAAAAAAAAAACATTTTATTTTCGAATGATAATATTTTTTTTAGTATGTATGGATGCTATACTATTGCGAGTTAACGGGAACGCCCTCTGTTAGTTAACATACTGTATAACTTCGTACATAAGAATAATTACCTAATGTGTTTTATACTAAAACCTTCCTGAAAGAATGTAGATCACATTAGTGAAATAATGATCAAAATTGGATCATAAGTTTTTGAGAAAATCGCGGACATACAAACATACATACATACGGGTCGAATATAGAACCTCCTTTTTTGAAGTCGGTAAAAAAAACCAGGCAGGGTGAAACAAATACATTATGCATTATTATTTAACCACCGATAATAAAGAAAAAAATAAACAAAAGCCTCAAACACTCGCCGTATTTACCAAAAGAAATGGTCAAACGGCATCCTTTCAAGTTAAAAAAAGCCCAAAATATCAGTTGATCAGTCAAACAGGGCGCTAATGTGTTAGTCCAACATTTGTGTTACGGTACCCAGGTTCGAACCAGTGACGACTCAATGATATGTGAAGTATTAATTAAGACACACTTCGCACCTGGTTATGTGGTCACAGTTACATCTGGAGTTACGTAACTGTGGTTTTGAGGATGTTTAATAGGTGAGAATAATCAAGCAATCTGTCTAGCCTTTTCCCAACTTTGTTAAGGTCAGCTTCCAGTCTAACCGGATCCAGCTGAATAGCAGTATTTTACATGCCGCGACTGCGTAACTGAACTACAAATCTCAGTTACTGGGTAGTATGATACTCCTGGTACAGAACCGGTCGAAGTGGAGGTGCTTGGGGGAGGTCTATGTCCAGCAGTGGACGTCTTTCGGTTGATGATGATGATACCCCTTGGTGGGATCAGTTGTCAGACTTTTTGGGGATTATTCACTGTATGCAGCATGGACGCGCCGATTTTGGATGCCTTGCATTGAAAATTTTCGTCGGTTATTCCTGACTGCCAAACTAGGTTTATACCATTGACTTAAGGGGCTTACAGGTCCTAAACGCAAAAAACGGAAGTTTTAGAAACAATAAAAGTATATGATCGACTACAGTAAACAAAATCAGAAAAATATATGATATTCTTCAGGATATATGCTAGGTAGATAGTGTGTTGAAAAGATAATACAACAAATTTGAAAAAAATCATGAAGATACCTCTAAAATCTTTCTTTTTTTACAAAAAAAACATACTAATATACATACAATCATTCTGATTTTTTGTCAGATTATTCTACAAGCAACATACTAAAATAATAGTGTTTTAATTTTTAAGTCCAAACAATAGATTTTTTGTAAATAGATAATTTCTTCATATTTTGCAATAAATTATTATCAGCGTTGTGTCATCGCGCTTCTCTTTCTTTTCTATGCAGTCCGACAGTGACCGCGCTTTAGGTTATGTAGGTAGTCCCCTTAAACAGTCTTGCTAAAGCTACACAATTTAAATTTAATAAAAACCCATTTCACGTGTCAGTAGATGAAGGCTTATAATTTCCTAGCATTCCTAAGTGGATATCTTCAGGCAGTTAAAGTGTTCAGTTAGATATTAAACCATAATGAATAGTTATGATAGTCGCGGTAGGAACGCGGACTAGATGACACACGGCCGCTATGTTCAGCTGACAAAATGTGTGGAAATTGTACATTGATCATCAATTTTAGCACTATAATCGTAATCGTCTTCCAGTTCTTCCATCCCGTTCTATTTGAGGTCGGGTCATCTTGTACAGCGGTGGTTGGGTGATCTGTCCTGTGTTGGCATAGCAATTAGATTCTGCGCTTTCATCTCCCTCTCGATACTAGACCACTATGTAGCAGGGGTCTTCCTCTTCCCAGGCGTTTTGTAGGGATATTTAGGACTGTTTTTACTGAGAAAATATTATTGTCTTTCACTTGTCCCAATTTATTTGGGTCTTTATTGGGGTCGGCGCCACATGAATTGTTCTTCCATACTCCTCTATTAGTCGTAGCCATATCATCTATTACACAGTCCTATCCATCGTTTCTTTCATCGTGTATTTAGAACTTCATAAAATTTTAATAAAATAACTAATAAACTAACTTATATTACTATGTATTTACCTACTAGGCTATTAAGGTAAGTTGCGTACGGCTAAATTAAATGGGTTTGCCAATATGGGACGCAACCCGCGGTAATTACAACACAAAATAATTTTGAGGGTTGTAAGATTATGCAATCTCCACAAAAAAGACTTAGTAAGAAGTTTCCAGAAGCTTCTCCAATTGAAATCGGAGAAGATTGAGCGGAACAACACATCTTCCAAAAAATAATTACAAAAATCATTTTCGAGTAAAAATAAAAGCATCAAATTCTTTTCTAATAAACCCTAAGCTAGTTTTAACGCATAGCGGTATACGTCAGCGGCGGCATTCCTCACAGGGCCCGGTCCGAGATCTCGTTCAAGACGTAAAATTACCAGCAATTAGTGAGGTCTTCGCCCTCTCTGGTTTAGTTATGGACATAACTAAACATTATGACATAAAAATAAAATATAACATAAACCTTTGTGGTTGGTCAGTTTGAATTTTAATTAAAACTCTTGTTTGATTTGTTTGGAAATAACAAGTAAAATATCTTAGAAACGATTCAGAAAAGTAAAGTCTATTTTAATTGGATTGTATGCAGTAGTGGTTCTGCAATAATTAGCGCACTACAGTAGCATTGCCGACATTTTCAATCCACTCCCACGCAGAGACGCCAATAAAATTTCCATCGGCCCATCCATTTTTCAAAGCCACACAGAAACAAAAGACATAAAAGCGTCCATTTCCTTTAAATATAAAACTGCTACGGGATTGGACCGCAGCATTACCGCGGTGCTGCGCGTTGCTGCGCATTCCTGCGCATCGTGGACGACACCAATTAACTGGGGGCGTGTCGCCAGTGCACTAAACCTGCGCCGATTTAGTGTTATGTGCGCAGACGCAGCCGTGCGCCGTGACATACGGCTGGGAAAGTGCACGAATTTCTATTCCGTATAGAAATTATAAGCCCAATAGGGAGGAACAGTTAGACTAATAGTGGAGACTTCTGTTTATGGTTAAATGACCATCGCTATTTGTTTTGTACTTTGAATGCAACATTGCACATGTAATAGGCTGTAAAGTGTTTACGCAATAAACAAAACTGAACCTTAGCTGCATGCGGCTTCTTAAGATACCAGCATAATATTTTAGTGTCGCATTTACACAGTCCTTAAAAGACTATAAAGCCTTAGCTTCTTGGTTAGGCATTTACTTTAAGACGTTATTTACGCAAACCGTTACTCTAATGTCTTTCATTTTATCGAAGTAAGCCCTTCAGTTTACGCGTTTCTATTTTACTGTAAAAACAATTTTTTTGTTTTTTTTTTGCTATACATTTACTACACCCATTTTCGCTGTTTTTTTTTTCCAACCTGTGTTGTCCCAGAGCTGGGCAAAGGTCTTCCCCATAGCCTTCCACCGTTTCCTGTGTGTTGCCTCCTCCGACGAATCTCTCATAAATGATTCTGACTCATCACGCCAGCGTTTCCTACGCCTCCCTCGGCGATGAGTCCCGTCTTCTGGCACGCACTGCGTGACGACTCTAGCTTATCTATCCCGAAGCATTCTAAACACATGGCCCGCCCAATTCAACTTCAGCCTAGCGGACTAATATTCTCGTTGTACAGTAAAACATGTTGGTGTTTCTGTGATACATTCGCTGCAGCAGTGTGTCCATCCACTACTCCATTTCTTCGTGGTAATTGAGGGTGCACCAACCACTTCCTGGTTACTCCCGTAATGGGCCCTGGAGCAACCAGTCCGGTTGGTGGATAGAAAAAACAAATTAGCATTTGGCTCGCGCGTTCCTCTGATATGGGGAATATTAATGAACTTATTTCTTGTGAGGTTTTGTTAGTTTTTACTCGATAAGTAAGGCTTGTGGTGATGTGAACGGGAAATTATTTTTATTTACATGTTGTGGGAGATTTGTTGCTTTTTTTCTTTTATTATTGGTATTTGTATTCTGTGAGGTTACTATTATATAAGTATTAACACTAGTTTTTAAGTTATGTACAGACGCCAGCACATCAAGCTACTACAATCTGTCAAATTTAATTAATACATTTTCAACTTTATCGCTAAAGCATAAGGTTCAAAGTTGATTGGGAAAATTTGGCAGTTTCGGGTGGTTTGGTATACTGGCGTCTGTACTAACCAAATGGACTTTACCTCTATGTCATCATCATCTGCGTAGCCTTTTCCCAACTACATATGTTGGGCTTCCAGTCTAACCGGATGCAGCTGAATACCAGTATTTTACATGGAGCGACTGCCTATCTGACCTCCACAACCCAGTTACTGGGTAATACGAAACCCCTTGGTAAGACTGGTTGTTAGACTTTCGGACTTCTGACTAATCTTAACGACTATACCTGGCTATATATGTTAGGGGTTTGAAATAAAAGATTTTTTTCTTTTATTGTAATGCTGCTAATTAAAATAATTATTGATTTGAGGATATGTATTGTTTTGTTTTTTGTATTGTAGTTTATTTATTTGTTTTTGTAGTAATCAAATATAATTTGATTCCAATCTACTCAATTTCGTGCAACCGATGCAGTTTCGTCATCGATTTCCTGGTGGACTTCTGTTTTTGTTTTATTTTATTTTAAGTATTTATTAGTTTAATTTGTGAGACCTATAAATTATTTTTCCTTCTTTATCGAATCATTTTGCGATCGAAAGAAAATAACTTACTAACAATCATTGTCCTGTTTACGCGAATCTTTAAAAGCAAATATTAAAACAAAACACAAATACATTTTATCAATGTAACGATTCATTATTCTCATGATTGCTATCAACAATATTATCAATCACGGATTTTAGCGCCGTATTATCATTTCATTGAGTTAATCGCATTAAATAAAAATTTTATCTCTTATCTTATCAGCTTTGTGTGGACTAATAAATAAGCGTGGGCTGTCGGAAATGCATTAGCATTTTAATAAAATGTTTTTTGCGAACTTTAATTTTGTTTTTTAATCGAATTGTTCTTTCGACGTATTGCTATACCACAGACTAAGTACATTAAGGTTCCTTCCTTTTCCTCCTTCTTTTGTGTCGCGCGCGATTTTATCACGTATCGCGCTTGTATGTTGGAACCTTTATCAAGGGCTGATTTTACCTAAATCAGTTATATTTTATCTGTGGTATTGAATTGACGTCTGACAGTTTTTATATGAAAAAAATAACTGTCAAAAATTTAAAAATTATTGCCAGGATGAGACTTATTCTAGGTATAAAAGTTTGGTGGAATTCGTGCTAAAAGTAAAAACCGTAGACTATCTTCAGAAAAAGAAGAGGCTTTTTATTAGACAGTCTTCCTATTTTCCTAGATTATCTTTTGTTAAAAAACTGTATTAAGTATCCAAGTTATAGGTACACTTACTTGGTAGTTTCTGCAGTATGACTAATTAGTCCTATTAACAAAGTCAAAATAGTATATTTTTCGAGCCAGTTTTCGCACCCTAAAGAAATTCCTTTAAATAGCAAAACAAGTGGGTGCTAACCTCGCAATCATCTTTAAAATAGCTTCTAAACGCCACCTAAACATTACCTATAAAAATCTACCGCTATCTACAAGGGACACTAGTCAATTACTAGCAATAACTTAGACAATTTACCCAGTATGATAACCAACTAAAATCATATTCTAAACCTTTCCAGCTCTAAAATTGCACTGTAATATATATATAGTTTAGTCTGTCTGTCGGCGTGCGGTTGCCGCTTCCGCATTGCGCCCGCGCAACACGCATAGACAACAATTTTGTTTGTATTACCGGCCGTGTACATAATGTGTGGTTGTTTTAGTTGTCTATTGTATTATTTTGAGTAATTTGTTGGCTTGGAGGCTGAAATTTCCATATTTGTTTCAAGTTTTTAAACTGTAACGATTTAGATGCAGAAAAAGTTGCTGCAGTACATGATCAGCCTATAATGTTCCCACTGCTGGGAAACCAGCCTCCTCTCTATGAAAAGGAGTGGGCCATAATCCACCATGCGGGCCCAGTGCGGTTTGGTAGATGTCACATGTCTTCGAATTTTTGGTTCTAAGATATTTAAGCAGTGGTGATGAAATTAAATACACAAAGTAAAATGCCTGCTTGAATACGAACTCACTACCTACAACTCGAAAGTCTCACAACTGCTCTCCTGGTCCACTCTTGCAAGCTAATAGGTATTAATTAGCAACTGTTTTGTAGTGCAGGGGAACATTAGTTTTCCCAATGCTTGTCTGATTATTTTCTTACAGCATATTTTCTTAAATGCGTAGGTATGTGTTGGTTATGTGACTACTAACAACCCGCATTAGGCCCACTAGGATAAAACCACTAATTATTAGGTACTACACAAACGATTTTCACAAAATTACAAAGTTATCAAGGCGCATTACAGTAGCTAATTTTGCACTACGAAACGGTTTCTAACCCTGAGTTATTAGCCATTACTAGCCCATTTTAAGTTCACCAATCACTACAAAAACGGCCTATAAAAGGGAATTTCAACAGTGTAAACAAAAATTCTATCCAATCAATAGAAAGCTGTTAATTTGCATCGCAACAAGGTGAAACTGCGCCCGCGCACGTTCTACTCTGATAACGCGTCACGCTGCGCACTCAGCTTTTGTAACTATATCACATGTCCCACTGTTTTCTAATACCAGTGTTATTTGGATTGATTTATTATTATTACATGTAATCATGTGCTTTGATTTAACGAGGGAAATTGTAACGGTTCTGGAGTTATTGATATTGTTACCTACAATAACACTAAAATAGTAGGTAAGTAAATTGTTATGGTTCCTAACCCGACAATCGATATTCGAATAATAATTTCTAGAGTGGACATGGATGCATGAGCACGCAAGATAAATAATCCTACATGCACCTAAAAGTCGAGATGAACCAATCTAGGGTTCGTTTCCCGTTGGATATGGTCCGCATCTGAGACCATTTTTAGAGCATACTGTGATGTCATGTCTTTTCTGGGCAATAACCAAAAACACCTCTTCGATTATCAATACTTTTACGAGTATGTGCCTTTAAGAACGTTTACGCCGTACGGCATTTCATACAAACTTTCAAGCCCTTGTTTTTCGAATTGAATGAATCGATTTTAATGAAACTTCATACGCATAAGCAGCATACAAAGGTCTAAAAAGTTAGTTAACACTTTGCGGGACACTTAACGCCCCTCGACGTAATAACAATAAAACTTCTATTGTGTCTCGTTCAGTGTCCTTCAATGTGTTAAGAACATTTTCGAAAAATAGTGTTATAGCCAAATTAGACCGATTTTAAATTTATTATAGAAACAAATTTCCAGTTATCTATATTTGTTTAAAAGACATTTCGAAAATGTTCTTATGTAACTTTTTAGAACTTTGTATCCTGCTTATGTGTCTGAAGTTTCATTAAAATCGGTTCATTCATTTCGAAAAACAAGGGCTTGAAAGTTTGTATGAAATGCCGTACGGCGTAAACGCTCTGGCATTTTCTCCACCAAATAAGAAGAAGCATTCAAATATCATATCCTGATCTTTCCCAGATCCGAAAACCAAACAGCAACCAAATAGCATCACAAAAATCCTGCGCACCTTATCAGCGCGTTTATCAGGGGTTGCATCACGGCAGTATGGCCGCACGGCCGCTTGGCTTCCATTCGCGATGGCCGCTAATGCTCGCATTATTTATGCATTAAAGGATATCATTAAAACGACATCAGCTGCCGACGACCCCTGTGTTACGACTTGTTTTGTAACGATCCGTGTAGACTGGTCACTGGTCACTGGATACTGGATGCGGGATGCTGGACTTGTTTATGTTATGAGGTAAGTGTAACGTAACTAGTTTTGTGAGATCTGAGTTGAGATGATTTTGGTGATGAATCATGTTGAATTGGGAACGATTCGATATTTATCTAAAATTCTTCTATAGGTAGAGGTTTTAACAGTTTTTAACTGTGTTTGTATTTCCGGTTTTTAAGGGGCTTACAGGACCTTAACATATAAAACGCAAGTTTTAGATACAATAAAAGTATATGATCGACTACAGTAAACAATGAACATATGAAGCAATGGATTAGCCATATCCTTCAAAATGATTTAAGGCTCCTACAAACAGGCGCGAGCGCGACACGCGATACAATCGCACGCGACACAAAGGCACCGCTCGTTTCGCGACTTGCGGTGCCTTTGTGTCGCGTGTCGTGTCGCGTCTGTTTGAAGGAGCCTTTACGCGTACTACATAACTTACAATGACTCAAAATCAAAAGAAAGAAAGTAGATACAAAGCGATACATTTTTAACCCTCGTCCCTTCTGCGTTCAACAGTAAAAGCTCCTACAAACAGACGCGACACGCGATATAATCGCGCGCGACACAAAGGCACCGCTCGTTGCGCGACTTGCGGTGCCTTTGTCTCGCGTGTCGTGTCGCGCCTGTTTGAAGGAGCCTTAATCTGTGCCTCAACCACGCAATAATGAATCGAGAAATCATATCGGTTATCGATTTCTAAGTTATTTAACCGTCTGTGACTCGGTTAATTTATAACTAAAGGTCGGGAGGGATAGTTTGATGCGCTTGGGCAGATGAAAGCCTTCAATAGGGCTGTGTAATAGAAATTGTAGACTTAGAACTTTTCCAGGAATAAATTGATTTGGTTTAACAAAGTTAGCTTATGGGTCGCAATGATTTTTTTTTTGTGTAAATAACGTTGCCCCACACTAGGAATTACTCCTGTATCGTGGGTGCGTTTATAAACATATAAAAATTCACATGCACAAACAGCCAGACCCGGAACAACTAACTACCTGTAGGTAATACAAATATTTGTTCCGTGCGGGAATCGAACCCGCGACACTCAGCGCAGCAGTCGATCGCTCAGCCACTGCGCCAACCGTGTCGTCAATTTAGGTATGAAAGTTAAAGTTTGTCAGAAAATACTTAGGAGGTAAGATAAATTACAGCCCAGTAAGATCGTCTAGGTAGATTGATTTGATTGTGTTGTAATTGTTGCTTTGAAATTTTGATCTGTGACTAATTTCGGAAGGCGTAAAAATTATCAATATTGCAAACAGATCACCATCACCAGTGTGATTTAGAATGGCAATGAAGTGATAAATCCTTTACCTCTTGTCTTAAATTATTCAGCGTATTGCCTTGCCTTTTCCCAACCATGTTAGGGAAGGCTTCCAGTGTGACCAAATGCAGACAATAAATGTTGAAAAAAAAAAAAGCATTGTCGAAGAATTATTGACACCAGCAACACTCCTATAAAAGATATCGGAAGGCAGATACCAAAGCAGCTGACGACCAGTTAGTTAGTGCCAGATCTGGTCCTGTCTCGTGTCCCATAAATAAATAGTAGATCTATACAAATTATAGCAGTATGGTTGCTTCATAACGCCCGACAAGATAACGGAGAGAAAGACGGTGGCGTTGCCAAAGCTATGCTAGAATGGCGCTAGCGAAATATACATATTATATATATATATATCTGTCATGAACAATGAGGATCAAATCAAGGTTAATCAAATCAAATATCTGAAAAGGGTTGTAGTCTTATAGGAAATTAAACATGCCATCAAAAAAATAACTTGTAAAAAAACCAAGTCTCGCAACTCAGTTCTTCTACCGTAAAAAGTTGTGAGATCCATGTAATACCAAGTCGGTTAATTTATTCAGTCCCTACTTATGGGACCTTCTATCTTAAGTTATTACGACCACGACGACAGACGACCGATGTCAGACCTACGAGGGATTGGGCCTAATCCACCAAGAGGGCCCAGTGCGAGTTGGCAGACGTCACACATGTCTTCGAATTTTCCATGCATGTCTTTTCTATGCATCAGTTGAAATACATGTACAGTACCCGGCGATAAATATTGCACATCGACCTTTGGAAAGAGACAATCGGCTAATTTCGGCTTCGTAGAGCGTTATATCTGTCGCACGAAACACAAATAGTCCGGTATCTATTAGGAGCTGTTAAAACAATTATGATTTGCTTCTTTTGATAATTATTTTTATTCTTTGTATAAAATACAAAAAAAGGTAAAGGTCCGTGTGCAATATTTATCGCCAGGTACCTACTGTAGCATAGCTTTACCTGAGTATAGTTCTTTAGGTCGCCGTGTAGTGAGCACACCACGCCTTAGTAAGGTTGCCCAATGGTTGTAGTTCGAAAATAAGCACATTTTAATATCATAACCTCTGGTCGTGACTAGAGCGCGCAATCCTTAGCTCCGTCCCTTTCTGTAGTACTGCAACAGAAAGGGATGGGTGAGATAATATTTTGCGATCTCATATTTAGGCGTTGAGGACCTCGTTTTAGATACTAAATAGGTGGAATTTTGTCTAAGGTTCTAGTAATTTACAAGTGGGTACTTGAGTAAGCTATTGAGGTGAACTAGTATGAATAAATTTTTAGACGTGGTAAGACATAGGGAAAAGTGGAAGGCTATGGGGAAGACTTTTGCCCAGTTTGGGACAGTAAAGGAAGATAAAAAAAAAATATCTTAACTTTACCATTTGCCAAAAAGCATCATCAAACATTATCTTCATTTCTTATCATTCATAACGTAACAAGACGCCTGTATTCCCCGAAGAGTGAGCCAGAGTACAATGCGTGCCACGAAAGATGAGACTTGACACACCACGTGGTTTGACATGCGCAGAACATGATTTTAGGTATCTTTAGCGGTATGAGGTCTGAGTGCGGGACGGGACCGGACGTCATAGGGGCAGCGGAAAGAGCGTGGGAGGCGGGGTCAAGTCTCATCTTTCGTGGCACGCATTGTACACCCACATTTCGCCACTTATGGTAAGTCCAATGTAATAGGAACCCAGACTCCGGGTTGCTACTGAAAAATTCCAGATAAAAAACACTGGCACTCCGGTAGTGCCGACAGAAGTGAAAACTTGAACAATTACGAGTGTATTTTGTGAATCGTCTTATAAACAAAACACGCGTGTTAAGGTGTGTTCCTTATTTTATAGGGTTTTTTGCAAATCAGGTATGATGACCAAAGTGACTGGTTTATTCTTCTCGTGAAAGGAATTTATTCAGATTTACAAATAAGCACACAGGATAGACTTCAGTTCGTGGTGTTGGTCGCGGCAGTGGTAAGAGAAGCAAGCCGCTCGCATGGAGCTCGTCGTCAGTTATATATCCGTGGTTCAGCGCCATCTCGTCGTTGTTGGATGAACTACGTAGTTAGTACGCGAGGCCCTCGTAGTTCTTCCCGATGTGCATAGATGGCGCTGTCCTCAACAACGCGCGTCTTACGTTTTACGTCTTACGAATTTTCGATCAGGGTCACGTGACCTGACGCGAGTTTAGAAGTTTTTACCCATTCCAAAAAAAGTACACAGCGCCGCTAAAGAAGTTTTCACTTCAAAAACCCTTTGCTCGACCTGGGAATTCAAACCAGGACCTCATTCTCAGCAGTAACGCTAGCGACCACTAGACCATCGAGGCAGCCCTTTCTTATCCTTGAAAAAAAACTAACATAGGTACGAACTTGTAGAGACAGAGCATCTACCTTACATATTCAGGGTCACGGGTTCGACTGCCGCGGCACAAATATTTGCGTGACCTACAGTTATTTGTTCCGAGTCCTCGTGTAGGTGTTTGTGTACTTACAAACAAGCAAAACTCAAGTATTTACGAGTGTTATGGAAAAACGACATTATAGGTCCGGAGGTAAACAATGAGGCCGCAAATAACAAGTCTTTCCTTTATCCACAAAAAATTGGAGGTGCACTTGATGGAAATGATGATGAAAACAGCATCAAAGTACAGACGCCAGCACACCAAGCTACCCGTAACTGTCAAATTTTCCCAATCAACTTTGAACCTTATGCTTTAGCGATAACGTAGAAAATCTATTAAGGAAATTTGAAAGATTGTAGTAGCCTGAAGTCCTGAATTCAAATTGTACTGAATTAATAGTAAGATAGATAACTTTTAGAAAGACAGTTAACATCAGGTACGAAATCAATTCAGACTTTGATTCAAGACTGAATCAATTCAGACAGAATTGGCCAATTTCTCAAGATACCGCATCTTGTAGTTACTCAATAATAATAAAAACAATAGATTAAATCAATGTTATAAAGTACAATGCGTTTATTGTCCGATAATGTTTTAGTATTGAGAAACAAAAGGTTGTATCTACAGATAGATGGCTTGGGAACTAATAATGTAATATCTGTATTGTTTGATAAAGAAAACATTTTGTGTATCAAATTATTAGCGGCATTGCTTTAAGGCTCCTACAAACAGGCGCGACACGCAATATAATCGCTTATATCGCGTGTCGCGCCTGTTTGTAGGAGCCTTCATTTGTGAAGTTATTTTTATCTTTTGGGATGTTTCCTCATTAAATATTTTTTGTGCTCCTTCTAGATTTGAAACCTCAATATTCGCCAATAAAGTTTTGAATATGGATTGAATGTGTGTTGAAATACATAAATCAAAAGCCGCCTCACCTTTTCCCAACTATGTAGGGGTCGCGGCGCCTTCCAGTGTTACCAGATGCAGCTGAATACCAGTATTTTACATGAAGCGAATACCTATTAGAAGGCTTATCTCGTAATTTAAAACGTTCAAAATCTAGTCGGAGTGTCATATTGGCGCGGCGACAAACAAAAATATAGGAAATTAGAGGTATTTTTGACAGATTGAAACTGAGATCAGGGGGCCTAAAAAGTCCACTTTGGGAGGATCATAAAAAGATAACATTATGAATCATAATATGGCGAAGACAGTCCGTGTTTTTCTTTTTTTCGGTGCACTACGTAGGTTCACAGAGATTGGGATTGGATTTGGATTGTTTTTTTTTTTTATTGATATTTTAGCACAGACAAAACAAATAACTGAAAAATCCTTCACCAATGGGATTGGATACGATTAACTTAATAGTTAACTATCCATATGATTCATAATGTTATCCTTTTATGATTCTGCCAAAGTGGTCTTTTTAGGCCCCCAGACTGTGAACATTCTTCAAATTTCGAAAATTGCCCCTTTGACCTTCACAACCCAGTTACTGGGTAACACGGTGCCCGTCGGTAAGACTGGTGAGGCCACCGGTATATAAAGGAAACTCATTATACTTGCAACATAACCTAATATATAATTCGCCTGACTTTAAAACGGTAATAGAATTATAATGTTCTAAAGTACAATGGCTTCTAAAGAAAAGTAACACAAATGACCCGTAACGCACGAACTGGCATAACCCGAGAAAATAGAAAAAACGAACAATATTTTTACATTACATAATTCTTTTGAAGCGCTACTTTATTTTTTGCAACTTCTTATTGAATGTTTACTAAATATTATTAAATAAGAATTATTCAAACGTTGACGTTTGAATCCGTTTTTTTTTTGTAACAGTATTGTGCACTTTTTATTGTATCGCTGGGAAAAAATTGGGTGGCGCTAGAAATATAATATGATTAAGTATTATAGTTTCTTCGAATAATAGCACCGTTTACGTAATGTAAAAGTGTGTTTTTACACTTTATCTCTGTAAGAATACATAACATAACAGAAATCTGACCAAAAAACGCTTATCGTTCTAATTAATTAGTCAAATTGTACATTGCTCTACTCTTATAATTTCAAATTATCTCAGCACTTAACCTCAAAATAATACAATCCTCCTCTCTTCTTATCCTCTTTTTAATAATACAATGTAACATCACTGCATGCAATAAACACGTTCTGATGAACACTTTGCTTATCAACAATCTTAACAAACAAGGGTTTCAACTTAAAATATGACGTTTTAATTAACGCCGCGTCAAAAAATCGACTTCTAAGTTACTTTTTATCCGTCGACCACTTAACAGCCAGGCGCGGCTGTTCGCCACTTTTATTAAGAAAAAAGTGAAAAACAAATGGCGTATAAAGTGGGATCTGGCAGCTGATTACGTATCTTTAGAAGAGAAATAAATTCATTGAAGTGTGTACCTCCAGAGGCTTAATAATGACAAATGTAATTAAGTGCGTTAATCTACAGCGATGAGTTTTGAATATTGTATTTATTTCTGCTATTTGTAATGCTTATGTCAATTTTAATAGTCTAATAATGATAGTATATTTAATAGATTTTATTAGGTATTTTGTTGAAATCAATGTGCTGGAAACAGTCTGACTTCAGTTTCAAAATTGTCAAAAATACCATTTTTGACAATTTTGTTTGAGATTACGACTGAATATTAAATTTCATCCCTGCCTAGTTGCTATTCCACCAATTCGCACTAAGCGTTTTCAAATGTCCTTTATAATGCGCACAGCAAAAGAGTAGAACTCTACCTGCGTGTGTTTCCGAGCGCATACAACCCGAATCTCTTCCAAGTAAGAGTGAAAAGGCATCTTCTGGGTAAGCTCACTCCATCGTCGACTTTATCTCTGTCACCTCTGACCTAGACTAGAGTCAAGAGAAACCCATTAAAAAAAAAATATATAATTACGGGAATTGACCTTTTTTTTTAAGTATATATTTCGATAGATTTAAAAACAAAAGAAAAGCTAAAGATATTATTATTCAATGAAGGTAAACTGTAAAAATACTGACTAATTAATAATTAATGAAAACGATTGCAGCAAGACGTGTACGATTCCCAGTAAATATTGGTATGATCGGTACCGAGAATATTACTGTTGTTAAAAAAACTCATATAAACAATCTATTATAATGACTCGGACCTTTTGAACTGTTGTATATGCGGTTATTAACTATGATTTAACACCACTAAATTATCATAAAAAACAACGTAACAAAGGAAGTTGCTATTAAAAATCACTTAGATGGGCAGACGGACAGATGTTATAATGGAAAAATTTGTTTCGGAGTGATCTAATCGCGCTTCTGTAAATAAGTACTCAAAAAACTTGAGAAATAACAAAAAAAACTGTAAAACTTTTGTACTTTTTCATTTGTACAGTCCTTTTATTTCGATAAAAAAATAGTCCCCAGAATTTTTCAATTTTATACCTGGGTGGTTTTCTCACGAGGGTCGAGAAAATTGTGTGAACGTAAAGAAAATAATTAGAATGCTTTGGGACTGTATTAAAATGGGATACGCTTTTGTCAGGCAGTAGTAATTAAAATTAGAAACATACTACCGTAATAAAAATACAGATCGGTGTTTATTTCTTACAGAACACTTTTTTAGAATTCCATAAATGCAGTTTTAATCAGTTTCAAAAACACTAGATTTTTTTTTTATCCATTTAGATTGTATGTGCGTAGTATTCCCATCGATGCTGTAAAAATCTTACTGCGAAAACATAGGTGATGTAATTCGACCATAGTGTCAATCCCAAGCACCAGGTTGAATGACATTGAGCTCTCTTCAAGCTTACTTTACCTATGTTTTAAATGCTAGACCGGCTGTTCAAAACCTTGCCCGGTACACTCTTCTACTAATATCGGCAGAAACTAACACTTTACTAGTACCAATTAATTCAATTCAATTCTTTATTGTATTCACATGTTTCTCCATCACTATCGTAAAATGCTAAAGATTTTACAGAACAAAATTGCTTATTAAGGTACCGATCGTAATGGTCTTTTAATACTTCTTATCTCCATTAATTAATACATGGGATTCGTTCAACGCACCTGGCTGTATGAATATCTTAGAGCCGTATTTGTAAAGAGCGAATATGAAACGAACATTTCAAAATCCTTTGATTGACATGAATGAAAAGAGTGAATGATATTGGGACGGTTGGAAGGGGAGAATGGGAGAGGCAAATATTTGGCCCCCTAAGTAACATGGGACAAGGTTAAAAAGATTCAAATATCCTTTGAATTCGTATTTTGGTACTACATTAAGTACAAAAACTCGGGGGCTCGTGGTTAAATAATAACAGCCGCACAGGTAGATCGAATCGAAGGGTTAAGCTACACTTGCCACGGTCAGTTCGTGGATGGGTTGACCATCCATTACATATTGAGACCCCTTAGTTTTTCTAAAATCGCATTAAGTCGTTGGTCCCGGCTGTCATTCGTAATATTTTACAGTCGTTACGTGTAGTCAGAAACCCAAAAGTCTGACGACCAGTCTTAGCAAGGAGTATCGTGTAACCCAGTAACTGGGTTGTGGAGGTCAGATAGGCAGTCACTCCATGTAAAATACTGGTATTCTGCATCCAGTATACTGCCGGTCGATTCTGTAAAAATCTCACCGTGAAAACTTATGTGAAGTGAGTTTGTTTTTGTTAGGAATTGACACTATTGACAGCTCACTCCACGCTCACTTCACCTAAATTTTCACGGTGAGATGTTTACAGAATAACACCGCTGATCTCGAAATAGTTTGGAAAAGGCTTGGCAGATTGACTAATACAAAAACTATAGTTAAAAAATTGTTCCATTTAAAACGTTACGACATACTAATTGTGACCTTTTTGACACTTCAACCTCTTTGAAGTACATTTACCATTATGGCACGTGTCTTCCATGTCCTTTTCAAGGCACAGTTTTAACTTGCAATATCACCTTCCCGTGACCTCAGAGGTGTTAAGCCGCTAATCTCAGTTCTTTTAAGCCAATTATATCGAAGATTATTAGTTCGACCTTCAAAAGGCAAATTAGAATACAATCATGTTAGGCATTGGTTAATTAAATGATATAGGTAATTTTGTACATCCTGATTAGTTTTTTACACATTACGATTAATGTTTTAACAGTGGATATTATTTTACTGGCTAGACTGTTAAATTGGACCTTTACTTGCTCTTTGGCGGAATTCCAGAGGGTGACACTAAAATATCGCACCTCCGATAAAATTGGGGTTACAACTCGAAAGTCATTTACAGGAGGAATTTTCAGGTTATTTTTCAGGAAAATTGAAAAGTAGCGTATTATGCCATTAAAAACATATTTTGTAAGCTTTTCAAGTATGTATAATTTTGATTACATAATAATAATAGTGTAAGAATAAACACTGATTAAGTGATTAACAAATCCGTGAGTATATTTTCGCTTTTCTAAAAATCCAGGTTTTTAGAGTTGTAAGTGTAACCCTATTTTATCGGAGGTGCGATATATTATCCTCTATGTGACTTGTGCCTTTCCTAAGATTCATTACTTAGGATTGGGTAATTAGCTATGCTCGTTAATCGACAGGTATAAAGGATCCTGTCTGTCAAAATATGACAGTTTAAAAACATTACAGTCTTGTTTGGATTTACAGTCTTCTCTTGAGAGTGGAAATTGTGACTACATTGTTGTATTGGCAATTCGATACACAACTGCAACTCGATAAACTTATTGACAAACTGATAAAGCAACAAGACCAGTGTTCTCTCCAAATCAAATCAATCAATTGGAAGTTGCAACTATCTATGCAAATAGCTTAGCAATTATTTCTGCAACAAGCTTTTCAAAAACCTCATTTAAAGAAATGATGTAATCTTTCTACGTTTCCTGCTCTGATACAAAAATGGAGTAAAAATAACGAAGTATTGCTTTCTACAAGCAGTCGTGCGTGCGATCCGCACTATTTGACGTCCGCAGAGTAGGGAAGGGCAGAAGGTTCATTTCTCTAAAGGGCAATGGATGTACAATGCGTGCCACGAAAGATGAGACTTAACACACCACGTGGTTTGACTTGCGCAGTACACGATTTTAGGTATCTTTAGCGGTATGAGGTCTGAGTGCGGGACGGGACCGGACGTCATAGGGGCGGCGGAAAGAGCGGGGGAGGCGGGGTCAAGTCTCATATATCGTGGCACGCATTGTATGTGCATCAAGTTCTTCTAACTGAACAGACAGCTGTGTTGCTTTGGAGTTCGTTGCGCCACTTCTTCCCAGTTGAGCACTAGGAAGTGACGAAGGGCGGGCGTTTTGGGGGACCGTCTTATTTAATTTTGACGCTCAAAAAGTGCTGATCAAAATGTGCGTAGCCTAGTTTGACTAAATGACTTTTGATTTTGATTCTGTGAGTGGTCAAGCATCGAGCTTAGTGATGTGCATACGGAGTGGTATTAGAGGACTACTAAGGTCGATGATGATTATAGTGTTGATGATAGAGGAATCATTGGAGATTAGTGCAGAGGCGCATTGTGATTTGTAACTAAGGTTTTAATACAAGGAAAAGGTTACTGTTGGTGGTTGTGGTTAGTCTAGTGGTCGCAAGTGCTACGGTTGAGCATGAGGTCTTGCATTTGATTTCCAGGTTAAGTTTTATTGGGTTTTCCATCTGGAATTTCCATCGGTTGATAGCAATAGGCTCAACCCCGTTTATATGGGACTTAAAACATAACAGGCGAAAAATGGGTGTACTAAAGGCCTCTGGCTCACCCTTCGGGGGATACAGGATTCAGGCATGATGCCCCTCAACCCAGACTCAGTTGATGGCCCTTCAACTGTAAGAAATCTTCTAGAAATCGGTAACAAAAGAAAAAGTACTTGTGTCTCATTAGTGACAGTTGGGCTACTATGTTAAGGCTCCTGCAAACAGGCGCGACGCGCGACGCGAATTGCGCGCGACACAAAGGCACCGCTCGTTGCGCCACTTGCTGCGGTGCCTTTGTGTCGCGTGTCGTGTCGCGCCTGTTTGAAGGAGCCTTTATGTGAAAAATAGTGCGCCGGGCGAGGCTTTGTGATTTGCATACCTACGCGCTGAAATCACTAATCATCCTGGAATTCTACGAGCAGAGGCCGCAGAGAGGTAATTGCGTATCACACTATTAGTAGTAATGAGTTTTTTTTTTTTTTGACAGTTCAACAATATTCATTGCTTTGTTTATGTTGATCAACAGACACATTTTTCGAACTTATGAAGCAATGGATTCGCAATATCCTTCGAAATGATTCAGATTGATATTAATAGTGTATTACGCAATTCGGGTGCTGAATTCTTTCTTCGTTTGTTTCTTAAAGCTTCTCAAAGGGTAAGACTGAGTACTTGGAGAAAACATTTGTATTGCCGTCGCCTCAATCCCATCGAGCACGCATGCGACATTAAAAAAAATCTTTATTTAATTTTGTAAATCATGAAACTTTTATTTTCTCTCGACTGTACTTACCTGTCAAACAGAGTAAACCTAGATAAAGTGGATAAGACAGAGATTAAAACAGAAGACGAACTAGTGAGGGATCGAGGAGGGGGGTGGAGGGGGAAATCTTTATTTAATTTTGTAAATCGTGAACTTTTATTTTCTCTTGACTGTACTTACCTGTCAAACAGAGTAAACCTAGATAAAGTGGATAAGACAGAGATTAAAACAGAAGTCAAATCAAATCAATTTATTCGCAATAAAGCATTGGTACAATTTCGGTCTTAACATAAATCATAATCTAGATCCATAACACTTTGTCATAATAAAGTGACATGCGAACATTTGGGTTTATAATTATTTTTAAAGTCCTAATTCATTAAAATTCAAATTTAATAGTACGAACTAGCAGGAACTAGCAGGGGATCGAGGAGGGGAGGGGGTGGAGGGGGGTTTCTGGGGATCAGACCAGAATAAATCTTTCTTTCCGACTATTTGTTCTCAACGTACCTTCTGCATCTATTTAATATTACCAGCTGCGGTTGCCGAATCCCGCAATCGGAACGGCTAGAAAGTAGTCTATGACATGAATAATATCATTTTAAGTACTCCGGACTGCCGTTACAGTGAAAACGGTTTCTTCTTGTATAATTATCATTATGTGAGTTAATATAATCGTGTGTTAGCCGATGTTTCGTTGTGGTGTTTAATAATAATGTTACTTGGATGAGGCTGTGGCTAGCCGTGAGATTTTGAGCGGTGATGACGTGTTCTCGCAAGCTTATGCAAACGTCAGGTTGTCATGTTCTATCATTGAGGATTTCAAAGCCCGTTGCTAAAATAATTGCTGGTAATTAATATTGCAACAATATTTCAATCAAAATTGGTTCTGTTATTAAAACCTGCACCCTAATAGCGTACAATGCGTGCCAGGAAAGATGAGACTTGACACACCACGTGGTTTGACTTGCGCAGTAGGTACACGATTTTAGGTATCTTTAGCGGTATGAGGTCTGAGTGCGAGACGGGACCGGACGTCATAGGGGCGGCGGAAAGAGCGGGGGAGGCGGGGTCAAGTCTCATCTTTCGTGGCACGCATTGTACAGACGCCAGCACATCAAGCTACCACAATCTTTCAAATTTCTTTAATAGATTTTCAACTTTATCACTAAAGCATAAGGTTCAAAGTTGATTGGGAAAACACTAGAAATCTGAATCATTTTGAAGGATATTGCTAATCCATTGCTTCATAAATCATAATGTTCGAAAACTAATGTCTGTTTAACAACGTGAATAAAGGCTCGTACACACAGGCGCGACGCGACACGCGACACAAAGGCACCGCAAGTCGCGCGACGAGCGGTGCCTTTGTGTCGCGTGTCGCGTCGCGCCTGTGTGTACGAGCCTTAACGCAATGGATGTTGTTGAATTGTCAAAATTAAACCTATTGCTATTGATAGTGTCACGCAATTACCCCTCAGTCTCTTATCTTTGAATTAAGATAATAATAAGCCCTTTTCGCCTATACCTAATTAAGAAGGCTTAACTAAGACCTCTCCAATCAAACTATTGAGTAAAATATATTCTCTGATTAAACTGCGATCATCTTTAAGTATCGCAGTATGAAAAACGCACAATGCGCATACGCATTAAGGCTCCTTCAAACACGCGATATAATCGCGCGCGACACAAAGGCACCGCTCGTTGAGCGACTTGCAGTGCCTTTGTGTCGCGTGTCGTGTCGCGCCTGTTTGAAGGAGCCTTTATTCGACGTAAATTCATCCAAATTATAACACCGAAAAATCACATAAATCTCAATTTTATAAGCTCTCTTTATACCCTTCAGGGCCACATTGTATCGAGAACCCCGCCACCCCCCCAACCCTGCACCTTTTTTAATCCTTCCATATTAGAGACCCTAATCAAGTTTCGCGGAACATCCATATTTATTGCCATCGTAAACACTATTATCCTCTGCCCATAGCGGGTGGGGCAGCATAATAAAGTGTGTGGCATTTTTCAAAAGTTACTCTTTCTTTTTTGTTTTTTGGTCACGTTTGCTCTTGACCTGAAGACTCGCCGGCAATATGGTAAGGGTTAAGATTCAACGTCAATGGGTTATGGAATGTTCACTATAGTTAAGAAGTTAAAAGATTAATCTTTATAGGGTTCCGTAACCAAAGGGTAAAAACGGGACCCTTACTAAGACTCCACTGTCCGTCTGTCTGTCACCAGGCTGTATCTCATGAACCGTGATAGCTAGACAGTTGAAATTTTCACAGATGATGTATATCTGTTGCCGCTATAACAACAAATACTAAAAACAGAATAAAATAAATATTTAACGGGGACTCCCATACAACAAACGTGTTTTTTTTCGGCGTTTTGACGTGACAACGTCTAATAAATCGATGAAGCTGGCTGCACTCACGAAAAAAACATGACTCATGTAGCGTTACCTCGCGGCCTCGCTCTGTAGCGTTCCATGGCGGCTTGAAGTGCAAGCGAATATTAACAAATGCAATGCAACTATTCCATCAGTATTTTCTTATGACGTTGTCACGTTCAACTATCGTCAGTAAACCGACTTTACAGACAACCGATTTTTTGCCTTGTGGTACGGAACCCTTCGTGTGCGAGTCCGACTCGCACTTGACCAGTTTTTTTTTTACAATGACCGACTCGCACTTGGCCAGCTTTATAATGCTGCGGCTTCTGTAATAAGACCATACACGTTGAGTAAGTATAATCTCCCAAAAACAACAGTTGACAGTTTGACACTGACACTTGATGCTAGACGGCCTTATGTTTATGCTACTAATGCTACAATTATGCAATAAATAAAACTACAATACGAATAACAATATTACTATTATTGGAATATATTTAAGATTCCTAAATCCTAATGTGGACGACAGAATCTTAAATATCCTACCTCTCAGAAATAAAATTAACTGAGTGATTCGGCCTTCCATAAACCCTTCCCATGAAATACCATCGAAATATTTAAACTAAAAATTATGAACGTCATCGGAACATAACGCAACCGTCCACGTCTAGATATAAAATCGAAGCTATCAATAAGCGATCGTTTTATTTATCGCTACATCTCCACAATTATATTTACCGAAATACCGAAAATATTGTTACCAGTGACTCTTATTGTAAGGTATTAAGGTTCACTATAGAGTATTTGCAGGTATGGAGGTCCTGATGTCTGTGTCAGAGGAATAATTAATATTGATCAGTTGACAGGACCGTTATGATGAAATGTCGAAAATAATCAGGTTATCTTGTGTTTACACGGCATTTTATATTTTAAGAACGGAAATCATTGCATTAATAAATGGTTGCATTTCTGGTTTCGAGACAGCCCAGGGAAATTTTATACGAAGAAAAACAAGTCGAAAGCAGAAGCTATCAAAGTCATTACTCATTCTGACAGAAACATCCATACATACATCCTGATTAGTTTTTTACACATTGCGATTAATGTTTTAACAGTGAATATTATTTTACTGGCTAGACTGATAAATTGGACCTTTACTTGCTCTTTGGCGGAATTCAAGAGGATGACACCAAAATATCGCACCTCCGATAAAATAGGGTTACAACTTGAAAGTCATTTACAGGAAATTTCAGGTTGTTTTTCAGGAAAATTGAAAAACAGCGTATGCCATTAAAAACATATTTTTTGTAAGCTTTTCAAGTATGTATAATTTTGATTACATAATAATAATAGTGTAAGAATAAACACTGATTAAAAATCCGTGAGTATATTTTCGCTTTTCTAAAAATCCAGGTTTTTAGAGTTGTAACCCTATTTTATCGGAGGTGCGATATATTATCCTCTATGTGACTTGTGCCTTTCCTAAGATTCATTACTTAGGATTGGGTAATTAGCTATGCTCGTTAATCGACAGGTATAAAGGATCCTGTCTGTCAAAATATGACAGTTTAAAAACATTACAGTCTTGTTTGGATTTACAGTCTTCTCTGAGAGTGGAAATTGTGACTACATTGTTGTATTGGCAATTCGATACACAACTGCAACTCGATAAACTTATTGACAAACTGATAAAGCAACAAGACCAGTGTTCTCTCCAAATCAAATCAATCAATTGGAAGTTGCAACTATCTATGCAAATAGCTTAGCAATTATTTCTGCAACAAGCTTTTCAAAAACCTCATTTAAAGAAATGATGTAATCTTTCTGCGTTTCCTGCTCTGATACAAAAATGGAGTAAAAATAACGAAGTATTGCTTTCTACAAGCAGTCGTGCGTGCGATCCGCACTATTTGACGACCACAGAGTAGGGAAGGGCAGAAGGTTCATATCTCTAAAGGGCAATGAATGTATGTCCATCAAGTTCTTCTAACTGAACAGACAGCTGTGCTGCTGGGGAGTTCATTGCGCCACTTCTTCCCAGCTAGAGCACTAGGAAGTGGTGAAGGGCGGGCGTTTTGGGGGACCGTCTTATATAATTTTGACGTTCAAAAAGTGCGTAGCCTAGTTTGACTAAATGACTTTTGATTTTGATTCTGTGAGTGGTCAAGGATCGAGCTTAGTGATGCTCATATGGAGAGGTATTAGAGGACTACTAAAGGCTCCTTCAAACAGGCGCGACACGACACGCGACACAAAGGCACTGCACGTCGCGCAACGAGCGGTGCCTTTGTGTCGCGCGCGATTATATCGCGTGTCGCGCCTGTTTGTAGGAGCCTTAAGATCGATGATGATTTAGTGTTGATGATAGAGGAATGATTGGAGATTAGTGCAGAGGCGCATTGTGATTTGTAACTAAGGTTTTAATACCTACAAGAAAAAGGTTACTGTTGGTGGTTGCGGGACTGCCTTCTTGGTCTAGTAGTCGCAAGCGCTACGGTTGAGCATGAGGTCCTGGATTCGATTTCCAGGTCAAGTTTTATTGGGTTTTCCATCTGGAATTTCCATCGGTTGATAGCAATAGGCTCACCCCCATTTATATGGGACTTAAAACATAACTGGCGAAAAAGGGTGTACTATACACCTCTGGCTCACCCTTCGGGGGATACAGGATTCAGGATGGCCCTTCAACTGTCAAAAAATCTTCTAGAAATCGGTAACAAAAGAAAAAGTACTTGTGTCTCATTAGTGACAGTTGAGCTACTACGTTATGTAAAAAATGGTGCGCCGTGCGATGCTTTGTGATTTGCATACATACGCGCTGAAATCACTAATCATCCTGGACATCCACTATTAGTAGCAATGGGTGTTATTTTGAGAGTTCAACAATATTCATTGCTTTGTTTACGTTGTTGAGCTGACAACTTTTTGGAACTTATGAAGCAATGAATTAGTAATATCGTTCGAAATGATTCAGATTGAGTTTTAATAGTGTATTACGCAATTGGAGTGCTGAATTCTTTCTTCGTTTGTTTCTTAAAGCTTCTCAAAGGGTAGGACTGAGTACTTGGAGAAAACATTTGTATTGCCGTTGCCTCAATCACATCGCAAACGCATGCGACATTAAAAAAAAACTTTTCTCTTGACTGTACTTACCTGTCAAAAAGAGTAAACCTAGATAAAGTGGATAAGACAGAGATTAAAACAGAAGTCGAACTAGCAGGGGATCGAGGAGGGGGGTGGAGGGGCAAATCTTTATTTAATTTTGTAAATCGTGAAACTTTTTTTCTCTTGACTGTACTTACCTGTCAAAAAGAGTAAACCTAGATAAAGTGGATAAGACAGAGATTAAAACAGAAGACGAACTAGCGAGGGATCGAGGAGGGGGGTGGAGGGGGAAATCTTTATTTAATTTTGTAAATCATGAAACTTTTATTTTCTCTCGACTGTACTTACCTGTCAAACAGGGTAAACCTAGATAAAGTGGATAAGACAGAGATTAAAACAGAAGTCAAATCAAATCAATTTATTCGCAATAAAGCATTGGTACAATTTCGGTCTTAACATAAATCGTAATCTAGATCCATAACACTTTGTCATAATAATGTGACATGCGAACATTTGGGTTTATAATTATTTTTAAAGTCCTAATTCATTAAAATTCAAATTTAATAGTACGAACTAGCAGGAACTAGCGGGGGATCGAGGAGGGGAGGGGGTGGAGGGGGGTTTCTGGGGATCAGACCAGAATAAATCTTTCTTTCCGACTATTTGTTCTCAACGTACCTTCTGCATCTATTTAATATTACCAGCTGCGGTTGCCGAATCCCGCAATCGGAACGGCTAGAAAGTAGTCTATGACATGAATAATATCATTTTAAGTACTCCGGACTGCCGTTACAGTGAAAACGGTTTCTTCTTGTATAATTATCATTATGTGAGTTAATATAATCGTGTGTTAGCCGATGTTTCGTTGTGGTGTTTAATAATAATGTTACTTGGATGAGGCTGTGGCTAGCCGTGAGATTTTGAGCGGTGATGACGTGTTCTCGCAAGCTTATGCAAACGTCAGGTTGTCATGTTCTATCATTGAGGATTTCAAAGCCCGTTGCTAAAATAATTGCTGGTAATTAATATTGCAACAATATTTCAATCAAAATTGGTTCTGTTATTAAAACCTGCACCCTAATAGCGTACAATGCGTGCCAGGAAAGATGAGACTTGACACACCACGTGGTTTGACTTGCGCAGTAGGTACACGATTTTAGGTATCTTTAGCGGTATGAGGTCTGAGTGCGAGACGGGACCGGACGTCATAGGGGCGGCGGAAAGAGCGGGGGAGGCGGGGTCAAGTCTCATCTTTCGTGGCACGCATTGTACAGACGCCAGCACATCAAGCTACCACAATCTGTCAAATTTCTTTAATAGATTTTCAACTTTATCACTAAAGCATAAGGTTCAAAGTTGATTGGGAAAACACTAGAAATCTGAATCATTTTGAAGGATATTGCTAATCCATTGCTTCATAAATCATAATGTTCGAAAACTAATGTCTGTTTAACAACGTGAATAAAGGCTCGTACACACAGGCGCGACGCGACACGCGACACAAAGGCACCGCAAGTCGCGCGACGAGCGGTGCCTTTGTGTCGCGTGTCGCGTCGCGCCTGTGTGTACGAGCCTTAACGCAATGGATGTTGTTGAATTGTCAAAATTAAACCTATTGCTATTGATAGTGTCACGCAATTACCCCTCAGTCTCTTATCTTTGAATTAAGATAATAATAAGCCCTTTTCGCCTATACCTAATTAAGAAGGCTTAACTAAGACCTCTCCAATCAAACTATTGAGTAAAATATATTCTCTGATTAAACTGCGATCATCTTTAAGTATCGCAGTATGAAAAACGCACAATGCGCATACGCATTAAGGCTCCTTCAAACACGCGATATAATCGCGCGCGACACAAAGGCACCGCTCGTTGAGCGACTTGCAGTGCCTTTGTGTCGCGTGTCGTGTCGCGCCTGTTTGAAGGAGCCTTTATTCGACGTAAATTCATCCAAATTATAACACCGAAAAATCACATAAATCTCAATTTTATAAGCTCTCTTTATACCCTTCAGGGCCACATTGTATCGAGAACCCCGCCACCCCCCCAACCCTGCACCTTTTTTAATCCTTCCATATTAGAGACCCTAATCAAGTTTCGCGGAACATCCATATTTATTGCCATCGTAAACACTATTATCCTCTGCCCATAGCGGGTGGGGCAGCATAATAAAGTGTGTGGCATTTTTCAAAAGTTACTCTTTCTTTTTTGTTTTTTGGTCACGTTTGCTCTTGACCTGAAGACTCGCCGGCAATATGGTTAGGGTTAAGATTCAACGTCAATGGGTTATGGAATGTTCACTATAGTTAAGAAGTTAAAAGATTAATCTTTATAGGGTTCCGTAACCAAAGGGTAAAAACGGGACCCTTACTAAGACTCCACTGTCCGTCTGTCTGTCACCAGGCTGTATCTCATGAACCGTGATAGCTAGACAGTTGAAATTTTCACAGATGATGTATATCTGTTGCCGCTATAACAACAAATACTAAAAACAGAATAAAATAAATATTTAACGGGGACTCCCATACAACAAACGTGTTTTTTTTCGGCGTTTTGACGTGACAACGTCTAATAAATCGATGAAGCTGGCTGCACTCACGAAAAAAACATGACTCATGTAGCGTTACCTCGCGGCCTCGCTCTGTAGCGTTCCATGGCGGCTTGAAGTGCAAGCGAATATTAACAAATGCAATGCAACTATTCCATCAGTATTTTCTTATGACGTTGTCACGTTCAACTATCGTCAGTAAACCGACTTTACAGACAACCGATTTTTTGCCTTGTGGTACGGAACCCTTCGTGTGCGAGTCCGACTCGCACTTGACCAGTTTTTTTTTTTACAATGACCGACTCGCACTTGGCCAGCTTTATAATGCTGCGGCTTCTGTAATAAGACCATACACGTTGAGTAAGTATAATCTCCCAAAAACAACAGTTGACAGTTTGACACTGACACTTGATGCTAGACGGCCTTATGTTTATGCTACTAATGCTACAATTATGCAATAAATAAAACTACAATACGAATAACAATATTACTATTATTGGAATATATTTAAGATTCCTAAATCCTAATGTGGACGACAGAATCTTAAATATCCTACCTCTCAGAAATAAAATTAACTGAGTGATTCGGCCTTCCATAAACCCTTCCCATGAAATACCATCGAAATATTTAAACTAAAAATTATGAACGTCATCGGAACATAACGCAACCGTCCACGTCTAGATATAAAATCGAAGCTATCAATAAGCGATCGTTTTATTTATCGCTACATCTCCACAATTATATTTACCGAAATACCGAAAATATTGTTACCAGTGACTCTTATTGTAAGGTATTAAGGTTCACTATAGAGTATTTGCAGGTATGGAGGTCCTGATGTCTGTGTCAGAGGAATAATTAATATTGATCAGTTGACAGGACCGTTATGATGAAATGTCGAAAATAATCAGGTTATCTTGTGTTTACACGGCATTTTATATTTTAAGAACGGAAATCATTGCATTAATAAATGGTTGCATTTCTGGTTTCGAGACAGCCCAGGGAAATTTTATACGAAGAAAAACAAGTCGAAAGCAGAAGCTATCAAAGTCATTACTCATTCTGACAGAAACCGGTCTGAAAACTAGAATCTGCCGTATTTACCTCGTCCATAAACTAATCAGAGATCAGGCAGACTGTGCTCAAGAGAAACATCTAACGACAAATTGCAACATTCATAAAACGAATTCAGCACACAAATTCAAATCTTATTGGCCATTCCCAATACTATACGACCAATCAGCGTCTCGAATATTAGACATACACAAAATACGACGCATTCGCATCAATTGTTGACTTTTTTGTCGTTTCATTAAAGTCAGGTACGGCCGTACGAATGGCATCATCGATAAGAATGCCTTGAAATATTATTATTATACAAACAAAAAGAGGTCCCCAAACGTGAATCTCAGGAGATTACGATAAGGTCCCGGCAGGGGGCTGCGGCTTGGCGCCAAAAAGTGTCAAAAAACATGGCAGCGGTTTTTTGCAGAATATTATTAATCACGGGAGATTCGCGTTATCAATTCGCCTGGCGAGACATGCGGGGCATAATCAATAATTTCGGTTTTAGCCCTCGCACTAATGAAATGACAGCGATAAGCCCTGAAATATATCTTGGCAATAAGATATTAGGCCAGTACCAAGAACGCAATTGGGATGTAGAAGTGACAAATGCACCGAGTAGTTCCCTCGATAATAGAAATCCCATCAGTCAAACCCATAAGAATTGTTTGCATAAAGCCTCTTGCACGTGTTATTCTTTCATTACCATACCATGCATTGAGTTATAATGTACTACGTATACCATGTAAACAAAACACCATTACATATTCACAATTCTCATAAGCCGAAACAATTGGGTCCACACGTAACAGTACTTTATGAAAATCACTTCGGGAAAGTAATTAGAGGGCAAGGACTTGCGCGGGCGCATCGAGGAACAATTGAACTGTGACAACTGGTGTGATTAGCATATGGAGTGAGGGTGTGGTGTGACTCTATCGAGGTCAGGTATGGTTGAAGTGTGATTACCGATATTGAAGCGAGATTGCAGTGCTCTTCATTTTGATGAGGCAGAATGTGCAGATGATTATGTGCGTTGAAAATAAAATCAATGCATAATAATGTGCAGAATCGTCAAAAAATTCTCAGTTGGAAGATATCAATTTAATACGCAAAGCCAATATTCTTATCTACATGATTGTCAGCTATCGTCTTTCCAACATTACAAACAAAGTCATCAATATAATATACATATGTTAATTTAAGGAGCGTTACTTATTAATGAATTAACTTAATTAATTCTTACCTTTGTTCTGTAGAGCGGATTGGAGAAGTCCCACCCAGGAGCCACGAACAGATACCCACATTTTGATATCTTTCGGCTTGCCTGTTGACAAATAAATATAACCGTTAATATAACTTTCCATCTGGTAATAGTTCATCGTCAGGTCTAGTCTAGATGGACCGAAAGTGAAACAGTGTGAAGTAATAGTAAAATTGTGATCGTAAAATGATATTATTAATACAGATGGCAGCTATCAAACTTATATGCCAAAACATTATTAAAAATAATGGAACACCTAAATTGATCGATAGAATTGAAGTGAAAATTTAATTTGAAGAAAGATAATGTTTCGTTTCAAAATTCAAAATCTACGACAAAAAAAGCATTGTCATGGTTCACGACTTTTGCCTTTTTGCGGTATGTTCGAATCTTAGAATTTGATAAAAAGGTTTTGTCATGTGATCCTTCTTACATTCTTAGAGGATTTGAGTCTTTATCGATATATAAGTATGCGCGAATTTGACACCCTTGCAATTTATAAGAATATAATAAAAATAAATCTTTAAGCTTTGGAACCCAAAATGTTTTGTTGCTTTTAGATGAAAATCAAAAGTATCCGTTCTGACATAATCGGATTCTCAGGAATTAAAGGTCGTCTGTCTATTAGCAACACATCACGATTATGTTTTTGTGTATCCTCCTTCTCTTATTAGTCTGATTTATAATACCTGAAGGTAGGTTCGGCAAATAATAAAAAACGAATTGTTATAAGACTGGCTAATTAATCAATGCATATTTTACCTGTAAGTGTTATCCACAACAAAAACGACAAAGCTAATTTACATAATACTTTCTACGTTGTGTCCTGTGTCCTGTCCTCAAAGGATAACTAACATCCATATTCCTTTTTAACACGCAGTAAAATGCAATTATAAAAAGAAAAACTAGAAATTCACCGGTTGAGTCTATCTATTTTATTACTTTGCGTAAAAATGTAAACAGATTAGAATGGAGTATGGACATCACATTATAATAACGATAATGTTAGAAAACTTGAGACTGGAATCATCCCAGGAATATTAACAAGGTCTTAGAAAAACACCTGCTAGTATTATATTGAACTAAGTTAAAGTAATCGCTGACATAATTTTAACATGACATCTAGTAGATTTTCAAAATGGCAATAATGTTTGCAGTTACTGGGACTTACTTCAAATTTTAATGGTAGGTAATAAAATCTCGAGCAAAACAAACGAATAAAAATTAAAAAACACATACATATCGCTCACCTAGTAATATATCGGCACATCTACAAAAAATGTGAAATAGTTTTTACCGTATATGTGTTCAAAAGTGCATAAGTGAAACCACTGCTTTAATTTCCATGGCAAAGAGACTAACAACTTGAACGTTGTAACGAAATTAAAAAATCTATATCTGTTTCCCATATAGCCAGCATGAACGTTGATCAAGCAAGTTCAATACCCATAGAGATAGATAAACATTAGACCTCACCTGTTTTACTGATAACATCAGATAGCGAAAATCTGTTTTCTCCAAGGGTTGCGAAGGTCATACGGTGGAAAGTAGGTTAGTGGTCATGCACCTACTAATGACCGTGAGGCCTTCTTGTGTCACTTGACCCTGTGATAGGGCTGGGAAAATTGTTGGAAGGACGAGACAAATCTTTGGTTGACGAAATGGCTAAAAATAAAAATAATACCTGATAGATCAATGTGGACGAAGCAAAAGGAGAAAAGTAAGGATCGCAGCAGATCTGGTTCTCTAGTTTCTGCCTACCGCCATGAGGAAAAGGCTTGAGTTATAAATACCAATATTTTTGTCACGGAGGATCCTAGTTTAGGAAATGAAAATGTAAATGAAGAAGTTCAAGACAAACAATTTGGAGATTCATGTCCAGCAGTAAACCTTAATACGACAATAGAATATAACATAGGAGCCCATTTTGTAAGTAGTTGGCTGTACTACTGCGTTTACGTAATTTATATTGTTTATGAATAGATTTTCACTTGACCTAGGATATAAATTACATTGTAAACAAAGTTTTATATAACGCTGTTAGTAGCCTTGCCCTCCGAATTGGTTTTGTCATTCTCGTCACACTTATCACAAACCAAATATTTTCAAGGAAAGTCGTAGCTTATTCTTAAATTATATAAACCAAAATGTCTTAATTTAGCATTAAGCCATAAAATTTATATTTTATTGAAATTCTATAGGGCTTTAGATAAGACGGTATCTTGCATAATTCAGTAACATCGGATGCGTTGTTTATATCAACAACATAATTCTCTATGTATTTAGAGTTAATTAGCAGGTTATTAGTATTAAAATGATTCTCCTTATAATATATTAACATCTATTTCTCATTATTAACTTCCTTAGTGACGTGAGAAATAGTTGGAAGCATTGTCTGAATGCATCATTAATTAGTAATGCTCGATTTAAAAACAGGTAAAGTGTGATACTCCCAGTTCACAGGATGAATGCCATTTCTCACACAGGCACAGAGGGTATTGATATTGATCAATTTGCTTGCTCATTGTTCTAAAAATAGACCGTTTCGCGCCCAAATCACTTTACAGAGATTCCCAAATTGTTAGAGGCTTTAAAAACTAAGTATTGAGCTTATGTTTATTCGGGAAATCACATCTCGACGAAGAGGTAAACCTCTTCGTCGAGATGTGATTTTGTGATACACTACATATCCTGTACTTTATGTAACTATTATCATCATCTTGCTTTTATCCCAATCTTTAGAGGTCTGCTCAGCACGTCTCTTCTTCTATACATCTCTATTAGCCGTCATTTCAGCGTTCTCTTCCTTCTAACTCATATCATCTTTCACACAATCTTTGATTTATCTCTTTTTTTATAGACATTCATATTTCACATTCTTCTAGCCACATGTTCTTCCTACGTAATAGCATCACCTTCCCATGCTGTTCTCTGTATATGTACAATTTTAATCTGATGACAGGTATCCAAAAAATATCTAGACACGTTTTTTACTCAGCGAACAGCATAACAGACTAAGCGGTAATCTCTAAAACATTTTTTGTCGCCTAAACCGTAGCGCACCTATCCAAAAGAAAAGACCGTGAAGTAATGCCAATCAAACTGATTAAATAAGCAAAAGAGTCATCAAAACCAAGGTACAGTTTTGCGATGTCACCGAGGTCAGTAACCCCTTACGTCACCGTGACAGTTACTCTCATTGCGTGATTCGCGTCAAATTAGCAACGATTTCGTTTTTTTATACTCCGCGTTTTTTCAGCGATGCGTGTGCGAATTATTTTTGTCGGTGTTTCTTTTGCTGCAATTGTAACCCAGTTTAGGTATTTTCTACTCAATTTGGTGGGATTATAGTGTAGTGAACTGGTGGTGGTTCTATAAATAGATGTAAATGACCTTTACTGTGACAGTTTGCCTCACAAATCGTCTACATACTCGTATACCACCTAGTGATAGACAACAAAAAAAATATCTTAGTAGGAACACATTTATCACCAAACCCATTTATCAGATTAGGGGCTAGGGCACTTCTATTCACCATCATCATCATCATCAGCCTATAATGTTCCCACTGCTGGGACACAGGCCTCCTCTCAGTGAGAGGGAGTGGGCCGTAATCCACCACGCGGGCCCAGTGCGGGTTGGTAGATGTCACATGTCTTCGAATTTTTGGTTCTAGGACATGCCGGTTTCCTCACGATGTTTTCCTTCACCGTTTTGTGAGCAGTGGTGATGAAATAATTTACACAAAGTAAAGCGCACTTCTATTAGATTTAAAAAATCCGCGCCTTAATACAGCTCTTTTTGAAACTTAAATTATTTGTAAGAATGCCATTACCGACCCTCTTTCATCGTTTTCAAGAACGTTTTTTAACAAAAGTCCCGTATATACTTATTTAATACGTACGTGTTTTATTGTTATAATATAATTCAATCGCGTGTATGACACACACAAGTTGCAAAAAATATTGAGAATGAGCGTGTTTTCCTGTTCAAGATTAAATAACATCGGAAATACAGTAACATTGTTATAATAGAGACATTGTGTATAACATTTTTTCAGGGAGCTCATCTCTGTAACGGATCTTGGAGTGAGTCTTGCGCCAGAGGCATTCGTATATAATTATAATGAAAACAAATTTGCGTTGATGAAAAAAGAAGAAGCGCAAGAGAGAGATAAAATTATGTTTTTTACGATACATTGAAAGATTGCATGGAAACGTGGAGAGATTAACATCCGTGAACTGCGGCAAGCGTAGATTCTGAGGTCTTATGCAAAATTGTGCCAAATACTGAAGATTTGCAGATTTTGAGTAGAACTTTTGTTATGCAGCAGGTGTTACAATGAAATGTGTACAAGATATTCAATGAAACTATACAGTTATGAGGAATAGGGTGTAAAGTTCACTCATCCTCCATAGAACATAGCAGACCCTCCGACGCGACGGGCTACTGCCCGACGATTGTCGTCGGGTAGTTGCGCTGTAAACTTCGCTTGTGCGATGCAGGATTTTGCGTGACGTCATTATGATGCGTAGACGCCACAAAGCAGATTTCGGCTTGAGCCAAACTGGTTGTCAGTTTGAACCCTACCCGTTGACTATTGACATGAATGATCTGGCGCACCCAGGACAGCTCAACGACATTATCTATTCTATAACTCGTGCAGACACGAGAAAAGGACATTGGCATGAACACATTTCGATGATATGCAGATTTAGCTTCAGATTATGAAGTTTAGACATCGATGACGAATATCTACGTAGTGACACGCCACCTAGCCGGCATTAACTGTGACACAGCCGTTAAACCCGTCATGAAATCGTCGTAATTTTACATGCATACCTACTAAAAGTACTTAAGGTACACTGTATGTATGTCAGTCCCACAGTCCCACATGTCACCGGCAGCACCGTTATGGCATTAAAGCGACAATACAAATCTATGCGTATCGAATGACAGCTGCGCGCGCGCCGTTAGATCGTATCGCGCGGGAGTTGCAAATTGAAAATTATTATTGTAATGGTGACTGTGTGAGTTATAATCTGTAACGATCTTTGACTACTTGGCGAAATTGTGGGATTATTTTGTATGGGCCCGTATCTATTGAAAGATTTTGCTGGATATGTCAATGAACGGTGCGATTACTGGTTATATTGGCATAATCATCACACTTGGGTCAATAGGAAGGGTTAAAGGTACTTCTATAAGTAACCATCATGCTAGGTCAATGATGATCTCAGAATCTCAAAAGAAGATGCTACACATCCTATTGAAAAACATGGTTCAAGAAAGACCTCTTCTTTGTAGGTTGAGCACCATGTATCTATCACATAATTGATTTACCTGTAATTGATTCATTTTTAATTCTTTTTTTTTTTTGGGGTAGACTTCTTTTATTCTAGGTGCATCGTCTTCACATATAATTATTTAAAAGAGTAACGGTGGAGTTTCTTGCCCATTCTTCTCCATACGTAAACTACCTTTTGGAAGGGGCGACTAGAATCAATTCAATTTTACTGTAAGTTTTGACGTTCAAAAGTGCCTTTAATGTGCCTATTTGAAATAAATGATTTGACTTTGACTTTGGGAAGGCAGATATGTTTATTATGTAAAGTTACCTTTCATTTTCAAATTAACTTTCAAATCTCATTTGCAACTCATCTTTTCTAAACCCATTTTCCTTACAAATGACACTTAACAACCCACCACTGTATTGGTAGACAGCAACTTACAAAGCCATTAAATTCTACATTACATTGCACCATAGTCCCACAACATTAACAGCCCATTTAAGTTACCATTCCATTTTATGGGGATTAGCCCCACAGCCTATAAACTTACCATGCAAGCCTGCATGCGTTTGTGGGCCATATTGGTAATACCATATAGGGCATTATAGAGTTTAATACCTTACTTTAGTGTTGTTTCAAGGAATTCGATGTCTTGGATATATGTATTTAGGTGTTGGATACACTATTAGCATTAAGTTTAGAATTTATATTTAGAAATTATCATGTAGCTTTTTATCTCCCGTAGGTGGGGTTTGTTAAGTCTTTTGCTTATGATCGTAGTCATGGTACTATGAGCGTTTTTCAGGCTCCAAACTACTAAATTTTTACAGCACTGGACACCATAAAATTGGTCCTTAGACCTCTTAGAAGCTACTCTTGCAATACTTTAAAAAGTAGATATTCGCGAAGTTTGTGCAGGTGTTACAAAATTATCACAGGACTGGTAGACAGTGCCAGAATAGTCCTATGTTAACTCGGAAGTGTAAAATCATTATTTATATCCTACATTTCAAGGTTTCTCAAAACCTTATCTAATCATTTGTAAGCCCCCATGACCTATCCCCATAATTTACAACTCTCACTAGACGACAACCGGCTTACCATATTAGTTACGTCAACATTCAAAAAGTCTCATAAAATCCCATAAAACTTTACGAATATCGTTTAATTTATGACCATAACTACCAAAAAGCTATTATGTTATTTTTATTAAGCTACCGTGTATGTTAGAAGTCATCTGATTCCCATAAGTACCATAAATTTGTTGTGTGACAACCATAAACTTCTGAGGCCATGGGATAGCTATGGTATTATTTATGGTTATCCCGTGGTGGAGGCGTTCGAGTTATGGGCAGAAGCGAGAGATGATTACTTCGTCTTTAATCGCTAGATATTTTACTCTTCTATCAGACCCTAGTTTCTGCAACCAGCTCAGCAGTGCTATTCTGCAAAAATCTCACAGTGAAAACTTAGGTGAAGTGAGCGCCAACTCACATCACCTCAGTTTTCACGGTGAGATTTTTACAGAATCGACCGGCAGGTTGTCTCTCTTTCATTTGACTACGGTCATTTGTTTTTCTTCGTCACAACGCTGTTAGACGTTAGTACTACCTATTAGTTATTCTGTGCTGTTAGCTAAAAACCAACGTTGGGTATTCGATGATCAGCTGCTGAGTTAGTTATTCTTCATCTGCAATTCTGGATGGGTTTACTTCCTCTCTCTCTAATTTTCTTTTCATAATGGTTAAACACTTTACTTTCGTCTTGTTATTCAATGATAGTTATTGTTTAATTTTATTTTCACTGGAGTATTTCGAGTTATCTACCCACTGACAAACGCCGAAGTTTCTAACATGGACAGCTGAATTAGTTGTAAAATATTATCCTAAATTTATGACAGCTCTCATACCTATATAAACCGAAATTATGATGACATATCAGTTCATGAATTCTATGGTGTTCTGGCTATGAATGTTGATGAGCTGCCTTCGGTTCGTGTGGCAGAAATCAGCTTTGAAAGGGTTTCATCACACTAATATTATAAAGGCGAAAGTTTGTGAGTGTGTGTGTTTATATGTTTGTTACTTCTTCACGCTCAAACGGCTGGACAAATTTTGATAAAATTTGGTATGGAGGTAGCTGACACCCTGGATTAATATATAGGCTACTTTTTATCCCGATATTCCCACGGGATCGAAACTTATGCTGGTGAAACCGCGGGGCGCAGCTAGTTATACATATGTATTTGCATGATATGGTCGATGATCAAATAAGTATAAGATAGAATTAAGGAGCCACGATGGAAGATCCTGGCTCAAACTGTTTATTTCAATTAACGATTTATAGACACTTTTAAATTAACAAGGAGTCGGTCAGTCAGAAATATGAAGCTAGTCGCCCATTCCAAACTGTAATAGGTTCTTATGGAGCAGTGCTGAAGGTACCATACAACTTGATTCCTAGCGGCCTTGAAAATTGGCACAGTCAGTATTCTATAGACAAATAATATAATAATTTTTTTTTTTTTTGAGTATGGGAAATCATCATAAGACCCCTCCCGCTCTGGGTGGAGCGGAAGGGAGTGTCAGACTCTCTGACTAAAACCCACCCGTGTTCCTTCCTTAGCCCTTTTATGTTCCGGGCAAGCGGTAACGCTATCGGACAATCCCGCTGACCCGGCAGGCTTCGGCCCTGACGGGCCCCTCTGAATGATGCTAACATCTCTTTGAGGCGCGTGTGGAACAAAAATTTACTCTACGCTACCGCTATGGAGAAGAACGCACAAACTCCATGGACACTGATTATGTGACCTTCACCTGAACTGAATAAGGCAGGATCAGTAAGGAGGGAAGTGCACCAAAAAATATATGATTGACGTGTAAAAGTTTTTGTGCAAATCTACTTACAAAAATAAAATAATTTATCACCTAAGCCAGGTTGCCCCAAATGTCTCAAATTTATGCGTTGTCTCTTGGCAATAATCATACAAAACTCTGTGTTATTAGAGGGAGCGACGCTCGAAGTGGTGACTGTTGCAATCGATTGGAAGGTATAGCGGTAATTGGCAATTTCCTATAGTTAACTTGTACCTGGTTATTAATTTTAATAAATACGTTGTAAACGACTTAATGTGTTTCCCCTGTATTAAAATAAAAGTTATAACATTTAAATTTTAAATCAATCACTTCATATTTCCTGGTGCATTCATTACATAAATATGTTTTTTTTAGTTTACATTTAATAACAATAATTATTTACTTACTTTTAATCAAATTATCTACTTCTACTGCAGAGAATTAACTAACTAGACTTTAAATTACAAAGCAAAGAAACATTTCAAACAAAATGCTTGGCAACGTAGCCGACCAAACATGGCGTTCATTATCGCGGGCGATCGCACGCGCATGCGCGCATTGCACGGCCACGATTACTTTCCGAAAGTGTAAATAATTCGAATTACAATAATCGATAGTTTCTCAAGTCGGTCGGTAGATGGAGGTCGTGCGCAGTGGCGCGGCGGAGGGGGGTCGTGAGAACTGGGCGACTTGCACTTTCGTCGGCGCGCGCGCAGCCCGATGCGCGATAGCGCTGCGCCGGGCGCCGCGGAGTCTGCGCACGAGTCTAGCTCCAGTACTGATTAATCATCAATCTCTCAGCTTACAAGACACGGCAATCCTCAGAGAAAGTGCGATAACTTACATCAACATCAGTTGGCGCGTGAACAGGAAGTGTGACGGAGAAAATTATCAAAATCACTATCCAAAACAAATAAAAAAGTACAAAAGATGAAAATGACAATAGAAAAAAGTAAAGTTACTTTCTACCGCATCAAAATCAGACAATTCTCGATACAAAAACTAGTGACAATGAAACCAAAATGTTGATAGAATCACGACTTTCAACAAACACTGCGCGATAAGAGTTCGAGAGACCCCCACAGTGTGGTCATTGTCAGACATAAACGCTCGTTAGTGGGCGTATCAATTAGAAACTATCTGTTTATCTGCTCATAAATATTATAGTCGTCAAAACCATGCTTAAAACAGAATCGATTAATAAAGTTATAAGAGAAGCCACAGATAATCAAGACACAAAGGATAAACTAGCAACAGCTTGTAAGAATCAAGTACAAGCAAGCTATGTTTCTGTTAAGCCTGATTAGCACATCCATTATTTATTGGCAACTTTTACATTCAACAGGTATCCGCTAAAAAGTTCGAAGGAAGTTGCTAAAGATGAGAATGCATCATAAACAATGTGCAGGCGAATACAACAAGTCACAAGATATACTCATGGCCATAGTTTTGCAGACGACAAAAAACTCGTCAAAGACCATCACTTAAAACTAACTATGAGTCTTCAAATGACTAAATACGCTGCACGTACCTACAGAAGCAAACTGGGATTAATTAACTGACATTGATCAATAAAAAAATCATCCATATTCATTCAACAATCCTGAATGGTCGTCAATAGAGAGCTGAACAGATGAATGGATTTCTAATTATTTGCATTAGCCGTGAACACGCTGGGAATTTTTACGTCTTTAATATTTCAATTAGCAATGCAAATTGTGAACCTTTGGAAAGTGTTGTGGCGATGAATCAGCTTCCCGTGGCTAGTGCCGGGAGGGCGTTCCGAACTCGTCACGGAAACGCTACCGACACAATTATCGAATCTAGACCACTCTCACTGAAGCAAAAAGAACACCGCGACGTTAAGAAAGCAAAGTCAGGTGCGCCCCCATTTCACTTTCCAATGACTTATCTTTACCCCGTGCTCCGAACGAAAATTAACTTAAAGCCGAAAGGAGTAGAGCTCGGAATTCCTCGGAGTTCGACCGCATTGAGTCGGTAAGCATTTCATTATCAAGATGTACAAGGAAACCCTCTAAAAGCAGTTAATTGTGAGTGTTAATTTCGCTTTCTAATGATTTTTGTATATTCTACGCTATTGTCGGGAAGATTTAACGTAGACGTTCATTAGGATCGATTAGGAAAACATTTCTAAAGAGCATATTACCAACAATGGAAAAAATTAAGTGGATATACATGTCACAATGTCATCTCCAGACATCATTATGACAGTAATCATGCAATTTGCCATCAATACTATCGTTTTACATCTCAATTGTAGATCGTGCCATTGTGGCGTTGATGCATGCGCGGAGAAGCGCCCGCGCAGCCTTAATGACAGACCATTTAGTGCAGATATCGCCGATCCGCCGATTGAGTCGTCGGCCTGGTCGCGATCTGACAGAACTCTTTTTACGTGTATTTGGACTAGCAGGAGATTATCTGGAGATGTCTCGACAGACAATGTTAGCAATTACTTATTGTTGTTCGTATTGACACTAATGTGTCTTCAGGGTGACCTCCTTTGACGATTCGTTAAGTTCGACGTTCTGAGAATGTAGAAGCTGGTTGAATGTTTTTTGTTGAATGAGTGTTTTTAGCGACACAGTTTTTACCGTAATTAGCAGGCTTGTAAGTTTGTAACCAGTAACTCTCTTTATATTTTATTCTACATCATCATCGTCACTCGTATTTCTTTTTTTCTTTTACATCTTCTCTTCTAGGTAAAATATATTGTTTAATATGTCTCCTTTTCTGCGCTTCGGTATTGTACAAATCCATATTTTTCTCTCCATTCCTATTGCATGATTATCTTTTTTTCCAATACCGTATGGCCACTCGCCAGTTCACTTGGCCAAGTCAATCGCTCCGCACGACAATAACGAACGGGACGTAATTTCGGACAAAGCCTAACAATGAACCGTTAATTAAAATATTTCCTTACTCTCCTCTCTTTCTAATAATATGGAAAGAAATGAGATAGGGGAACAGTAAAATGGTATCAAAATATTAGATAGAAGCCTTCACTGTTTAGAATGTCTAGATTATAGTTTACAAGTACAGTTACATAATCCTGATGATGAAGTCTCCTGTCTCTAAGATCTCATACTGTTTTAATATTATTTAAATGAGTGTAGATGAGAGCAGTGGTGGCAGAGTGGTAACGGCCCCGAATAACGAGTCGTAAGTCGTGGGTTCGTACCCAGGTGGGGGCTTTACTGAGCCAAAAATTCGAAGACGTGTGACTAGTCTACCAACCCGCACTGGGCCCGCGTGGTGGATAACGGCCCATTCCTTCTCACAGAGAGGAGGCCTGTGTCCCAGCAGTGGGACATTATAAGCTGATTCAGATGAACGTAGTTACCTTGCATCTTACCACTAGTATATCGAAGGATATCTGAATTATTTTAGTGGAATTCTAGCCGGCACTTATTCTCAAAAGTCAGTTATTGGCAACAAAATTATTGAAAAGAAGTATAGAGGACTTTTTTTAATGTACAGACGCCAGCACATCAAGCTACCTGAAACTGTCAAATTTTCCCAATTAACTTTGAACCTTATGCTTTAGCGATGAAGTTGAAAATCTATTAAAGAAATTTGACAGATTGTAGTAGCTTGATGTGCTGGCGTCTGTACCTAAATAAAAACCAAACTTTACTCAACCTACTTATTGCAATATAGCAAAACTGACAATTCAACCAAGGTCACTAAATAAGCTCTACCCGCTCGCATGCGCGCTACAAAAAAGGACCTTCACCTGCACCTCGGATGACCCTAAAGAATGCCATTGATGTTGCCATCAACGTGCCTACGTGGGTTAAAACTATATATTAAAAAAAAAAAACATTTAGGAAGAGTGTCATCGACATGAAAAGAAGGAAGAACCAAGGCAGTAATTTGACAAATATAAATACAATGAGGGATTGTCCGAAAGGGTTACCGCTGGCCCGGAACATAAAGGGCTGACGAAGGAACACAGGTGGGTTTTAGTAAGAGTCTGACACTCCCTTCCGCTCCACCCAGAGCGGGAGGGGTCATTTGATGATTTCCCATCCTCGATAAATAAAAAAAAGACAGTAATTTGACAAATATAAATATTGACACGCACAAATATGAAGGAACACGGTGAAAGAGACAATCGAACACTACGAAGAAGAATTGGAACCATTCATAACGTAATTGTTGTACTTAGCTTCTCTTAAATAACTTATAAGCTCTTAAACAAAGTCGTTATCTATACTCGTATTTCTATCTCGCAGCGATATAATTATTTGTTTCGCGTGATCTAATCAATCGGTTTGATTGTTTAAGCGTTGACATCTCACCTTGACTTCGTTCGTGTTCATCGACTGTGTGTACTTGTGCGAGGTCAGTACGTACTTCTATGAACACTGTCTTATGGACTAAGATAGGAAAAGACTGCTTTTCTTCTTCGACCACCACCACCAGCGCTGGGGCTAAGTCTCGCATAGGGTCGCAGGTAGCATTATGCTGAGCGATAGCCGTTTTTGCGTGGATGTGACGCATATTTTCCCCTAACTTGTTCTTTTGTGTGTTCTCTGCGTCATTAGTATTTTTTTCCTTTGAAAAAATTTGACGGAATTACTTTCTGTTGGGGATGTTAAAGGGAATAATATCTATAAAGAGTATATAGCCAGACTTTCTCAAGGTTGCTGATAAAATCTTCGTTAAATAGAACCTCTTTTCGTATAGAAATGATGTCTTATCTATGCTATTCTCAATCGTCATTTTGTTTTTTACAATTGCCGGTGTTCACATCACTGTATTTTGTCCTTTCTTCAAATTAATGTTATAATCGAGCTATTTCTGTCCTTCTATCTTCGTTTATCAGTCGGTTCTCTTCAAAGGCATCAAGAATATACTTCATCACATCAATTGAGTCACTCCTTACTATTCTGGGAACCTAAATAGATAATTTATACTCATTGAAATTTTGCCGCCAATTTCTTGCAAACCTACATTTGCGTTTATTGAATCCGGTTAACATATAAGATGGCTATTTTACAACGGTTTAACGGTAATTTGGCTATTTTGAATCGTAAACGTGTGATAGATATTTCTGTTTTCCCAAATGTAGCCGGATCTGCCTTAAATTTGAGGTTTATGCAAAAATATATGCAACTCGGTTTAGATAAAGCTTTTTTACTGTCGGGTTCTTGGAACAGGTCAAATCATTCAAGCATGGGTTCGATTTTACCTACATCATGTACAGGTGTCAGATGGTTAAAAGCTTTGCCGATAATTTATCAAGCTTTTTGGTATTGGACGAACCGACCAAAAGTTAGCATTGGACTGCAAAATCTATTTTCCTCAAAAGTTCATTTCAGACATCAATTTATATGGTCTTCACATGATTTGACCAAGATTAGGCCTGGACTTTAAAAGAGACGTGACATTTTGTTTCGGCCTTTCTTCTCAGAGTAATCAGATAGGAAGCGAGGCCGATCTCATCTAGCTTTTTTTTTTAATAATTTTACTATTTCGTTTATTTCTAAACTCAGATTGGCGTCAAGATGGTGCCATATGTGAAGATTCTAACAATCTTTCGCAATATTTTTTTTGGTTCATAAAAGTCAACTTTTATTACAAAACCAAGCTCAGTCTACACCTTTACAATTTCGCCTACTCGAGAATTTCTAAAACAGTTCACAAACTGCACCATATAAATTAGAATTTCTCTGGATCGCGAATAATTAATCAGCATTACCAGGGCTGGATCAAAAGGGCCGCGGCGACACTTTCGCCATTACCGCCGATAAATTGTCACGCCCACTGCGCGACGCGCCGACTTGTGCCCGCGCAACCGCCCGCTATTTTAAGATATTGTAACATCATATTTAAATACAATAAAGGTTTAGTACTGAACAATTGTTGGTGTTGTACGCTGCCTTCATCTCGAGTTAATTAATTCTAGAGTGGTTTCAATTTTATTCTGATACTTCTCCAAAATTAACCATACAGAAAGTCTTTAAAAAGACAGATAGTTAAAAAAGATCATTAAGTAAAAAAGGCGATCATCATTAGACGATCAAAATGATTTTACAGGCATGAAATATTTCTCTTCCTTATATTCTGTCTCAGACAAAACTCCTAATGCTCTAAGACTTGTGAGAAACGAGAAAATGAAGTCGTTAACGCCCTGCTGTCATTGTTGCTATAACAAACTCAAAAACTTTACTGCTTCGAAAACCATTGCTTTAATTACAATTACAGTAAGTGTTGTAAAACAAACAAATAATGACTCTACTAACCAATAAGAAACAAGCATTGTCAACAGACCAAATGAAGCTATAAAAGAAAACCACGTTTCACGTCATCACTAACAATGATTACCACGCGTTTTCACTTAGTGAAATACGTTTTCCATACACAGCTTTCCATCGCTGGGAACTCACTTTCCATAAAGAAAACTAGCTTCTGCCCGCGACTTGGCTCGCGTAGTATTGTACGTCACGACAATACAGGATGGAAGAAGGACTTCGACGCGCAAACTGTCGCCAAGGATTCAAGTACATGATTTTGAACCACGAGTGTCAAAAACGTTCGTCGATTATTTAAAAAAAAAAATTGCTATTCCATACATTTTGAACGCGTTGAATTCATGGTTACAATATCGCGTCATGTCCCAGTCAAAAAGTATACTAAATAACATTCACGCATGCGCTATCACATCGTTTTCTGACTTTTTAAATTTTTCTCTGTTCCTAATGGATGTAGCGTGATGCAAGAATTGGGCTATCAAATGCAATAAGTTTTTTTTTATCCGGCTGGTAGTTCTAGAGATGAGCGCGTTCAAACAAACAAACTAACTCTTCAGCTATAAGATATTAGTATAGATTATTATCGACACACCACCACAGTCCACAATACCGTGACACCTGTCTTTTATTAGAAAATGTCCCATCAAGTGTCAAGATTAGTTGGTCGTTCGTTGTATTGACAATTCGTTTCTTGTGTCATCTGTCGGTCTTTAAATGCTACTTGTAATTGTCTATTGTTTGAAAATAAAGAGGCGATTATTTGCTTAAGAAATGAGTATTTGGATACAAGCCCTGGTTTAGTTTGGGAATCAGTTTCTGTACCTTTTGTTAATTTTAAGTATTGTATCTATGCATGTACCAAATTCTTATGAATGCTCTCATTTGTGGCAATAAACCTTTTAGGCAGTCGCTCCATGTAAATACAGCTGTATCCGGTTAGATTGGAAGCGGACACCAACATACTTGGGAAAAGGCTAGGCAGATGATGACCAGCGGTACTATTCTGTTAAAATCTCACCGTTAAAACTTAGGTGAAGTGAGCGTAGAGTGAGCTGTCAATAGTGTCAATTCCTAGCAAAAACAAACTCACTTCACCTAAGTTTTCACGGTGAGATTTTTGCAGAATAGACAAGCTGCTCTGTGAGTCATAAATCTACAAACACAAGGCGAACGAAGTAGTAAACTTTGCTCTTGGACTTGTGGAATGCCAATGCCACTAAAACTATCAATTTTAATTGCTCTCAAATCTTAATAAACGGCCCATTTTTATTTTCTCTCCGATACTGCGAAATCGAGTTATCGCAGAATTTCTATGGCGAAATCAATTAATACATCCATTAATTTAAGAATGAAAGTTTTGTTCTACACGTGAAACTGTAAAGTTATCTATAAGGCACTCTCTCTTAGTTTGAAAAGCTATTTTTAATTGTTAAATGAGTATTCTTTATTGCATGGTTCTAAGCCAATTTTATCGTGTGATTTCGATGTCTACTTTTAGCCATTGAACATCTTTCTCATATTCGCAGATTCGGATAGTAAGATACAATCATATTTAGCCTGTAATATCCACTGCTGGGACAGACACAATATAAATATTACAATGCGTGCCATGAAAGATGAGACTTGACACACCACGTGGTTTGATTTGCGCAGTACACGATTTTAGGTATCTTTAGCGGTATGAGGTCTGAGTGCGGGACGGGACCGGACGTCATAGGGGCGGCGGAAAGAGCGGGGGAGGCGGGGTCGAGTCTCATCTTTCGTGGCGCGCATTGTACACATTCCTCATCTCTGTGAGGAGTGGGCCATAATCCACCACGCGGGCCCAGTGCGAGTTGGTAGATCTCACATCTCTTCAAAGTTTTGGTTCTAGGATAAATGCCGGTTTCATTACAATGTTTTCCTTCACCGTTTTTAGTGAGATTTTAAATTATTATTTATTTATTAATTTACTAGCAATGCCCTGCGGTTTCACACGCATAAGTGTCGTTCCCGTAGGAATATCGGTATAAAAAGTATCCTATGTGTTATTCTGATGTTTAAGCTATATTACTGTGAAGTTTCAAGAAAATCTGTCCAGTAGTTTTTGCGTGAAAGAGTAACAAACATCCATCCATCCATCCTCACAAACTTTTATTTTAGATTAGATTATGTATTATCAAGAACAGAACAGATTGGATGTTGACTACCAAACTAGGCATTTGCCTGTATCTTGGTCGTGATAAAAAGATGCTCGCGATAAAGTCTGTGGATGCAGCTATATTTGCTAAGATTCATGCACCATGCACCAAAACCTAGCCTACGGAACCAACATTCTCAATAAGTCCAGTTCAACAATAAAATATGGTCGTTGGCATGACTAAAAGTCCTGTCATTTTTTAGCTGATTTGAGTTAGGACAACTACATTTTTGTATTTCGTGAAATGGTTATATTTTGAGATCCAATTATCCAAATAACATAGAGGTACGCCGTACGACACGGTTAGTGAAAAATGTAAAGAATCACGAATAGAAAAATGAAACTCAATTCAGCTAAAAAATGAGACAAATGAGATAAGACTTTTAGTCATGCGAGGGACGATATTAGGTGGAACAAGGTTTCCAATGATGAATTATGATGAAGAACCCGTACATTATGACCTACCAGTATAGAATTAGGAAAAAAAATTAAGAAAACAAAATTCTTGCCAGGAATTCATCTTGACTGATGTTAATAAATAAGATATCCCTGTTCAAAATATATATTATTATTAGTTACCTTTAGCTCGATGGTATGTTCCAAAAATAATGTCTTTTGATAACATAACGACGTTCACGTCTGACAAATGTTTGCATCAATGATAATTTTTTGATAATTTATACTTTAACGTTGTGAGGTTGAAAAATTGTGTATTTTATTGAGCACGTCTTCCGATTGTTAATGGTTATCTTCTGAACGAATGGAGAACAGGTTCCGATCAATTTTGGGCAAATCTTTCTTGTTTTTTTTGGCATTTTTTGGCACGATAACGAATGAGGCCTTGAACCTGGGTTTTTGGTTTTGTTTTTACTGTCCCGTGTTTATAAATAGCCATTAGTATGCAGGAATTGATGGTGTCATCCAGTTTAGCGACAAACTCAATTCAAATTTTTATCTTCGGAACGATTCCAGAATTAAAAATCTCAACATAAAAAATAATATATAAAGGAGTCTGTCTCTCTTTATTCATAAACGTTTCCTAAAGTTAAGTAATGATTAGCGACTGTTTAAATAATTTTTTTTGACGTTTTTCGTCACTTAACTTTAATCATCGTTTTAAAACGTCATGTCACTTTTAATAGTAGCATTGTCAGGTTTTATCCGAAATCAAAGATTATGCGGTGTTTCTTTAACTTATTTCTCATATCCATGAGCGACGCTATGACCATTAATCACACGCACATTCCCAATTATCTGTCCCGAACGCATCCATAACAAATCAACAACTAGTTTACTCATAAAAAATGCATTCAAATTCCGAATATTAGATTCTATAACGATACGGGCCCTTGATAGCAATTTTGACCTAAAAACTCTTGCATCAGGCGTGGGACTGTATTTGAGTAGGTGTGGCGGGTGAGCCCTTTCATTATCATCCGTGGATGTGAAGGGGGGAGGGGGGGATGATTACACTATAATAATAGACTCCAATATTTCTCACCCACTAAATCTCCTTACATCGTTAAGATTTTTATCTGATTAAGCGGCTAGAAGAAAGCTTGTTTGTTTTTTTTCGCCGCATTGAAATACGAGATGCCTTTGTTAATTATATCATGGAGGTCTGTAATTTACGTTAATTGAATATTAATTATGTGTTGTTTCTGTAGTTAAATATGGGAGCAACTTTTGGAAGACCGACGAAGACACTGGCAAGAAATGCTATTTGACTTTTCTACAAATGCCTTGCAGATATGGTGTATATTTGAGTTAAGGCTCGTACACACAGGCGCGACGCGACACGCGACACAAAGGCACCGCTCGTCGCGCGACTTGCGGTGCCTTTGTGTCGCGTGTCGCGTCGCGCCTGTGTGTACGAGCCTTTAAGAATTTGAGATAATTTTCAAGTTATGGAACAACAAACTGAATGTCATACATGACAAAGTTCAAATTCCATTGCAACCATGAACATAATAGGATCTTTTTGTTAGAAATGGTCACTCAAAAATCAACTTAGAATACATTTAACTAAAGTAGACAATTGATTATGTCGCGATGGAATGCAAATTATCTGAGATTATGAACACCGTTTTAGAAGAGCTTATGACCTAGATAAAGATTCTATCAACGAAAATGATGATGGAAAAAGTCAAAAATGTATGAGACTGACCTAATCTACCGAAAAGATTATGTCAATCCTGTTGAAAGATGTTGTAGCAATACGTTACTCCCTAAATCTCAGCACCCGATTTAAAAAAAGTCACTTCCCTCGACGAATCTAGACTCCTTTTTTCGCATTAGTTCTTACGCTAAGGGTTCGTTATGATAACTATTATTTCTCTAAATAGACAGCGGTGCGCGGGCGGGAATTTTAATGGGCAGGCATCTTGTGTGCAATGCGCGCACGCAGCTTTTTGCCCTTCTCCACCGCACGCAACAAATTGTTGCAGCGCTGCATTTTGTGCGTTTCTAGGGTTCAACGAGTTCCGAGAGAAAATGAAATGCGTTTCAAGCAGTTTTTATCAAGTCCGAGGAAAGGTAGACGCTACGCATCTGGTAAGGCATCCGTTGAGGGTCCATCGGGAATCCTGATTGGCTAAAAGGGCTAATAGGGTGACTAGGAATTGCGTATTAATTACGACTAAGGGCTGATTTCACCATACTCAGACATTTTTATCCTTGGAATAAAATTGACGTCTGACCATTTTTTTATGGAAAAACTGTCAAAAAAATTCGGTATACATGATGATCATAATCGAATCCGTTTTAACTAGCTTTGTTCCGCTATAGGTAAAGCATGTAGTTTTTTGTGAGCTGTCATTTGAATAACGGACGTTCAAAGAGTAGTAAATCTAGTTCATTTTGATGAATGAGTTTTTAGTACCTATGATGTAATTTGAAACTGCTCATTACAGCATTTAAGAAGGCTGGTTCTGCGATGTCTGCTGTAACATAGGCAATATACCATTTTGGTAAACACAACATTTATTACTCTTCGGGTGATTACCGAACAAGGAAGCGATAAATAATGTGTGCGTAATAACCAATTATATTGTTAAAATATTTCAACTTACCGTATTGCTTCTTACGTGAAAGAAGTTATTTATTTACGACCAGCTTCCAATTACATTAGTGTTAAATCCTTTAGAAAAGTTTGCTTCTTCAGTAAATAACGTAACGTTTTAAGTACGCTAGGGCCTGCATCATTTTGGGAAAATTTAGGACTGTCCCGAATTTTTTGCACACACATTTCTGCTACAATTTTTTTTTTATCCTAACACAACGGATGGACGACGGCGCTGCCGAGGAAGGCCCAGAAAGAGATGGCGAAATGACCTGGACACGTACCGCGAGGGCTGGTTCGAGGTGGCGCGGGAAAAGAGTTCCTGGAAGGACTTGGGGGAGGGCTTTACCCAGACGTGGGACAGTATAGGTTAAAAAAAACACAAATAACTCTTATCTCTCTGATCAATACAAGATGATCATCATCATTCTCTCTCCCTTATCCCAATTTATTTGAGGTCGGCACAACATGTCTTTTTCTTCCATACTTCTTTATTGAAGTGAAAACTTCTTTAGGCGCGTTGGGCATTTTTATACATGGGAAAAAACCATTGAATCCGCGCCACTGTTACCGTAGGCGCCACCGCGCGTGTTTTGTCTATAAGACGATTGAAAAAATACCCGCTTCGGCTTCGTTCGCCTGTCCTCGGGATGTACTCGGTTTTAATGTATATCCGATATGTCAGTGAGTGATGGCAAAGTATTCTGTTTATGTTTTGTTTTCACTTCTGTCGGCACTCCCGGAGTGTCACTGTTTTTTTTTTGTTACCATCTCTGTAGTCACGCCCCCTTCTAACCATATCATCATTCACATAGTCCACCCATCGTTTCTTTCGATCAAAACAAGATATTAGATTTAAAACTTTTTACTTTACAAAAAAAAAAACAGTTAACCAAAATATCGACCGTGACCCCGTGCGTGTTTCCAAAAAACATAAAAATCCAACACGGACATTATGAAACCATAATTAATTGATAGTAAAAAAGATTCACAGTATTCTTTAAGCGATGATTTCTTTATGTAACGCGAATTTACGAGGTATTAGAAATTTTAAGGTACGTTCGGTTGCGCAAGCGCTACTTTCTATTGGGTCTGCGACAGTTCGTGGTCGTACGTAGAAAATGTTTGATCGCTTATGTAAGATAGATGATATATTGATATTTGGTTTTTGATATGGGAATGAGATGTGTATCAGCTGGTTTTGTTAGTATTTGACGGGCCATCAACCAGTTTCTATGAGTTTTTGCATAACGTTTTTTAAAAGAGGATGTAGTGTATAAGCAAATAGTTCGTGGTATAGAATGAACACGTACAGTAATACGCTATAAATCATCAAAAGAATGAAAAGCCCGGCTTTCTGTTGATGGACAAGCATAACTTAATACCAATACAATCTATGACGTACCTTTTAAATTAAAATCGAGAAAGAAAGAGCATAAATGGTGTTCACAGAACGATTCCTTACATCTATAGCTTATTATAAGCTATTTAATGTATGCTGGTTATAGACTGCTCGTAAAACCGATCTCAGATATACAGGGTCAAATTAAATTAGCTAACGAAACTCCGCATACGTGATGTGTATCGATATCTAAACACGATAAAACACATTTGTTTTAGTGGGGTCATCGACCGTAGTGATGTATTCATTTTTTATTTTCATTTTATCGTGTTTATAGGTATCGATAATCATCACGTCTGCAGTTTCGCTAGGTAATTTAAATTGACACAGTATAACGTGTTTATAATACAGTATAGATGTCGCTTTACAGAACTACATTACCTACTTCGAAAACGCTCGTTGCGGTGACCATGATTTATGACCACAAAATAATCCACGTTTTTTATTACAAGTCCATAAAAAAGCGTGGATGGATTCATTTATTATCGCTGTATTGAGAGTTTTTAATTTAACAGTTTGTGAGGGCTTCGATAAGTGCTGTTAAGTTATTTTGATGGATATCAATTGAAAGAAAGAAAGAAAGAAAATACATTTAATTAATGACGATAAATGATGATTAATTGATGATTTTTTCATTTTTTATTTAATTGATGACTGGAAAACTCAACCAGCAGCCTAATTGCGTAACAAACTATCAATCGCAATCGGAATCATTTTGAAGCATATTGCTAATCCATAGCTTCATATGATCGGAAAATTTTTCGGCTCAACAACGTAAATAACGCAATGAATGTTGTTGAACTGTCAAATTGAAAGCCATTCCTACTGACAGTGTGTTACGCAATTACCCCGCAGGTATTCTACAATGTGAAGACGATATTAAATGAATACACTGACAAATTGACAATACTAATAAATTAGATTATTTTGAAATTATCAAATAAAACCTTTTGATATTAATATTATTTTTTTTTGATAATTATTATTTGATAATATTTTTTTTTAATAATTTTTTGATAATTGATATTAAAAAAGTGATTTTTTCAAACAAACTAACTAGTAGTGATGGGCCGACTATGGGTTTTGCCAATCTTTGACTTGCTATCGTGACTAAACGATTGGATACATTTGGTTGAATCTTTGTATGCAGTCTGAGAATGTCATTTAAATTGTTTAAATTACTGTCGTATTGTCATCTTCACTTTGTATAAGGAAATAATTGAACATTTTTTTTTTTAGATTTTCTACTACGTAGGTTATGAAAACATTAGTCATGAAGTCTTGAACTAAAAATAAGTCGGTCTTCGTTCTCGTTCATCATCATCAAATTGGATTTATGTCACATGACTCAACGATCCATTGCTACTCGATTTAAGATTTATTTTTAGTACTTACACTTTTATGCGCGTGCGCCGATTTTGTATACTTGAGCTTAGTGCATATGGAGGACTCTTAACTTGTTGTTTAGTAAAACAATTAAAGAATCACTATTAAAAGCAAGAAGAAAAGTGTCTTCCCCGTGACTACTATAGTCCTAAAATAATTTCATGATACATGTGACGACACAGAAATATTTTACAAGCTAAATCAGGACTCAGTCGTCAGTTATTTCCAAAGTAGGTAAATAAAGAGGTTGCATTTACTAGAATCCACAATTTACCATTGATCGAACCGTTAATTAAGTTTCAAGTAACATAAGAACAGCATTAAATCAATGGCTCGTGAGTACCAATCCCTATTTACCAGGGCCGGCCACAAAACGGAGCACTTGATGTAAATTGGTCATATAACCCAGAATAGGGTGACCACATTAAAAGGTAAATGGACTTATAAAAATTTAAAAAAACATCGTTAAACAAGTTTTTGCACGAGGTCAGTTTTTTATAGCCTTATCTTAGCGGTTAATCATTGTTAAGAATTATTTATGTTTTAAAACACTGCTCGGACGGACGTTTCGACGGAGTCGCTCGTAAATCATATTAACTAAGGTATCCTTAAAATTTGAATCTTATTAAAGCGTCATTTTAATTTAACCAATTTAGCTGTGAGTTGTGACCTAAAAAGGTTGACATCACTCACATTCCTGAGCGTTCGCGGCACACATAAGTCATAGTTTAGGAAAAGACATTAAAATGTACGGCGACGCGGCCACCTCACTGGTAGCTAGCTGATTTCAATGCACAACAACGTACATTCATAATTTTCTTTGGGTCATAAAAAGCACCATTATAAATAGACCCCCAAACGTTACACACAGTTTGAAGATATCCTAACGTCGCGATAGTTTAAGGCTCTTCTAATTTTGGATGCGTTTGAGCACGTCCCTTTCAAGATGGCGCCGGATACGTGACGTCTCTAAAGGCGGAAAACAATAGTAGACCCGTTATGAATATTGAGAGCTCGGGGATTGTCAAAGGCACGCTTCAACAATTTTCGCCGTGCGTTTGGGTAGACCAATGAATTTACACTAGAATCCATTGGCCTACTGCGGTACGCACGCACGACCGTTCGCCGACAATTTTGGCGCCATGTTTCTTTATGTTCGAAATTCAAAACAACTTTTTTTATGCATGCGTTGAGGCGCGTTCACATAAAATTTACATACGGCCAGGATATGAAAGGCGCATTATTTTATTTTTTTACGACTAAAGACTTTACATAACCTAGTACCTACGTCAAATAACACATTCATACACTATTCATGGACGAATTTTACACAGAAATATTTTTTTTACATAGGATTTCTTCATTATTATGACCTAGAGAATTTTAAATAAGTAGACATTTTTTTACAGTAAAAAATATTTGCGAAAGTCAGTATGAAAGCGGCTTTACGGCGATCACACTGACAACAGACATATTTATGTAGTGACACGACACTGATGTGATTAGTCGAAATGTTTACTAATATTTTTGCATATTTATTCAGAAAACGGTGAGTCAAATACATTGGACATTTTGTATTCGAACAGCACTGCGAATTGCGATATTGGCGAAATACTTGGAATAAAGATGAAGCCATCGTAAGGGCGGGTAGCTACTTTAACTACTGTTGAGGAAAATGCAATAAAATATTATTCGACACTTTAAACCACATGTAGCATTGGACAGAATAGAGCGGTTGAATACGGCATGAACGAAATCCATACTAATATTATAAATTCGAAAGTAACGTAAAGTTACCTTTTCACGCCGAAACCACTGAACAGATTTCGATAAAATTTGGCAGAGATAGATTGCATCCCGGGCCGGGGAAGGACATAGGACAGTTTTCCCACGAGATCGACACTTATGCGGGTGAAACCGTGGGGCGCTGCTAGTATTACTTAAGTGTAGGTAAGTACGTAAAAGATATCAACAGTGTATCAGACAAAATAAAGGAGGAAAATCCTGATTTCACTTCAACAAAATATGGTTACCCTAAACATTCCACCAGGAAAGAAAAATGGATCATCAAATTTTACTCAAAGAAAGTGGGACAAAAATGTTATAACTAATAGGAAATATTAAATGACGCCATTTTAATTTGTGAATGGTCGATTACTCAACTGTTCCGGTGTTTAATTGGTGGTTAATTGCAGGAAATTGGGTAATGTACTTACTGAAACGGTAAGCTATAACAAAATAAGTTTTATATAACTTTTGAGTAATTTCGTATTTACGTCGGTATTATTGTGACGAAATTATTAATTTTGTCTAAAACTACCAAGGTATATTGACGAGGATGAAAAAACAAATACGATTTTGTCACAAACACATATCAAGCCTTCAACGTCAAGCATTCACGGAGTATGCGATGCCGTAAAAAGATTATCGCAGTTATGGCAATGAGTGCATTTACAGAGAGCGTAATAAAGCTACGTGCTGAAGTTTAATTCTCTTATAAAAATAACTGAAGTGAAACCAAGAACACCAAAGAGATAGAGATTTTCATACATTCACAATGATAAATCAGACGTAGTACGGAAGTTCTTGGCAAAAAAATCCCGAAAAAATCCACCACAAAATCGTTTCTATGTTAAGGTGATAATTGCAAGCAAATTAAATTAATTTCTAACAGCACCACTTCACAAGTTCATACATATCAACGTACATTACTATACCGCAGATCAGACATCCACACGAAAACTAGACACAAACTTAATCTTACGTAAATACGAAAGTAAAGTAATTACCTCTATAAACGCGACGTTAATATGACGTTAGAAGATTCAAAATTTCATGGTTTCGTAAACACAATAATGTAATTCGCCAAAAATATAGCGGTATCCGATACTAACAATTGGTTTATTAGGTAACAGATAATTTTATGTTATATAATCAGTCATAATGCCTAAATTATATGTGTGTTAATTAATATTATAAATCAACAAAAACGTTGCCTGTAAAGTTTGAGATGTTTCGACAAAAATCGCGATTGTGGTCACGCTTGTGTGAGAATTTTTGTGATAAGAGTGACGTAACAGACGTGACTGTGCTTTTAGTAAGGTCATTGTCTGATTAGGATTGTACGTTGTTAGAGCTTACATCCGCGGGCTTTTCCAGTACGTGTCCTAGTGTTTTCCGATAGTGTGTTACGCAGTTAGGGTAAATTGACTGGAAATCGTCAATATGTGTAACAAGGGTAGTCATCAACAAAAGTTTCGTCTATATATGAGAAGAAACCTTTACTCTGCAGTGGAACAATTACAATCCCTAAACTCCAACTCAAAGTCGACAAAACAAGTATTCATTCATAATTCATAATAATAGGCACCGAATACCTTCACGTGCTGGCCGAAATACACGTTAAGAAGTCAGGGGAACGGGTTGGAATTAAAGGAATTACTGGGAATGCTCCGGTAATCTTGGCCGAAATGAGTCTGGGGTGGTAAGTATCCATTGTAGCCTTGGGTTGCAAACAGAACACGGAAAACTGGGAATATTGGAATGAATATCGAAAAGATCTCTAAAGACCAGCAGTGGTTTTAGAACAAGGTTGCCAATAATTATAATGGGATGATGAATGAAAAGATGAAGCTAGAAGTCAAGTTCTGGGTACAAAGAATATAATGAAATATTGATGGCAAACAGGAGGGTTATGACTTATGATAGTTGAAAGTGGAGTGGAAAGAGACAGTTAATGAAGTGAAAGAAAATAAAAATCTATTGGAATTGTAGTCAAAGATTGCAATTCTATATTCATGTACCTATAGAAGAAAACTAGAAAAGGCTTTAAAGCCTTTTCAGAGAGAGAGAAAAAGGTAGAGATGATTACTGATGATGATGAGAATGGACCAAAGAATTACATCAATTCCCACAAAGCGTGTTTTACCTCCATTTGAAAGTTGAATGAGCCCTTATTCCCGTACCGTACGTACAAACGGAGTAAGACCGACTTTATTTTTTTTGATCGGCCCATGCCTGGGGCTACAATTAGCCGTCGATTTGCCTACGCCGCGCCGTGCGCCCGCGCCTCCAACGTCACGAACGATATGCGCACGAGACGATCGAGAATCAAGATCGATCCCGACGATATGTGAGGCTGTTACGATTGGTAAGGCCTGCTTAGAAATAGACGATGGGTGCTTTTTTTTAGGAAAATTATGATTTATTTTTATCTACCTTCAGTTTTGTCGGACCTTTGAATAAATTTCTGGTTTTTGCTTTTTCTTTTACATCGCATCGAATCATTGCATGTCAAACAGAATTTCGTGAGTTTATTTAAATTCGGCACATAATTAAAACCTTTCGCATAATTTTAAAACGAAATCGGATAACACCCCAATCCATAAGGCAAGTATGTACACATTTTAGGGCAGCGAGAGGTCAAAAATGCCCGATAAATTCAAAATATCAGTGTCGTCGACCGACGCTGGGAAATTTCACACGGTTTATACAATTTATGAATGTTTAAAACAAATAAGGTTATACTTGTCGCATTTCACGAGTGGCAAATTTAAATTTTAAAATTATTGTGAGAAGGGATCTGCAATTGTTGGTTCTGTTGTACGGGACCCGCCATAAGATGATGCCTCACCTGTAACAAAAAGAAAGGTAATGGTTAAATAAGTACTTTACGAGGACAAGAAGACATTGTGATTCAAGGAATGTTTTTTGCGTAGGAAGAGTGTGAATCTGAGGGATCCGGAACACAATAATCATTTAGATAAGTTTAATTTCATACACCTGCAGTCGCTCCATATAAACTCCTGGTATTCAGATTGCAGGAATCCGCTGGATGCGGGAAGCACAGAACCAGTCAATATCTTGGGGGAGGCCAACAGTGGACGTCTTTCGGCTAAAATGATGATGATGATGATTCAGATGCATCCGGTTAAAATAGACTGGAAGCCGACACCAAAATAGTTGGGAAAAAGCTAGGCAGATGATGCATAAAAGGATAATAAAAGAATTTGACAATAATAATTAATGAGTCAACCAGTGGGGCGTTTGTCTAGTGGTAGCAAGCGATGAAGTCCTGGGTTCAATTCCTGGGTCGAGTAAATTGTTATTTGAGTTTTTCCATCTGGAATTTCTCAGTAGCAGCTCGGAGGCTGGATTTGTATTTGAAACTTATGCGGGCGAAACCGAGGGGCGCTGCTAGTAACAAATAAATAAAACCAGTATACCATAAACCATAGCCACTCAAAAAAAGCACGTTGAAAATATTTATAACCAACAAGCAAAATAGCTATCATATGAACGTTAAACGGGGAATGTATGGAAGAGATGTTCAGTTAACATGAACTTTACCGTACTCCCGTTTTACGACTGACCCAGGGTCAAACACAGCTATTGCCTGACCATGGCAAACAAAACGAGTCACTGCTTTTATTTTCTAGTATATTATGCTAACATTCAAGTTTGAACACCATCGAACTGGAAATTCGTGTCAATTCCAATTTCGTGCAATTACCCCGCATCTTGATTGTTTTTTGTTATCCAGGATCAGTAATAAATTGCTCCAGTGCAGGACCAACTATCTTCATTTTTCGCTTCTTGGATATTTGGCATATGCATAAATGTTTTTAGAATAATATGTTCATGCAAGCGTAGTGTGGGGCGTCCCCCACCTAAATAGACCTGAAGAAGGTGGCTGGGACGGACTGGATGCAGAAGGCGGAAGACAGGGTGCGTTGTGGCGCAGCCTGGGGAGGAGCAGTTGACTGCCATTGGCAGAGTTGATTGATCATTCATTATTACTCATTCACAGCTTAATTTCCAATATTTACACCGCACGCAGAAGAACTAATAAATAACAAAGTCCAAAAATCAAGTCATGTTAAAATGTATCAATTATCAGTATTGACAATTGTGTCAAGAAGTCATAAGACAACAATTGACCGATAGGCAGGATTATAATTCAAATAACGATTTAGGCTAATCTAGTCTGAAGGCAACTTAGCAACGAAAATTAATATTCAGGATCAAATCACAACAGGTTCCCAACAATGTCTCATTAAATCACAGTCCTATCTACCAGCTCAGTTTCAGATGAAGAAATACATTAAAGTATCTGATCAGATCAAGTTACTAAGTTCAAATGAAGCAATCATAACTTGAAACTTAAGCACAATGATATTTAGCTGCAAATAAAACTTAATAACGTTGTGCAATTTGTTTTTTTAAGTGCTTTGTTGACAAATCAACGGCTGGTGGCTCTGATTACTGCACAGATATGAGAAGGTGAGTTGTCAAGTGTAGAATTACTGTCTTCTAAGTATGGTCAGGTGATGTGAGGACCAGGTGTGGTGTTGGTTTCTAGAACTTGAGCAGATTGTGTAAGAGGTTTAGGCGATTGACTCACTGATAACTTCATATCCGATTGCAAGGATACTGACGCATCTAGTGAAATCATGTTGTTGCAATACGACGATGATACAAATAATTTGGCAGGACTCATTTAATGACGAACACAGGGTTTTGTAACATCCCTACATCGCTGAGAAAGAATTTAATTGCTCTTGAAAAGTGATTCCACCAAAGTTGTACTTTAAACTGAGCATATAAACATAACATAAATATTTCACCACGCCTTGATTCCTTAAAGTGTTGAGCAGAGGTGTAGTATACACACATTTTTTTTTTTGAGGATGGGAATACATCAGATGACCCCTCCCGCTCTGGGTGGAGTGGAAGGGAGTGTCAGACTCTTACTGACTAAAACCCACCCGTGTTCCTTCCTTAGCCCTTTATGTTCCGAGCCAGCGGTAACCCTTTCGGACAATTCCGCTGACCTAGTATACCCACATTTCGTCAGTTATGTCTAAATCCCATGTAATAGGGGGGGGGGGGGGGCTATCAACCGGGCATAAATCGAGAGTCCAAGCTGCTACTGAGAAATTCCAGATCGAAAAACCTAATAACACATTGCCCGACTCCGAAATCCAACCCAGAACCTCATGCCAAAACCAACAATGCAGTCAAACTGAGCATATAGGTAGAAATTGGTTTTAAATATTGTTATTAGTCTGTAAGCTTTCTTTAAAATTAAATAAATAAATAAATAAATAAATGAAATACCGATTAGACTAAACGTTATAAAACGATTTACTATCGAAAGTATTTGTACGTGCGAGTACAAATTTTGTTAAGAACTTTTATTCAGTGAAAGTAACAGTTATTTTTAACTGTCTAGCAAAACGCGATTAGTGATGGGTGAGACGTAATTTTTCAAGCTTTTTGTCGATTCGCTATTTCACAACAAGTTTTTAATGTCGTCCGACTTTTATTTTTATATTATAGAACAACCGTTTGAATATCTTCATTGTGAAAGATGGAATGGGATTATCCGGAAAAGAACCGGAGTTACCGACATACCTTGCAGAGTAAGCAAACTGAAGTGGGAGTGGGCTGGCTATGTCTGTCGAAGGACCGATGGCCGGTGGAGCAGACGAGTCCTGGCACGACCACGTATCGGCAAGCGTAGAGTGGGACGCCCCCCAGCTAGATGGATGGACGACCTAAAGAAGGTGGCTGGGGTAGACTGGATGCGGAAGGCGGAGGACAGGGTGTTGTGGCGCAGTCTGGGGGAGACCTATGTCCAGCAGTGGACTGCGATAAGCTGAGTTGATTGATCAAAAGTTGGTGAAAGAATCTAGAGTGTTTGCCGTGGATAGTTGATTGCCATATTTCATGGGATTACTAGATAGGTACTGTCTAGCAAAAGAAACGTCCCGGAAAGAATCACATATCCCTTTTCAAACTTCTATTCCTTACAACTGCTAGTTCATCATCTGTCTAACCTTTTCCCTACTATGTCGGTCGGCTTCCAGTCAAACGGGATGCAGCTGGAATAGCAGTATTTTACATGAAGCGACTGCCTATCTGACCTCCACAACCCAGGATGACAGCCGGGACCAACGGCTTAACGTGCTTCCCGAGGCACGGACTTAGGCCTGCCAGTTACCACCACGACCAGAAAGTGGCGTAAGGACCACATTTGATAATCATCTAAGGTACACCTTTCTGCCGATCCGCTTAAAGTTATTCAACACCCGACACGGTATTCATACTATAGAAAATATCAATGAAACTAAAAACGTTAATATACAGTGTGTTAGGTTAAACGAGGGACATATTTTAAGGGAGTATAGTACTCATGAAAATGAACAACTTTTAATATGGGGCTGACTCAAAAATATGAAAAAAAAAAACAGCTGTTCCCTACATTTTGTCCAGTTATGCGAACAGAAAATGTATAGAGAGGCTGGTTTTATTTTCTCGATTTTAGTGTTGGTCTCTTAGTAAAAGTTGTTCATTTTTATGAGTACTACACTCTCTTAAAGTACGTCCCTCGTTTAACCTAACACACTGTATACAGTATTTTTTTTCATACATCGCAACAAAATTATAATTAAACCCACAATCAACGCTGTTAGACTTGTTAACAAAAATCCCGTTTTACAAAACGAAAACCTGTAGATAGTAGATACCTATGAACAATATAAATTATACATAAGTAATTACTTCTCGGTATCGGCGAATTAACCGACCAACCAGTTAGCGCGTATGCTGCGCCTGCGCATGACCTTTAGAACTACTTTTTACTTGTGGGTAAAAATCACTGTCCGTCATTTCTGGGTACATTCTTGTTGCTATCTAGTGGAGTATTTATAAAGTGCTTTTATCCTTATGATAAATGGTGTAGTTTTAAACGGAATTTATTCTAAGAATTTATTGCAATATCCTGCGTGTTATGGAAGTTGGGGCTTTCAAATATTTCAATGACCATGTTTGGAGGATTTTTGATCGTAATGGTCCTAGAAATTTTAAACAACGTCCTTTATCGGGTTATTCTATTAAACGGACTCTGTCGTCAATTGATTCAACTGGAAACAGGACGTTTTAATGAAATCCGCTTACTTTATGTGTTCTTTGGTTCTAAAGAATTAGTAGCATTCTCACTGCCGGGACACAGGCCTCCTCTCGGTGAGAGGGAGTGGGCCGTAATCCACCACACGGGCCCAGTGCAGGTTGGTAAATTTCACGTCTTCGAATTTTTGGTTCACGGACATGCCGGTTTTCTCACGATTTTTCCTTCACCGTTTTGAGAGCAGTCACGATGAAATAAATTACACAAAGTGCCTGTCTGGGTCCGAACCTACAACCTACAGTTTGTAAATCCTGGCTGTTACCACTGGGCCACCACTGCTCACAATACCTACTACTGTTTTGAGTGTTATCATTTTATTCTTCCAATACTCCTTGTAACAATTGCATTAAAAATAAATGCAAATTGTAACACCAGAATACGAATGACACCATCTGCCTAGCCTTTTCCCAACTAAGTTGGGGTCGGCTTCGGATCTAACCGGATGCAGCTGAATACCAGCTGAATGAAGCGACTGCCTATCTGACCTCCACAAACCACTTAAAAGACTAACACGGTAAGACTGGTTGTCAGACTTTCGGGCTTCTGACGACTCGTAACGACGGTCAAAGATCCACGAATGACAGCCGGGAAAAACAGCTTAACGTGCTTTCCGAGGCACGGAGGGTCTTATAAAGATGGTCACCTATCCACGGAGCAACCGCGGCAAGCGTAGCTTAACCTGATCAATCGACCCGTGCGGCATTTATTACTTAACCACAAGCCCCAGCTCTTGCTGATTCGAAAATTCAATTCGAATGACACCATTTCCACATATTTAGCAACAAGCAATAAATAATCCACTTGACCAGTTTGGCTCAAAGGACCAGGTCGCAAAGCCTCATTAATACAACGACAGGTAGACCTGAATTCAGATGACGATCGCTGATTTTTAATCTCGCTTGACGAGTGGTTAATGTAAGGATGTCTGACAGCAGCATTTCATCACGGCTCATGAAGATTTCTAAACTGATTTGGGATTGCTCGATGACTTACATATGATAATATAGATTTCAGCTTTAAGGCTCGTACACACAGGCGCGACGCGACACGCGACACAAAGGCGCCGCAAGTCGCACGACGAGCGGCGCCTTTGTGTCGCGTGTCGCGTCGCGCTTGTGTGTACGAGCCTTTATGCTTTCAATGTAATTATAATTTTGGGCCGGACGGTTTATATTGCAATAACAAAAATTATTTGTGACAGCCTAAAATCAGCTATGTGACGTTTCCATTCTGAACGCAGCTGAAGACGATAAAACATATCAACCATTTTTGCAGTTCAAAACAATACAAGTTGTTTTGTATGTTCCAATATCCAGTCATCATCGTCATCTTTTAAGCCGAAAGACTCTACTGCTGGACATAGGCCATCCCCAAGCATCACCAACTCAACCGGTTCTGTGTAATCCAGTACAGTAATTTAAATGGTAAGGCCACAATTGCCAGTAAAAATACAAAACTCTTTATGTGCCGATTATACTAGAGCATTTGGAATCACTACAATAACTCCAGAGGTTAACAACCATTAGACCTGTTTACGCTGTTTAGGAGCTCTGGCATTATCTTTAAATACATTTGTCCTTACCTTATTGTTTTGAACTCTTGACTCCGTGTCGTCATGGCTAAATAAATGTCAAATCTGCCCAACTATGGCTAATTAGGCCACAACAGATGCTTAACATCTTGTGACAGAGATTTTAGAATGTCGGCCATTTGTGTAGCTATGGTTTTACTAAATGGTAAACCTGGTATTTAAAGATTAAGCTGTCTATGGAATGATGGGAGGAAAACGTGGCCGTGGGCGGGATTAGCGAAGAGTTGGTAACGAAAGTAAATAAGAATATGTAATCGGAAGAAATAAATTATGCTTCGGTTAACGTTTTTGTAAATTTTTTAAGAAATTCTATGTATGTATAGACGCCAGCACATCAAGCTACTACAATTCGTCAAAATTCTTTAATAGATTTTCAACTTTATCGCTAAAGTATAAGGTTCAAAGATGATTGGGAAAATTTGACAGTTTCGTGTAGCTTGATATGCTGGCGTCTGTACCTAACTTACTCTTAATGTAAAGACATGTTATATGTATACCTTCTTACTAATAAAAGTTGTATAGCGTCTGTATAGTTACACAACGCTTGATCTTCTTCTTTCGAAAGTCAAATTACTGACGACTGAAAGAGAGAAATCGGTATGTAACTATTCATTTGATATAATACGTTTATTAGTACGGGGGCTAATGTATATAACCATCACAAATACGTTCATATAATATACTTAAACAGGTACTTCTATTTACAGTTAATGCTAATTTCTCTTGATTAATAAATTACAACGAAATTCGATTATGTCACCCCCATCAATCCTTTAATTTCCAATTAAATTGACGCCGAAAAGCGAAAGCAATACATTCGACCTTATTAAATACTCCATATACTTTCTCAGTTCTCTTGTATCCGCAATTCATCGATCCGAAACCCGCGATCATTTCACAAAGAACCCGCACGCATGTAATTTAGTTAAATGTCACTGCGACCTGTCCGCTGACCCGGTCACTTTTTCACAAACTTTACTCACCTCAAGCTATCAGATTGCGATATTTTTATATTACATACGATTGTATACTGTCCTGGATTTACTTTGTATCGAATACAAGCTGGTTGCAATTGGAACGTTGCAACAATCTTTGATGTCCAGGCTGGTCTTGAAATGGGCGAAAAATATAGTGTATTTGATCTACCAGCTTAGAAATCAAGCAATTTGCGAGAGTTTACTGAAGAAAATGGGTTGTTGTGTTCATAAATTATGGGGAACGGAACTAATATTTTAGTAAATGTTGCTGGGAGCGGTGCTTAGGGCTTACTTTGATGCCTCTGAAGTATCTAGTAGACTATAAAGAAACCGTTTTGATTTCAAAAAGTGCGCAGCTCTCGCAAATCTCGACCTTTCCGATTTGCATATTAACTGAACATTACAAAGGCAATACCTGCATACATTGCTACTTTACTTAAGTCTTCTTAAAGACAATGAAACATATTTATCCTTGGACAAATATTGGAACTGATGTCGCTCATTATGCAGAAACGTTAAGCTAACATCCTGCCATTCCAAAAGACTACCATCCTTTAAGGTTCCATCGGTGTAGCCAACACTGGAAGTAGCAACAAGAATCGAACAGCAGGTACATACGCCAGCACATCAAGCTACTACAATCTGTCAAATATCTTTAATAGATATTCAACTTTATCGCTATAGCATAAGGTTCAAAGATGATTGGGAAAATTTGACAGTTTCGGGTAGCTTGATGTGCTGGCGTCTGTACATACACTGTTTATGGAAATTGACTTCCAAATAAGCAAAGCACGAGTCAACTGAATAAATATTACCGTATTATTAAAATTATTCGCCAAAAATGTCAGAAGAAAGCTTTTGTTTACTGGGCCAAGGGTCTCTGGCCATAACCTAGGGCAGGGGTGGCGAACCTTTATGGATCAACGTGCCATTTTTTGTAAAGAAATGTTTGATGAGGTCATAGATGTGCCATTTTTTTTGTGATTACAGGGAAAATTATAAAACAATACTATCGATTCCGCGCTTCCCGCCTGCTGCTCCTTACACCGCGCCTACTCACTCTGTAAAGTAGGCTCAAACGCGTGCGTTTGTTAAATTTCAGTGTATTACGTAGGTACTTTTTCGATCGAAGGCGTGCGCAAAATAATTTGTCGCGTGTCATCAATGGCACGCGTGCCACTGGTTCGCCATCCCTGACCTAGGGTCTTTAAATGGAGATGGATGACGAGAAGATAGCACTTGAATAATTGTGTAGAAAAGACAATAATTCAATAAGAGGATTCTTGAATCCTCTTATTGAATTTTTGGCTTTTCTAGAAGGACCTTCTTTGCCTTTAATTTGGCAAATTGACTCTCAAACATGTAATTTTGTATATTTGTCTTGGCAGAAGAGGCTGCTAAACATACGTGTCGGGATTTATGTAAATTCGACCCAAGATTTGGCCACTACGCTACAGCATTTGCATCTTCGGTGCGAGTGCGCTTTCTCAGTTTAACCAAGTCATAAACCTCCACAACAAAGAGAGAAGTTTATCCTTTATTGAATACATTACATCCTCCGATAATACCATAAAAGAAAGGTAAGAATGGCCTTTCCTTTAGAGCCAAAGCAATTTTGCCTAGTTAATATGCAAATAAGATGGGACCTGCGCAAGCGCATTTGTCCTACTAATGGCGTTGCACATGATTTATGTGAAACAATCAACGCGGCGCGCGCCGCCACCCTTTTTTGCTCAGCTGCGAAAAATATTAGCAGCATTAACGATATTATCGCCATTTTTATTTCAGGGGTCCGTAATAAATTCGTAAAGTCGGTCTGATTTAACATACAATGGACTGAGAACCGAAAATCGCCTGCAGGCGAATCTGGGAAGTGTAAATAAATGCATGGCTTCTTCGAAAATCCGATTGGTAACGATTCGTATCCCGTTTTGTACCGTTTCAGAGGGTATTATTCAAATTCGGAGGCTGAAGGCTCCTTCAATTTAGAGAATGTACAATGTTGACGGAAATGCAATGGTAATTGCATCAATTCTACCTGCGATATCTTGTGCAATGCATAAGAGCCAGCTGAAGGGAACGGGTGACTGTTGTGGGTGTAAAGTAGGGCTGCAGCCTATAACAAAGCTGCAGATACTCAGTTTCTTCCTAAGCCAAGTCGCCATTGTGTTTGGAAAATAAAAATAAAGGCAAAGTAAGGTTCTAACTACCAAGTACAAACCAATACTTATCCAGAAATAGAAAATACCATATCGCTCATTTGGAGAAACATCGACGTAACTGCTACTTTTTTTTAAGTCTTTGCTTTCCTAACGTAAATACGCTTTCTAAGAGCTTTGGCATATTTAACTCATTATTGGAAAAAATACATTTACGTTGACGTTTCTCCAAATGAGCGTTAGTGTTACAAGAATTTTTCGGCGCCTCAATGACATTGACACGGGGGCATTGTTGTTAAACATTTAAACTGTCACAGAAATTGTATTGAAAAACAAGATGGCCGCGTTAGCTCCGATTTTGACAACGCGCTAAAAGATCTTTGTATCAAATGAGATTTTCTGATCACAGGGTCGTTTGACAGCTGTCAATCCAGTGCATTCCATAGACAATTCTCGAAATATAGACACACTATCTCCCCAATAAACGATCATAAAATCATTAACCCCAATCCAAATCCTTAAAAACGAACCATTTAAATCTAAATCCGTCCACCATAGAACTATTAAGGGCATCCAATAAACAACGGTTACTATAGTGCGGACGCAATAAATTGCAATTACGGGCAATTACTACTAAGCACGATGTTTGGGCGTAGTGTTATTTATCTCCTAATTAGCTGGCTTGGCTTTCAAGGTGGTAGTGCGAATATTAAAGGTGAATACAACCTTATCTGGCTTGAATTTCGTCAGTTGTCACATTGTGTTTGCAAAGGTGCTCAGTGGGAAGAAGAACTTGTGTGTGTTTTTGTGAAATGATGTTTTCTTTACCTAAGCGAATGCGATTGACCTCTAGACCCAGATGCCTAAAAAGAAAACGAATAAAAAACCATTCGATTTTGACGTTGTCAATGTCAAAGAGTATCCTTTAAAGTTAAGGTATGCGAGCACATTCGCAAGAAGTTGGCAGTATCATCACAACGGTTATATTTTCTCATTGTTTTTCTTATTTCTTTTTCATAATTATATTCATGTATTTATGTATATTTATTTGTGCTTCTATTTATATGTAATTAGGTATATATTATATTCATAGTTTTAATAGGTTTATGCGTATCTTTATATTTAAAATATTTATTCCTCGATTTTCATGATTGCACCTACCACTGTTTGTTTCTGCATCACCCAAAGGTTGACTGGTAGAAAATGCCTATGGCATTAAGTCCGCCTCTGTACATTTATGTGCTTGAAGTATTAAATAAATAAATAACCACCATTTTATAGTACTCAAAGCAGGAGGTAATATGTTGCTTCTATTATGATTCTTTTTGACTTGCATGAAGCATACTCATCATCTCTTTTTCCCAACTATGTTGGGGTCAGCTTCATGTCCAACCGGATGCAACTGAATATCAGTATTTTACATGGAGCGACTGCCTATCTGACCTTCACAACCCAGTTAGTGGGTAACACGATACAACTTGGTAAGACTGGTTGTCTGACTTTCGGGCTTTTGACGACCCGTAACGGCTGCCAAAGATCTATGCATGAAGCAAACTGCCGTTCAAAAGTCCACCATAAAAACACATAATATATAAATGAGGTTACTCAGTCATTGTGTGACATGCATCTCACTGCCTTTCTCACCCCAAGATTTTAACAAAATTTCATTCTATACCACAAGCCAGCAAATGCTTTATTCCGTCATTTACAGATAACAACGTCCACACTAAGAAATTGTAACATTTGAAACCCAAATCTGGCCCCATTCCCGACCAGCACGAAACGTGCTCACGTACAGTACAGCGTTTAATACGACTGTGCTATGCAGATACCACGAGCAGTGTTAATCATGCTGCGTGGGAGTTGATACGAACATCTCACGTTTTTAGGGCCTGCTTGGACAAAGGACCAGGCCTTTCAAGTCCGGAAATGACAACAAATTGAGTAATTAAGGAATAATTGAATCATTAGCATCGCAGTTTAAATATACAGATCTACCTATGTGTGTTTAGCTTACTGAGAAAGATTCAAGATGAACCTTAACGAGGAATAATATCGTTAACGAGAAAACAAATAAAATAATTCATCTTCATTTCCAGTCTTTCAACGCCAAAGAACAAATACGAAAAGCAATTATTACACTCCCAACAAAATATTAACACACTATAGCAAACAACAAAAATTAATAACTTCCTAAAACGCAGCACATAAATCGATCCGACTCATAAATTTATCTGGCAACCCTAGCTGGACCGTTAGGCAGGAAATATAGACGCGCGAAAATCATAAAGCGCTGCGCGTGCGCCAGTGCCGAGAGAACGACAGACGACACGCAGTCGCGACTCGCAGCCGCTTGTAAAATCATAAACAAACTCAGAAAATGTGTCAACTGGGAGTGTTACAGCTGTTATTGCAGGCGTAATATTGTTGCCAGTTGAGAATTATGGGAAACGGGATAATAGAAGAGTTGGGTGAACGGTAGGCAGGTATGATGGAAATAGTGTTGGGATTTCAAGGTACAAAAACACAGCATATGAAGGCAACAAGATGGTTTCAAATGAGGAAGGCGGGATGAGCTCGACTTCTTCCAAATTACTGTTCCTTATTAGCTATTAATAGAGAGAGGTGGTAGAAAAGTGTAGAAAATGGGAAGTACCTACTGATGAATCTGACCTTCAATGGGACACTTCAGGCATAAAACAATATAGAAAAACCGAATGTCAGATACGCAAAAATATTCCTTTACTTGAAGATTCGCAAACGCATGGTCATACAAAGATGCTTATCCAAACTCCGATCATATCTTTTTTTAACGAACGACAATCCCACATCATTTTTTCAATTGGCAACATTCTTCGCCACACTAATCCAGCAAAAATCCGCACAGGAAGGCAACGGTAAGAAGATATACCGCCACTAGGTAATGCCGACCGGTGATATCAACCGCTTGTCGTTTCCCGGATAGCATGCGTACGCGCAGGGGACTTGTAAACGTGCTGGTATGCGTATGCATCGTGTGGTGTCATCTCGTATGTTAAATGCATTGTTTTATGATCGTATTATTATATTAGCTTGTTTTGTAATGCAAGACACTTGAAGGAAAAGTCAATGGAAGATATACGTTCAATAGTAAGTCGGTACATATATGTATTCAGTAGTCATTGACCTTAATCTGGAATTAATTAGCGGAACTTCACAGACGTGATGAGTTTGGAAAAAAGTTTTTATTTTATTACTTAAGGGGCTTACATCACCTAAGCGCGGTCACTGTCGGACTGCATTGAAAAGAAAGAGAAGCGCGATGACAACGCTGGTAATTTATTGCAAAATATGAAGCAATTATTTAATTACAAAAACTCAAAATATTTGAACTTAAAAACTAAAACAGTAGTATTTTAGTATGTCGCTTGTAGAATAATCTGACAAAAAAAACATAATGATTGTATGTATATTAGTATGGTTTTTATGGTTAAAAGAAAGTTTTTAGCGGTATCTTCATGATTTCTTTCTATTGTACCAAATTAGTTGTATTATGTTTTCAACACGCTATCTACCTAGCATATATCCTGAAGAATATCATATATTTTTCTAATTTTGTTTACTGTAGTCGATCATATAATTTTATTGTTTCTAAAACTGAGTTTATTATGTTTAGGTACCCCTTAACAATTAGTAACGCTACGTCTCTCGGTACGCAAGGTGGACCGATGAACTGGTGAAGGTCAAAACTAAAACAAAGATGCGAGACGCACAGAACCAGTCGAAGTGGCGCTGCAGTTGGGGAGGCCTATCTCCAGCAGTGGACGTCTTTCGGCCTCATTACTTAACAGAAGTTTTACTTTTTATTACAACGAAAAGCACTGCATGCACTATTCTCAGAATTAATTATTTTATCGTCATGAGATTTCGATGCTTATCATCGATGCTTCTAAGTTTCGCCAACTAATATCATATCTGGTTATCTCATCTAGCAGATAAAGTCATACAAATTCCGTTTCATATTTTAATGAACCTCTTAGATTGTGGCTACCCAGGCATGTTGGAACAGGTATTAAGAGCTCTTTAACATAACAGATAATTAAAATAAACTTAACATTTTACCGTCATATAAAACCCACATAAAGTCGGACGTCTGTCAACCACGATTACATCTGAGTAGTATCTAACCAGTTACTGGTAACATTACAGCTCTAGAACACTCATACGCAGCTTGTAATCAGATTCATGCCAGTTAATAGCGATGTTACAAGATGTTTCTGAAGATAAGCTAGAATCTAGCTAATCAACGAGGAAATTAAATGAGGTGTATACTTGTAAATACAGCAAAAGCTAACCAAAGCTAGGCAATCCTAAATAATAAACTTATAAATAATATTAAGAAAAAAGTACTGTTTCTGAGGAAAAGAACAATAACTTTCGACGGTCATAATTGATTTAGGACGCTAGATGGCGCTACGTGTCTTTCGAATCATGATTGAAATATTACCCAACTTTCTGAGCAGTATTCTAACAAAAAGTACTAGGCTTGCATGAATTCACGATAGTATTAGTATATTATGCTTTTAACCTTTTGACCGCCACAGTCATGTATAGATGACAAACCAAAATGTACCCAGCACGCCACGGTTCGACTACATGACAGACTTTGACGCCGAGGGCACGTTTTTGATTTTTTGACGTGTGACAGTCAAGAAGTTAACAGGATTTAGATGTGGCACACATAATTATAGTTTATTATAACCTGGATCCTTTTTTATCCCGGTAATACGGTTCCGTGGAAGAATTCCCGACCTCCACGCGGGCGAAGCTGCGGTCAAAAAAGCTAGTCAACGTATAAAACAATATGCACTACTTGGAGATGTAACATTATTAGCTAAGTTACCAAGTGATGACCAAGTTAAAAGAACATAAAAGGTTATGATGATTACGCATCAGTCTATAATGGTCCCACTGCTGGGACTTAGGCCTTCGCAGTTCGACAGGGAGTGGGCTATAATGTAAAAGCGGGCTTAGTTCGGGTTGGTACAAAAGGCTAAAGACCTGTAATTGGCTGCCAGATTATAACATTTGATATGGGATAACGTCAGGAGAATGTTGACACCCAAAGTCAGTTTTCTAGATGAGGCTGGGACACGCAAAAGAGACCTATAACTAACAGTGGGTGAAGTTGGGACTGTGGATAATTCTGAAAGTCAATTAGCGTTCAATAATGCCAAGAACTCAGGTGATCATGAACCGAAAGAGGAGACCAGGGTGCTTACTCTTCAATTTAATTCCGATAGATCGACATTGGAATTGTGACGTTTCGTACTCTTGAGTTCGATGCTAGCGCCAAATGATTTAGATTGGGTGTCCATTTTGGAGAACTAAGTGGAATTGGGTTCGGGATTGGCGTGGGGTAATTGTTGACAATATTGTTTTCAACAGTACCGAATCACGTGACTGTAAAATTAACATTGGAATCATATTGGCATCTCATTGGAATTAGAATTAGTTTGGAGAGTAAGCCCCCAGGTTTTTGGTAAGCAATGCAAAGAACATTACAGCTCTTGCTCGTCAAGTTCCAAGGAAAGTAAAAACAATAGAAAATCGTTAGAAAAAAGTAGTTAACTTTGCAAATTCCTAGCTTTAAGCAAAGGAGGTCGGAGAGACTTGAAAAAATCTAAGTAAAAAGTCATAATTCGAGGTTTGGCTCTCGCCTATTTCGTCCTCTAATATTGAACAAATTTAAAAGATATTTCATAAACTGAATAAGAAGGATATATACTGCGTCCCTTTGTTTCTTTTTTTCATTAATAGTTTTCAAATTTGTACACTAGGCCTCTGTTAACAGCGGTTTAAATCGGTATTTTTTGAGGGTTCTAGTGCTTATAAAAATAATGTGTCATCAAAAAGGAAAACATAGGGACACAAGTAGTTAATATTTAATAATCTGTAAAAATCTTTGCTTTATATAAAGAAAAGAGGCGAGAGCGTTTCTATGGAGAAACGACCACCTGCATTTGCTCTTAATGTTTTGGACCATTTGGACTGTCCCACTGGTCACAAAACAGGGTCAAACTGTGAACATGACTGGGAAAAAGCTTGAAAACAAGTCTCTATACGCGATAACAACGTAAACACTTGACCGTTATATAGTTTTAGCCGACAAGATACTCGAAAGTGTTGCTAAAATAGTATTTGAGTTCTACAAGAGTGCTGGTAGGTTCGCCATTACGCCTTCTGTCGTACCGTGTTCACTCAATTATCGACACAGTACTAATGTTTTTAGCACTCTGTTACATCATTATGTCGCGATGTGTTTACATTTTATGGAATGATAGGTAAGTCGCAATGCGCAGTCTTAATAAGCTTTTGTACGACTTTTCGAGCTATTGACATTGGTACACCTTTTCTCTGTATTTTATATGTGGTGTCAAGCTGACTCAATATATACTGATCTATGCTTTTGTAATTAGAGAAGGACACGTCTTACGAATGCACACGGAGAAATGAGCAAAGATCGTCACTCACTTGACGTCTGAGGGAGGACATCGCTGCCGCCGTCGAGATAGACCACGAAGCGAAGGCAAGGTGGTGTGACGATCGGATAACGTTTCCAATGCCAACATGGCCAGAAATCATACAAGACAGGGAGGTTTGGCAAAAATAAAGGGAGGCGTTTGCCCATTAGGAGGGCACAATATTGGCAAACAAAAAAGAATATATATATTGCAATATATGGAGGATATCTTGTATCTGTATTGTTTGAAAAAACAAATTAAGGCCTGCAATATAGCAGTTAGCTTTCTGCTTAGGAATTTTGTCTTTTTCACAATCTCAACTCCCTGAGTCCATTAGATGACACATAGAATGTAAAGTTTTCCTTCATGTAACCAAAAAGTCGGCATCAAAGAACTTACCAAAAGGAGAGATAAGAATTCTTCTCAATTAGAACAAACTACAGGTCAGTGCTTACCTGGAAAAAAAGAAAATAAAATAATGAGCGAAAAATTATTCTGAGGCATTCTTTTACTTATCAACGGTCTATCTAAGTTTGTATGTGAGGTATGAGGCATTAGTTTGGGAGTGCTACTTTCAAAAGGGAGTTATCATAGGGATCAGTTCAGGTCTTGAACCTTGAGCAAGATAGCCAAGAAAAAATGGCCGACCGACCGACTGGTTGACCGAGAACTCGTCAAGAAACTATTAAGGCTCCTTCAAACAGGCGCGACACGACACGCGACACAAAAGCACCGCAAGTCGCGCAACGAGCGGTGACTTTCTGTCGCGCGCGATTCGCGACGCGTGTCGCGCCTGTTTGCAGGAGCCTTTATCGTCAAAAGCTATTTATAAAAGCTGTTTTAGATCTTTGAGAGGAATAATAAAAAAACATTAGTTTCATGCATCTAGACCAGCGGGGTAATTGCGTAACACACTAACACTGGAAGTGACTTTGATTTTGACAGTTCAACAACATTCATTGCGTTATTTGCGTTGTTGCAGGCACATTTTTGGAACATAGGAAGCATTGTATTAACAGTAGGTACCCTTTTTTTTTTTCAGGATGGGAAATCATCAAATGACTCCTCCCGCTCTGGGTGGAGCGGAAAGGAGTGTCAGACTTTTACTGACTAAAACCCACCCGTGTTCCTTCCTTCGCCCTTTATGTTCCGGGCCAGCGGTAATCCTTTCGGACAATCCCGCTGACCCGGCAGGCTTCGGCCCTTCCGGGCCCCTTCGTTTAATGCTGACATCTCTAGTAGGTACCCTTCAAAATGATTCAGATTGTGATTGATACTGTTTTAAGCATGTGTTACGCAATTATTATTAGAACACAAGTGTGGTGCAATTTACACGACAATTGATTTTAACATGATACTCTTGTTTGCATGAAAGATTCACGAAGAAGATTTGGATTCAAGATACAATTTCTGCAGTTTAATGTAAGAATATATTATGCCAGAACGATGGGAATAAAACCCATAAAACCTTTGTAAGTTACAGGCTAAACGGTCATAAACGTTGGTTTTATTTGTCGTTTAAAAGTAAACGATACAAGTCTGGATTAACAATGAATTTAACACTGTGTCAGGATTTTAAAGGTTTACAAAGTTCTTTTATAGGTTCCGTGTCCTTGTCGATGTGATCATGGATTTTTGAAGTGGAAACTTGTTTAGGCGCACTTTTCACTCTTTTGAAACTGAACCGTCACGCTTGAGTTGGTGTTACTGGTTCGGGTATACTCGGCGCTGAATCGCGTATACTCGGCTCCAGCCGTGCGCACTTTTCACTCTTTTGAAACTGAACCGTCACGCTCGAGTTGGTGATACTGGTTCGGGTATACTCGGCGCTGAATCGCGTATACTCGGCTCCAGTCGTAAGTTTTCACTCCTATCGTGTGGTCATAAGCACACACCCTCCTTTTTTGTTTTCCGTAGGTAGGTACGTTTGTCCGTCAAGAATTCAAGAATAAAAACTAAGCTATCAACAGAAGGTCAATTCCCGTAATTTAATGTTAAAAGTACAGTCGCAATCTCTCTCAGCGACATTCAATGTCAAAAACTTGTCAAATATGTATGAAAATTAGATTAGGTATTTTTGACATAAATTGAGACTAGATATATATGACTAGATATATAGATAATGCGAATGTTCTTAAAAATACGGGAATTGTCCCGCTACTAACTTCCAACCATCATAGTTTCCCCCCATACGTTTGTGTTTTTTAGCTTTCTTATTCTACAAACTCAATGTGTATGTATCGTCGTTCAGGCTAGATGCATGAACTATTTCATCCTAAATTAAAGAGAGAGTCTGAGAAAGTCCGAATGCACAAGTAGGTACTCTTAGGGGCGTCCGCTAGTTTCCATATCTGATAACATAAACAATAGCCAACGACCGCAATGTGGTCAGGACGAAGCATGTACCAATTCATACAATAAACATATTTGCCTACAAGCTTTGAGGTAATGGTTGCGCTGGGACATTTATTTTTTAAATGTTGCAGCATCATGCTGAGATATGAGCCTTTTGGCCACGTATAGGACTTTCATTTTCTTTTTGTTACTTTTTTTTTATATAACTTAGATTTTTATTTTACTGTGTTTAGTTTAGTTTGTGATTTTCCTGTACAAGTCGCAATGAATACATTTTCTTTCTTTCTTTAATGGGAGGCAAATGATTTACCGTAACAACCATCGGACTGCCTTTGTTGGTTTAACAAACGCTATATTGAAACGACAGGTTAATGTCGTCATTCATTGTAACACGCGTTAACCTGCGACTGCGACCCGTCACGTACGGTTTATCGCCCAACCGCAGGGCTGCTCCGCGGGCCATCGCTGCGCGTGCGCACCGCTAATTGCGATCGCGTAGATTGACAACCCTGGGTTACAGGATAACGGTGGCATTTGTTCGTGGGGACGATAAAGTCAGTCTGCGTTGTTGCGACGTGGATAATTCTGTTACATTTGCGTATTAAATTGCATTCTTGCATATTTTTATTTGTCTCGTGACATAGATATGATTAATTGTGTCCGGCAATCAGGCAAATTATGTTTTTGCTTGCAAGCACTTTCTACGCGTTGCCTAAGTAGTTACATGGTCGCTTCACTAACTAACTATACACATAATTCGGTAAATATGTCAAGACAATTGAAGACATTACATAGCATAACAAATAAATACTTATTCATTTTCTATTTACAAATACCGTAAAACGCCCGTGCAATTGAAAAACAATGGATGTCACCAACAACATAGAAAATAGAACACTGCCGACCCTTTTACAGCCACGTCATAATCTCTGCTCAATTCACCAAATCATCGAACGCCACAAATCCGCGACAATGTCGTGAAAATCGCAGCACGCTTGATGCGCATATCGGCGACTAATCGCAGCGTCACGCGTCGCGTTACGGCTGCGCAGGAGTGGCTCTCAAGCGGAGAGGCGCGTGGGCATCGTCGTGGTGGTCCGGTGGTCCCGGCTTCTCACCGACAAGTGGACAGAATAGAGATTATTTGTACGTTTCAAGAATATTGATGTACCTAGGTGTGTGAATGTTATTCGTTCATGTACTTTGTAGTTTATGAGTCTACGGTTTTGTGAATATAAATTGCTGGTTTTTTTTGTCATTTATTATCAGCAAATCTATTTAATGGTAAGATTTGCGGATAATAAATGACAACACCTACGCGTGGGTATTTGCTCTATCTTCTTAGCTTGTCGATAGAAATCTAAATGGACTCGGCCCAGAATTCGGCTACTTGTTTGACGCCATCACCAGCTTCCATCAGTTCCTGTAACGTGCAGCTGACAGGACACACAGGACACGATATTAAGTGTCCCATCGTTTGTGGAACAGCACAACATTTACACTCCTACTCCCCAAGGTGGAGTTGTCTATGAATCTCCACCTGAACAGGTTTTCCTTGCTACGGTCAACCTGGATCTGAAGTCTGAAGACTTCCAGGTTACCCAAGGTAACTCATGTCCAGTGGGCTAATTGCATAACACACTATCAGTAGCACTGGGTTTCATTTTGACAGTACAACAACATACATGGCGTTGGTTACGTTGTTCAGCAGACACATTTTTCGAACATAACTATGAAGTAATGAATTAACAATAATTATCGTTTAATATTATTCAGATTTGGATTAACCGGTTGAATGCCGTAATTACAGAAACAAAAACCATTGTGTCTCGTGTAGATCTACGTTCCCGGCATACAAAGGGTTAATAGTGTGTTACGCATTTAGTGTGCAGGTGGGAGGTCTTCAGCGGGTGGAACGAATGGTTTGGGTAAGGAAGCACTGTCTCGCCACAGCTTCAGTCTTTCATTTTATTTGTAATATGGCGAGTTGCAACCTTCTTCGCGAATAACTACATTTCTTTGTTATTTCCTTACACATAACATAACGCACGTATTTCCCACAGGATTAGACAATAGGGAATATGCATGAATTTTTTTCATGGCATTTATTAACAAAATATGAAAATACCGTAGTAGAGATGACAAAAAGTGAAATTAAAATTAAAATCGGCCAAGAAACACGGCCGATATGAGCATTTAAAACTATTGATTACACTCCAATTAGACAGAGAGATCCGACATAGACTGTGACGTCACATGTCACTACGGCCATATAAACTCCGTGTTAAATTTCGTTTTGCGAGAAAGAGATAGAAACAAATCTTCGATGGCTCATATCTTTTTTAATTTCATAGTTATCCGAAAAACAGTTTTACTAAACTGTTTATTACATGAATGAGGAGTAATTTTTTAAATAAAAAAAATCAGGCATATTCCCTAATGTTTAAATCCCATGTAACAGGGGTTGAATTTACTGCCATCAACTGGGATCTAATCCAGACTCCGGGCTGCTACTAAGAAACTTCAGATGAAAAAATCTAATAGCACACAATTTCCTTTCACATTTGCAGGAAAACTCCAAAGAATAGGTCTCGATGAGTAACTTAACACAGATACTCAGAGGCATTACAAACCTCAGCGTTAATTACGATACCTCCTACTTCTTTCTATAATGTATCACTCCATGTTTTCCCGTCACAAGACATCACATAATCTTGCGTGTGCGCGTTTTGTGACCACAAAAAGACTCCTCGTACAGACTGACATTATGTCAGTTATGTATAACATACCTATACACACGTAACGCAGGGAAGTTTGCTGACGACGGATTTCCCTGCTTTAGATCTATGTAACAAAAAAATATTACATGTGCGGTTAGCAAGGCTTAGGAGAAGTGCTTCTATTGATGACTAGCTTTTGTGTCTTTATTTGCTGCTATGACGAACTCAAACTATGCATTTATTTCAATAAAACCATTTACAGTCAATTTTTAATTGTCAAGGCGTCGGTTGGTCAGAAATATGAAGATAGTTGCCCATTTCAAAGCAGAGTTTCTTGCCCGTTCTTCTCCATGATACCTACTATCATGGAGAAGAACGGGCAAGAAATTCCCTGGACACTCTTTTAACACATTTTATATTGCTATTAATGACTCGATTTTGTGTCTGTATTTGTGAGGTTTTTAATTTACTGCTATGACAAAGCTGCTCAGTAATCCGGATTGTAAAACCATGGCGTTAAATCCGGTCGTTACTTGCTTAAAATATTATATAAACATGGTATCTTCACACTTCTCTGCAGGTTAGACGATCGCACCAATTTGCACTAGTCTCATCTCTTCGTGGATGTTTAAAAAAAAAAAAACAGATTCCACTTTCGCATTTTTTTCAAGTGAAAACTTCTATAGGTGCGTTGGGCATTTTTTGAGATGGGAAAAAACCATTGAACTCGCGCCACTTTTAGGTACCGTATACGACACCGCGCGTGTTTTGTTTATGAGACGATTCAAAAAATACCCGCTTCGGATGTGTTCGGCAGTCCTCGGGATGTACTTGGTTTTATTCTAAATCTAATATGTCAGTGAGTGACGGCAAAGTATTCTGTTTGTGTTTTTTTTTTTCACTTCTGTCGGCACTCCCGGAGTGCCACTGTATTTTTTACATTTTAGAGCTTCTATGAGAAAACTAAATTAGACAAAACATAATACCCACCTATTAGTGTCCAACTGCAGGGCAAAGGCCTCTTTCCGTAAAGAGAAGGCACGAGCATTGATCACCAAGCTTACTTTTGGTGGATTGGCCATTTCAGACTTATATAAAAAAAAAACGATCTTAATAAGTTAAAAAACAATCATAATTATTTTCTCGAAATAGAAAGTTTCCTATCCCTTGGACCACGGTACGTGATTTGTCTAGAAGAGCTCTGTAATTATTGGCGAGACGTGGATGGATGCGGCGTAATGAAGGGCTGCTGGGAACATCTCTAATACACGGAACATGATCGCTGGCGGGATTAAAAACTTGATGAAGTCGGTGTAAACTAGCCCTTGTTTTAGCAAGCCTATTTAAAATGATGATGCAGACTTTTGAGCTAATATTGTATCTGTAAGTGTTCGAGAATGTCATCGTTAAAATTAAATATGCAAAAATCAAGTTGTACCCGGATCGCGGATGTTATAACTTCCTTGAAAAACATGATAAATTAGCTTAGATGTATTTTCAACCTACACAGTTTCATCGTGCATTCACCGCGATGACTAATGCCTACACATTATGCAGAATAACAATTAAAATGGCATTCTTGATTCGTTTATCGATGTAATGACAGTTGACAAGAAACGTCATAATTATTCGCTAGCCCGCGATTGTGTAATTATTGGCGATAAATAATGAAATAATTGTCGTAATAACACCATACATTCTAGTGTTATGAATGTTTAATTAAATGAATTATTCATAGTCTATCAAGTGTTAGGATTTATAATTATTGGTTAATTATTAGACTGTATTGTTGATATTTGCGATGATATAGAAGTAGTGTGAATTGTTTATGGTGGTTTCCCTCGCCTTTTTATGTCATCGATGTCAAAGTCGTGACTTACATTAGGTATTTAAATTGTTAACGAAGAAGAAATATCAAAATGTGTCCGGAATTTAATGCATAGGTATTATTTGCTGATTTAATTCAGTTGCTAAAATCAGTCTATTTATTTCGAGACATCGCCAAGCGGTTGGTCGACTCTTCACGTGACCAGAGGGTCGGCCTATTTTTTGGCCAAAGAATCACCATTGCCATGCAACGTGGCAATGCTGCCAGCCTTTTGGGCACGTTTCCTGCTGACAACGATACGGACGAATTTTTGATGCCCTTTGATTATTTCCCCTCCTTTATATATTCTTTTACATATTATTATTTTAGTCTATGATTTCAATAAATTAGAATGACCAGGCGTTGCTTTAATAATGGTTTTAAGACAATATACATAACATGGTAAAATAGAAACCACAATATAATAAATTCCACCTTGAATTAAATTATAGGCAAATAATTACATGTGCATATTTTTCTTGACGTCATTAAGAGTTTGACCAAAAAAGAATTAATAATACCTATTTGTAGTAACATCTAACAGTCCCTGTGATTTTCTCTAGACAGCAAGAGTCCTTGATTACTAGACTAAAACCTCTTTACATAAATAACAGAGATTAGAAAATTTTATTCTTCTTTATTTTTCATAATTAGAACAGAGATAATGATTGTTTAGTTGCATTTCGTATTTTGAAAAAGCTCGCGTGTTTGAGGCGTATCAAAACGGGGCAAGATAATTGGTGTAATCACCACGCACAACAGCCGCGAATTTCGAACGAGTTTCTTTATGAAAACTGTGCCATTATTGTAATAAGTACGTTATTAAAAAGGTTGATGACACCACCGCTGTCGAGTTTAAAATGGTACGTTCAAATTGCTAGAGTTGGGTAAATAGTTGTTATTAAGTGGGGTTAAAACGTCAAGATGAATTATGGATTCTTGGAGATTTCCATGTTTTTTTTTAGCTTTAATACACAGTGTAGAAGGGTATGATTGGATTTTAAACGAGTTAAATCTACTCCGGGTCCAGTCTAGGCTACGAGAACAAATTAAAAAAAAATTAACTTGAAAATCTACTATTCTTACTTTTGTTACCGCTTGTAAAACATTTCGAAATACTCTTGACTAATGTTAACAAAATACTAATTTGTTACCACATAGCTCGTCACACTTATATAAAAAACATGTTTCAGAACCTAAAACAAACTATTAATTTGTTGTAGCGATCTTTATCTAAATAACCTTTTAAGCACTCGCCAGATTTACGATGACAAGTGATTTACAATTTTATATTTTAGTAGATAAAATTTAAAAACATAATTAAAACTTAGTGTGAATTGAGAATGCAATATGCGTTCTTTGTGTAATTTCGATTCACACTCTGAATGATTTTGCTTTTGGTCCAAGTAATAAACTGATAGATATAACCCTGAAATTATATTTTATTATTTTAATTAAATTACTCAAAATACACATGGTATACATACAATAGGGCACATGATATATGGAGGAATGAGGAAAATGTCGTGAGGAAAGTTTTGAGTATGAATGTCGATGGCTATAAGTGTAGGGGAAGACCAAAGAAACGATGGATGGACTGTGTGAATGGTGATATGGTTAGAAAGGAGGCATTACTAAAATAGCGACTCCAAGAGAAGTATGGAAGAAAAAGACATGTTGCGCCGACCCCCAATAAATTGGGATAAGTGCAGGAGAATGATGATGAGGATGATACTGAAATATATCTTCTAAGAGAAGAATGCATGAGATAAAAGCTAGGTTATGCTGAAGCAGAAAGCCAAACACCTATTGTTAATCTTAACTTAAAAACTTACCACGAAATGACACAATAGCGGCATTTTATCAGCTTTGACTTTAAGTTTAAATCACTTCCTGAAAAATATTTCAGTCTCTTTCCTGTCCCTCACAAGGAACAAGGAAATATATGGAAATTCATTTTCCAATCCACCATCAAAATCGTATCTAAACTACCATCTTAATACATTTCCTATTAATTTCAGCCCATCAATATCTTCCTCTACACGTCGCTGCCGCCTCCCCTTATCCCATGCACTATCGCACCACGGTCTGATACCCAGATCTTCGTGCATCACGCAAATACTTTCTGTTAGGTTAATTTCAGAATTAATAGACTTATATGTACACACGGCTAAATATAAATCTATGTGTATGTATCTATGTATAACCAGTATTAACTGGTCTTGCATGGTATAGGCTTTTCATACAATTGGAGGCCTGCTTATTCTGGTTGTGTAGTTTGATATGCAGCTGTACGTAAACTTCGCAGTTCTAGTACAGCTGAAGAAATATAGGTGATAATTTATATGTCCAGTTATGATTGTGATTAGTGGCAGTAATTAGTTAATGCAGCACGCGTTTATTTGCTAATAGGGCAATAACTGTTCTTGTTGGTAATTGAATATGTTTCACGCATTCTGCTGCAGAAGGACTAATGGCATTTGAAACAGTCAAATTCTTGTCTGGAGACTACGAATCGTAAGCCGTAGGATACATCGCTAGCCCAGGTACTTAGATGGACTGGATGCAGAAGGCGGAAGATCCTGGGGTACTAGCGCAATTTGGGAGACACCTACCGTATATCCAGAAGTGGACTTTCATTGATTAATCGCTCAGGGATGTCGATGTGTTTTTGAAAATTTGACATTCTTCAATTTGACAACTTCCAAGGAAATAATAGGAAAATTGGGATGCAACAGCAACAGAACTACCGCTACTTTTTGGCAAAACCTCTTTTGATGAAAATTTATTGGCGAAGCGACGTCACTGGGAAAAAGATGAACTTAAAGTTTATGAACCTCAAATTACTCCATAGTTCATGCTTGCCTTGTTCTATGTACTGACATGTTTCCAGACATGTAAAACAATCGGAACAAACATTTGTAAGGTGTTGTTTGTGTCTGTTTGTTCCGAGTCATGACCATTTATTTGACCAAGTCATTTACATAATGGTACAACAGAAAGCCTAGGACAAGGCTGTAAGTACATAAGTCTATGTTATTTACAGTATGCGGCATGATTTATGGTAAAGAAACCAGCTTCCTCTAATTCCTCCCACGCTTAAACTCAAAGGAAGAGCCGATAACATAAGCAGAAGCCAACAAACAACTCATCGCAAATAAAATCAAAAGGAAATTCTATTACCAGCTATCAATACCAATTCTTAATCCAATTTATGAGCTGAATTCACAAAGATATTTTAAAATTCAGTTTAAAACCCTACAAAGGATTCTAGCCATTATTTTAATGTACATAAGATAGAATACGCTATAACAATTAATGGTTAATATTGAAGGATCTAAGCTATGTTTTACTGTCAGCCGCCCACAGGTGGCGCTGATTATGATTTGTGCTCCGATATGCGCACGCGCAAGTCCCGCCGTAAGTTTAATTGCTGGGAGCTGTACACGCCTGATTTATATTTATATCTCACCATCTTATAGTTTCCGCGTTTCTTCAGTTCATCAGAATCTTTGAAAGAGACGAAAATATACACCACATTAAAGTTATCAGATAAAATATATCAAGTTGATATACTACAGAACGTTTTTGATTTACAAGGTTGGCTGTGGAATCGTAAAAACCACTTCCAAATGTAAATTTTGATTGATTTATTAACGTTAATTAAGTTAGTCTGATACACTTTTAGTAGATGAACCTTTAAACCCACGCATCTCTACTTCTTTTCACTTCACAACGATAAAAAGCCAAATCAAGTTCTTTGAAAAGTAATAAAAAAAATATGTTTTTTAAACTTTACCTGGAATTAAACTATGTGCAACTTAAGGCGAAAGCGCCAGGATAGCCCGCGAAATTCAATTTTTTTAGGTTTTTTGCAATTTGCTGGTCAGTATTAAGTTGTACGTTGATTAATATATGATTCGCGGCCGTAACAAATATGTATTTACAGAATTATAATCATTAAAGTCATCAACACAACTCTCTAAGACCACGTAACCCCAAAGAATAACTGTTTCATGAAATCGTCATTCTTTGGGGTTACGTGGTCTTAAAGAGTTGTGTTGATGACTTTAACACCACTGCTGTTAGTGGTGATGAAAATAATTTACACCAAGTAAAGCGCCGGGTTCGAACCCACGACCTACACTCGTAAGTCGGCCGTTACCACTGGGTCACCACTGCTGATTTCGTATACTTATTAATAACCCATCTAAAAAGCCTAAGGATACACGTATAGCAATTTCGAAAGAAGAGCATAAAAAGTTTCAGTTGAAATAAGTGCACTAACTAAACCTACAAAGACTTGTGAAATAGAAGCAGGCACGCCATGATGACTTAAGAAAATGCCTATCATATTAGCTGTCTATCAAATCACATAACCCTTTATACATCGGCCTATTATTTTACCATCGACGCAATAAAACTGCTGCGTCTACATTTCAATACAGCTTTTATTATCAAATCTATTGATACAGCCCACATCTTCATTCTATTGAGATTATGCTACATCGGAATGCAGTTGTTAGTTAATAAGTAGTCTAGCTTAGTCATAAGTAAGAAATTCTAATGCCTGGGGTACACGGAGCTTGTTTTTCAAGCTAGGATAAAGACCAAGTAATATCCTGGCTTACTATCCTGGTTTGGCACATGCTAGACCTGCGGGATGATTGCGCAACACGTTTTTGACAGTTCAGCCACGTTACTTTGCGTTATTTACATTGTTGAGCAGACAAATCTTTCGCACATATGAAGCAATGAATTAGGAATATACTTCAAAACCCTTGGATTTAGATAGAAAGCGTGTTACGCAATTAAGGTAAAAAACTGCTTATATTATGCTATGAAAATGTTAGCCGCCAGCATTGCAATTATATAGGCCGGGGAGTAAAATGATCCGATTGAATACTGGCTTCGTCGGCCATACGAGGCCAGGCCAGAGGGACTAGTTTGCTAGCTAACTAGCAATTTCTGACTAATCTAGCCTGAAGAACTAGCCCCGTGTAACCCTGGCAAAAGCTGTGTCGATGTTCATTCAGCTAGTAATATCGCAAATTGGCAGATTACTTACAATGCAACAACATGCAACATGCCTGCCTGGCTGTCTGTACTTGTAATGACCGTTTTACCATATACAATGTTTTACACCGCTACTTTTGGTGCGGATTTCATTTGATTCTCGATTTCCTGACAGACTGAACTTTCATCTTGTTCGTGTTTTGTTTGTGCCAATAAATGCACTATTTTCTTTTACACTACTAAAGCGTTCAGATTCATCCATCATTCTTCGTCCGAGTCATCAAATCTCTCCTCCATCTTCTGTTATTAGCAGTAGTTTTTTACTCTCTCATCATCTGCCTAGCCTTTACCCAACTATGTTGGGGTCGGCTTCCAATCTAACCGGATGCAGCTGAAAACTACATCTCAAATAATTTGAATGTAATGCTTTCTTAAGGTTTATCAGTTGTTGATTGCTGTACCAAAAGACCTATTATTTCTTCAGAGAAAGGAAACTTCTTGGCAACTCTGCTAATTGAACCTTTTTAGCGTAACCCTGTTTTTTTTTTCCGGATGGGAAATCATCAAATGACTCCTCCCGCTCTGGGTGGAGCGGGAGTGTCAGACTCTTACTGACTAAAACCCACCCGTATTCCTTCCTTAGCCCTTTATGTTCCGGTCCAGCGGTAACCCTTTCTGACAATCCCGCTGAGACAATCCCGCTGAAGCACACATTATTGTAGTTAAAACATTATTTTCCCTTTCTTAAAATTGTTATTAGTGTTTCACGAACTGCGTCCAAATAAACGTTATTATTTATTTAATTTTCATATAGCTTTACAATACTTCCCTCGACACTAACTCACCCAAAAACCCGACAATCCCACCAGCAAACAATGGTAGCCGTGCCATCAGTAGCAGGATAAGTTCCCGGCGTGTTCCAACTTCCAACGTATTATTTCATAAGCTTATCGTTACTATCGGCATTAGATAGTATACCCGCCGCATGCGCACTCTACAATTAAGCGAACCCGATACCGACCAATCAGAGGCCGGTTTTTATCAATGATCTATTTTGTACCGACAGTTATGGAGCGTACTCCTGCACTTCCTTTATTTTCTTCGTTGATTTAAAAATATGGACTGGGATGGTTTCTTGAGGAAGAACGAACCCGTTTATAAGGTCGACTGTACACTGTTGTGATGTTTAACAGCAAAAGTTGTTCATTATATTTTACTTGAAAATGAAGATTTGATAGGAAAACGGGCCCTAACAGAATACCAGCGCAGCGGTATTCGAAGGTTTTAGCATCCTTTATTTCTACAACTAATAAATAACTTATGAATTAAATTGATTTTCAATGATCTTTCTGAAACTTTTGTATTATGATAATCGATCCGAAGCCGCTTTTACAACCCCTACCTATAACAACGTTGGGTTTCAAAACTTATTTTTTTATTGATACTTAAGTAAAGTAATTAGTGATTTAACCTAATTAAGCCTTACTTGACTTGTTTTCTGACAATAGCTGTAAGCCATGCTCATGTCCAAAATCCTTAAAAACATAGATACATTTTCATGTTACCGTTGCATAGAAAAATGAATACAAAATGTCATCGGAACCTCTTTCACACGTAAATCTATGTAAATAACGATCTACCACAATTAATAGATTGTTTAGAAATGCATTAAGAAAACATTTCAATTATGACAGATTCACCAGCTGCACCTAATTAACATGGACCAATTAAAATACGATTTATTAAACGGATCTAATGATTTCTTTCACATTTATCTGCGCCTACGCTAAGAATTAGACGCTCGTTTAGTAAGCAGAGCGTTATTACAAAACCGAAGTGCTCAGTTTTAGGTAAATTCGACGGCGCGCGGCAGCAGATGCGCACGTGTGCGTCTAGGGAAGAACGCTATGCACACATACAAACCGCTATGCGTCGGACGCCAGGATCAAACCAACAAGAGCCTTCGTTTTCAAAATAAATTAAATTACTGTTATTATAGTTCATGAAATATTATTTGTACCGATGAGTGTTACCTACAACGGTTTGAGTTACAATAGGGTCATACAAATTTACTTCACTTTTAATTTTTATTTTATACCATTAAAGTGACAAACTAGCATACGGCCCGCTTGATGGTGTGTAGTTACCGCAGCCTAAAGCAGTGTTGCCAGTGACAGATAGTCAAATGTAACATGAGAGAGCTCAAAAAGTAACATTTTCACGAGAAAAGTAACATTACCTTATTTTTTGTGGAAAACGACTAATAATAACATGGCACTTTATTACATAAAAAAAGCTGTCCCCTTAGTAGGCTTCGAAAGAATCGTAATAACAAACTGAACTGAACCAACACGGATGCCACTACTAGGCTGTCGCTCACTCGCCTAAGTAAGCGGGATGGGTCATTTAAAAATTCACGCGAGTGAGTGAATATGCGATACGACAAACGAAGTGAAAAATTTTCGCGCTGTCGTCGCGTCAGAATTTGGTCACAAAACAAGACAATCAAGTGCGCCAACATGACGAACGAAACCTTTCTTGTATGCGTTCCGTTTCATGTTTATTTTTTGTTTTCTATGAAATATTTTTTATTAAGTCTTAAAAGTAACATTTTGAGGCGTGTAACATGGAGGTAACATGAGAGGGTCAAAAGTAACGTAAAATGTTACAGAAGTAACATACTGGCAACGCTGGCCTAAAGACGCTTGCATTGCCAGAAGCTGCATTACTTGCGCGTTGCCAGCCTCTAACATTACTTACAAATACTTTTGTGCTACTTTTATAAATACTTTTTGTACCTACTTTTTTTACGAAGTTTAATATATTATGTAATTTATTTAGCAGGTAGGAAGACATTTTAGTACTTATTTATAGAAATAAATGCAATGTGATGTTGTTTCTACAGTTTGGATAAAAATCGGTTGTCTGTAAAGTCGGTTTACGGACGATAGTTTAACGTGACAACGTCATAACAAAACATTAATGAAATTGCCGAACGCGGAGGCCGATTCGGCAGCGTTCGACATCATCTGTCTCTCATCGCTCGTTCGGCGCTCTCGCTTGCACTTCAAGCCGCCATGGCGTACAACGCTACAGCAGAACAAGGCCGCGAGGTAACGCTACATGAGTCATGTTTTTTTCGTGTGTGCAGCCAGCTTCATCGATTTATTAGACGTTGTCACGTCAAAAAAAAAAATAAAAAAGACAAATCAAAAGTCGTTTTATTAAAATTAAAAATTACAACTGTGAACTTGTAACGGTTCATGAGACACTAGCAGACAGACGGACGGTCGGACATCGGAGCCTTAGTAATAGGGTCCCGTTGGCACCCTTAAGGTACGGAACCATAAAAAACCAGTATAATAATTGTAAAATAATTAAAATAATATTCTCCGAAGCGGCATAGACCGTGCTTTCCTCGAATCTATGATTTCAGGAAGCACGCACTCCTCATAAAATTCTTACCGCTGAGCTTCTCTTGCGCGTTTCAAATTATCGGCCAAAACCTTTTTTTTTATTTTGACAGCACCAAAAGTTCTATTTTGCCCATTATTGTGAACTATTGTCTGAAAATAATTAATTAAATTAATGTTGGAGATAAATAAAAAAGTCAGAAATATTAAAAACAACAACTATATTTACGTATGTTTTTTTTCTATAATTATATTCGCGTTGGAACATCATAGGAAAATAATTATATTATATATGTCGCCGCGGAGATTATTCGGCCGTTAATTAAGTTGATTTTGTTTTATAATCAGTACCTATCGATATTTAGAGAAGTTTTATGTTTATTAATAAATAACCTCTGATTTGTTTTGTAGTGATTTTGACGTTAAGGTAATGTCAAGATCATGACTAATTAAATCTAGTAATGCTAATTGAATTCTGATTGTTTTTAAATAACTTGTAATTTTGGAACATTGTTTTGTAAATACCTAAACAACTTACTACTTTTTAAAATGTGACGTTTAAACGTCATCTGTTTACTCGGCGGTAAAATACTTTGTGAGTGACGTTTGCCCCTAGTGGGGCGAACGAGTTTATAAAAGGCGCGACTTGAGCGCGGAGCTCACTTTTGCTGCCGATTTTGAAGAAGAAACATTGTAAGTAAAACCTATGTCTGTTTGATTAAAAAAATATTGCATTAAGTAGTTTCCTTGTTTTTATTTTACTGAAATCCTTAAGTTTGCCTGATAGATCAAATGTAAAATCAATTGTAAGCTATAGCAGAGCCGCAGACCAGAATAAGGTCGGCGGTTCTGCATATTTTAAAAATAACCGCCCTGTCTCACATTCGACATCAGAAGTGGGATACTTACCTGCTCTTTCTGTCCGTTTTATTTTTATTTTTCAGACTCCATCTACCTACATTGAACAGTTATCCTGTGTGACACAATGGATACACCAGACCAGAACGGATCAACGGCACCGAGCGTACCAACGTGCACCGTGTCTGGACCAGGCGCCGGCGATGGTGAATCAACTACATCTGCCAACGTGGTGCCGCTACAACAACATGGCGGTAACGTACCCTCTGAATTTTACTTACATATGATAACACTGATGCAAAATATGAGTGAAAAGCTGTCGAAGCAACGTGATCAAGTTAAAATTACTGATGTATTTTTGCCTTCGTATGACCCGGATGGCAACGTCGGGGTCCGCGAGTGGTGTAATCATATTTCTTCGGCTAAGACTAATTATGAGCTCAGTGATTATGATATCCGCATGAAAGTGACTAGCCTACTAAAAGGTCGGGCTAAGATGTGGGCTGATAACTGGCTCGTCACAACGTCCACGTGGGACGAACTGCGTCAAAGTATTATCACTACCTTTGAACCCGAAAACCGCTATTCGAGGGATGTACTAAGGTTTAAGGAACACAATTACGATCCTACCAAAGACATTGCTGAGTTTCTATCCCGATCGTGGATTTTGTGGAGACGGGTTACTAAAGATAAACTTGACGATAATGATGCGGTGGAAGCGGTGATAGGAACAATTAGTGACGAACGCCTTCGGATTGAACTCATGAATGCCAGAGCTACCTCAGTGCCAGAATTAATTTCCGTTGCTACGTCTATTCGTGTTAAGCGTCCCAATCATCAAAATACCAACCAACCACCATCCAAACGTTTTAAATACGCTATTGATAATCGGAACCCCCCTTATTGTAGCTTTTGTAAGAAGCCGGGACATGCTTCTCGTGATTGTCGTTATAAAAACTCTCCAGTAGTTGCAGAAAAACAAACGACTGAGAAGACCCCTAGTGCCGCAGGGACATCGTTACCTAAACAGAGTGACAATAGGCTTTGTTCATTTTGCTCAAAATCTGGTCATACATTTGATACGTGTTACCGTCGGGAGAAACAGATAACGTCTAATGTGAATTCATTTATAAAGAAGAAACAGAGTTTAAACACTATGCGTATGCGAGTCGACGATATAATTATTGATACTGTGTTCGATAGTGGCGCGGAGTGCTCTGTGATGCGCGAATCTATTGCAAATAAGTTGCCCGGGAAACGACGACAAATAGTTAATTATTTACGAGGAATAGGCCCATTTCCTGTGGTTTCCACGAGTATATTAACGGCGGTGTGTGTTATTGACAATATAAACGTAGAGATCGAATTTCATATCCTGTCTGATTACGAAATGACGTCAGACGTGTTGATAGGTGCAAATCTTTTAAGCGAAACGGGACTAACAGTAATCATAACCCAAAATAGCGCGACTCTGTGCTCCCAGCCTCGCGTCTTGCACATGCGATCGACGGCCGGTTTATTTGATGACATTAATCATGATTTGAGCAATACATCTGAGGTTGACCAGCTACTAACTCTTCTCAATAAATATTCTGCTATTTTCACTCGGGGTTTTTCACAAACTCGTGTAAATACAGGTCAATTAGAGATTCGTTTAAAAAATCCAAATAAGTTTGTGGAACGAAGACCTTATAGGTTAAGCCCAGTCGAGCGTGAAAAGGTTAAAGAAATTGTTAGGGAGTTAATAGATAATAACATTGTGCAAGAGAGCAAGTCCCCATATTCAAGCCCAATTATTTTGGTCAAAAAGAAAAACGGTGACGACCGCATGTGCGTAGACTACAGGGAGTTAAACTCTAACACTGTCCGTGATCATTACCCCCTTCCTTTAATCGCAGACCAAATTGATCAGTTGGCTGGTGGCCAGTACTACACAACCCTAGATATGGCATCTGGTTTTCACCAAATTCCTGTTGCTGCTGATTCTATAGAGAAAACAGCCTTTGTCACCCCAGATGGTCTATTCGAGTACAAAACCATGCCGTTCGGATTGTGTAACGCACCTTCAGTGTATCAGAGATGCATTAACCGTGCCTTAGGTCCTCTTTTGAGTCCAGGTAGTGCAGACAAAGCCCATAATGATAGCATCGCACAGGTTTATATAGATGACGTCATCTGTAAATGCCGTGATTTTTCATCCGGTCTCGGATACTTGGAAAGAGTCTTTGTAGCATTACGTGAATCAGGATTTTCGATTAACATTGATAAGTGTCTGTTCTTCAAACAGTCTATCGAATATCTGGGTAACGTGATAGAAAACGGTCAGGTTCGCCCCAGTCCTAAAAAGGTCGAAGCTTTACTAAAGGCCCCAGTACCGACTAATGTTAAACAGGTTCGCCAATTTAACGGTCTTGCGGGATATTTCCGTCGCTTTATACCCGATTTCGCTCGAACTATGGCTCCCCTTTACGAATTGACTAAACAAGGCGCTAGGTGGCAATGGACTCATTTTCATGAAGAAGCACGTCAACAAATAATTCGTCACCTAACTTCCACACCGGTCCTAACAATATTTCAAGAAGGGGAACCTATTGAACTATTTACCGACGCTAGTAGCCTTGGTTTTGGAGCGATTCTCGTTCAGGTTATTAACGGACGGCAGCATGTGGTAGCGTACTTCAGTATGCGTACGACGGACATAGAAAGTAGGTACCACTCCTACGAGCTTGAGACACTGGCCGTAGTGCGAGCAATCAAGCATTTCCGGCATTTTCTTTATGGACGTCAGTTTAAGGTAATTACCGACTGCAATGCGCTCAAAGCTTCAAAGCACAAAAAGGACTTGCTACCCCGTATTCATAGATGGTGGGCCTATCTCCAAAATTTCGAATTCGATATAGAATACAGGAAGGGCGAGCGGATGCAGCATGCAGATTACCTAAGCAGAAATCCGGATCCTTTGACTGTCAACGTCTTGACCAATAATCTAGATTGGGTAAATATTGAACAAAGACGTGATAACCACTTGCGGCCCACCATAGATGCTCTGCATAATGGCGAAGATGTCCCCGGATACCTCCTCGAAGACAACGTCCTTAAATTTGAGAGGTTAGATGCTATCTTAGGCTCCCAAAAACTTATTGTAGTACCAAAGTCTTTTCAGTGGAGCCTAATCAATACTTTCCATAGTGCTCTGAAACACCCAGGCTGGGAGAAGACCCTTCACAAAATAAGGGAAACTTATTATTTTGAAAAAATGAGCAGCACAGTCAGAGACTTTGTCGACAACTGTATTGTGTGCAGAACTTCAAAGCAAACTTCTGGTGCGACGCAGGTACAATTGCATCCTATTGCTAAGCCAGTGGTTCCATTTGAAGTAATACACATGGACATCACGGGTAAATTGGGAACCCCTAATGAGCAAGAGTACGTCGTGGTTACGGTAGACGCCTACACTAAATATGTGTTACTGCGCTACACCAATGACAAAAGTCAACACAGCACTTTGGCGGCCCTGAAGCAGGTCATACACCTTTTCGGAGCTCCAAGGCAAATAATCGTTGACGGCGGTCGCGAGTTTCTAGGAGAATACAAAAATTACTGTGATATGTTTAACATAGAAATACACTCCATAGCACCAGGTGTTAGCAGAGCCAACGGACAAGTAGAGCGGGTGATGGCAACACTGAAGAATGGTCTCATAATGATAAAAAACTATGAGACTCCAGACTGGCACACAGCGCTGGAAAGCCTTCAGCTTGCTCTCAACTGCACTGTTCATAGAACAACAGGCATAGCTCCACTAGCACTATTGACTCGACGTCAAAGCTGTGTCCCACCAGAGTTACTAAACTTGGTTAACCTGGACAATGCATCAATCAATATTGAAGCCCTTGAACGCCATGTGCAACAAAAAATGACGCAAGTAGCTATTAAAGATAAAGCAAGGTTTGACAAAGGCCGAGCTAAAATTCACCGGTTTCAAAGAGGCGATTTTGTTTTAATAAAAAACAACCCCAGAAACCAGACTTCTCTTGATCTTAAGTTTAGTGCTCCTTACGAAGTTCACAGGGTTCTAGAAAACGACCGCTACCTTGTGAAGAAGGTAGTGGGACACCATGGGCGACCTCGCAAGGTCGCACACGATCAACTGCGGCGTGCCCCACAACCTGGAGGGACCACCCAGGCGGCCGTGTCGCCCCCAGACGATCAGCAAGCCGGGCCTTCCAGCATCGGGGCAGCCTTGCAACCGCTAACCCCGTCGGATGCGTTGCAGCCCGCAGACGAGCAACGATAAAAAATAACAACGGTGAGCGTCTTCCATATTGATTCCTTTCATAACATTCATCATTCATAACCAGCTTATAATGTTCCCACTGCTGGGACACAGGCCTCCTCTCGGTGAGAGGGAGTTTTATATTGATTCCTTATACCTAACTATTTACTGATTGTTGTCTGTTCTACCACAAATAACAAAAAGATGCTATTGGCGTGTGGAGCCGTCCAATAAGCCAACAAATTTATCTTAAAGATAACTAAAAGATGCTATTGGCGTGTGGAGCCGTCCAATAAGCCACTAATAAGCCCATCCTAAAAGAATTAAAAGTCCCCTGTGTACCACGGCGTACGAGACCGCCCAGAGCACAGCATCGACCTATCCCATCATCCTTAGAGCCTCTGGTTTATACAGCATCGACCTTTCATCCACCTCTCCTATCCTTTAAAAAAAAAAAAAAAAGGAATTCTGTTACTGTTGTCATGTGGAATGAGCAGTAGACACCTATTATGTGCTAACATAATAAAAATAATATTTGTTTGATCTGTAGTCACGTGGAGTGAACAGTAAATACATTTCAGCTGTAACCTTTACAAATAGGCTTGTGTGTACTGTGGAAGTGCCTGGCCTCACAATATTTATTTCTCTATTACAGAAGAAACCAAGAGCGATGCAGAGCACGCATCGCGCATCAGTATGGCCGTGTCGCCGCGGAGATTATTCGGCCGTTAATTAAGTTGATTTTGTTTTATAATCAGTACCTATCGATATTTAGAGAAGTTTTATGTTTATTAATAAATAACCTCTGATTTGTTTTGTAGTGATTTTGACGTTAAGGTAATGTCAAGATCATGACTAATTAAATCTAGTAATGCTAATTGAATTCTGATTGTTTTTAAATAACTTGTAATTTTGGAACATTGTTTTGTAAATACCTAAACAACTTACTACTTTTTAAAATGTGACGTTTAAACGTCATCTGTTTACTCGGCGGTAAAATACTTTGTGAGTGACGTTTGCCCCTAGTGGGGCGAACGAGTTTATAAAAGGCGCGACTTGAGCGCGGAGCTCACTTTTGCTGCCGATTTTGAAGAAGAAACATTGTAAGTAAAACCTATGTCTGTTTGATTAAAAAAATATTGCATTAAGTAGTTTCCTTGTTTTTATTTTACTGAAATCCTTAAGTTTGCCTGATAGATCAAATGTAAAATCAATTGTAAGCTATAGCAGAGCCGCAGACCAGAATAAGGTCGGCGGTTCTGCATATTTTAAAAATAACCGCCCTGTCTCACATTCGACATATACATTACAATCAGAACATAACTAATTAAAAAAAAAACTCACTTGTATCAAGAAGTGTTGGTCGCTTTTTATTCGTGGCGAATTGTCGAACGAGATCACGTGACGGCAGCAGCGAGTGAGCGCTACGTCCTCCCTCTGAAAGCGCTCGGCGCGGACTAAAGCTAAGACCGTGCATCCCGAGATTTATATTGATAAAAAAGCATTGCATAAAACAATTGCTTAAAAATATTATTTTACTTTAAAATAGAGTATTTTTTTTTTTCAAGCAAGGTGACAAAGTAACCTTAGTTATTAAACACTTTTTGTTTGAATTTCTATTAAAAAAACAGAGATAAAAAATATCATTTCGGCTGAAAAAATATCATTAACTCTCTGTTTTACGGAATTATTTTTGGTTTATTACTGTATTAAACATAATAAATTGATGTATGCATTCCAAAGTAGAAGATACAGTTGTACCGTGGACATTTTTATAAATTATTAAACTATTATATCTTCGATGTAACAGAGCATCGCGAGATGCCCGAAATTAAATTTTTATGAAACAGCCTTTGCAGGAACAAGTTTTTTACTGATTTATGTAAACAAACTGAAATATTTATTGAATGCGCTCCCAAAAGAAGGAATTAAACTTTCTCGGGCATGTATTTTTTTACTATTGTGACTTTAGTTAAACCATAATCACAAATCAAAACTCGAGTCAAACGCTCTAAACAAGAAAAACTTGTGATAGCGCTCTTAAGATGTACACATGAAGATATATCAAGCTATACATTTCTAGTATAAGCTGACCTCGCCTTGTATATGGGCGTGTGCAAGCTGACATAATTATGGCAAATATTTAAATACATATAATGTTTTGTGACATCTACCCGCACTGGGCCCACGTGGTAGATTACGGCCCACTCCCTCTGACCGAGAGGTGGTCTATGGGCCCAGAAGTGGGAACATTATAGGCTGATTATTCTTTATACTTTGTGTTTCGTAATATTAATTACTTTGCATACTATTGTATAGAATCTATACCCCATTCGCAATAAGATTAGACATTGAAATAAATCTTTTTTACAGTCCGTTCAACCGATTTTGACTTCTATTGCGTTGGTGGCATGACAAATGGCAGCTGCAATAAACAGTTGGTATTAAATTCACGTTTTTGCTTTTAATGCCGTCCTTATGCCTACGGAATAGAAGTAAAAATCGGTTGAACGGACTGTAAAAAGTTTTGTTTAAATGTCTAATCTTATTGTAAATGGAGTATAGTTCTTCTAACTGAATAGACAGTATCACAGTAATGATTAAATGATTTTAAAGCACTAATTAAAAATAACTCTACCTTTAAAGCTAGCTTCGAAATCGATACCAAACGTTACATGTTTAATACTGAAGTAAATACCTTTTTTAATTAATTATTACTTTTAAATCGAAAGTTCGTCATTGCGTAGGTGTGGGAAGTAAGCCGGCTAAGCATATCAATTGACAATATATTATCTATGGAATACCGTGTGGGCATTAATTGGTCGCGACTTACTACCACAAATTTATTGTTTTTGAAAGTTATTTTGCCCTAAATAGTTGGTTGTTTTTGTCATGATTTTGAGGTTAGATTTCTATGTTTGTCAACCTTTTTACGACGTTTCTAGCGAGGCCGGTAAATTTAAGAAAAGGCAAAAATTATTATGACCTACTCGTATCGTAACGTAGGTAATTCTTTCATGTGGCAGAGTTTTCGGCAATATTTAACATTAGTTTGGCCAAAAATGGACTGCCTTGTTGCTCTAGTGCTCGCAAAGCGCTACTGCAGAAGTGCAGAGAATGAGGTCCTGGGGCCGTATAACGAAGTATTAATGCCATCATGATTCCAGTCCGATAAAGAGATGGTGCTATCGGTCATGTATAGCTCCATCTCTCTCTTACACTGGAATCGTGATGGCATTAATCGGTCATAATACGCACCTGGGTTCGATTCCCGGGCAAAGTGTAATTTCCGTCTGGGAATTATATATACATAACCGGCGAATGTAGGTGTACTATTATACAGTATAATGATGTACCTACTATCTGCCTAATCTTTCGGAGAATACAGGCCTGATGGTCATGTGGCAACACAAGTTTAATCAAAAATGTTACGTGCAGAATATTTTAAAAGGCTCTTCACCAAAAACAAAGAAAACCATAGGTAATACGAACCGACAGTCATGCCTCGTAATATAAAAACAGTACACACAACAACTTAGCATATATTTTCACAAATGTTACGGTCGTGGACACCGCACCCATTGTTTTCGAAATACAATAAACAAAAAGGCAGTTTATTGTATTTTTTTTATTGAATCATAACTTCATAAGCTGCAAGTTATTTATGTTAGTACATATTATTTTAAGTGGCAACATACGTGTACAAACGATGACATGTCAAGTTATACATCTCCAGTATAAACTAACCTGTCATTTTACGAAAAGCCTATCAAGAAATGAAAATAAAAAAGTAATTTCACATGTAATTAAGTTATCAATAAATTGAATATGGCGGCGAAGAAACGTAGAATTTATCGTTTCAAAAATAGACACCGGAAAGTAAACGACAATGCCAATATATATTTTTAATATTAAGGGTTCTTTTCCGACTCTTTTTTATAAAAGTTATATTGGTAATTAAAGCATTCCTCAGAAAGGTACAAGAGAGAACTGCATTTTTACATCAAAACAAAAACGAAATAGCATCGAAGCATCATACAACAAAAAAAAGTATGAAAAGAACCATTTCAAAAAGGTCAGAGACACAATTCCGAACGAGTATAAAATTACGAGTACCAACATCAGCAATTACATTTTATTTTATCGGCGGACATTCTCGTTTCTTACTGATTTTGATTTCGACACTACCGGTGCAGAGTAGTGTAAGCTGCGGTTATAATTAAAGCTTGCATAAAACATAGCATTTCCGCTAAGTCGGTTCAATAACGCATTGGGAATATTAAATGAGAAATTTTATTCAAATAGGCCGTATAAAAACATGGCTGTGGAATGTCTGCATACGATCACGAACGAATCGATTTTCTAGTCGTCAATCGGTGCGAGTGATTTAACCGATACACAACCGACATTCGTTCGGTACATGTGTGAAACAATTATGATTTTATTTGTGTGCATGTTTTGTGATTTCAACGTTCGGAAGAATTCGAAGAATTAAGTAATAATTTTTTGAGGTGATGAACTGAGGGAATCGTCCCTCAGTTCATCACTTTAAAAAATTACGAGAATTGTCTCGTAATTTTGAGAACGTTCTAAGTCTAATCTCAGTCCCAATCTGTCAAAAATACCTCTAATTTCGCAACATTTTTGAAAAGTTTTTGACATTGACTGTCGCTGAGATGAAATTTCGACTAAATTTTCATCGTTTTTAATTACGGGAATTGGCCTTCATGTGATAATAATTATAAGCAAGCAACTTTTTGTAACTGAAGCAAACGTAAGGTAGGACGCCCTCAGGTTAGTTGGAGCGACGATTTACGCACGAGGGCTGGTAGCAGCTGTATGAGAGTTGCCGAAAATCGAGTTGAATGGCGTGCAATCGGAGAGTCCTATGTCCAGCAGTGGACTGCTGTATCCTGAGGTTGTTGATGATGAACTAAAGTAAGCTCTGCGTGAAAGGCGTTTAAACAATTCTGAAAGATTTTACATTACTGACACAAAGAACTATGAATCGTAACTCTTCTAGATAATTTGACTAAGTCAAACAAAAGAGCACTGAGCATCTATATAATTCCTTTCTTCTTCCCGAGTAAATTCTAGTCTAAACATTTTATTAAATAAAAGTACTAGAAGCAATAACATTAAAACTGTACAAAAGTACCTGTTACAAGCACTACGGCCCGGAGTACACTGTCTCAACGACCTCTAAATGTTTCCGAATTAACCGTCTTCAAATTTATTACGCCGCAGTCGATCGGCGGATATTATCGATAAATAGACGTCAATTTACCGATATTGCTGGACATCTTATCGATTTACGAAGATATAGAGCCTGGTGCGGGCTCAGGAAATGTGGTAATTGTTACGAAACGTTGCTGTTTAGAGGATTTATACCGTTAAGATAGTTTGATAATGGTTTTAAGTGTTTCATGCAAACTGCTTTGAATTTCGTACTAGTTGATGTGAAACAAGGATTGTGGAATAGTATCTTGTAATGTTTTTTTTTTAAATATTAAATGAAACTACTTTGTAAGCTCACTTATTGCGAGAGTATTTCAGTGTCAAATTATTTGTAAACCATGCACAAACACGCCTCACCAGCGGGGTAATTGCGTAACACACTAACAGTCGCAATCGCTTTCATTTTGACAATTCAACAACATTCATTGCGTTATTTACGTTGTTGAGCAGACAAATTTATCGAACATATAATTATGAAGCAATGGATAAGCAATATCTTTCAAAATGATTCAGATTGTGGTTGTGTGTTACGCAATTATGATGCAGCTATGCACCACGTTATTTTTAACTTGATACGAAACAGAAAAAATTGTACGCAATCTGGCCTGAAAACTACTTTAGAGCCTTCATTTCCCTAACCACCCCACTAAGCAAACGCAAAACCGACAGGTACACAAATCAGCACCTTCAAAGCTGACAGTTAAATAATCCACAACATCGGTAAGGCACATCTTGCCACAAATAAATCCCGGGACATAATAGCCCACCGCGGAGTTCCAACTGTATTAGTTTTAGCGACAACACTAGCGGTACCTGGAACGGTGTGCCCTGAGCCTATGATTGTGCATTGTCGACAGGTGTACTAGGACTGGGCAATTTTCGTTACATTTGTTGGAATTCGCGTTTGTATGAATTTATTTGTGAAGATAATGTTGTTTGTTGTTGATTCTGTGGTTTTGAAAAATATGGAGGGCCATTTTTTTTTGCGGATGGGAAATGGTCAAATGACCCTTCTCGCTCTGGGTGGAGCGGAAGGGAGTGTCACTCTTACTGACTAAGACCCACCCGTGTTCCTTCCTTAGCCCTTTATGTTCCAGGCCAGCGGTAACCCTTTCGGACAATCCCGCTGACCCGGCAACCACCCCCCCCTTACGAGTTGTAATTGTTTTTCGACAACACGCTTGCTTGCTTTACTTTCTGTAAATAATTTCATCACGACTGCTCTCAAAAGGGTGAAGAAAAACATCGTGAGGAAACCGGCATGTTCTAGAACAAAACATTCAAAGACATGTACTTTCAACCCGCACTGGGGCCGCGTGGCGTGACAGGCATTACAGCCCACTCCTCACAGGGAGGAGGTCAATGTCCCAGCAGTGAAAAAAATATGGCTGATAGTGATTATGATGACGTGTAACAAGATGGCTAACTTATCCACCAAACTTGTTATCTTATAAGTCGTACAAGAAGTAACATAAACAGCACTTGATATGACAGCACATAATCCAATAACATTTATATTCCCGTTCAGTAAGTATATGTGACAGATATTACGTGTAATGTCGATTATATTAGAACCAGTATGTTACATTGTAGTGAGTTGCGTTTGCGACTAGGCGACTAGAACCAGCCTATGTTGCAAGTACTTGCAACTGAAGTCTCCTAAAGGCTCCTGCAAACAGGCGCGACGGGAATCACGCGCGACACAAAAGCATCGCTCGTTGCGCGACTTGCGGTGCCTTTGTGTCCCGCCTGTTTGAAGGAGCCTTAAATCGGATGAAGCAGCGAGGAATAAATCTAATGATAATTTCCTGTTGTAGTTGTATACAGTATGTTAACTAACAGAGGGCGTTCCCGTTAACCCGCAATAGTATAGCATCCATACATGCTAAAAAAAATATTACCATTCGAAAATAAAATGTTTTTATTTTTTTTTATATTAAAATATTCACTAAAAATCGAAAATTTTTACGTTAAAGAAACACTCTGTACACGCGTACTTGAAGGACAGCAATGTCGGAATTTATTTAATTAAATAAATTAGAATTAATTAAATAAATAGAGTATCAATTTACGATTTTTAGTGAATATTTTAATAAAAAAAAAAATAAAAACATTTTATTTTCGAATGGTAATATTTTTTTTAGCATGTATGGATGCTATACTATTGCGGGTTAACGGGAACGCCCTCTGTTAGTTAACATACTGTATACGACGCCCCCGAGCAATAAGTCGGTAATGTACTATTATGGACTTCTTGCTGTTATGGCAAATTTGGCATCTACGGACTGGATTACACCTTAGCAATTTTTTTTGGTTTTTTCTAACGATAATTTACAAAGATATCATGACATCCGTTTTTATTGTTGAGAAATTTACAAACAAAATGATGTCGGCAAAAATACTGCTATAGGTTGATACAAAGAAATATTTTATATTTTATTTTGGTAAGTAGCTTTTACCGGATTATTGGCGTAAATTATCTTCATAAGTTTTTTTGGTAAACTCTAAGAGGAAAGCATAATAATAGACCTAACAAAATGAATAATTGGTATGTATCAACACTGTTTCTACAATTATTTAATATTTCCACAATAACTGCGTACTAATACATTATTCATCATCTCTACGATAAAAAATAACTTGGTAAAAGTCCATAATATAATGATACGAAATAAATTGTTTTACAAAACTGCAATAACTCTGTAAGTACTATTACTGTAATATTTAATTAACATAGTTTCAGATATTATTTAATTTCTGAAATTGTAAGATTTTGTATGTAAAGAATTTCATATTAATAGCACAGTTACACTTCACAAAAAATTAGCTTTCATTTGATACATCAATGACTTGAATATTCCCACTGGCTGAAAAGATATTCGACAAAAACAGTAAATCTTTTCTCCTGTAAAATTTGGATTTTTCGATTACCGACTTATTGCTTGGGAGCATTGATATGTATATAGACAAATCTGAAATTATTTATTGCAATCCATAATGTAAAATTACAGGTGGTAAATAAAAAAATAATAAAAGAAATAATTATGGACCCTGTCGGGCACAGCAAATTTTTAAATAAGTAGAGAGAGGAAGAGCGCTTTATTAATTTTCCTTGCTAGGTACTAAGTTAGAATTATTTTATATCTTATTATCTATGTATTTATATTTCCATTCATTCACTTATTCTATTATATTTTATATGCAGGTCTATCTATTGATTTGTTATTTATTTAACTTGTTCATTTTTATTAATGTAATACCTATGATTATTAAGTATTATGTTATAATTTATTTTTGTTATTTTACTTATTAAAATATATATGTTATTCATAATTATGTATTATTATTAAGTATTGAATTTATTAATAAGAATTATTTTCTATCCTGTTATCGATGTATTTATTTATATATTTGACTATGGTTTATTGTACTCAAAAATATAGTCGTACCAGCCGTTGCCCGCGATTTCGTTTGCGATCCAGGATGAATAGCAACGTATGTCCTTCCCCAGGTCTATCTGTCTGTGTACCAAATTTCATCCAAATCCATTCAGCCGTTTAAGCGTGAAAGCGTAACAAACAAACAAACTTACTTTCGAATTTATAATATTAAATAATTAGGATGTAACCATGTAAACGTTAATCTATTTTATGAGAAGCTACCTTGGTTTACGTAGTTTGAGGAAAGTATATCCCGGATTTTTAAGCTTTCTAGTTCCAGGTTTTTTACATCATAAAAACCCTGACACTAAATAGCTTCTGTGACCATTTTTAGAAACTGGAAACTACCCTTAATATATAATATTCTATGCCTTAGTTTAGTTAACCTTTCTATAAATAAAATCTAAGTACTTTTAAGTTTACTTTAACATTAATAAAAGTTTACTCGGAAACGTTAAATGCTCCTACAAACAGGCGCGACACGCGATATAATCGCGCGCGACACAAAGGCACCGCTCGTTGCGCGACTTGCGGTGCCTTTGTGTCGCGTGTCGTGTCATTTGAAGGAGCCTTAATTGCTCCTCTAATTGCAATCTCATAGTGTCTTGTAATCTTTATTCAGGTGAACATGTCTACTGCTTACCCTCTCCAGTCAACTCTTCGTATATTCTCGTTCTTATATACTCTTTAATCAAAAGTACATACCTGTAAACAAAAAAACAACAACAGGTTAATTATTTGTATCACATTCAGTGGGTCAGGTCAACCACAGGGCTACAAGAACGGTTACGTCACTAACCGCTAACCGCTGCCCAAGATTGACTTACAGTAAAATGTTTAATTTTATACAAATTCGTGGTAAAACTTAAAATAACACTTGTGTACTTTGAGACAGTTATTATTTAGAATTCTTATTAAAATGATTGTAACAGGAAAAACTAAGAAAATTGTGCTTTTTGGTTGTATTAAGGCTGTTGTTTCAAACAGGCGCGACACGCGATAAAAACGCGCGCGACACAAAAGCACCGCAAGTCGCGTACGTTGTGTCGCGCGCTATTTTGTCGCGTGTCGCGGTTGTTTGTAGGAGCCTTTATTCACTCTCAAAATGCCTAGCCTTTTCCCAAATATGTTGGGGTCGGCTTCCAGTCTATGTCTAACCGGATGCAGTTGAATACCAGTAATTTACATGGAGCGAGTGCTTCTCTGACTTCACAACCCAGTTACTGGGGAACACGATACCCCTTGGTAAGACTGGTTGTCAGACTTTCGGGCTTCTGACTACCCGTAACGACTGTCAAAGATCCAATTTCTACTACCACTATATACCACATGACTTCCATAAATTACAATTACAATTCTCTAATCAAAATATTATAATTTTTGCTTGTCGTTACCATATTAGATAAAGAAAGAGAAGTTAGAAGTGATTTCACAAATTCATTAATTATGATAAAATACTTGCATAACAAGAGTTGCGATAAAAGTCACACTAGCGATCAACATTTAGTTTTCAACGCATCGAGCGACGATAAGAATATATCTGTAATTTATTGGAAAGATTGTTTCGTAAAATTAATGGCTACTGAACTGTCATCATGATAAGAAAAGATTGAAAGGCACCGCTCGTTGCGCGACTTGCGGTGCCTTTGTGTCGTGCGCGATTTTATTGCGTGTCGCGCCTGTTTGAAGGAGCCTTTAGTGAGCCAATTGTGGAAGGTAACATAAGTATCGAATGCAGCGTGGGAAAGCGCTTCAAGCGGCTACATCTTTGATGCAGCTTTTCGTCAGCCTTTTCTGACCGCTTGACATTAAGCCATGACCAATCCATTCACACACGATTTACCGTTGAAACCAGGCAGACCTGACACCTATTCCACCTTATTTCCTGTACAACATCACATGGACATGTCATCAAACTTTTGAGGTTAACACCTGTTCAAAATGGGAGCTTGTATCTACCTTGTGGCACAAATAATAAAAAAAATATTACAAGAGAAGGTAAGTCCCGTTAAATTTGTTCTAACAGAACCTGTCGGCTTTCGGACTTCATTCACAAAAAGCCGCGACCGACCAGCGCACGCGCACCATCGCTACGGTGACCATGCGATTGTCACGTACCTAATATAAATGTTTTTTCAGTCTTTTTTCCGACTGACCGATATTTTTTTTTTCAATTAAACTTCGGTTCAATTGGATTGTCTAATTTAGAGCCAGGGCGCGGGCGCAATAAGTTTATTAAAATGGAAGCGGTCGTGTTTTTGTTAGATACAGTTATGTTACACAATATTAGCGCAGGCAAACTAGTTAATAAATTTATTACATACAAAGCTGCAGTAAGTAGCGAAGGGTCTTTTTTTGTAAGACGTAAGCCGGAGTCGATATCTTTAATAAATGTTTATATTATTTGTCTATAGAATACTGACTGCGCCATTTTTCAAAGGGACGCCGCGCGCCGGTAGGAATCGAGTTGTAAGGCTCCTGCAAACAGGCGCGACGCGCGACGCGTATCGCGCGCGACACAAAGGCACCGCTCGTTGCGCGACTTGCGGTGCCTTTGTGTCGCGTGTCGTGTCGCGCCTGTTTGAAGCCTGTATGGAACCTTCGCCACTGCAAACCTGTTTATTGAAATCAGAGCAGCTGAGATTGATTCATTACTTTTTGGAGCATCAGTTTCTATGTAACCGTGCTATCGTACTGTTTCCAATAAAATGAAATAACAATAACATAGCACCTTTAGCAGCTTATTCATGTACATAAATGATTGAACATTTACATAAATTATGATTAAACGAAGCCCCCCAAAGATAAAAATCAAACATCCGTGTCCCACTAATTAACCAAAGTATTGTCAATCACAGTCACATTTAAAAAGTGTAATGTATTGAACGTTTCCGTATAAAAAAAACACATTCAAATCAAGTCAACTAGTTAAGACATCAAAGCATTCGACCGAGGAATAAACAAAAAGACAACAAAAAAAAATGACAGGAAAAAAATATAGGTATATTAATCGCTAAGTAGTCAATCGATGTACAGACGCCACCAGCACATCAAGCTACCCGAAACTGTCAAATTTTCCCAATCAACTTTGAACCTTATACTTTAGCGATAATGTTGAAAATCTATTAAAGAAATTTGACAGATTGTATTAGCTTGATGTGCTGGCGTCTGTACTACTTATTTCATGTCAATTGTGTACATTTATAATGGGCAGTAAGTATATGGTACACACGTTACTGCAAACCGGTATGCTATTGGCTCTTATTGTCTATTCATTTTCTAACCATTTCTCAACGTCTGTATTAATAAATAAGAGCGAGAAATAATTGCAAACTGTACTTGTAAATGCTTTTCTAATGCCTCCTACTTTGTCTTGTAATCATTTTTGTAGATACAGGAGATTCTGTTCGGTTTTAAGTACCGTTTAGTTCGCAATTATTTTTAAAGTGAAAACTTCATTAGGCTTACTTTCAGCTGGTTCTGAAATTCTGGGTATATTCGGCTCCATTCGGGTGACGTTGAATATCACTCGGCTCCAGTCGTAAGTTTTCACTTATATCATGTTGTCAGGTTTGTTTTAATTACCTAATTGTTAATGGCAAATTATTAACAACATAAAACAATTTTCGAAATTAATAATTATGTACACGATGTCCTAAAAAACCTATGCGAAATGTTTGCGACAAGCAACCTGATTATTTCACTTTGGATTATGACCTCACATCGTCAAAATTCTTTCGGAATATCTTCAACCAGATTAACATCGAAGAATTTTAAATATACCGTATGAATGGACAATGTTTTTTTGCATTTAGAGCTTATTATGAGATGACCTGTGATTTTATTCATCAGCAGTATTCAGAATTAAAACGAAATTATTCGAAAGAAGCTGAATTCAGTAATGCTCTATACGAAAATTGTACTAAAAAGTTCAATAGACAAAACCCAATAATTTTGGCATCTTTATTAATCATTTTAAAAATACAATTACAGCAATGCAATAATAATAAATGTTGCTAGTTAATCATCCATAAACTTGACAGCTGTCATTGACACAATTCAGACAAGTGTCAGTCATGGCCGACTGCATGGCGGGAAATAAAAATTATCGGCTTAATTGAGTATTCATGTACCTACATCAATTTTTATCTTTTGTAAAGTTAAATAAGAATAGGTGAAGACTTGTCTATTTTGAATAATTAATTGAAGGCAATCTAGTTGCGAAATTTTAACTTGGCAAATGGATGACCTCAATGCAGGTTTGGGAAAAAAATATAACTGGAAAAGCATTCAATCTAAATAACTAAACAAATGTTTAACAAAAAGAAGTGCGGTTTTCTAAGCAATTACGACATGCACAATATGCACATACTTACAACTAAAACAATACTATGAATTAACAAGACTGTCAAGTAAATGGTCTTCCGACTACCGAATGGTTTTTCGATAAATATGACACAGAGGAAAAACACAAAAAATAATAAGTTTGGGGGAAAATACGCGTCACATCCACGCAAAACGGCCATCGATCAGCATAATGCTACGACCCTAGCTAAGGGTCTTTCTAAAACCCCACCACATTGAGTTAATGTATTTAACTAAAGACAAGATTACTAACAACTTTTCCTTTCAACATTTACAAAACATCCGGTGAACAGTCCTTGCTATTTCACATTACAAGTAATTTATTGTTTTACAAATTCGCGTACTTAACCTACTCCAAGAAACGGGCTCAATAAAGATAAAACAAATCTTATCTTATTGCCAATAAGGTATCACTTTCTTGCAGATTTAGTAACTCTACTCAATCGCGTTCGCAATCCGATTGCAATATATACTAGCTCGCAAATCAGTACTTACATACCATTAATTTCTATTCCTATTATCCGCATCAAACTTGAAACAAGGCTGTAATGACAGCCTTCTGTAGATGTCTTTATTACACACATAAATCTGTGTTTCATCGGCGCAGCAGTGACTTCAGAAACTGCCAATTTGATATAATAAATCATATATACGAGTGTAATCGTAAAAACTTGTTTACAATTCATCAAGCAATGAAAGTGATTATGTGCCCACTGTCCTATATTTTTCGGTTCTGGTGATGAAACGTTAGGGCTTTTACACTTGAGCGTGTTTCAAGATTTTCTGCGCGCGATTTCCTACGTGCTAGTCGATCAACATTCGACACGGATACTTGGAAGGACACTGTTAAAATCAAGTTTATTACAAAGTCCAAGCAAGCGTCTTTAAAAACTGTTATACTAGATTTAATTAAACCAAAATTTACTGGCAATAGTACCAACTTTCGCAAATGCATTTCAGCGGACGAAAATTTACAGTGGGTGTCATAACACTGCCAATGATGACGATGATTCGATCAAAAGACAAACTCAACGTGATCATAATAACATCGTTCGATATTGAAATGTTGTATGTATTCTAGAACATAATCGTATGATTGCATTACTCACTCCTACACACAAATTAATATTTTCCTTAGTCTGCACCCACGAGAACCCTATTATCTCATAATAACTGATAGCTTGATATTATCTCGCTAATTTTATTGTTGTGTGGTATTTTTTACAAAAAGAACAATGACTATGCTTACAAATATATAGAAGTGTCACTGTGAATCACTGCACTAATTTTATCGAAGTTTTGGAAAGAATGCGGTCTTCAAATGACGCGTTTGGTGCGTCGCGTGTTCACGCCCGTCTGCGATATGCCTTATCCATTTCCAGTCTATGTATACCTACCGGACGTTTGTTTAACGTCTGTGTAGTATAATTTGCATGAAATTATACACGTATTTTTTAATAAAATGACTTGACACGTGGTTTTGGAAAGATTTTAGAACATTTTAGTTATATCCCGTCTGATCTCATGCGAGTTTTCAAGAATTGTTTTCTCTCCAAAGATGCGATGTTTGGGCAGCTGTCTTCAGCAAATGTTGACTTTAATTGAACGTAAATGGTGCTGTTAATTTTAATGTAATTATTTCACTTGACTTATTAATAGTTATTGTTTTAATGTAAAAATACCTTCAATGTCATCTGTATTCCAACACAGGTGACGTTTTTGGAGTTTATAACTTAGTTGGATTATTGCATGCGCATACAATTTGTACAGCAGATAACAATACTTTGCATCTTCCAAATGCTTAGAGAAACAACACATGCAGAATTCATCCAACAACAAAATCGTAAATCGGTTGAATCGTTTGAAATTTGATCCTTGTTACATCGAAACATTAGTCACAATACTAACCTTGGCAAACCCAATATTCTAAGTAAAAACTAACAGAATACCTAATAGTTTGATAAGTCATTCAAATACTACAAAGACTATCTAATGAAGATTATATCGCCTTGAACACTATTTGTCAAGCTTTTACAGTTTAATACACGGAAACCGCATTATCTAGTCAATTTAAACGAATTTGCAATGCTAACTCGGAAACGCCAAAAGTGACAGGTCTTTACTCAAAAACCGCATTGAAGTTTCTACCGTCACACTCGAAAATAAGGTTTAAATTAAGTTTGGAATGTTAAATTTTACACGTTCATCTAATATTTTGAATGCACACACAAAGTTGGGTCGGCACGTGATGTTCCCCGCCCACCTGCGCGTGCGCGTATGTTCCGAATTACGACAAATAACGACGATTCGTTACGATATAATAATTATGTTCGGTTACTTACACATACCTAATTGCCTATTGTTCCGATAAATAAAAATCCGAAAATAAAAACATTTAGTTGAAACCCGTTGGATTCTACATACTCTCTCTCTCCCTTATCTTTTTCAACCCGTATACATACACCCAATGCTGAATGTAATTTTCCCCCATTGCACGCCACTTTACCCAGTCTTAGGCCTCCCGCATCCAATTTTTGCCTTTTACTTTGACCAGGTCGTCGCTCCACCTGACTCGCGGCCTGCCCACGCTCCTATGGTCAGTTCTGCGTCTCCACTCCAACACCTTCTTAACCCATCTACCAACCAGTCTGCGGTATATGTGCATTCTACATTCTTCCTTAATGCAGCTCACCTCGTTACATAAAGATAAACAAATAAATCTCCTACGTGATTCTTGTTTATGACGTGTTCAATAAAGATCTATCCATCTCGCAACGTGACAATGACAAGAATCAATAAGCATACTTTGGTCAGTCTTAATCCATCTTATTATCCACACTATGTAAATCATTCATCTGTTCATCACACGATCATGCGCCAGCGCATGCCGCCTTCCTGCCAGCGTGAGCGCAACCTAATAAAATATATTAATGAATGGGCTATTTATAAATGAGGACACTTAATTGTTTACTTATGTTAATGCATATATCAGCTAAGATCTATCTTAATCTTTAAGCTATGTTCTATACATGTTAATAAGTAAGGGTTGCCAGGAAGGAATATAAAATCACAAAAATCTTTAAATTATATTTTATCTAGTTATAGATTTTCCAAGATGACTTACATAATGATTAGGGTGCCACAAGGTATCGTCCTAGGACTAAATTACGAGATCACATTTTTTTATTAAATATTTGGCTTGTTAAATTAGCTGAATTGATGATCAGCAGGTTTAGCAATCCCTTCAAAAGTCTTCCCTCTCTTTTTATACGAAGGAGAGTCTCTTTGTAAATCCTGTCGCTTTACTTTCATATTGGTTTTGAGCAAAGCTTTTGACATTGTCACTCATAAGCCTTCGTGACTATCGTCCTTCGCAAAAAGCCTCTATCGCATCAGACTTTAAAAGTGTAGTTTCGGTAATACATATTTATCTAGTTCTTTGCAAGGTTCAACCCTGCTACACACGCTAAGTTAATAAACGATTAGAAAACATTGATAAAACCCTGTTTCCGCTTTACGATATGAACTGGTTGAAGGAATAAAGATTTACATTTTATCTACAAGTTCCATACTTACTTCGAATGCGAATCATGTCTGTTTATGAACAACTTATTGGTCATCTTAGTAGTAAATATAGTCTTGATTTGAGGAAACTTGGAAAGGAGATAAAATTGTATTCATTTCTCTTTGCGTGGCTAGTGATAACAGGTTGTGAGGAAGTGGTATTTAGATTGGAATTATGATAAGATGAAAGGATGTTCTTTTATTTGTCTTATCGCGATATGATAATTTTAGAATTCTGGTTCCATTTCCTATAATATTTCAAACAAGGCTTCTGTGATATCCGCCAGTATGTGGTGTCATTTTTCCTCTATAACGGGAGAAAACTTGCTTGTGGCAACATCAGATGACATCAATGTTAATAGCTCTCGGAAGTTCTTCTGTATCTAATTATCTGAATAAGGAGGTGCAGAATTAATGTGATTAATGTATTTCTGTCTTGGACTTTCATTTAGTCGCCATGACACTGGCCCACTACATGATGACGATCGCTAAAACGCAGCACCTTTTTGCATTACCGAATACCCGAACAAAATTGAAAATTGATCCAAGTGCCAATCAGAGGTTGACTTGACTAACGATACTCCATCAAAGGCTCAACATATTAAAATCACGACCTTTGTCTCACAACCCACTTATCATATTTCGTGTTTACCACAACATGAGGCCAGCTTGTCTCTACAAGTATCAATATGCGCATGCGCAAGGTAACTCGATCTCAATATGGCACTCGATACTCCGCGGAAACGATTTTTTTATAAAACGAGGATATCATGTCATGACTCATTGTTTAATTACCGTAAGTGTCACTTGGTTGTTGAGTTGAGATACACTCCTTTTTGAAAACCGGTGAGGTCGATCAGCGATATAAATTATTGGCGCGTTTTTAATTTTCTGTCGTATGGTTTCGGTTGTTGGTCGTAACGTATAGGTCATGGATGTCGGTAGTGAGGTGTCCTTTTACGGGGTAAAGTTTACGATTTCGACAATTTTGGCCAACGGTGTTGCTTTTGATCATGTTGAAATAATACACAAAGATTTCAATCGTAGATTCGCCCTGCCGATGCCGCGTCAGCGTCAGCGATGGTCGCATTGCTGTTTCGTTTGGACATCTCTGACACGATACTGTGCGAACTCACTCTTCTCAAAATTGACCCTTTTCCGCGCGAATTAATACAGCGAGGGCAAATCTAACGATTGCAATCTTTGATAATATGACATCAAGCTATGACATGATCAGCAATTCAGCACTCAAAGAATTACTTGTAAAAATTATGAGCATCCAATAGCAGCGTTTAATTTACAGTTTAATAGCAGAATAATCAGAATGATGTGATTAAATTAGTCTTACTGCAGCATAAAGTTATAAACTAAGATATAAACAAGGAAAATAACAAATTTAAGTAATAACTGAGTGCAAGTAATTCGATTCGGATCAATAGTGAAGATTCAGATTCATATCTTAATCTTTGTAGTTAAATAAATAGTGCCGCCAGGCTGCTGCCTATAAGTCATAAAAAGTCTAGATTACAACATCAATGATAACTGTATCAACCAAGTAAGACCCCCATGAAGATAGTAATGGCGTCTGAATTGATTCGTCGAATTAAATTACAATTAATTGTAATAGACATCAAATAAACGTACGCAATTTTTCAAACTCACGCTATATCAAAAAATTAAATAGAGCCGTAACTCATCAAAAGAAACATCAATAAAAATCGCAAATAACGTATAACAGATTAACACAACGGTGCAGGCGCCAGCTATTTTTATACAAATACATTTCAAAACCTGTCGCAGTGGAAAAAAGTAACAAATTGGCCTACATACGGCGGACACAAATAAGAGGAATTTACACAGCCCGACAAGGCTAGAACTGGTTAAAACCGTTAAATTCTATTGTGCACGGGAAAATCGAGGTGTCAAATTTAGCACTGTTTACGAGTTTTTTATCGACGTTATCTATGACAAGTTTTTATAAGACTTTTCTGAGTTAATTGCTTGATTATGCTGTCGTAAATAATGGAACTATGAGAATTAGTATGCTAAGTATGTTGATTATTTACCTATCTGCGTTCTTTGTGTAAAACATCAACACATAAGCGTATGTTTTATAATAGACATCAAGTCAACGCCAGATTACGTATACATTCGACACCACGATTGTGAATTTAGAAAAGAATAAATGTCAGTACAGGTCATTTTTACAGTGATGATAAACGATAAGTTAAAATCACACCTATCTCGTGAATAGCAGTAATCTACACCTCTCGTGGGTCTTGAACAGGAAAAGATGGCTTCCCATCACTGAAGATAAGGTTTTAATACTAACAGAGGTTGTGACCCGATGCAGTAAATAAAGGCAAGAATTAACTGTATAACATCATATATTTTCAGATATAAAGCACAACTTATAATTTTTCCAATAAATTCATAGGTTATTTTGTATATTAGTCGTTTGCTAGTTTTATTCTATATGCCAACTACTTAAAAATAAAGGTTTATTGCAAGCTATAAAACCACCTGTAATACCGCTACTCATAAATTCTAAGAAATTCCATATTGCACATAGCGTCGAATGAATATCGATATGTTTTCGCAACACTAGTCACGTATCTCGCGTCTCGTTGACAGGTCATGTACTGTAATGCCCTTCGAGTATACAATCGATTTTTTATTCATCACCTCGATTCGCATATCTCGGATAATGTTCCTTAACAAAACGCGGTTTTTATAAAAGGAATCCTATTTATGCAGTTCATAAACCGACCTCGTCTGTCAATGTTCTGATTTTAAATCGGGAAGCTATTCAAATTAATAGTAGATTCCGTTGTGTCTTAAAAATCGAATGAATATTTATTACTATTATAAATCGGGTTCGTTAACTGTAGAGATGTATCAATGAATGTCGATGATTGTCGTCGGTGGTCGATACTTCGATAGACAATTAGTCGAATCGATCGGCCGCTTTATCTGATACTTAGCGCTCATCGTGTCCCACTTTATGACAATAGTGCGGCTTTCTCATTGAGCCGGGACAGTCGATATCGTGACTGCTGCTATCCGTAATACGATATCGTTTACAAATATTTCGACATACCGATAACGATCTACAACATTGCTACGTTTTCTTTATTTTTCTTCATGTTTATTTTTTCAAACGTGTTTGAATAAAGTAATTAATACACACGATAGTTACAGATTATTCATTTGTTTAATGTGTTAAGCACTAATTAAGTTTTTATTTTAGCTATTCATCAATGGTTTTATTGTTTTAAATTGAATGTCATCGGAGTTTCTACCATCGTTTAATAAATGCGGAACTTGATGATTTTAAATCTGCATTTTTTTTTGTGCAGTTTGATAATAAGACTGAGAAGAATGCTGGTTTTTTATAAATGACGCATTAAATACTAATAGTTTTACGAAGACATTTATAAAATAAAGTATTTCAATACATTTTACCTAATAAAATACGTTATTTAATCAAACAGTAATTAAATGTATACCATCCAAATTATCTCTAAGAACCAGGAGATGCCCCATTAATCCTTCTTGCCATACTCAACCTGACCTGCGCATGCGCAGCCTATCCCCGTTAGGGTCAACATATTCAACATTTATTTACAAACCTACAAATACATTTATAATGGCATTACAACAATGCGGCAGAAACAAATTGGAGTCGTTAGCATAAATTTCAGCTTAATAACAATAAAAAACGATGAAACTACTAGACGGTTATGTCAAAACTTTGGTCTTCCAATAAATTAGACTAATCAAAATATTTTGTGAATCGATAAAACGGTAGTTCTTTCACCATTACTTTGACAAAACCATTTAAAATTGAACCTTATTTGCATAGGCATAAAAGTTATACAAGTTGCAATGTGATGTTGATTCCGCAAGTATCAAATTGTTTCGCAATAGACTGTAATGTCGTCGTTCTGGTTTCGGATCTATTTGACCGCATATTCAAGGTCCTAGATGCAAATCAGGTTGTATAACTATTCTATGGTACGTTTACAATATTAGAACTACATATAAATAAAATTATTATTGTACAAAAAATAAATCAGCTGTTTGTTTGTTTCCCGCGTACTACGGCCGCCATTTTAGGATTTTTAAAAAGCTCATATTGGACAGAAGTTCTTGGGATCTGCATGATACATGTAGCCTTTCCACAGTCTTTCGTTATTCCAAGATACTAATAACTCTATGAAGGACTCTCTTTTGATAATTTCAATTTAGATATTTGCTACTACTAGCAGACGTGAGCCCCAAAGTTAGCGCCACCTACCGGGTCAAATTGTGACTCCAAATATACAGTATGTTAAATAACAGAGGGCGTTCCCTTAAACTCGTTAATCTATATCATTAATAGATTAAAATAAAAATATCAGCATAGAAAAATAAGCATAAAATAATCCGAATTAAAAAAAATAATTAATTGTCAATAAATTCGAAACCTCCTGTTTAAAATCAAAATAGTAGCGCGGAATAGTATTCGTAGTAGTAATGCCCAAACGCAATGCGCACGATGCTGGCCGAGCGTTTCCGAGAGTTCACGAAGCCGAGTGAGACGGCCGCCCCGCCCCGCCCGCACCCGCGCCCGTCATTCATAAATAAATTCCGACATTGCTGTCCTTCAAGTACGCGTGTACAGAGTGTTTCTTTAACGTATCAATTTACGATTTTTAGTGAATATTTTAATATAAAAAAAAATAAAAACATTTTATTTTCGAATGGTAATATTTTTTTTAGCATGTATGGATGCTATACTATTGCGGGTTAACGGGAACGCCCTCTGTTAGTTAACATACTGTATGTGACGTCATATTTTTCCTTCCACCACTCCTCCCAATTAAGGAATGAAAGCGTGAACGACTTTTACGTTTATCGATTTAGCCAGAGGCGATACAATATAGCAAAAATTTCTCTCATTGACTCTATTAAGTCCGATCGAAGTAATTGTGAAAATCTTGAAGAGTTTGGAAGTTCACTGCTAGCCTGGGGGCATGGAGATAAGATCTACACTGGTTTCTCTTCGCATACGTTGATAAATTTTATTAGATTTGTCAGTTAGAATAGTTGCCCTGTTAGGTACATGTGAATGTACTAAAAGTATATGCACTCACATTGGGGAAAACAGGCTTCGTATTATGTTAACGTATGTATAGATTTGACAGTTTGAAGCGTTGTATTATGCTCTCAAAACGGCGAAGGAAACCGGCATGGCCTAGAACCAAAAATTCGAAGACATGTGACACCTATCAACACGCACTGTGCTCGTGTTTTGGATTACGGCCCACTCCCTCTCACAGAGAGGAGGTTTGTGTCCCAGAAGTGGGAATATTATAATTATGCTGATTATGCTTATGACTTTAATTGAAGCTTGTCTCTCACTCGAGAGCGATAATTAGAAAAGAAACCAAAGGTAATGAAAAAGGAATGAGGGTTTCGCCCTCAATGAAAGGTACTAAGCCGTAAAAATCAAAGCTGCTTCACATGGAACCCCATAAAGACAGCTATTTTAAATGCACTTTTCCTTTTCCCGACCTATCTCACCATAAAACTTTCCAAATCAGAATATAGGACAGTAATAGAAAACTGGCACAAACACCGTATCTGCCTTTAAAGGCATCCTGATCCCCCGATGTGGTCGTGGGCCGTCAACAGTAAATGATGCCATCAATCGATCGATAAATGTTATTGGGCATTTATAGGCAACAACATTACCTATTGTATCCCTTTATGTACATAATTACTTGGGCTTATTTGTAGGTCCGTCCATTTAGGAGATAAAAAATCTCCGGACTTGAGAAGCGGTTTTGATAGTAACTATGTATTTCAAAAGTGGCAGATTTTCCGCTTAGATATTGAGTTTGTTTTATTGTTTATGAAAGCTGTAAACTTACTTTAATAGACACTCATTTTGTGCTATTACACCAATCCCGCAAAAACACTGCAACTTTCCCATTTTCTATTCCATTATTTCTGCCATCCTCTTAGCTGTTAACACATTCCTAATTAGGTCCAAAACCATTAGCAGATCTTCTAAACTCTAGACACTTCAAATAGGTGGGCTTTTAACGGCCACAAAGACTCTCTGGGTTATTATATTACATGGAACTCCATAAAGCCTCCCTAATTTGGAATAGGTAAAAGGTTTGTTGAAAGAATCGTTCGGCTGCGTCTTGCTATTTATTTCGCTGGTCAAACATGGCTGCTTGAAGAATCGCGCATGCGTGCAGTAGGCAAACTTTGAGTTTTGTACCACGATTTACTTTCGCGTTCACACTCCTGACTGTTTACGTGTATGTTTGTTGTATGCAAGGCTTAAGTTGAAAGCGTATAAGGAGCTGTAGACACATCGTCTTCAGCGTTTCCTCTTTTAGATATTGCTTTATAAAGTTATCGAAGTAAATTGATATTCAAAAGATCCTTGTACTTCACTATTGTTGCAGGATTTTTATAAAATATTATATAACATACGAGTACATTATTAGCCTATAACAATCCCACAGTTGGGACACAGGACTCCTCTCTGTGAGAGGGAGTGGGCCGTAATCGACCACGCGGGCCCAGTCTTCGAATTTTTGGTTCTAGGATATGCCGGTTTCCTCACGATGTTTTTCTTGACCGTTTTGACAGCAGTGGTGATGAAATAAATTACAGAAAGTAAAGCACCTGCGCGGCCTGGGCTTGAACCCCCAAACCGACAACTCGTAAGTCGGTGCCGCTACTACTAGGCCGCCACTGCTCCCAATTTATAAAATTTTTGAGGTCTTAACTCTAAACTTAATTGGTTCAATTTTGTCCTTATCAACAGTTGACCAATAGTCATATAGTCAAGCTATCCTAAGGAACTTCTGAGTCATCAACAGCAACATAACGTTCGCACGGACGCACGCGACGGGGTTTTTTCGCGCATTGGATTTTAAACTCTCGGTGTTGAGCCGAGCATTGAGTTTCCAACTGAGCGCATTCCAGCGCATCGAAAGAACTCACACTGTTGGATTTTCGACTCTCGGCGCTAAGCAGTGCGCGAAATAAATCGCAGCAGGAAAAACGCACTCGTGCAGTCTTGGGTGCTTACTCTTCAATTTAATTCCGATAGATCGACATTGGAATTGTGACGTTTCGTACTCTTGAGTTTGATGCTAGCGCCAAATGATTTTTAGATTGGGTGTCCATTTTGGAGAACTAAGTGGAATTGGGTTCGGGCTTGGCGTGGGGTTATTGTTGACAATATTGTTTTCAAGAGTACCGAATCACGTGACTGTAAAATTGACATTGGAATCATATTGGCATCTCATTGGAATTAATATTAGTTTAGAGAGTAAGCCCGCTGTGCTTAGTATCCACGCTAGCACGACTGACTTGCGCCAAACATCTGTTTGTCTGTATCTCTGTTCGTTTGCACTTGTGAATCCTGTGTTCCCACATCGACGTGCTGCTTTTAGAAATCTATCGGTTTGTGCTGAATATTGGCTTTGCAGGTAAAAGTTGTTTGTTTAGGTTTTATGTGGCTTTGTTCAGAGAGGATTTTTAGCCAACATTGTTGGTTTGTTCGTGAGCTTCTGTGAGAGGGGTAGGTGTCGGCGTTTGTTAGATGTATTTACAGAGAAAATGTACGTTCATGTTGATTTTACATTGTTAGGTACTCCGCGACAAAGATTTTTTTTTAAGTTTTTTTTTCAGCTTAAACCTACCTGCTAATAAAAATTACACCAGCAAAATCGTCTAATAAAATATCATCCCGCAATTTTTGTACGGTTCCCACAAATTCAAATATCGGAAAACGTCACGTTGCGCGAGCGCAGCGCAAACACGCATGCATCATAACGAGACAGTGTTTACACGGGGGGGATACATTTAGCACGTCCTTACAATGTTATCGTAATACCTAGAGGGTTTCGTAAACATCATGCGTGCGGGTAAGGAGAGTGAGCACACAATTATCTGAATGCGTGCTTTATTTTGTTCTCATCTTTTGCCTTTTCTGTGCTTTTTTGTTTGTTGTTTACCGCGATATGTGGTCTACACGTCTGTAGTAATGAATGGCTGTCATACCTCCTTGGACAAATTGGTTTTTCAATGCTAGTGGTATGGTAGTTGAAAAAAAATATATACTGACGGTATGATATATGTGTATCTAATTTATTTTACAGCGTTTTGAACTGTTAAAGAGATTAACACCTGGAAGGATCTATGTATATTCTTAGTCATTTATACCAAGAAAAAAATATCAAATACATATATATATATAATCATAAACACATAAATAATCATAAATCAAGGCGCATACCCACTAAGTACTTACAGGTACTTCCGATACTATAAAAGAACTTAATTAAACCGGAACATATTCCACGCATAAATAAATATAAAAAAAAACAACATAAATAATTAAAAAAGGGCATCGTTCAACCTTGCGGTGCGCAAGCGCAGGCGAAATGCGCTTTCCACTCGCACCTGCACTTTGACACGGGGGAAACTCATGCGACCTCAACCGACTGGTTTTGAGAAATATTCACTTGTTTAGAATTATTGATTTGCAGAGTTTATGGGAATTAATCTGCGCCGTGTTTACCGGTTGTAAGTTGAAAGGGAAAATCCGTTGGCCGTGGTTTATCAGATCGGAGGGACAGGGCAATATTACACACCAATTAAAATGTACCTTCGTAGGTAATAACTTACTGTTTACGGTGTTACCTATAAGCAAATTTAGGGATGGTCTGACTATTTTTGGAAACTAAGAGGGCCACCATAATTGGTCTCATGAAAGCACCACATAATCAGTTCCCACTACTGGGACACAGACCTCCTCTTTGAGAGAGGTAGTGAGCTGTAATCCACCACACCGCCGCACCGGCCCAGTGCGGTCGGATGTCACTTGTCTTCGAACTTGTCGTGTCTAGGACATGCCAGTTTCCACACGACGTTTTTATAAGTCAAGTGCTCGCCTGGGTTCGAACCCACGATCTAAGTTACGCCCCACTAGGCCACCACTGCTCTCAAGTACCACACAGGATTGGAACTCCTTGCCAGTCTGTGTTTCTTTGTAGCTATAAGTCTCAAGTGAATAGGTAACTTTAAGAGTAAACTAGTCGCGAGCTCGAACTCACTGGTGGTCATGGCCAAAAAGCACACTGTCTCATCTAGCTTCGTGTCCGACAGAGATAGTATCAGTGATGAGCAGTTAGTTTTTTTATTTTACTATTCTGTTTCCGTACAGACAAAATTAATAATAAGTCAAAACGATATCATGTTTAACTTTGGATGCACAATGTCAAACAGTGGAGTAATAAATACTCTCCCGAAATTTGTATGGAAAAAAATATCGACTAGTGGCACCTTAAGGCAAGCTTGCAGTGCAGGAAATATTTTAAAATGAATGATGTAACCAAAATTTTGATTTAAAATGGTATCCATTGAGTTCCTTGCCCGTTCTTCTCCATAGAAACTACCACATTTTTATAAAAAAAAAAAAAAAACGCAATTTGAATTCGAATTTCTCGTCGCCAAATGGGACGTGAATTAAACACGGAGATGGATAGCTGACTGGTTTATTCATATAAGCGCATACCCACATTACAGAATAATAAAAGTAGATCACACACTTCTGACTAACCGACTGTTTGACAATTCAAAAGTTACGGTGATTCGTTTACCTACTTGAAATAAATGGTTTGAGTTTGCACTATCTTCGACCGCATCATCACTTCCCATCAGATGAAATAGTGGTCAAACGAGAGCCTATCAGAAAAAATAAATAAAAAGAAAACTTGATGTGCTTTAACTTTGTTAAGACAAGTGTGCACGGTAGTAATTCAAAATGTAGTATGACCAGACTTAAAATTCTAGGCTCAGTAGTAAAATTCAAACTGGTTTTGCTGTTTACGTATTTTTTATTTCAAGGTCCGCCAAAACTTGTTGAGGAGTTTATATTAAATCTCTGACGCACTTTCTTTATATTTGTTTTTAATTAAATAAATGATTTACTCAATCATTTATTAATCCCGATTACTTAATTTTATCAGTTTCAAATAGCTCACGTTAGTTATAAGTAACAAGTCTGCACCTGTGTTTTGAAATTAACTAAGCTATTATTAATGTTTTTTTAGGCAAATGATTTGTTGGCAATTAACCCGTTTATTCATTAACGTTGCTTAAAGTTAATTAGTGATTAGCGACTGTTTAACCATACATTTTTGACATTTAAATGTCACTTAACTTTAATCATCGTTTATAAATAATTTTTATTCCTAAGTGGTTGGCAATAACATCCACTATGATGGTGGGTATTACCTATTACGAAATATTCGACGAGCGAGCGTCTCCGACCCCATATAAAATTGAGCCCAGAAACTCGATTTTGGCTCCCAGCCTCCCACACATTTGAAAACCAGAACCCTCTATAACCGCAGAATTTTCAAGTACCTATGTCTGCTTCTATAATTTAAACTTCTCAGCCTCAACATTTCGAGGTTAATTAACATTGAAAATTAGGTTAATAACTAATAAAGAAATGTAATAAAAACATGAATATTCAAGAGTTACCCACGAATAAGGTTATTGTGTTACTACCGCTCGTCCGGCGTCCGGAACTCGAAGCAAGGTTACCTATACCTAAATATATATATAGTTAATAAACTAATATTTATGATAATAATAAGGAAAATAGTTGTTTCTGCGGTTAACTTAATTAATACCTAATATTTAACCTAGTTGTTTGTTTACTGCATGTTAGATGGATATTTTTACGAAGGTTGGCCATAGCAGTTATGTGAGTGATTCATTTGTTTTTGATGTGAAAACTTCATAAAGCGCACTTTCTGAACAGTAAACGAAACTGAAGTATCTCGCTCGGATCGGTGACGTTGAATCGGGTCTACTCGGCTACAGTCGGTCGGTGACGCTGAATCGCGTATACTAGGCTCCAGTCCAAGGTTCGTTTTTTAGCTACTTATAAAACAAAACTCTGTGAGATTAATTTTTAATAAAAAAAAACTTATGAAGTTAGTCATCAAAAGTAGTAGTACCGTAGACCAATGACGGCTTCTAAAACCACAATTTACGGCTTGAACCTAGCTTTCCCATTCGATAACTAACTGACTATACTGCTTAGCACTTCAACTGTTATGTCACATGGTACAGATGCCAGCATATCAAGCTACTACAATCTGTCAAATTGCTTTAATAGATTTTCAACTTCATCGCTAAACCATAAGGTTCAAGGTTGATTGGGAAAATTTTACAGTTTCGGGTAGCTTGATTTGCTAGCGTCTGTCTGTACAATACCTATCTCCCCATCTCCAGCAAACATCGGCAGTTTATCTAATATCTTTACATCTAAATATAATTTACCGCTACCATTAAACTCCTCAGTTCCTCACCCCTTTAGGTAAAAACCTCGGTATAAAGATATACATATTTACCGCTTGGGTCACGCACTCTGATATCAGTTAAAATTCCTAGGATGCCTACCGCTACCTTCTAGCAAGGTGTCGCCTGTCGTAAACTGGACATGCTGGTATTACGAAACGGGATAGCCACAGTCTCTATGATGGATAGGAATTGATTGATTGCTTTGATGCGTGGAATACTAATAAATGACGGGTGATACAGATGTATGAAAAAAAAAGAGATGCAGCACCGACCCTAAATATATTGGGAACTAGCAGCGTCACGCGGTTTCACCCGCGTAAGTGTCGATACCGTGGGAATATCGGGATAAAAAGTATCGTTTGTGTGATTCTGAAGTATAAGCTATATTACTGTAAAGTTTCATCGGAATCCGTTTTTGTGTGAAAGAGTAAAAAACATGCATCCATCCTCACAAACTTTCGCCTTTTTATTATTAGTGTGATAATAGGATAAGTAAGAAGTAGGGTAGCCGGATAGGGCAGAAGGATTATGTTATTTCAGGATAATACTGTCAACATTTAGCCTAACCAAGGATCCAATCAAATATCTATGTTCATAAATGCGCTTAGGTCTATCCTAATCTCCAGAGTGAATAAGGAAAAGTTATTACTTAGGTAATCGTAGCTATTATCGAACACTTATCCAACACGTAACACCTACTACAAACACCTCCGTCACAAGTAAATTCAACGTAAAAGTTAATTAAACATGACACTTAACACAACGACGCCAGGTCTCACAATTACGCCTACACGCTATCAAAGGCTAATAAAGCAATCACCAACAATCTTCTATTCCGTAACTCCAAAGTAATGTCTATCGATACACGTAATACCTCTAATTAGTGAGACACCGTTAGGTGTCTATCGGGGACTATCGATACTTCGCATGTCTTTGATACGATATCGACGCGCCCATCTTAACCCTAAGTATCGACTTCGATAAACTACCTACACATTAAAAGACAAGTTCTTAAAGTATTCAAGAAATACATATATTATTGCACCTTTATTCCCTTAAAGGTCAGGCCGCAGAGATGTTTCGCAGTTTCTACGTTTCGCGAATAACGGGTCTCCCCTGGAATATTATTTGTCTGGTTAGCTCATTATCATTTCCCTATCACATTCCCGTCTGATATATCGTCTGATATATAGCTTATGTGTAGGTATTTTTTATTAGCTAGCTTCTGCCCATGACTTCAACCGCGTCTTTCGGCCCCAACCGGCCTAACCCAGCACCTCGCAACGCATCGGCCACCCGCGCTCTTGCTTCGTTTTCACTTAGCCTTTTAAAGTAAGAATAGTTTTTTTTTGCTGGACTCCTAAGCGCATTAAACAAAGCTATCAAATGCCAAAATTTTTTTTTTAATCCAGTTGGTAGTTCCGAATTTTGGCGCGTTCAAATAAACAAACTCTTCAACTTTATTAAAATATAGTTTTTTTTTTTTATTGTAGTATTTTTATTCGTGAAAACATAATTTTAAAAGCTAACAGTTATTACTTGTATTACTATTATTTTAATACTATTAGCTTTTAAAATATAGTATAGATGAAATCAAAACCCAGACTTCAGACTTTCCAGTTATCCCAGGAACTGCGGTAAATATTACCATCTTTATAAATAGGATCTGTGTTAAGATACGTCACAGTAATAACTTGTAGTTCGTGCTGTGCATACCGAGACGGTAATTAGCGTCCGCAACTTAATTATAATGTGTTCAAGATGTGACAAATTTGTAATTTCATGTGACTCCGTTATGTGCAGTAAGGCCCTTCACTATACAACTGTATGTTTACTAAGTTATGTACTAATATAACTTCAACAGTTTATTACGGGATCTAACGGTGATGATAGCCGTCTTCTTGTTAGCGTATCGATGTCAAAATGTTCAAACATCTTTGGTCCACAATTCAGCTGCGCGAACTCCGCTCACTGACGCAGTCACAAGGTCATCAAGTGCACAGGTGACGGCATGCAGCGCAGGTGGGCCATATATCATGACTGCAGTTATTCGAGGATTTAAGGGACACAGCCTATGGCAGACCATCCCTGGAAATTTGTTCTGGAGATCATAGGAGTTTTCGGAGGACTCCAGAAGATAGCTTCTAAGTATATTTTCACTGTCTATTCCATATAGTTGCCTCTCCTTCTTCGTGTTGCTGGCACGACTGTATTTTCAGATCTTGTTGGCACAAAACTTCGACACGTCCACTCTGTGGCAGCGCAGAGGTCAATTTGACTGCATGTTTCGGGACACAGAGGGCAGGATAGGTGGGGCATGGTTCACTAACTCCACATTCACACACACCCTCCTGCCGTTGACAAGACATAACAACTACATATAGCTGCTATGTTATTGATTTGGTCCAATGCAAATGTTTAACCAATTCAATTTACATTTCTTTGAACAGAAAAACCATCAAACAGTACTCCAACATCCTCCTCTAGCGCTCCACCGCCCATAAATTTCGGTACTTAACCAGCAAAAACTAATCCAATAAAGATCGATTTATTGCACAAGTACTTGCGCACGCGGCTAAAAAGGGTCGTCGTCTATATACAGCGAGGCCGGACGCCGACCGCTTGCTATATATGTCGAGATGCGCCGGCGCATCTAACGGCGCAACGTGACCTTCTATTAATTACCGTTCGCTCCTGTATCGGGACTTCGCGTTTCTTCCTACATCAAGGTGCTGGGCGGACATTTTATAATGTTTTTAAAAGGCGATTATTTCTTACAGGCCATGTGGAGGCTGAGTGATAGCGGCCCCGACTTTCGAGTTCCAGGTCGTGGGTTCGAATCCAGGCGGCATGCAGGCGCTTCACTTTCTGTAATTTATTTCATCACCACTGTTTTCAAAATGGTGAAGGAGAACATCGTGAGGAAACCGGCATGCCCTAGAACCAAAAATTCGTAGACATGTGACATGACATCTACCAACCCGCACTGGGCCCGCGCGGTGGACTACGGTCACTCACAGAGTGGAAGCCTGTGTCCCAGCAGTGGGAAGGTGATAGGCTGAGTATGCCATGTCATTGGCGCTGAGGGTTTTTGTCGATACGTTTCCGAGACAAACATCAAATCCAACTTTATGACTAATCATTCACATAAAGTACCACTAAAACGTCCAATCACGAAGGCGCTCATAAAATGATGTCCAAACTGCCAAGATTCTCGGAGTCACACGCATTTCCCTGGACCACCAGCCGACCATCCTTCGGAACGCGTTAGGCGATCGTTTTGCGACATGTCAGTCCCCAAGAACGTCAAGTTACTAATCAGTTGAAAATTATAGGGTAATTATTGTGGAAACAGGAATCGGAGGATCCTGGGTGAATACTAATGCGTAGATTATGCAGAGAATGCCGGGGTAATGATTATACAAAACAGGGTACATGATTGCTATGAACAGATTTATAAATCTACTAGCATTTGCCCGCGACTTCGTCCGCGAGAAATTTCTTGTTCCCCCGACCCGCCCCGTCGCATCGCATCGCCTGCCCGCGCTATTGCTTCGTTTTCGCTTAGAGTTCTTTCTTACTTATTTTCTTTTTGCTCGGCTCCTAAGAGTGCTAGCGTGTTATATAGCCTTCCTCAAGAATAAAGCTATCAAATGCAAAAATATTTTTTCAAATCTGCCCGGTAGTTCGAGCGATTAGCACGTTCAAACAAACTTCAGATTTATTGTTAGTATATAGATAAAATCAGGTTCAAATGATAATTTCTAACTATAAAATTACTTCTTCCAGTAATTTAATAATATGTTGAGTTAGAAGCGAGTTCCTAGGAACTGAAAATTATACATTAATTGTTATATAAACTCGGAGATGGGACTATAAAAGACAGGTTAATAAAATTGTAATTAAATTTTTCTAGGCTTATTAAATATTATTTTATCACTTCTGCAATATTGAGCATCGTTGATTTTTATAGTCTGGATGGTAGGCCCTGTAATTACACTGTAAATTAAACCCGTGCATCGGAAAGAATGTTAAGCCGTTGGTCCCGGCTGTCATTCGTAGCTCTCTGAAAGTGGTTACGGATAGTCAGAAGCCCAAAACTCTGACAACCAGGAGTATCGACTTACTCAGTAACTAGGTTGTGGAGGTCAGATGGGCAGTCGCTCCATGTTAAACACTGGTATTCAGCAGCATCCATTCAGACTGAAGCCGACCCCAACATCGTTGGGAAAAGGCTAGGCAGATGGATTGATTTTAATATTAAATTAAACCTTTTTGTTTACGAAACTTTTCTGCAAACGGAACCAGCGCAATTTCCGGACTGCTAGCAGTAGTAAACCTATTACATACATACATAATAAGATATATTATAGTACACGTAGACACGTACATTGTACATATTAAGACACATCGGCCAACAAAGCTAGTGGACGGGAACATTGTCCCAACAAATGGTGCTTGGAGCCGCACGCAAGTCTTCCGTTATCATTGAACATTATAATCAATATGCATAGAACAGAGACCCACAGATTACTAATAGAGATACTAGCTTTATCAGCGTGTAAAATTATAAAGTGTGTACCCATATTCTAAGTGTGTATAAGCATAACTGGCGAAATTTGGGTGCCCTATAGGTTTGGCTAACCCTTCGGAGAGTACAGGCGTTATGGTATTGTTCTAATTCTTTGCCTCCAAAAATTCTTCGACAACAGAACAGACTAATGATTGTGACAACTAAAATTCTAATAGACGCCATGTTGTTTTTTGGTTCTTCAAATTACATGGACAAGAGTCGAGGCAATGACTTTGGATACGAGGGTTTTGTCCTTATCCAGGTACCTCAGATGACCAAAATGAAAATGTTGATAGAAGAGACAGAGTTGTGCGTATAACAGAGTTTTGAGTGTGAATGTGGATGGTTAAACGATGGATGGAATGTGTGAAAGACGAATATGGCTATAAAGGGGACGACTACCGAAATTACGACTAATAGAGAAAATATGGAAGAAAAATACATGTTGCGCCGACCATAAATACAATAATTTGGGATAAGGACTGGAGAATGATGATGAGAAAAAAGTATTCTAAAATTACATGAAGGAGGATTTTGCAGTCCGCGCGGAACTAGTTGGCCGCGCCTTGGGTGGGGACGGCGGTGAGGGCGGCGGGGTTGCCTATTGTTCGCAACGCACGTATTGAGTCATGACAAAGCACCCCCGCCCCTCCGTCCCATCTAGGGTTCCCAACCCTCCCGGATTGCCCGGGAGACTCCGGTAATAATGGTTAATCTCCCGACCTCCCGGAGTGCAATAATTTCTCCGGTTTTTTTAAAGTAGGTATATGCATCCGTCGCTCGCACGTTACTCGTCGCGTTTGTTCTTTCCATTCCGGTCTCTAACCATTCTTGCGAGCGCGTATTCAGTTATTATGATGGAACAAGAAAAGAAACTGAATGAATATTTCTTTAGTAAAAGCAGAGATACAAATACTACTTTTATGATTTTGTGGTAAAAAACCATCAATAATAAAATATTGAGATTTTCTTTCAACGCAATACTCGATTTTTTTAAATTCTCCCGGGTTGGTCCATTCGAGAGTTGGCAACCCTAGTCCCATCGCTCACATACCTAGGGCGCGGCCAACTAGTTCCGCGCGGACTATAGTCACCCTGTTATGTAAAATGAAAACCACAACGATGACCTTGCAACAGTAACCTAGCACGCTATTATGCGCCTAATGAAATGAGTTTTAACTACATATATGTGTAATCAACATAATCTATTATGTCACATTTTTACGTGCTCTCGTAACCACATCGTGCTGTATATAGCACGTAAAAACGTGCAGTAATCTGTAAGAAGTTGATTGTACACCTGCATCTAGTAAGATAATTAGTTTTACATAATGTCTAAGAAATAAATAAGCATACTATGTTGGAATGGAAAACTGGGAGACGAAAACCTTGTACTATCCAAAAAATATTTGAGTATTAATTTGTGGAAGTTGCTTTTAAAGAATATTTTTCTTCTGTTTTAATCCTTATACTTACATAGTTATATCTTTGCACGTTTACAGCAGCACACTAATTACGTAGGACACTAACAATATCAATCTAAATTCTTTTGAAGGATTGGCTCCGTATGTTCGAAAAGTTGTCTGCGGTTCTATTCTGTAAAAATCTCAACGTGAAAACTTAGGTGAAGTGAGCGTGGAGTGAGCTGTCAATAATGTCAATTCCTAGCAAAACAAACTCACTTCACCTAAGTTTTCACGGTGAGATTTTTACAGAATCGACCGGCTGCTCAACAACGTAAATAACGCAATGAATGTTGTTGAACTGTCAAAATGAAACCCATTGCTACTGTTAGTGTGTTACGCAATTACCCCGCTGGGCAAAAAGCTTTGGCCTGTAGACTTTTTAGCCAAACTGCAAGCTTCGATAATCTTCATCAGATCGTCAGTCTAAGAGAAATGCCTTTCGAGTCTTGTCACAGTTATTGGCATCAATATTCTACGTAGATCATCCACTTTATCACCACAATATTTCAAGGGCAATTAGACTCTAACCCTCTACTTAAACTCTTGCACCCAACCCTATTTCGCCGTCCATATACCATGGAACAATGGTCGCCAATTAGTTTACCGCGGTAATGTTCCGGTCGAACTGATCACAATGTACGTCCGTGTGCTACACCGTTAGCTTGCACTGTAAATAATTAGTTCAATTAGCATACACTCGATTATAGATTAATCAATGGAATGGTATCATTCTCCATGGTTAGTGAATATCTACAGCGTGCCAGTTAGTGAGTCGTTGCCGTTTAGTACTGGCATTTGATGATGAAGAAATCGAGTTCTTGATTTGAAATGTGATGTTCCGGGATTTTCTGCCAGGGGCTTCTAACGGCTTTCAAAAACACTGGTACAAGGATCTTTTTGCGCTCGAGTGACGTTAACAGGAGGACGCCGCGCTGTTGTTAAACATATGTTGCGCAATTGTTTTCTAAAATGTATAGATAAAATAAGATGGCGGTTTTAGTTCCGATTTTGGTCACGCGCCAAAAGGACCTTGTAGCGCTATATGTATAATCTGTTATCATTTCAAATGTCAAGAGATGTGGTGGGCTTTGGTTTATTCGGATAACCAACTAAAACAAGATTTGCACAGCTGAGAGCTTTTAGAAATCAGGGGTAAATATATCCAATTTCGGAAGCTTGAAGACATGCTGGCCGAAAATGTTTTGTTTTTTTTTGTTATTAGCAAACGGATAGGGGAGACTCCACCCTATCATTTTGTAGAGCTACCCTTCTCAACAAGCAACCTGTCATCGAACAGGTAACTTACTTAATCTGTGGCGCAGCTCGCGCAGGTGTGAATTTTGACACGTAGACTGTGGCGCCTATAGTAAGGGTGTCGAAATGCATTAGAAAAAAAAACATTGTGAGAATATTAGGTACTAGGGCAGGGGAACCGTACTGTCTAACGATTGAATAGGGGAACATTTTATAGTGAAAAATATTAAAAACATGTGTTGTAAATTAGATTAACTGTCAAATATATTAGATATTAAAAAGCCTAACAAAAATAATGTGCTAAAATAACAGCGAAGAATGAAGAATGACCTAAATCAAAATCAGTACATTAAAATCATTATAGCTATAACAACACCACATAAAATTCGACCTACTTCATTGTTTTTGGGTTAACATAAACAGATCATATTATTCACGATGCGATGCAGCGTTGGGAAACTTTGTAAACAGACTATTTTAGGAAAATTGCTCATTATTTGTGAACGTGTGTGTGTGTATTTGATCAATACTCTGTTGCACGCACTGCGTATGCGTGTATTTGAATACAAGTCGACCTATTCTGTAAAAATCTCACCGGGATAATTTAGGTGAAGTGAGCTGTCAATAGTGTCAAAGTCAATCCCTAGCATCAAGTGCTATGACAGCTCACTTCAACTAAGTTTTCACGATGAGATTTTTACAGAATAGACTGGCTGTTTAGTGAGGGACCAGTAGCTAAATAATAACAGCTGCACAGGTTGATCGATCAGGTTAAGCTACGCTTGTCGCGGTTGGTCTGTGGATGGGTGACCATCTTTACATACCGAGACCCCTCCGTGCTTCGGAAAGCACATTAAGCCGTTGGTCCCGGCTGTCATTCGTGGATCTTTGACAGTCGTTACGGGTAGTTAGAAGCCCGAAAGTCTGGCAACCAGTCTTACCAAGGGGTATCGTGTTATCCAGTAACTGGGTTGCGGAGGCCAGATAGGCAGTCATTCCATGTAAAATACTGGTACACAGCAGCATCCGGTTAGACTGGAAGTCGACCCCAACATACTTTGGAAAAGGGTAGGAAGGTAAATGAGCCCTGCTGTTTATTAGGTACCTATTAGTGCGCATGAGTCAATTTACTATTAGCATAACAATAGTATCGATAACGTATCAGCTTGCGTAATGACCGGTTTGAAATAGATTTAAAAACTATTAAGTTTATTTTAACATTTCCTTGTCTGTGGCAGAAAACATGTACCGTTGCAAAACACATGTTTACATTAACATACACAATGCAGTCCACAGTTTTGTAAACAAAACAGTTCACAAATTGACAACTTTATTTATTTTACTAACATGTTAACAGCAACTCTTGCGCAGGTTCGAGCGCACCTTATCTTTAGGCCATATGGCTGCATTTGCAATACGGTTATTCTGGGAAACCGTTTTATATGGAGTACCGGGAAATGTAAAAAACGGGCTATTTCATGCGTGTGTTCGTCGGCGGCGCTGGCGCAGCATGAGAGTGGAAATGTTTAGAATTTTAGAAGCTGATTTTTGTTACGATTTATATTTTTAAAACATAAAATATGCGTTTGAATATTTACACAATTGGAATACAAAGGCAAAGGACTTATTCAACTAACTTCAAAGAAATACATAGGTGAATAATACCTACTCATTATTCATTAGCGTTAAATAGTAAAATTATACTGCGTCTTTTTATAATTTACCAAAAAAATAAAATTACTTACATGGTATACTACACATAAGTAGGTACAGACGCCAGCACATCAAGCTACCCGAAACTGTCAAATTTTCCCAATCAACTTTGAACCTTACGCTTTACCGATAAAGCTGAAAATCGATTAACGGCTCCTGCAAACAGGCGCGACGCGCGACGCGAATCGCGCGCGACACAAAGGCACCGCTCGTCACGCGACTTGCGGTGCCTTTGTGTCGCGTGTCGCGTCGCGCCTGTGTGTACGAGCCTTAAAGAAATTTGACAGATTGTAGTAGCTTGATGTGCTGGCGTCTGTACTTAAGTATTGTGAATTTCTCTATTTATTCAACAACAAAAAATCTTTAGAGTTGTTTACCATGTGAAGAGTGTCACTAACCCTTCCACCTCTGCCCGTTCTGTATAAGTTTTCACAGAATAAGAAACCTATTTTGCAGTTATACCCGCGAACCGGCGAACGTACTAATAAAACTGCGGTCACTAAGTTCAAGCTTTATTTTATATCGTCACGTGATTTTATACTTACCTTTATTGTAAAACGATTCTGAGTATTTCTCGTTTAACTGCCAACTCCGTGTTCCTTTCGATTTTACATGAAAACATTTGTGAGGATATGTAGCGAATTATTTGTTGTACAGATAACATAATATTGTTTAGTTCAACACTGTATACTTACGAGTATAATACGACAGTAAATTAAACTAAGGGCTGATTTTTCCATCCCCAGATAACTTTTATTCGAGGAATAAAATTGACGTTTGACAGTTTTTGTATGAAATAACTGTCAAAATTTCAAAATTATTCCTCGAACAAAGTTATCAGGCGATTGAAAAATCAGCCCTTAGTATGTTTAATGACGTTCTCAGTCTGCATACAAAAAATCAGTCAAATATAATCCAATAGTTTAGTCATTATAGCTAGTCAAAGATTAGCAGAACCCATAGTCGACCCATCACAATTTGTTTTTTTTTTTTTGTTAGTCTATACGTATTGTATTTGTTTCCCACTGCTGGGCAAAGCCCTTATTCCTTCCTAACCTCTCTGTCTTGCCGATCTCTGGTCGTGTTGGCCCTGCAAACCTTACCTACTTAGTTTGTTAAAAAAAACACGTTTTTTATTTCTATTGTAGGATTTATTTGATAGTTTTAAAATAATCCTAAGCATTACTTAGTTTATTGTCAGTGTTCACATTTATTGTCATATTGTCTGCTCCACATTGCATTGTGAAACCACAGCATCACGTATGCAGTTTTTTCCATCTATTTTCAAAATGTCAGCGCTATTCTTAGTGATGAAATCAGTTCTATTTTCAAGTAGTGTCAGATTGCATATTTGAAAATGGAACAATTTATTGCATAATATTTTTTTGTTTCTAAATAACACTGCGATCTTGATTATTCAATTAGAGGAAAATAGAAAATAACTCCTGTAAAATATATGCTAGGTGTCAACCCTGACGCTGCATTCATCATAATAATTTATTATTTTGTCCATATTTCATTTATGGTGTATTAAAGTAACAGTGGTTCCACAACAAATTTGGCTACCGTTTGCCGCACTGATTTATGACCAGTCCAGTCCAGCCATATGATTAGGCAGACTATATTTTGACAATTGATTGTAATCTATTTAGAATTTCTGAGTCCTGTCTAGTAACTGCATCTTACTGTGTAATTCGCGAATGATGTGACGTTTCACAACGCTCGGTCATTGTTATTGCAGATTTATGTCGGAGATAATCACATGGTAGAAATAAAATAATTTCTCTAGATTTATGATAATATTATGCACTTTGTATTAGGTAATATCCACCAAGGTCCATAGTAAATATTAAGTCTTGTCAAAAGACTTATATAAAAATTATGACTGGCCACAAGGGCCCTTGTGGCGAATCCGTCCTTCTATTTTCAAAAACAAACTCACATTCTCAGTTTGAAATTCTGCATTCTGTATCGATCCGATTCGCGCTCAGCCGAAGCCATACTACACAAGTAGCTATACCACTGTCTGGGTGCACTATGTTAACCCAAGTTTAGCAGACAGATCAATACGGGTAGCAGACGCGCTCCGCCGGTTTTGTTTTCCTTCTCTGTCTGGACTATGTTCTGAATTGCAAGCAATGAGTTTATTTGTGTCCGGAGTTGGGATTAGTCAACTGGAATAGAACTGCGGTTTAGTTTTTTTGTGTGTAATCAGCCGTACGTCCTGGTGGTAGGTATTGCTGTTTCGCCAATTATTATTAAAGGAACGTCTAAAAACTTCCTAAGATCAAAAAACTCATTAGTTTTTTTTTATAAGATAAAGAAGCTTTGCTAAGCAGAATCACTGACAAAATCCTGCAAACATTAAGTAGGTAATGTTTAATGTTGCAACATAATTTTCTTTATCAAAGTCAATGATCAAATTGGTATGAGCAGTGAGTGGCGCTTTCTTCGCAGTTCATTGATAACACTTGTAAAAATGCAAGTGCATCCCGTTCAGTAGACCTCTAGTGATGTGGAGCGGGGGGGACGAAGGGCTGGTAAAACATTACTATTCTTAGAAAGCAAACTTCTTTTTTTTGTGTAACAATGGCGTACGAAACAAAGAAATTTAACAGTCAGTGAATTAAAATAATAGCATACATACCGGAGCGGTTTTTTTTTAAGGATGGGAAATCATCAAATGACCCCTCCCGCTCTGGGTGGAGCGGAAGGGAGTGTCAGACTCTTACTGACTAAAACCCACCCGTGTTCCTTCCTTAGCCCTTTATGTTCCGAGCCAGCGGTAACCCTTTCGGACAATCCCGCTGACCTCCGGAGCGGTTCATGTTCAAAATAATAATTGCCATTCCCATTTCACTAATCACAGTTTTACAATATAATGCAATAACAATTTCTTTTCATGAGGATTTAGCTCAGCTTATTTTTTTTTATTTATTTACCAGAAACATAATGTTATGAGTCATCATCATCTAGCCTTTTCCCAACTATGTTGGGGTTGATTTCCAGTCTAACGGGATGCAGCTGAATAAGTGAATACATACCAGTATTTTACATGGAGCGACTGCCTATCTGACTTCCACAACCCAGTTACTGGATAATACGATACCCCTTGGTAAGACTGGTTGTTAGACTTTCGGGCTTCTGACCATGGCATCAGTAACAACTGTCAAAGATCCACAAATGACAGCCGGGACCAACGGCTTAACGTGCTTCTCTCTCGTCTTAGTATGTAAAAATGGCCACCCATCCAGGGGCCAACCACGGCAAGCGCAGCTTAACCTTTCGATCGACCCGTGCGGCTTTTATTACATAGCCATAAGCCCCCCCAATGTTATGAGTCAATAACTAATATTAATAAGAACTGCAGTGAACATTAGCGTCATCTATACATAATTATAATAAATCAATAAACTAATACATTTACATGGTACTTGCAGGTGCAGGATATATCTTTAACCAGGTATTTCACAGCCTTCGGCTCATAATGAAAATTGTTGCTTTTGATCTTAAGATCAAATTGTTGCTTTTAAATCCATCCTAAGGTTGTCTTTAAAAGATCGCTCTTAGCGATAAGACCGCCCATTGTGTCACCCTTTATACAGTTTCTATATTTATGTCTGTACCTAATTTATATGGTGTACATAATAAAGAGTATTCTATTCTATTCTATTCCATGATATACTTCAACTTTCATTTGACGTACTATGTGGTTTTTATTGGACATACTGGCCAAAATGCTAATCATTCTTTAGTTCCATAGATACTTAAAATTTTTTGAAAAGTGATATTCATACAAGCTGCGCCGATAAACAGTCGAACCCGAGCTTCGGCACTTGGGTACCGAAACGAACGGTAATGAGGAAGTACATAAAAACGGACAGCATCTAAAGTCTAAACTTAGCAGAGAATGCTTAACGAAATGGTTGTTCCTTACAATGTAGCTTTGGGTACTTCGGAAAGTGGCTAAAAATGTATCTAGTCGTTAGAAATTATTTGAACTATAGATACAAATCAAGAAAATTGTGATAAAAACTGTCTGTAATGTCAAATTAACTACTTAACAGCTTTTTACTATATTCATATGAAAGTAAGTACAGTACCTACTTTAAACAAAAAAATAACATTTAAAAAATTTTTGTCTGTCTTTTTGTTTGTTCCGGCTAATCTGCGAAACGGCTAGACCGATTTTGACGGGACTTTCACTGGCAGATAGCTGATGCTATAAGGAGAAACTTAGGCTTTTATTTTAGAAAAAGAATTAGGGTTCCGCGCAAAAATAAAACCCGTGAAATTCAATTTAATTCCAAGATATAATTGATTAAAATAAGATAAAGAAGGTTTGTTACAAGTCGTTCAAGCTTTAAATTACATGAATTAAACGCGACGGCGACGGCATGGTGTATTAATTTTGGTCAAAATAAATTGAGGAAAATTGTCATCTTCGGGTTCTGAATCATACAAACATTCACTCCAAAATTCACTGATGAGAAGTACCAGATTGTATAGATAACTAACTGTTGGCTGTTATCCGCGGCTTCGTCTGTCATCTAGGATTAATTAAAGTACCCTATATTCTTTTCCAGGTCCCACCCAGGCTACCTATCAGTCAATTATCATAAAGATAGGTTCAGCCGTTAAGGCGTGAAAATGTAACAAACAGACAGAGTTACTTTCGCATTTATAATACTAGCAGCGCCCCGCGGTTTCACCCGCATAAGTGTCGATTCCGTGGGAATATCGGGATAAAAACTATCCCTTGTCCTTTCCCGGGACTCAAACTATCTCTATACCTAATTTCATCTAAATCGGTTCAGCGGTTTAAGCGTGAAGTGGTGACAGACAGACACACTTTCGCATTTATAATACTAGCAGCGCCCCGCGGTTTCACCCGCATAAGTGTCGATTCCGTGGGAATATCGGGATAAAAACTATCCCTTGTCCTTTCCCGGGACTCAAACTATCTCTATACCTAATTTAATCTAAATCGGTTCAGCGGTTTAAGCGTGAAGTGGTGACAGACAGACACACTTTCGCATTTATAACACTAGCAGCGGCCCGCGGTCTCACCTGCATAAGGGTCGATCCCGTGGGAATATCGGGATAAAAACTATCCTATGTCCTTTCCCGGGACTCAAACTATCTCCATACCTCTAATTTCATCTAAATCGGTTCAGCGGTTTAAGCGTGAAGAGGTAACAGACAGAGAGACACACTTTCGCATTTATAATATTACTAGCTTCCGCCCGCGGCTTCTCCCGCGAGGTATGTCGATAAAAACTATCCTATGTCCTTCCCCGGTATGCAATCTATCTCTCTGCCAAATTTTATCGAAATCCGTTCAGTGGTTTAGGCGTGAAAAAGTAACATACATACATACATACATACATACAGACAGACAGACAGACAGACCGACAGAGTTACTTTCGAATTTATAGTATTAGTATGGATAAGTATGGTTAGTATGGATTAGGATGGATACTCCTACTTGATCATTCAACCGTTAACCAAATAGAAAACCTAGAAATCACCGGTAAGTTACGCTAAATTAGCTACTATTTAACCAACCCTAGAATTCTGCAAGCTTGACAAAAGTTTAACTGGCACGTGTGCACGATTTATTTCGGTAAGCAGGTCGCCGGGGTCAACGACCGGCGCGTCGCGACGTCTAATAATAAAGATGCGCAAGCGCAGCGCAGGTGCAGCGCGAGGGAGGGGGGAGCAAAGATTGATGGCTCAGATGAAAATAGACGGCTCAAAAATTCTAAGTTAAGGTATGAGCTTTGATGTTAAAAGTCACGTCAGACGGCGTTCTGTTTTATTGGCTGTATGACATTGACATAAGAAAAAAAAAGCTGTTTTGAATTTGGAATCAAAGATGTTGTTATTTTTTTTATGGAATATAAATATTTTTGTATTATTTTTTAGGATGATGATTAAGACTAATCTTCGTTGGTTAATTTGTCTTAATCTAGTTTTCAGTTAGTCCTCAGTCAGACCTAAAAATATGCTCTGCACATGTGTATGCGGAACTTTTAGTTTCTGAGAAAACCGTCGCAACATCTGGCTAGCATTTAGTCTAGCACAATTAAAATAGGTTAGGTTTCAGCGAATTTTCTAGGAACTTTACTGACAGGCTGAACATGCGTAAATAAATCATTTTGGATGTTTTATTCTTGGCTTGAAAGAAACTTTGTAATTAAATAACGACAATAAGTTACTATTCATCCCGAGAAATACTAAACTTTGTTTAGGAGAGACAGTAGCGTACCATTCAAACAAGAATTTGATTTGAGTGCCTCATAGCGTTTGAGGTCCTATGTTATGAGGTTTTTCCATCAGGAATTTCTCAGAAGCAGCCGTGAGTTTGGATCGTTTGATGGCGATTACATCGGACTTAAACATAACTGGTGGAATGAAGGTGGTAGGTACTATAGGTACAGACGCCAGCACATCAAGCTACCCGAAACTGTCAAATTTTCCCAATCAACTTTGAACCTTATGCTTTAGCGATAAAGTTGAAAAACTATTAAAGAAATTTGACAGATTGTAGTAGCTTGATGTGCTGGCGTCTTTACATAACTACATACTTACATCTGATGGTGAGTTATGAAATGTAATTTAATAAAAAAAAATACTAATACATTTTTAATAATACAAATTATACATTTAAACAGAATCACTCAATATTATCAGCGTAAGTACAAAATAAAGTCCATATTCGTTAAAATTAACATCCGAATTGGCGAGTTGATTGCAAACTCTGATATCGAAATGGACTTTCAAATGTACCATTTAGAGCTAAAATAGGTTTATGTATCAGTATAAATACAGGTAAATTGTTGCGATACAAATGGACCGTCAGTGTTTTCATAAATATTCCTGGTTAATTTAAATTTAAGGCCGTGCCTGTAGTTTTGAAGCGAGGCGAGAGAGATACGTAGCTTTACTAGCTAGCTAACCCAAACCTAACTCAGGTAAAATTTTGCACAATGAAAGATCAATTTAGAGAAATTCTCAGTAGATAGATTTTCAGTGTAACTTTCAAGGGACAATTCTTACGTGACAAGACGATTTATTACAATTAAACAAGGCTTACTATCACAGAGATAGATATAATAGTACTGACGTAGTGCTATCGTGAAAAAAGCATTATAAATCAGCAAGGTTTATAAGTGCTAACTATTAATCGTTAAGGCATTAGATACCTATTTATTAAAGTTATTAATAGTGACGATGGATGGACTGTATGAAACTGAATCTAGCAGCTACCAGCTAGCAGCCGACAGAGACGAAACATAACAGATAGGGGCCCGGGCCCCTAAATATTTATTCAATAAAAAAAATAGAAGGCATGTTCGAAGTTCATTGATTCTTCCCCTGAATCATTGCTATACATTTATTTATCGAAAAAAGGTTAGATCTCATAGAATCAACCTGTACAGAAATTGTTTAAGTATAATTATCACTTGCTGATGACATTCAGGAATACTTTATTCAATAAAAAAAATAGAAGGCATGTTCGAAGTTCATTGATTCTCCTCCTGAATCATTGCTATACATTTATTTATCGAAAAAAGGTTAGATCTCATAGAATCAACCTGTACAGAAATTGTTTAAGTATAATCATCATCTGCTGATGACATTCAGGAACACTTTATTCAATAAAAAAAATAGAAGGCATGTTCGAAGTTCATTGATTCTTCCCCTGAATCATTGCTATACATTTATTTATCGAAAAAAGGTTAGATCTCATAGAATCAACCTGTACAGAAATTGTTTAAGTATAATCATCATCTGCTGATGACATTCAGGAACACTTTATTCAATAAAAAAAATAGAAGGCATGTTCGAAGTTCATTGATTCTTCCCCTGAATCATTGCTATACATTTATTTATCGAAAAAAGGTTAGATCTCATAGAATCAACCTGTACAGAAATTGTTTAAGTATAATTATCACTTGCTGATGACATTCAGGAATACTTTATTCAATAAAAAAAATAGAAGGCATGTTCGAAGTTCATTGATTCTCCTCCTGAATCATTGCTATTCATTTATTTATCGAAAAAAGGTTAGATCTCATAGAATCAACCTGTACAGAAATTGTTTAAGTATAATTATCACTTGCTGATGACATTCAGGAATACATTATTCAATAAAAAAAATAGAAGGCATGTTCGAAGTTCATTGATTCTTCCCCTGAATCATTGCTATACATTTATTTATCGAAAAAAGGTTAGATCTCATAGAATCAACCTGTACAGAAATTGTTTAAGTATAATTATCACTTGCTGATGACATTCAGGAATACTTTATTCAATAAAAATAATAGAAGGCATGTTCGAAGTTCATTGATTCTCCTCCTGAATCATTGCTATACATTTATTTATCGAAAAAAGGTTAGATCTCATAGAATCAACCTGTACAGAAATTGTTTAAGTATAATCATCATCTGCTGATGACATTCAGGAACACTTTATTCAATAAAAAAAATAGAAGGCATGTTCGAAGTTCATTGATTCTCCTCCTGAATCATTGCTATACATTTATTTATCGAAAAAAGGTTAGATCTCATAGAATCAACCTGTACAGAAATTGTTTAAGTATAATCATCATCTGCTGATGACATTCAGGAACACTTTATTCAATAAAAAAAATAGAAGGCATGTTCGAAGTTCATTGATTCTCCTCCTGAACCATTGCTATACATTTATTTATCGAAAAAAGGTTAGATCTCATAGAATCAACCTGTACAAAAATTGTTTAAGTATAATTATCACTTGCTGATGACATTCAGGAATACTTTATTCAATAAAAAAAATAGAAGGCATGTTCGAAGTTCATTGATTCTCCTCCTGAATCATTGCTATACATTTATTTATCGAAAAAAGGTTAGATCTCATAGAATCAACCTGTACAGAAATTGTTTAAGTATAATTATCACTTGCTAATGACATTCAGGAATACATTATTCAATAAAAAAAATAGAAGGCATGTTCGAAGTTCATTGATTCTTCCCCTGAATCATTGCTATACATTTATTTATCGAAAAAAGGTTAGATCTCATAGAATCAACCTGTACAGAAATTGTTTAAGTATAATTATCACTTGCTGATGACATTCAGGAATACTTTATTCAATAAAAATAATAGAAGGCATGTTCGAAGTTCATTGATTCTTCCCCTGAATCATTGCTATACATTTATTTATCGAAAAAAGGTTAGATCTCATAGAATCAACCTGTACAGAAATTGTTTAAGTATAATATCACTTGCTGATGACATTCAGGAATACTTTATTCAATAAAAAAAATAGAAGGCATGTTCGAAGTTCATTGATTCTCCTCCTGAATCATTGCTATACATTTATTTATCGAAAAAAGGTTAGATCTCATAGAATCAACCTGTACAGAAATTGTTTAAGTATAATCATCATCTGCTGATGACATTCAGGAACACTTTATTCAATAAAAAAAATAGAAGGCATGTTCGAAGTTCATTGATTCTCCTCCTGAATCATTGCTATACATTTATTTATCGAAAAAAGGTTAGATCTCATAGAATCAACCTGTACAGAAATTGTTTAAGTATCATTATCACTTGCTGATGACATTCCGGAATACATTATTCAATAAAAAAAATAGAAGGCATGTTCGAAGTTCATTGATTCTTCCCCTGAATCATTGCTATACATTTATTTATCGAAAAAAGGTTAGATCTCATAGAATCAGCCTGTACAGAAATTGTTTAAGTATAATTATCACTTGCTGATGACATTCAGGAATACTTTATTCAATAAAAATAATAGAAGGCATGTTCGAAGTTCATTGATTCTCCTCCTGAATCATTGCTATACATTTATTTATCGAAAAAAGGTTAGATCTCATAGAATCAACCTGTACAGAAATTGTTTAAGTATAATCATCATCTGCTGATGACATTCAGGAACACTTTATTCAATAAAAAAAATAGAAGGCATGTTCGAAGTTCATTGATTCTTTCCCTGAATCATTGCTATACATTTATTTATCGAAAAAAGGTTAGATCTCATAGAATCAACCTGTACAGAAATTGTTTAAGTATAATCATCATCTGCTGATGACATTCAGGAACACTTTATTCAATAAAAAAAATAGAAGGCATGTTCGAAGTTCATTGATTCTTCCCCTGAATCATTGCTATACATTTATTTATCGAAAAAAGGTTAGATCTCATAGAATCAACCTGTACAGAAATTGTTTAAGTATAATTATCACTTGCTGATGACAATCAGGAATACTTTATTCAATAAAAAAAATAGAAGGCATGTTCGAAGTTCATTGATTCTTCCCCTGAATCATTGCTATACATTTATTTATCGAAAAAAGGTTAGATCTCATAGAATCAACCTGTACAGAAATTGTTTAAGTATAATTATCACTTGCTGATGACATTCAGGAATACTTTATTCAATAAAAATAATAGAAGGCATGTTCGAAGTTCATTGATTCTCCTCCTGAATCATTGCTATACATTTATTTATCGAAAAAAGGTTAGATCTCATAGAATCAACCTGTACAGAAATTGTTTAAGTATAATCATCATCTGCTGATGACATTCAGGAACACTTTATTCAATAAAAAAAATAGAAGGCATGTTCGAAGTTCATTGATTCTTCCCCTGAATCATTGCTATACATTTATTTATCGAAAAAAGGTTAGATCTCATAGAATCAACCTGTACAGAAATTGTTTAAGTATAATCATCATCTGCTGATGACATTCAGGAACACTTTATTCAATAAAAAAAATAGAAGGCATGTTCGAAGTTCATTGATTCTTCCCCTGAATCATTGCTATACATTTATTTATCGAAAAAAGGTTAGATCTCATAGAATCAACCTGTACAGAAATTGTTTAAGTATAATTATCACTTGCTGATGACATTCAGGAATACTTTATTCAATAAAAAAAATAGAAGGCATGTTCGAAGTTCATTGATTCTCCTCCTGAATCATTGCTATACATTTATTTATCGAAAAAAGGTTAGATCTCATAGAATCAACCTGTACAGAAATTGTTTAAGTATAATTATCACTTGCTGATGACATTCAGGAATACTTTATTCAATAAAAATAATAGAAGGCATGTTCGAAGTTCATTGATTCTCCTCCTGAATCATTGCTATACATTTATTTATCGAAAAAAGGTTAGATCTCATAGAATCAACCTGTACAGAAATTGTTTAAGTATAATCATCATCTGCTGATGACATTCAGGAACACTTTATTCAATAAAAAAAATAGAAGGCATGTTCGAAGTTCATTGATTCTTCCCCTGAATCATTGCTATACATTTATTTATCGAAAAAAGGTTAGATCTCATAGAATCAACCTGTACAGAAATTGTTTAAGTATAATCATCATCTGCTGATGACATTCAGGAACACTTTATTCAATAAAAAAAATAGAAGGCATGTTCGAAGTTCATTGATTCTTCCCCTGAATCATTGCTATACATTTATTTATCGAAAAAAGGTTAGATCTCATAGAATCAACCTGTACAGAAATTGTTTAAGTATAATTATCACTTGCTGATGACATTCAGGAATACTTTATTCAATAAAAAAAATAGAAGGCATGTTCGAAGTTCATTGATTCTCCTCCTGAATCATTGCTATTCATTTATTTATCGAAAAAAGGTTAGATCTCATAGAATCAACCTGTACAGAAATTGTTTAAGTATAATTATCACTTGCTGATGACATTCAGGAATACATTATTCAATAAAAAAAATAGAAGGCATGTTCGAAGTTCATTGATTCTTCCCCTGAATCATTGCTATACATTTATTTATCGAAAAAAGGTTAGATCTCATAGAATCAACCTGTACAGAAATTGTTTAAGTATAATTATCACTTGCTGATGACATTCAGGAATACTTTATTCAATAAAAATAATAGAAGGCATGTTCGAAGTTCATTGATTCTCCTCCTGAATCATTGCTATACATTTATTTATCGAAAAAAGGTTAGATCTCATAGAATCAACCTGTACAGAAATTGTTTAAGTATAATCATCATCTGCTGATGACATTCAGGAACACTTTATTCAATAAAAAAAATAGAAGGCATGTTCGAAGTTCATTGATTCTCCTCCTGAATCATTGCTATACATTTATTTATCGAAAAAAGGTTAGATCTCATAGAATCAACCTGTACAGAAATTGTTTAAGTATAATCATCATCTGCTGATGACATTCAGGAACACTTTATTCAATAAAAAAAATAGAAGGCATGTTCGAAGTTCATTGATTCTTCCCCTGAATCATTGCTATACATTTATTTATCGAAAAAAGGTTAGATCTCATAGAATCAACCTGTACAGAAATTGTTTAAGTATATTTATCACTTGCTGATGACATTCAGGAATACTTTATTCAATAAAAAAAATAGAAGGCATGTTTGAAACTATAATATTCTTCTTAGTAGTAACAAAGATATAAAATTTGTGACAATTCTAATAAATTATTAACTATGTTTCAATTGTGTTCCGTATATCTCGAAGTAGTTTTCCAATTTTTTATAATTTTTAAAATTTATACCGACAGTTATATCTTCAGCTTAAACAATTTCTGTACAGGTTGATTCTATGAGATCTAACCTTTTTTCGATAAATAAATGTATAGCAATGATTCAGGAGGAGAATCAATGAACTTCGAACATGCCTTCTATTTTTTTTATTGAATAAAGTATTCCTGAATGTCATCAGCAGATGATGATTATACTTAAACAATTTCTGTACAGGTTGATTCTATGAGATCTAACCTTTTTTCGATAAATAAATGTATAGCAATGATTCAGGAGGAGAATCAATGAACTTCGAACATGCCTTCTATTTTTTTTATTGAATAAAGTATTCCTGAATGTCATCAGCAGATGATGATTATACTTAAACAATTTCTGTACAGGTTGATTCTATGAGATCTAACCTTTTTTCGATAAATAAATGTATAGCAATGATTCAGGAGGAAAATCAATGAACTTCGAACATGCCTTCTATTTTTTTTATTGAATAAAATCCCTCTAAGTGTTAAAGCGATTACAACGATTGAGACGAAATCTGTAATTGCGTCTTATCAATCGATATTGTTCATTGAATATTAGTATAATGCGAAAATAAGATGTAATGCAGACGTAATCAATTTTTTAGGGTATTTTAACAACAAATGTTTACTGGGGCCCCTCGATTGTTTCGGCCCTGGGTTTTCCGCGTTCGACTGATACCTATCGCCGCTAGAAAATAACTTATTTAATTCTCTATTTATTTGGTTAAAAAGCTTCCTCTGTGTTTTAAACAATGCAGCGAATTTATTCGACTATATAGTACGGGGGCCCGCCAGGGCGCTCCGGCCCTGCACACTGTGCTCGGCCGCCGCTAGTTTCAGCTACATATGGACTGTGTGAAAAATTATATGGTTAGAAAGGCAGCGACTACTGAGATGACGACTAATAAGTACAGAAAAAAAAAAGAAAAAGAAAGAAGAAGAAAAAGAAGAAGAAGTGTAGAAGAAAAAGATATGTTGCGGTAACCCTAAATAAATTGGGATGTAAAGATTGAGATAAATATCAAGAAAGTCCCAAAAAAAAACTTACTCACTTAAAATATTCTGTTTCAAAAATATCTTCAGCTGAGCTTTGAAACGACACAAGCCGAACACAAACCGCTCACCCGTAGGATGTGGTGCTAATTTCCCGTATCATAAGCACAAGTTACAGATATAAATCGGACAATTAAAACAAAGTATTGAAGCGTACACGCTGTTAACCGGTGGCTGCACTTTTAATTGAGTCGGTTTATAACCGTTTTGTAAGGTTATAGGGACGTGCAGGAGCCGATTATTGTAAAGATGTTTTTAATGTATTGAATTTTATCAATTTATCTGATAAATCTAAATCGCTAAGACATTGCTGAATTTTTAATATTTATTCTTGAGCTGTGATAATGATGTGATCCTGAGATATTAAGCGTTTTAGTACCAATTTCACCAATGAAACTGAACGCGATCAACACATGACATCTAAATAGCATTGAAGAGCTGACAGTGTCAATATTCCATGACAATAATAACACTGACAGTTCGTGAACACGGTTTAGATGTGCTGCGGGGTAATTGCGTAACACACTAACCAGTATGAATGGCTTTCATTTTGACAGTTCAACAACATTCATTGCGTTATTTACGTTGTTGAGCACTCAAAATTTTCGAACATATGAAGCAATGGATTAGCAATATCCTTCAAAATAGTTTAGACTGTTACTGAACTAGGGTGCTGGCTGATCTCGTTCAGTTTAATTGGTGATATTCGCCCTTAACAGATTATAAAAAGATTTTGTTTTCAGACCGTTTTAAAAAGAAACATTCCATAGATTTATCTTTGAACAGACATGTTTAACCATAAACCGAAGACGGCTGATGTTGTTAGGTATCAGAAACTTCTGGATAACTATGTATCCTTCTGTATGCACTTGCGCTGTAAATAAACGGGCAAACCGGCAGTAGTGGCTTACATATTACGTGTAGCGATTATCACTATCGATGCCGCAGTTACGATTACTGTCGACTGTTGGGCGCGAATCGACTCACTACTTCGGTAGTGATGCGACATTACTAATGGACTAACTTGTAATATCGGTATCGAGCTATCTTAATTAAGTCAATTAGTTTTTATGTACTCGCACTAATTGTGTAGTTACAAACATGTTCGTTTTTACAACTCACATACGCAAAATAAAGCCGTATTTATGTGCGTTATAAGTGGAAATATTCCCTGTATTACTAGTTTTCTATACCTAATCGATAAAATAGAAGACAGGTTCGTCATCTATTTACATATTTTGTCATATTTTAAGTAATAAGCAGTGTAGTAATTGATAATTAAGACTCTCATAATCGACTAATTAATGCCAATGTAAGGCTTCATCAATTATCACGTATTAGCATGTTAAACCGTTGGTCCCGGGTCCCGGCTGTCATTTGGGGATCTCTGACAGCCGTTACGGGTAGTTAGAAGCCCGAAAGTCTGACAACCAGTCTTACCAAGGGTATTGTATTATCCAGTGACTGGGCTGTGGAGATCAGATAGGCAGTCGCTCTATGTAAAATACTGGTATTCAGCTGCATCCGGTTAGACTGGAAGCCGACCCCAACATAGTTGGGGAAAGGCTAGGTAGATGATGTAGGCTTCATTAATTACGGCAATAAACAACACGGTCTTTCTTTCAAATGTTATTTATTATTATTCAAATGAAGTGATCACAAATTTCGGTTTTACTTATATTGCTTGTCTACCACTTTATATTATTAAATCGTAAAATTTCAAGTTTCATACATAAATGTTGAACATTCGCCCACACGGAACAACTTTCTAATCGCGGTTATAGTAAAACACTGAGTTAATTAGTCGATTACTGAGTGACTTGACTATTGGCCACATGTTAGTCGAGTGGCTAAGACCTGGCTCCCTAATATGGTGTTTTATGACTTGTTTTGCTGAGGCGGTCTGCGCGCACCTTTTAAGGATTAATAGATTTAGTTACACAATAACAAAACGTAGGACAGATGTCTGTGAAAGCAATAAACCACATGGTAGCTAGCTTTGTAAGGGATCCTAGGATCAGTAACCCCATGGAAACTTGTTTGACGGCATAAATTCACTTCTTCATTCAGCTTTATGAAGGATACGAGTGCTTTTGAAGTTTTTCATTAGGAGGCTTCGTCTTCGGGTAATGACATCCTTCTTGCATTTAACTTATCGTTGATTTACGCGATTTTGAACTGTAATGATGCTTGTTTTATTCATTAAGGAAATGCAGCTAATCAGAGTCATTCGATATTCCGTATGTGGATATCCCGTATTTGAATCAAAGCTTGCAGTGTATGTATACCTTATCTATAGGAAGTTAGTAGCAGCTTGTCATAGTTTTAGTTTCAAAATATGGCAAGTAGCATCAGCAATCTCTAATGTTCCCACTGGGGGGACAATAGAGAGGAGGTCTCTCTGTGAGAGAGAGTGGGCTCTAACCCACCACGCGGACCTAGTGCGGGTTAGTAGACGTCTCATGTCTACGAATTTTTGGTTCTAGGACATAACGGTTTCCTCACGATGTTTTCCTTCATCGTTTTGAGAGCTGCAGTGGTGATTAAATAATAAGTAAGACGCCTGGGTTCGAACCTACGACCTACAACTCGTAAGTCGCGGCCGTTGGCCACCACTGCTCTTAAATGGTAAGGCTTAGGTGTTAATTATTAGAAAAAGTAAAACTTAATTAAAATACTTTCAGTAGACAGCATTGGTAAATCAAAATCAACGTTTATAGCTGAATTTGAATATTATTGCCCAAATCTTAAAAACCCATAAATTCGTAGACACATAAAGTAAAATGAACCCCATAATTCCGTTTCCCATGCATTAAACTACCGTAGACCCTGTTCGACGCAATGAAACGTCATCTTATGTCAATAAATACTTCAAAACCGAATTGATAACTCAATTTGTTAATATAAGTAGATGAATATACATTAAAAAACAATAAAGATCCTTTAGCATGGCACCGATATGCCACCTACAAACGTGAAATTACGACGGCTACATTATACATCCAAATTTATTGTTATTGTCACTCTAGATACTTAAATATCACTCGAATTTACATACAAACGGACCACCCTATTTTTTTTCCTAACCGGTATGTAGAGGTTCTTAAAACAAGACTTTACTGTTACCTACCCTTGTTATAAATATGTAAATCGAGGTGGAATATTATGTTAATGTCACGATCATTTCGCAGAAAAAAAAACTAGGACGAATGCAAGATACACACACTCGACTAACATAATCGTGTTACAAAGATGTTTTGATTAAAATAATAAAACATTTCACATTTCTCGTTTTGTTATTCTGTCATGGTTGTGAACTATTTAATCATGAAAACTTTACGAACGATGTTCTAAAACCAACGTTTACTTTTTAATTTTCCGCTGAGGCCGTGACCGCTATTCTGCGCTATCAGACGCGGCATAGGCATAGACACGAACTCTAGCAGATTATTCTTTCTTAATTAAAAAAAAAAACTGGTACTGTAGCCGTGTAGCGAACGAAATGCTAAATATGCTAGATTAATGAACTAATAAACTTTAGGCTTACAATTAAAAATTCTACGTTAACTTGCTGTCTTGACTGACACAAATTATAAGTCGAATGATCAGCTTGAGAATCGGCCGTATCACGGACCCAAAGTAGAATAAAACTATAAAAATAAATCTAAGCATCTTGATTGAAAGTGAACGTAGCGCACCTGTGACGACGGTTAACCGTGACCGGTCGGTTCTACTCTTTTTCGTCAGGTCACTGTGACGAGTTTGGAGTACCGTTACAGATTTAAACATGACGAAATATTTATGTATTTAAATATGAGCGGGGCACAGTTTCCGCACAAAACTGAATCTGTCAACGAAGTGGTCGGGGGAGCATGAGTCATCTCATTCTGCTGCACGTTGGCTCCGACGCAATGGACAGGACAATGTCTAGAGAAAAACGGCTCCGCCACAAACGGGACACGGACAAAAAAAAAGTTCCACTGAATCGTTCACCGTTGCACAGACATGATTGAGTAATAATGTATGAATTATTTACGATGTGGCAATTTCCTGACCGGCCTTTTTAGGTAATTCGCAGCGAGTTGGGTTGTCTTAACTCATACTCATACGAGAGTTACTTTGAAGGCGTGTTTTATGTCCTCCGATCATATTGTGCGTTTGTACGCGTATGATTTATGGCAGAATATATTTTTGTCTTGTGCTTGATATGAGCTAAACTACAGGAGTAAAAAATTCAATGGTCAGCGTCGGACCGTCGCTCGGTGCAATCTTTTTTGTAAGTATATTCGGTTCCGAAATCTATTAGGTATTTTAATACTGACAAGTTTGTTGGTAAGCTGCTTTTTTCTTTATTTGTGTTAATTTGAATTTTAAATAAAGCCTCACCATTAACCTCGACCAAATGGTCCGTACATGGAGAGATTAGCAAGTGACCCAGTGGTCAGACATGTAATGGTCATCTATACTTGGTCACATGCTACCTACAGATGCGTTCTTTTTGTTCCAAGGAGACGTAATGACCTAAGCTGTCTTCATTTATTGAATAAAAAATGTAACTTGTTGAATATTAACAACGCTACACATAGCAAAAGATATCTGCGACACTTTAAAAGAGATTTTACCGAACAGCAAAATGCTTGCCGTCTTAAAACACACAAACTTGTTACACCGAAAACTTATGTCCAGATACAATCTACGCTTCATGTTTTATGGACTAGAGGAATTAACAAATGCAACATACATTCGTACGTCCACGATCAGATAAAATACACTCTTTATGTCACATTTTTATCGGTGTCACGACATTTTACATCATAATACGCTAAGATACCTGATGCATTTGACAAGGAGCCGTCTAGTGGATCAGAAAGTAGAAGCATCAGATAACGTGGGCGAGACGCACCGCGTTGGCGGGATATCAAACGCCACGTTGACAGCGCGCGTAACTTGACAAATAACTTTTTTTCTACTTTATTTGCTTTTGGCAAAGATTCTCTATGGCTTTCGGCCAGTTCCACACCTTAAAAGGAGGTGTAATATGTTTACAGATTCCATCAACACCTCAAGTTGTAAGATTGTGGACTATTCCTATAAAAGGGTGGTAAAAATTTTGAAATGCTCACCGTAAACAACGTTTTCAATAAACAAGAGTGCTATTACACTGAGGAAATTGTCACGTTTAATTTTTATTGGGCACGAAATGGCCGTTTCAACTTGTCTATAAAGTTTATTAAATGCAATTTTCAATGAATAATGATTACATTCGATTTAAATTAGTTTACAGTTAAGTAGGTATGTAGCTGAATTTGTAACCGACAACGGTGATTTAACTCGAGCAGTTAAGGAATTATGTTGAGATAAGGGAGTATGACGAAATGCGTGAATAATTTAAGCCTTAATGCGGGGTATGGATACTATGTTAGATGAAAGTACTAACTCATGAAGGCTTAGGTTTAACCATAGATAAAATCAGAATTCAATTTATCACAGTGTACTTTACCCATTGCCTTGACTAACATTAAAACAAGCAAGCTAATTTAAGATCGGGTTTTTTAAGAGTAAATTTTTAATCTGTCGTTGTTTGTCACATCTTTGCTTAGGTAACAAGAAGCCAAAAACAAAGGAACATAGCAAAAATATAATCAATCTCCATGCTTATTTATTACTGTCAAATAAATGCCACTCAGATGGTATATCTGACTTTTATCCGTATTATTTATTGATATTTTGTTCCTATTTGGGCGACCAAATAAAATATAACAGTAATGGCTTAGCCGAATCAGTAAACCGTTATATATATATCTAGTCAGTGATGACATAAGAACGCCTTTACGGATTAAACGCCGACGCTGCGCATGCGCAGCCATGGTCACAGAACACTAAAATAATTATTAAACAGTTCTTTATACATTTGGCCTTGCACTTGTTACGAAAACACATTACAACATAACATGTGTCATGTGTTTCCATTTTGTAATTTATACTGATTAATAAAAGGTCATCCATGTAAAAGAGCCACCTTTCGTCCATTTGATTAACGACAGTGACAGTAGCTCTGTTTAGTAAAAATGGATACAGGTTGCGAAAAATATGCAACCGGTTTGGATATCGGACAATATGGAATCTGTTACGTATGCTAAATCTTTAAGCTACATTTATTTACTGTTTAGATTAGACTAGCAAATATACATAATATTAGAAACGAAAGCTCATTTACAAAAAATAAGACCTTCTGTAATTAGAACGATTAGCAAATATTTTCTTTACCACGTTATTGTTAAGTAACCTTCGTTAAGAGTAAACTAGTCGCGAGCTCGTAATCACTGGTGGTCATGCAAAAAGCACGATATCTCACCTGGCTTCGTGTCTGACAGAGCTAGTATCAGTGATGAGCAGTTAGACGCACAACGTCTAGTTCTCAAGCACAGAAACACCGTTCCGAACTGAGAGGCGCGTAAAAAAAATCGAATAGTGCTTTTGAAATTATGAAAAAACCACTGCATAAATCAATTATAAATAAAGTTTATTGAACTCTTCGATAACTGAGCTTTGTCGGTACGGACTTGGTTCTGAAGATTTTACAGGTCTTTTATTACTTATTTACACCCAAAGTCATGTTAAAATAGCAAGAAATCGAATATTTGTTGGCTCATAACTTTTTAATGGCTCCTTATTTTACTATTCTGTTTCCGTACAGACAAAACTCATAATGAGTCAAAACGATATCATGTTTAACTTTGGATGCACAATGTCAAACAGCGGAGTAATACTTACTCTCCCGAAATTTGTATGGAAAAAATATCGACTAGTGGCACCTTAATAACGTCATAGTTTTATGGCAATCGATAATATGGAGTAAATTTTAAAAAGGCTTATTATTTACAGAATTATAATCATTAAAGTCATCAATACAACCCTCTAAGTTATTATAACCCTATTGATTAATATTTCAGGAAATAGTCATTTATTAGTAGCGAATCATATTTTGTTCAACATACCTACAACCTAATGCCGAACGGCAAATTGCAAAACACGTAAGAAAATTTTAATTTCTCGACCTACCCAGGCTTCTTTAGACAAAACACTGTGATACCTCCATACAGACAAACGTTTTGCAATTAGCGACAAAAAAGTAAACTTCATTAAACATAAGTACATCATGCTCATTAAAATTGTAATCAACACTTGCTTACCATAATGCGAGCAAAAACTTAATCTGAACATCATAATGACTTTGTCGAGTTCCAAAACGGCATAACTTACCTGTAAAGAGAGAAAATCATTAATTAAAATGTTGAAATGTTAAAGACAAATAAAAATGTTTTAAGTCTTAATGTACGCAGTGAAGAGCACAATGTTTTTTAAAAGTATATTCCGCGTACATAAAGTTGCGTTAAAAATGGTGATATTTAATCGCAAATGGTTTTAATTTTCAGGGGAAGTTAATTCGTTTTTTTTTTGTATGGAAATTTTTAAAAAGGCTTAAAAAGTATTTAAAAGGCTAAAGTAGTTTTTGTCCTTATATAAGAGTGTCCATGTCCCATGTCCGTTTGTGAATTGGAAAAGAAAATAATTTGGTGATCTATTTTCCGGGAGAGTTAGGTATAGTACGTACGTGCATTTCCTTAGCATTAAAGAAAGAAAACTTTTATTTGGGCCACACAGGAAATACAAAAAGTTAAAAGGAGCTAAAAGTAAAAGTTAAAAGGACAAACAAAAAAAAAACCAAATTGGTGCAGCCGTTTGGGAGCTACGATGGCACAGACATACACAAAAACACACGTCAAATTTATAACACCCCTCTGTTTTGTCGGGGGTTAAAAACTAAAAAAAAAGGCCTGTGCGAGGTCAAAAAGGCTCCTATCTCAGCATGATGCTGCTGCGTGCATTATAACCTAATCCATGAAATGGGGCGACCAATCCAATAGGTAGGTAGATAGAAATTATTAACGCCCTTACACGTGTTATATCAGATGAACTGTTAACACACCGATTTATCTCTTTCAGTCGTCAGTAATTTGACTTTCGAAAGAAGAAGACAAAGCGTTGTGTAACTATACAGACGCTATACAACGTTTATTAGGAAGGGGGTTAGATTATCAAGATAGAATAGGTACTAGCTATGTTTCACAATCGAGTAAAGGCTCCTACAAACAGGCGCGACACGCGATTGTTTGTAGGAGCCTTTAACTTTTAAAGAGTAGTTTAACACCATGACTTCTGTTTTCATGTTTACGAACAAAAAAAACGCAGGATCTGCAGCCAAAATTAGCAACTACCGAATCGAAATGAAATTACGTATCGTAAATAAAGACGATAAAAGGAAATTTACGCTAAATTTATGCGAACTCTCGACTGTTTCGGTATTAAACATGTACAAAAGCCTTGAAACTGCCATAAAGCGAAATGTAAAACTATTTTCTGAGTAAATTCGATGAACACTTTCATAAGTTCCTCTTACACGTATTAAAGAGGCATTTCAGTTGGTATATTAATATTTTTTATACACATGTCATTTTTATGTTTTAATCAGTTTAGTATTCATTTTTTGATAGTTTAAGCCTTTTGAAACTTACACAATGAATGTTGTTGAACTGTCAATGTACCGTATTTGCAGTTCGATTCGAATAAATCAATGATTGGTCTGTAAAAGTTTCGTATTTTCTAACTGAACAGACAGTTGTGCTGCTGGGGAAGCTTTGTTGCGCCACTTCTTCTCCCCAGCGAAAGCACTAGGAAGTGATGAAGGGCGGGCGTTTTGGAGGACTGTCATATGTGATTAAAGGCTCCTGCAAACAGGAGCGACGCGCGACGCGAATCGCGCGCGACACAAAGGCACCGCTCGTTGCGCGACTTGCGGTGCCTTTGTGTCGCGTGTCGCGCCTGTGTGTACGAGCCTTAAGACGTTCGAAAAGTGCTGATTTGAGAATCAGCACTTTATTCAACCTAATTTGAATAAAGGACTTTTGATTTCATTAATTGATTCGCGGCTTTGGAACTATGTGCGAGCATCCCTATTTCTTATTTCACAGCTACATTCATACTAAACGGCAAAACAACTAATTGCTAGCTCGACTTTTTCATAGAAAACTTTAATAAAGTATATTGAAAGTAGCACCTTCATTCAGTATTACCACAGAATAACTAACAGTACTTAGTAGTATTACTATAATATAATCGAAATTACCTTCCTCAGTACCGGTATATTAGCATTTGTCACCTACCCACAAAACACATAAGACAAATAACTGTGGACATAGCTGAGTTAGCGTTAGATGACGTGTGGGCGTCGAGGCCGACACACGCGCCTCCAAGCAAACAATCAATGAATGACAAATTACCATTATTAATAAACCATGAACGTACTGACAAGTGACAATTAGCTTTTAAGAAAAAGAATTGCACATGATTTAACTGGCTAATTTAAGACAAGGATTGACTCTGGCGCCATTTTGTGTTTTATAAGACTAACTTCTGCTCAGACTTATTTCTTGTTTTTACATAAAATATATCCTATGACATTCGGCAATATCGTAGATCCCATTCAGAAAGAATTTTCGAAATCGGTTTAGTAGTTCCGAAGATTACCCCTTACATGCATCTTCACAAATTTTACATCTTTATAATATTAGACATATAGATTGCAACATGACCCTCGGTAGATAGCTAGTTAAATCTATCCTAGGGCTTCTAGACAAGTGGTAATCGCTTTCAAAGCTTTTCGTATTTCTACAAAAAATTTAACGGAATTAACATAAGCTTTTCCGTAGCATAGTATAACATATTAATATGTCCTATAAATTTTTGACTTCTCGATCATCATTTCTATACTTAACTGATAGTCTAGGCCCTAGATCGCAATGGGTTTCACTTAGCTGGTCATCACTTAGCTGCCTCGGCTTATTTTTAATTATTTTAATATTGAATTGTTGTTTTCTTACCATTTGCTGGTACTCTGGACACTTTTAACGCGTACGTCTTTTTTACATCGTTCTCACGTATAATTATAAATTCACATTATTGATGTAACTAATATTTTTGTAAAACTATAATTTAAAAGAGTGTCTATGGAGTTTCTTGCCCGTTCTTCTCCATATAGTACCTATGCTTCGGCAACTAGCTTCATATTTTCTGACTGACCGACTTTTTGACAATTCAAAAGTGCCTGTAAATGGTTTAATTGAAATATATGCTTTGAGTTTGAGTTTTCATTTTGATAGTTCACCCACTTTCATTGCGTTATTTACGTTGTTGAGCAGACGAATTTTTCAAACCTATGAAGCAATGGATAAGAAATATCCTTCAAAACTATCGGATTGTGATAGAAGTGTGTTACGCAATTAGGATGCTAGTTACAATGCGTGCCACGAAAGATGAGACTTGACACACCACGTGGTTTGACTTGCGCAGTACACGATTTTAGGTATCTTTAGCGGTATGAGGTCTGAGTGCGGGACGGGACCGGACGTCATAGGGGCGGCGGGGTCAAGTCTCATCTTTCGTGGCACGCATTGTACAGTTCTATTGCTATCGTATCGGAAAATACATTTTGTATATAACCTGCCTCATAAAAGCGAAATTAGCACAGCCCTGGTAAAGACTGGTATTATTCTAATATATTATGTGATCCAGTTAAAGCTAATAAAAAGTGTTTGTTACGCTAAATTAATTCGTTTACAATCAAGACTTATACGACAACCGTTTAATAGGCGTAATTATTTGTTACGCTATAAACTGCATTTTATTTATTTCAGAGAAGCAGCTGCCCTGTGATCATGAATTCATGATCAAGACACCGTCACCGCCCGCGAGCACTGTGTTTTATTTTGCTCGATAAAAAGTACCCATATCTCCTTAGATTCCAGAAATATTCAACTTTACTTTTCCGCCTTCTCATTCTTTATGTGCGTCTCCGAGAAGCAGGCATTCGTAATTTATTTGGTCCTTCGCGGCGCATTAACAGTTAATTGGGTATATCCCTGAGATCTCTTAATTATGACTATAAATACATATATATAAATCGATTCCTTATCTTAGAAAAGAAAACAGACCAAACAGATCATACTATGATCTGTTTGGTATGTTCCCATGGTCGAACCCAGGACCTCCTCCCGTTTTTTTTGTCTAGCCTTTTCCCAACTATGTTGGGGTCGGCTTCCCGTCTAACCGAATGCAGCTCAATACCAGTATTTTACATGGAGCGACTGTCTATCTGTCCTCCACAACCCAGTTACTGGTTAATACGATTCCCCTTGGTAAGACTGGTTGTCAGAATTTCGGGCTTCTGACTACCCGTAACGACTGTCAAAGATCTACGAATGACAGCTGGGACCAACGACTTAAATTAAAACGTACTTTCCGAGGAACGGAGGGGTCTCGGTATGTAATGATGGTCACCCATCCACAGACCAACGGCGACAAGCGTAGCTTAACCTGATCGATCGACCTGTGCGGCTGTTACTATTTAGCCACACCTCCTCCCTATGATCATCAAAGGGAGGAGGTTCTGGGTTTGATTACCAGAATGGGCAGAGTGAAATTGGGTTTCCACATTGTCAGCTCACTTCACCCAAGGGCTCGCACACACATGCCTATAACTTGCACAAAAGTATGGAAGTAGCTGGCATACCAGTATGGTATTCACCAATCAGAAGTTGTTATGGCACACGGCATGCAAGCTGATTGGTGAATACCATAATGACATGCAAGCTACTTGCATACTTTAGTGCCAGCTACTGGCATGTGTATCCTTAGCTTAAGTTTTCACGGTGATATTGTTACAGGAATAGCTCGGCTGGAGTCCAGATTTGTGTCAGGTTGGCAATAAGGTCGCCCCCATACATGGGACTTGAAAATAACTCTCGAAATGTGGGGGTACTATAAAATACAGGCGTAATGTTACGTCTGTGTATATATAACTAGCTTCTGCCCGCGGCTACGCCCGCAAGGTATGTCGATAAAAACTATCCTTTGTCCATCCCCGGGATGCAATCTATCTCTCTGCCAAATTTTATCGAAATCCGTTCAGTGGTTTAGACGTGAAAAGGTAACAACATACAGACAGACTTTCGAATTTACAATATTAGTATGGATAGAGAAACTCACTCTCTTAGACAAAATGTGTGAATTCAATCCGTCCTCAATCAAATCAAATAAGTCATTAAAGCCACCAATTAGTACTTATGGCAGCGAGTCTAGCCGCAATAATTATGTATTCTGAAAGTAATGAATTAATATGCCATCCGGAAGTCGTTAACTCCTGGTATGTTTTCCGTGGTACCAGGTATGGTACACCTGTGCGTAGGAATTCCACTTGCAGGTGATTGGAAATAACTGAGAGTCTAGAAAAACGCGCGAAGTGTTTACGTTATTTAGTGTTATTTTTTTCTAGAAGAATTTTTGCTATTCCTTTGATCCGCGCGTTGGTTGAGTTAAAGAATCTACCTAGTACTATTGATCACTACAGGGCAAAGGCCTCTCTCTCCCCTTTCCACGCAATTCTGTCTTTTACGAGCCGCGGGGCAGTTGCTTAACACATTATCAATCGGAATCGGTTAAATTTTGACAGTTCAACAATATTCATTGCGTTATTTACGAGTTGAGCAGACAAATTTTTCGAACTTATGAAGCAATGGATTAGGAATTCAAAATTGTTCAGATTCCGATAGTTAGTGTGCTACGCGGTTAGGGTGCCGGTCCTTTGGGTAGGAGTCAAGCCCGTTCCGCCATCTTGGTCTCGGCCTGCCGCAATGGCGTCGTGCGTTTAGTGGGATCCAATCGGTGGTTCTCTTAGCCCAATTGTCATCTGACATGCGTTAAAGAAAACTACCAAAAAAAAAATCAGAAACTTTGCACAACTGAAACAACTCTATGAATTGCATTGACCAAAATAAGGGTAACAGTATATTTTAATATTAATTTATACAATGACAACGAGCGAAAACAGTTTAGAACAAATATGGAAGGTGTTAACATAATCATTACTTAATAGCCACTTTGATTGGCGGATATGCTAATAATTACTCTTATTAATAGCATAATAAAATTGTACGATTATTCATTACACACATTTATGGATTCGAGAAATAATTAGTTAGCAAATCTTGAAATGGTCAACATAAGATTATAGTAAACATATTTCATTCAACGGGATCTCAATGAAGTTTATAATGTCATTGAATCTTGGTATTTCCTGTCCCGTAATGGACAACGAAGGCAGTGCATACGTATATTGATCTATACATACATACAAGTAAATAAAATTGAAGTGACTGTTTGTAATATTTAAATAACAGTTTATTAAGTACTAAATGCACATGAAAGTATATTATACGGTACTTATACAGAAAAATCAATTTTTAAAACTTGTTTGCCTGTCCGTCCGTATGTCTGTCTGTTTGTTCCGGCTAATCTCCGAAACGGTTGGACATATTTTAACAGGACTGTTTCTGGCAGATAGCTGATGTTATAGCGAGTAACTTAGGCTTTTATATTAGAAAAAGAATGAGTAAAGAGAAACATTATGTTTTCCGACATTCACGCGAACTCAGCCAGCGCGGCGTCGCGAACGCAGTCGCGGGCACAGCCAGTACTCCTATAAATTCGAATGCTAACCTACGATGATTATGTAAGTAAAAGGCAAAATTAGCCTTGGATGCGAGTAACTCAGCTCAAAGGACCAGATTTCTCATCGCATGCCCCAAATACTAAAACCAAGCAAGCTAATTCAGTTTTGACGTCCAACAAGGCAAAATAGTTTCAGCTGAACCACGATGACTGTGTAGATACACGCGCGCCATTAGCTTTCCTATTGCAACCCTCGTAACCACCAGCCAGCGAAAGGGACCCGAGACTTCAAAGAGAAAAGTCGAAAATCGCATAAGACCCGTTCCAAACCCCGCAAATTTATATTGGTAAGAACTAAAATGGCTCCGTGCACGCACACAGCAGCAAATATGATGGATTGGCAGTGCTGCGCGTGGGCATGGTGTTCTGCGAGTATGCTAATTCTTTGCATGGTACACGACTGAGGTTATGTTGGTACATGGTTAGAGCGTTCGATTGTTCGTCGTGGGACATGCGTAGTCGCAGTTGCGACACGCTGCTAGCTGCTACTACCGCTGGCTAATGTGGAGTTTTGTGGGGACAAAGAAAATTAATCTGATGAAGAAGTCATCTAAGTCATGTTTGCCGCAAATAAGTAAACGTATTTTCTTTCTTTCTTTAAGATGGAATCAAACCTTTATTCATATGGGACTTAACGGGACGTAGTGACAGATCTCCTTGAATTATCCGTTAGGTATTGACCCAAAACAATAGCTTAGTTGCTGGTTAGAAAAGAGGAAAAGTTTCAAATCTCTAAACAAAACCACAATAGTTTGGAAAATCCGTCCATTGAATGAATGACGTCTGTTCTTGCGGCCACGTACCATCCCATGTAAAATACAACATAAATGCCTGTAAACTTTAATGAATGAATAAAACACGAACAATATTTGAAGGACGATTACGCAATGCAAAATTTGCATGTTGATTGTTATCATCGCGAAAACCATGCCAAGCCAATTAACGGGGTGTACGTTGAAATATGAGCTCATCATAACCGACCGTGTTTACACCGAGGCATCCGCTGTCTATCGAGAATTCAACAATACCTGATCATCTTCCAAACAACAAACAAAGCATGCCAAAACAATGAGAAACAATGAAAACAAACGTGTTGACACAACATTCGCGTCTGGAAATATGCAAGAACAATGCTTGACGGCTAATGTGACGAAATTCGATGCCGGTGCATCCGAACGTTTTTAAACAATGGCGAATTCGGGTTCCCGCGCGAAATTGACAGCGCGCGAACAATCGACGAAATAACTGTCGTGTTTTGTAATAGCGAGTCCGAAATGCAAAGATATGTGAGAGGATGTCGTTTTTTTCTTTAGCAAAGGATTTTTGATGGATGAGGTTTCTTCAATATCGAATAACAATATTTATTCGAAGAACCCATACAAATATTCGGTTTGGTATGTCAAAAAGTAATTTCGTTCCCAAGTTAATCTATTGAAAGGCTCGATTTTGAAATCACGCATTCCTAATTCCAAATACATCGTAGTTGCATTGGCTAGTAGAGGTTCCCAAACGAATTACCAATCTCTAAAATATCGAGACGTACGTAACCTTTAGCATAGATTTACGTCATATCAACGCGAACGATGTATATTTTACGTTTAAAAAATGCATACCTAACAATAATGATGTGATATTTAATGTGACATTTTAAGCCGATGAACGCTGCCATAAACAGTTTTATGTCAACACAGTAATAAATTCGGCTTCGGTCCAGTCCGTTACCGCAGCAGTTCCAAGTGTTAAAATTATAGAAATTATTTTAATCCATCGGACTCCGGAAATAATGGTGTACAACTACAATCCAACTAGGCGATTTCTCAGTTAATAAATTTATAATATTATGTTGGCAGTGGGATCTTGCATAAAATGTCATTTTTATAGTCGCACCCACTTCTGATGTTCGATACAGACGGCCGCTTTAGTAATCCGTGCCACTTCTGTATTACTTATCTACTGTTATTTTATTTAGAGATTAGGCTAATACTATTATAAATTCAATATCATTTTCACACGTTTAATCAAATTCAATTCGTAGGAATGAGTTTACATAGCCTTAACGAGAAATTAGTTTCGGAGAGTTACAAGGCATGAATGTGGGGATATTTACTTAATTGAATATTGAAACTAGATATTAATTTTTAAGACTGCTGAGTTAAACTAATAAGGGAATAGTTGCTACACTTGTAATTAATATATACAACATAGAAAACCAGAGACAATTTATATGGCGAATTTCACCAATGAAACTTAATGCGATCAATACGTCTAAATCACGTTCAAGACCTGTCAGTGTCAAATATTCCACAACAATGATGACACTGACAGCTCTTGAACGCAGTTTAGATGTGTTCAGTTTCATTGGATAAATTCGCTATTAATCTAAAAGTATGTGATATTTTAGAAGTTCCAACGTGGTCAGTGTGTGCAAACGTGCAAAGCACAAGGGAATGAGAATTGATGTAGCATAGCACCAGCGTCCAGCGGTATAACAGTGTCAGCTGGTAATGTTAGATCATTTTGTATTTAAATTGCTAATAGCTTGTAAATTTAACTGAGCATAGCATATTGTTAATATAGCCTTGCGTATATTAAGTTGGTGTCTACGTTTAAACTTAGTTTAACTTAACGCACATAAATCAAGCTTATTTTGACTGTCCAGGATCTTGAGCAGTCATTTGTTTTTGGCAAACAAAAACGGCAATTTCAATGGTCTAAGAACAATCAATTCTATATTAATTAACATCCATTAGTAAGCTAACGAATTCACTTGACAGCAACAATAAGCAGAAGTAAATTAGTACAGTAGAACGAACTATTTGGTAGACAGGTGCTGAGGGTACCTGCTTGGAAAAACAATGTTGTGAGTGAGTGTACTGAGTATGTAGTCAATTCTTTTACATCCATCAGTATCTTAAGTATATTTTTCTACATTTTTCTCACATAAACAACAAGAATAATGTACCCATCAGGATTTTGTAATATCTTGATTTAAAAGAGTGTCCTTGGAGTTACTTGCCCGTTCTTCCTCATAGAGATCTACGTTTTGGAATGGGCAACAAGCTTCAACTTTCTGACTAACTGACCGACTCTTTGACAATTCAAGTGCCTGTAAATGGTTTAAGTAATTGAAATAAATGCTTTGAGATTGAGTTTATGGCATAAGCTTAATTGAATAATTATTACGCATATATAATACAATGAATACTGGCAGTGTAGTGGAAAAATTAATATTTGTGCCTGTGGACAGGGTCAAATTAAATTAGTTAGCGAAACTATAGTCCGCGCGGAACTAGTTGGCCGCGCCTTAGGTGGGGACGGGGGTGAGGGTGGTGGGGTTGCCTAGTGTTCGCAACGCACGTACTGAGTAATGACAAAGCGCCCCCGCCCCTCCGTCCCACCGCTCACATACCTAAGGCGCGGCCAACTAGTTCTGCGCGGACTATATAGACGTGATATAAATAGCTTGTTTGACTGTACATACAGTGTTGTAGATTAACATCAATCATTTCAAAGCTAACATTAAGTGGGTGAGTAGTCGCGCCGCCCCGGGGTACAACGGGAATAAAGCAAACTAAGGTCTACCTTCCACGGAGGCGTAGCTTCAAAGACGCTTCAAAATACTCCGTGCAGTCAAAGATTTAAATCGTTTGATTCGACCTACCGCGTCAAAAGATGGTCGCGTTTCTGTTTCGTTTTGACACCTCCCACAGATGGTTTCTAAAACTTGATTGTCATGGAAACGCCATTATTATTGTGTGATGTCACTCTTTTCAGTATGGACCATTTTTCGTGCAATTTGGTATGACGAGGGCACATCTAACTATTTAAATCTGTACGTACAGTTTATCCAGGGCTGAGGGTGCATATAACTTTGTAGACGAAGAGTATTGCAAGCGTAGGTTTTCTACTCCTACATCGTAGTTGTTCGCGATTAACCTAAATTAAGCTGGTTTTTTGCAAAAATCCTTATATCAGCTCGTATGATTACGAAAATCGTGCTTACTGTCCAATAATCCATTCTTTTGCAAAATACTAAGAGAGTTTCAATTTAGTATAATTATTATCCTGCGACATAACTACATGTAAGCGGCAAACAGGCGTACATCAAGCGTATACTGACGAATACGCGTCTGTGAAGCTACGCCTCAGTGGACAGCAGTCCTAACCCCATTCAATATTCCAGTTAGCAGTAAATATTAGTACTTAATTAAACATTCTCATACACAAGCTCTAAGTCTAGGTTCTCGGCGCCTCGACCCATTCCAACCAGCTTCCCATTAATTGGGTGTAATCTTTATGTCTACTGGGTGATAAAATTTTCAGGATTTACCGTAATTAATAATTAAGGTCTTAAGGTCCGGTATCCCAATGACGTGTCATACGGTTTTTGATAAGGTGAATGCGCAGTGGTAGACCGCGAAATTCAAAATTTCTTACGTTTTTTGCACTTTGCAGGTCAGTGGCAGGTTGTATCTTGATCAAAATATAATTCGCGACTATTATAGACATGTATTTACAGAATTAGAATCATTAATTTTGTTCCTTAAGCACTTTTCCGTAAGAGATTTGCTTCACAGGAACAAATCAAATCAATCAAATTAGAAAGATGTATTAGTGATTCTAATGATTATAATTCTGTAAATAAGTACCTGTTCTATAACAGGTACGTATTTACAGATTCGCGACTATTCGCGAATCATATTTTGATCAAGATAAAACCTGACCCTGACCTGAAATTGCAAAAAACGTAAGAGAAATTCAACTTCGCGGGCTACCGGAATAAATCGCGCATTCACCTTAAGCCATTTTAGTGAGCAAAGAATTAGGGCAATGAATTATTAGTGACATGTAAATGAGGAGATCTAGTAAACGATTAATAAACATGGAAATGACCCGTGAATAAAGTAGGACATTCACTAAATGAAGCAGTGGTTTCAAATTCCTAGTCAGCAATATCGAATTTCGTCCACGCACGGAAACGACAGAATTCGCCGGCACGAAAAATCTGGTTTCGATTTTGATAATCAAAACCACGTAACCTTTCTCCGTACTCGATACCACGACTCCGTTTATCGATTACAATATTGCGTACCGTTTGCATCACAGCCATTGCTTCACTCGCAATCGCAGACCTTTTACGGCATTGACTTATCGAGTTACACTTGTATCTTCATTTATCCAGACCCCTCTAATTGATCAAAGTGAACGTTTCATTATAACTACTAATTGAATTGATCGAGGCATTACAATGCGGTGTGGGTGCAGTTTTACGTCGCATCGAGCAGCTACCTGCTCACTTTTTTTCCAAAACTCTATCGTGTAATCGATATATAATTATTTGGTTAAGCGATTCCGCCTCGCAGGGGAACATTTTGCGGTTAAATATATAGCCGTGGTCACGGATAAACACGCAATTACGAAATTACCATATGCGGCCGGTTAGTATTTTATTGTACGCGTACTTAACGGTACGCTTTTGGTTTGGTACCGCGTCGCATCAAACCGGAATGTGTTTTCAGATGGGAACACGCCCGATAAACATTAAAACAACACTATCTAGGAATAGCGGCCATTTAGTGTGGACCGCTGGACGGCCACGCCGTCCGAGGTATCGACACAGAAACTCGACTAAATAAAATTACAAAAATAGTTGGCAATTAAAAGCACGCACGCTGCGCGATGCACTCATTTGTGTATGCAAATGCCGCAATATTGACTTTTTTACGGTTGCGTACGGAAAATCAAACAAATTGTGTTTTTAATGTTTTAATTAGAGATTCGCTTTAGCTTTGAGCCGCTATCTCTCATCTAGATTGTGAATATGTAAATGTGAAAACGCATCGTGACTCTTGAAACATTACTGAGATAGCCTAAAGCATCTGTTTCAAATAAAAAGTTTTAATGAGTAGTGTACTAATGCGCGTCTGGTCTGGAGCGACATCAACACTGACTAGAGACGCCGCCTGCTGCACTCGACTAAGTTAAATTAGCGCTCGACTACGAACGTTCTCGATTTACTGCACCTGACTAACGACGTGTAAAAGACTCTTAATGTGTTCAGTATTATTTTCGTTCCATAAAAATGTTTACGTTGCCCGCCACAAACGCACAACCAGAATTAAACTGACGGGTGCACTCGTGAGAACGAGTTTCTCTATGAATTTGATATGTGATGTGACATCTCTCCGATCATAGACTGAGTGGCTCGTAAAGTTTAATTCGAAGCATAAATTACCTTTGTAGAGATTTACCACGGTGTAACGCAATACGAGCTTCAAAGAATACGTAGAGGCTGAATAAAGGACAGTCATTAGAGGCTATGATTCTGTCTACTTGTTTGATGCGAGATCCGGACAATGAAATGGAACGCATTTCATTCGACGTTGTTCTTTATAACACCTTTTTTCTGTTTCTACTAATGTATGTATCTGAGGATTTAAATTATCTACCTGTATCTACCTCCTTGCTTTTATTATATGATGGTATCATAAATAAAGAGTGGAGCATCATCCAGTTCAGAAACGTCATCAGAATAGTTTTTTATTGTCAAGTTTAAACAAAATGATTAAAGAAACAAATGTTTGCTATCCTTTAACTATCTTGTGTTTGGTTCAAGTAAACGGTGGGTTAAATCTAAAGCAGACAATTGTGTTATTCAAAGTAACCAATGACGTCAGCCAAAAGCGTGTTCTACTGGCTTATCTAAAGGATATCGAAGGTCAACGCATAGGTAATAATTAGTTTAGAACGAAAATTAGTCAGATAACTAAAGACTGATAACTACATTAATCTGATCGATATGACATTTATTGTATCTCATTAGCTACCCACTTACGCCTAAGTATTTATTTTAAAAATATTTACATGTACTCAACAAGGCAAAACAAAACGCCGCAAAAATATTTATACACCCAAACAACTGTTGAATAACACGTTTTCGTTTGCAACCTACATAGATAAAACCTCATTGGTGACTGGCAACACATTCCAACGCTATCAAATTACGAAGTACCGGTTCGCTCCCACCGGTGGACTTTACGCGTGAATTTTTAATTAGACGGTTAACAATGAAGACGTAAATATGATACACTATCGAGTTAGGACGCGAGCTCATTTCGCTTTGTCAAATAGGTGTTAATGTTGACTTTAATTGTTCGCCTTATCCGGCGTCGAGTTCGCGACGCGACCCACATATTATTATTGTTATTTAGTGCTGGCAACTCATTGTATTGTTAACGGTTCGTAGATAGCATTCCGAACTCAAATCGGCGGCGGCGGGAGTGTGATATTTTCCGGCCGTTCAATGGAATTAAATATTAATGGGAAAAAATGAGTGGGTCAATCTATAATGGAGGTAATCGTGACTCTTAAAAGGTTTGATAAGATTTTCTATTTCTAATTCAGAGTTAATTGGCGCCAGGTTCGATTTCCAAATCATTTGAGTCTCACACATTAGGCGTGCGCGTACACAAAAATGCCAGCCGGGGGCGGGGCGCGCGGCCGTTGCACCTGGCGATCGCGCCGGCGCATTCCTCACGCACTCCTTTTTATGCTACACTACAAGTTAGCCCAACCATTCTAATCCGGGCCGCTTTTCCCCTCTCTGCTGAAGATTAACAGACTAGAAAGGGTCACAGCACCTCTAGTGCGCGGTTCTCCTTACAGTGGACGCTGTAGTAGGAACGGAACGCAACATCTCCTATTTTCTTTTTATTTTAATTTAACTATTCCATCTCCACGTCTTTGTTGCTCGGCAGGTCGGATCAAAATTTTTTTGGAGACAACCCCAGTTTATACAGCCTCTACAAACAGGAGAACAAATATTAACAGTGTTTTGTGTTTGTTGTATGGATTTATGACCTCTTGAAGAGAAAACACTCGAGTTATGACAGAAAGAGTTAGCGGGCACACACGAATTGGTTGAACATTTAATTGGAGCATACGTTATAAACTGGCTGGAGTAGTTTGTGAGAACAAGACTGTTTATTTTGGAAATCAAAAGCCGTAAATTGGGACATAAAAAGTTTAATTTTAAGGATAAATATAATTATTATAAAGGCGAGATTTAAAGCTGTATGGAAACTACGTCGTAAACGAAATTTATTCATCTCAGCGAAAACGTAACGGTTTTTAAAGCGAGTTAAAGAAACGCCCGGATACAGCAGCGACAAATACACATGTGGTGCTAGTTTAGCTATTTTAATTGCAAACCATTAAGGACACGGGCACGTTGTATAACCAGTTGAAAATTATATTTTTTGTGTGACAAATAAGTGTGTCAAAGTACTAAACGCGTTTGCGGCCTGCGCTTACGCATTAACCGCAAAAGTGCGCTGCGCCGGCGCCACCGGCCAACGAAAACATTTCAAACCTGTTCGAGCAAAACGTTAATTTTGTAAAACAAACACACATATGTGTTCGACCTACAAACCTGACTTAACTGGCATTTTACGTGAAAGCGGGAAAAGCTAAATTATTTTCACTTTAACTTGTATATTAAGTACGATATTTACGGCACAACTCAAAGGTTTCGAAAGCTCACGGCGTTAAGTTACTTCGAGTCAGGTTAACCTCCGTACTTGCTTAATGGCTCAATGTTATAACTTTGAGGCTATTCTGGTTGACAAGCTACTACTTGATGACCCCTAAGAGCTAAGTTTGATAGAACATCTACAAAATATGCTATAGGAAGACGTGATGACAGGGAAACACGAGTTCCTGAAGTATTAACTGCTAGTCACCACATCAGAGAAGACGAGAAGGAAGTACATAAACCATCTGAAAGATAAGCGAATGTGGACTTTTGAACGGCCAAAAGAACCGGCATTGTATACAAGGTGGCATACATTGACGCGTACACTGTTAGCATGAAATCAGCACATGATTCTAGACTCCGTAGCGTAGAAACATGATTCTGAACCCCCAAGCAGCAGATTTTTTTGAATTCATGGTAACTGGTTGCGCGTCGCTCTCCCGGAAACCCTGTACAGTAGAATGGACATTGCTACAGTTTAGGATGCATGGTCGAAATGGTCTTTATACCGCTCTATGATATAAGTCTCTCCTTTCCTCATCATCTGCCTAGCCTTTTCCCAACTATGTTGGGGTCGGCTTTCAGTCTAACCGGATGCAGCTGAATACCAGTATTTTACATGGAGCGACTGCCTATCTGATCTCAACAACCCAGTTACTGGGTAATATGATACCCCTTGGTAAGACTGGTTGTCGGACTTTCGGGCTTCTGACTACCCGTAACGACTGTCAAAGATCCACGAATGGCAGCCGGGACCAACGGCTTAAAGTGCTTTCCGAGGCACGGTCTTGATATGTAAAGATGGTCACCCATCCACGGACCAACCGCGGCAAGCGTATCTTAACCTGATAGATCAACCTTTACGGCTGTTATTTTTTAGCCACGGGCCCTTCTCTCTCTCTCCTCATATCACACATCAACTCTAGGAACACAATCGTTTTCTTAATGACTGCGCAGCCTGAATGAATGCTAAATAAACACATGATAACAAGTGTTATCCGTGTTACATCCGTATTTATGTGTATCAAGCAATGTAAACATAATGTCAGCTGCTTATTAACCTACACCATTGAGAAATGCAGTGTGTTATAGTTTCAGTTCTATAGTTCGTTACATGTCAGTACTAATGCGTTAATGCTATCTTACAGATTGTGGTCTTTACTTTGTTTGACATGGGGCCTGGGAGCCTACTATCTCTGCATGTAATTGGAGTTTAGTCTATTGAGTGACGTAACTTTGGGAGTTATTGGTCTATTAACGCGATTGCTTCTTCTGAGTCTGCATTCGCAAAACAGGTCATCAGGAAAAACAGGTAATAGGTAATACGGGCTGGTGTCCGCAACTACACGTCAATGCGCGTATTTTGCGAAAGAGTTCGTTACTCGTGGGCTGATAGTAGCCATCTCACTGCAAGTATTCTCTTATCGCTTGACAGCAAAAACCGTCAAGATTATAAATAAATCTGTTGGATTTGTCCTGATTTATTTATTAACTATACTTACTTATAATAAAATAGTATAGCATTATAAATAATAAAATGGTAACGAAGAATTCTTGTCCTTTTGTCCGTATATGTATGTGTAGATATATGTTCCGGATTGCCACAAAAACGGCTGAACGGATTTATGTATATAAAATTTGACACACATATAGTTTATAACCTGCATATACCATAGGGTACTTTCAATCCCGGTACCACGTTCCCGTAGGATATCTTCCGATATCCACGCCGGCGGGCGATGCTGCGATCAAAAACTTGTTATACATTAACTAAATTCAAACAAAAGTTGTTATTGACCAACACGATGCTCTTCAACCTAAACAAGATGTCGAAGAACCTTCAAAAGCATCCATAGCCAAAGCCATAGACAATGAGTGAGAAAATCCAATCCCGAACTAAGTCCAAAACCTATAGGAGCAAGTTTGTTAGAAGTGTCCTCTCTATTGTCACTACAATAGAGAGGACATTTCTAACAAACTTGCCTGCCAAGTGTAAAGACACCAAACTAAACAGCCTCCTTTTTTAGGACCGACATATTCCAGAATAGGACTGAGGTAATCTTACTAGGAAATATCTCTTACAACACGCCTAGCGATATGTCCATACCTCAGTAATAATTAAGTAACCAGTACTCATACTAATGTTTTTCTTCGAAACTTCCTAGTTCACATATTACATACTGCGGGCATGTAAGTAAGAAAGGCGACGTTCCTACAAGGCTTACATACATTCTTTGGACGCTAACAAACTCTATAACAGTAAAGCGGAAAGTAAAGGCATACTACTTTAGTTTACATCCGTGCTGTTACAAACAGTTTTATTAATGACAGATAAGGTTATCACAGTCTAAATATTATGTCAGTGTTGGTTTTGTGATTAGTTGGGCTGTCAAAGTCGAGGTGTATGATATAATGGTGCTGGACTAACTTCAAGCTGGAATTATTTTGGTGGAGATGTCCTCTTAAAATGTTGAAGATTTGTGACCATAAACACGCACATTGGAAGCAAACGAGGTCGAAGTGAGTCTAAAACTCCTTCTTTATGATCTTGGCATAACCGGGTAAACCTATGTGTTTACCATAGATACGTGTTGGCATGTAAATTACATTTTTTACCAAAGCAAAAAATACTTAAGAGCCTTCACCACTAGAATGTACTTTAAGGTATCTGACTGCGGTTTCAACTGTCTACATAGTGGAATAGCAGAAAAACTGCGGTAAGAGTGAAGAACGATAAACGACCTCCAACTCATTATGGTGGAAGGAAAGCTTCGGCACGAGACCGGAAAATTTACTATGAAGCTATAAACCATTATAACGACTATAAAATATAGTTGTAAGAAAAGCAATACCTGATAACTTTCCAAGCATCTAACAATGATTAAAAAGATAAACATCACTCTAGCGTGACGTGTTTCATTAGGTACAAGCGCTAGCCAGTCAATACGAGGAAGACATTTTTGCAAAATAAGCAGAACTTTCTCCGACATTCGTTACACAAGCATAAATGTAGAAAAAAATTAGCATCTATTTAGCAAACCGTGTAAAGTCAGCGTTCATTGTATCGATCGTTAACTTCCTATTCGCTTCGCGTCACCTTGCGCATGCGCATCCAACATGGCGCGCGTCAGTCCGCTTCGTTAGTGGAGCATTTGTCAAGATAATTGTCCGAACACCGCCATTTGAGGCTTTGACATTTCCTGATTATTATGAATAGTTTACCTTTTGTAATTTCCTATTGAAACCAGTGTTTACCCTTATTGCCCGGATATAAGAGGCACATTGCGATGGAAATGAGTTTCTGAACCGCATTATTATCTTGGGCATTATATGGTTCAGCCTTGGCTTTGACATTGTGTCGTGTTCGGCCAAAATTGGCCGTTTTGTGCTCAATTATGTTGACATGCGCGGATTGGCCAGTGCGAATATAAGGAGATGTCACAGCCACGTTCAAGATGTTTTGTTCGCAGCTGATTTCAATGTCGTTAAGAAAACTTGAACCTTCAAGGTGAATTTTACAATGTAGCACAAATTCATTGGAGAATTAGATGTACCTACCATGGATTCAAAATCAATTTCTTGAAAATACGTCTCGTTCTCATTAAAGACTGGTTCTTAAATGCAAACTGGAGTTACGCTCATTATTTGACCCAAAACCTCTTTTCATCGTGGGTTCAGAATTGAGTCTGTTTTTAATTTCAATATTATTTATCCATACATTACTTACGTAGAAACGTGACTAGCCCTAAATACTTTGTTTATAGCGATATAAAAACACCATAAGCACGGGCCTCAATGAGGTAACTTCTCGGCATATTATTGTCACAGGTGCTTCTACAACGTAACGCACTAAGTATTTGTTTTAACCGAAATTATCAGCAATGTCTGCGATGGACTTATTATCAGATTAAAAACCTGGCTCAGTTTGACAGGTGACGTCCTATCTCACTTTCTCGTTCAGTAAACGGTATGTCTATCTCGCTCGGCTATGAATAACGACATTCTAAGCATTTTTGGTGAATGGCTGACTCTGATAATGGCATTGGTAGTTGAGCAGATAAGTTCATTTGATAACAGTAATGGAACTCTTAATAAGACTTGTCTAACAAAAAAGGTAATAACTAAAAAAGAATGAATAGCGAACATTGATCAGTGACAGATAAAAAAAAGTTGAAGGTTTCCGATGTCAATCTTATGCGTCATCGTTACTTTAAATTCAGTGGTGTTTATTATCTAAAGATTTGATTTTTACACAATATTTTGATATCTCTATACCTTTACTTCGAATTCAATTAACTAATTCAAATCTTGTTTCACTTTTTGACAACTTTGAAATGAACATGACACGTCGTCTTCTGCAATAGCTGTCACTTTAAGCAAAAAGTGCTTTGAGCATTTTGTCTACGTCACTGCAGTTTATTAGGTCGGTACAAGCCTAGTTACCTACTTAGCTACGTGTAAATATTCTAACACAATTGTCTAGGCACCTACTCGTAGTGTTACAACTAGAATAGTTATTGAAATGAATCATGATCATGCATGCGTAAAAGTGACCTCGATAGTACTGACAATTTTGTTGTTAATTTATTACACACTGAAATATTGTGAAAGTTAAATCCAAGTTCCTGTTAAAAATTGCTACTTTTAGAGGTGAAATTACAATTGAAATTGATTATAGTTTTTGTTAGAAATCGTCTCAAATCGCAAAATAAAGACTTCGGAAACTGCGAAATATATAACTTGAAAGATTTCACGTGTTTCTGTCAAACTTTTGGACGTACTTTTTCTTTGCCTAGTCTAGTATTTTTAGGGTACAGTTTTCAGAACTCATGATCTGCCTAGACTTTTCCAACTATGTTGGAGTCGCCTTCCAGTCTAACCGGATACAGTTGACTATTTCAGTGTTTTACATGGAGCGGCTGCCTATCTGACCTCCACAACCCGTTACTGGTTAATACGATACCCGTTGGTAGACTGGTTGATAGACTTTCGGGCTTCTGACCCGTAACAACTGTCAAAGTTCTACGAATGACAGCCGGGACCAACTGCTTGCCGTGCTTTCCGAGAAACGGAGGGGTCTCGATCTCGGCAAGCGAACCTTCGAACTTCGACGCGGCTTTTATTATTTACCCAGGAGCCCCTTTTCAGTCATTTCGGTAGGGACCTGACCTGCCTGGTGCAGGTCTATGCAAACAAATCTTCGTGAAGGTCGCTTGTTATAACTAAATGGTGATTGTACCATATCATTACCAATTATCTTCAACTTGCAGGGAAGGGAAACAATGGTCTCTAAAGTAAATTATTGGAATTAAAATAATGATGATGATGGTCTAATGACGTCACTTTATTTGAGTACTTAATGCTCGTTTGATAGTGGAGATTAAATCTCTATTTACTCGTCTTATCATTCTCCCACGGAAAGTGTTATAAGATAAAATTCATGTAGGTATTTCCGTAACATGGTGAAAATTAAACATAGGCAACATGACGTGATTTTATCATTTTTAGGTATTCGGCGTGAAAAGGGTGAAAAAGCTATTAAAAATATTTTTGATAGAAAGAAAATTGTAGGTCAGTAACCTGACATCTACATACTGTACCTACTGTCCTGTCACGGCTTTTAGGGTTCTGTACCCAAAGGGTAAAAACTGGACCATATTACTAAGACTCTACTATCTCCACTGTCCGTCTGTCTGTCATCAGGCTGTATCTCATGAACCGTAATAGCTAGACAGTTGAAATTTTCACAGATGATGTATTTCTGTTGCCGCTATAACAACAAATACTAAAAACAGAATAAAATAAATATTTAAGGGGGGCTCCCGTACAACAAACGTGTTTTTTTCGGCGTTTTTGCCTTGTGGTACGGAACCCATCGTGTGCGAGTCCGATTCGCACTTGGCTAGTATTTTTATTCAACCGTTTTCTTGAGAAATTAAATAGGAACTGAATCCCAGATATAGGATTCAGAGTTATCTGTCGTGAATCATAGTCGAATTTTTGGAATATGATATGACATGTACAGATGAACTTTAGTTATTGAACGAGATTTATGAAAAGTACCTAAGTAATATGAGAATGCACATAGTTTGATAACGAGAAAAGCAAAATGAATACGACTATGTACAGACGCCAGCACATCAAGCTACACCTAACTGTCAAATTTTCCCAATCAACTTTGAACCTTATGCTTTAGCGATAAAGTTGAAAATCTAATAAAGAAATCTGACAGATTGTGGTAGGTTGATATGCTGGCGTCCGTACTACGCCATAATTATATGTATACGTAATTTAATACGACTGCCCGACTGCAAAGACAGGGTTATATTTTTTTATGGTGGTGATGATGGCCGTGTTTTAATATTTAATTTAGCTAAGGCAGCAGTACTTGCAAAGTAAGTACATAGCATTTATTTGGCTAGAAGATAATTTTCTTAACATTATACGCATTTGTGGAAAAGTTGACAAACTTCACTTGCCATAGTTTTCTCACATCCTCTCCTATGAAGAATGTTCAAAGCTGTACGTACAAACTTGCAAAGTACAAACGAGTCCCATAGATACGATTCCACAAACAACCAGAGATTTTATGCTGAACATGTCGTGCATCCTGTCCGCGGCGTACACGCAACGGTACCTTAGGACGATACGAGACAAGACACTATCTACGCGTTTTTTTTTTCATCATTTATATGTAAGAATGCAGGTACTAGATTGATGTCATACGTTTAGATTAGTAGCTAAAACAATAATTAAGACAAATAATTTGTCTATTCATACTTTTTGCAAGTTACAGAGGACGAATTTATGGTTCAGCGGTTGAGTTACGTTTTATTGACGCGAAAGCCAAACCATATAAAATAGGTAGAAGTTAAAGGTATAACCATTCTAAAGTTTGAATAACATTTTCAAGGAATCGTTCAGTTTGTCAGAAAGTTGAAGCTGAAGCTAGTAAGTACCTTAAAGAATAAAATTATACCTATTTTTTCTAGGTAGGTAAAGTTTTGTTAGGCTATAGATTCCGGAAATCGGAACGATATTTTCCCGTTGTTTCCCGCTGATTTGGTGATCGATTCTGTAATTATTGTGACATTCAAATTAGAGGTGCGACTAGTTTCTCATAAAAATAACAGTTAAATAACTGTACTTATAGTTTATTAGTTGGTTATATAGAATCTACCGCTTTTTGTTGTTTTTGTATATTAGAAAGTGGTGTTTAGTTTAAATACTTCTAACTACCTACTTACATTTATGTTTATCGTTTAAAGGTATCAAATTAAGATAGTATGTACTCTAAAGATGTAACGATTATTTAAAACCAATAGTTACGCGATAAAATTCCTTAAAAACTGTCTCAACACAAAAATTTAAGCAAACTACCCACCGCAAAAAAAAATTACACCAAACGTTATTATTTTGTTAGGCGTGTTCATATGATGTACCTACTAGGTAGGTACTCAATCTATTTTAATAACTCGATGAAATCCGTTAGATCAACACCTGAAGAGTGGTCGGCCTACGCACACACGGACATGCACTGTACACGTTACGTTATTCAACGAACACACCTACACGCGAATATTTCATCTTGTTGATTAGAAATAAACGACGCGACGTTCAAAACTTAAAATTTAAAAGGTTTGTAATGATACTCACCCGATTAGATTCCAAAGCCTCAGCACTATGCTCCTCCTTCTGACGGAAGCAATTAGTGCATTTGCTCTTATTGAAGATGTTTGGTGCAAATTTCCTGCAATCCGAGCGCCCAGACATGATTGCCAGAGGTCAGGGTCTATTCAACGTTCACTATGTCACTATACACAGCATGGTGCTACTGTAAAACACCCACACTAGACGACTAATCGCCTTTTTTCGTACCGAACACGTAGTTTATCACGCGCGCACCCACCGGTGAGTGAGCTATCAGCGAAATCACTGCAAGTGAAGTGAGCGCTAACGTCATACAAAAACACATGCACTAAACACAATCTCCTTCGGCAACCGAACACCGAAGTAGTCGTACAATCGCGTAAACAATATTCGTATTCACGTCAAAATATAAAACAATAAACATCGATTTCACAACGAACACGCGGAGTTCGCGAGCGCGCAACGACACGACCGCCCGTCCATTTTACATCTGATAGAAAAGCAGCGAACACAGTTTGTTGTTTTACAACTTCTCTTTTCTTGTTTATGCGTCTGTATGTTAAAATATCTATGTAGTGACAGTTTTTGTTAGTGTGAGTGACTATATTTATCTCTGTCTACTACGCAAGGTTTGAATCTTTCGATCTCTGTTACACTTTTCATTAATATACTTGTTCTTAGTGCTGCCATCTATTGGTATTTTTTTTAAACATAAGCCACATTCTCGCTATTTCAGCAACTCGTGGGCACACTGTGTTCCAGGAGTTAAATAGTTCTTATAAATTGCGGTAGGTGGCAGTAGTCCCAGTTCTTAAACGTTGTTTAGTTATTTGTTTTGGACTAGGCGAAGAGTTACTAGTAGCCACCAAAGAGTAACTTTTTTATAGGGACATTTTATAATGGTAGCCACTGATTGTGCCATTTTGTAGTAAATCGTTCTTAAAAATGAATATGATTCAGCACAATGCAATGCAATCCGACACAGTCGACGTAGATGCTGAGTTTATAACATAATAAATAATTACTTACGTTTTTTATACTACTGTTGTTTTTATACTACTTGCATGCTAATTTTACAAAGTAGTAAAGTAAAACTAAATAGAATAAACTATTTGTCACTTTGACAGTGACATGGTCTGACATTTCAGTGACAGAACTGACCATCTGACAGATGACTGTGACAGTACGACCAATCATCCGATGTATGACGTGTGTGTGCGAGCGGTGCGCCCAATAAATAAAACAGCGCACGCCGCAATCACGTTATCATACGTTTTCCCTCTTTAAAACCTCCACGAAAATTATCAGTTTCGTTCGTAACACTTAGGCAACAGACGCCTTAATATTTATTAACAGTTTCTTTCATCCTTCCATTCATAGTCAAGGTGAGAGTTCAGAGTTATATAGAAACAGCACGCCCGACTAGACTGGTTCATACTTCACGTATCGCTGTAGACCTTGAATTTGTGTCTGCGAGGGAATTTGAAATGTCCCTGTATGTTTAGTCATCCGGTGTAATAAAATTGGTGCGCGCTCATAACCATTATTAGTGTAAGAAGGCTGAATTAAAACGTGATATTGTGTTTTAGTATGGAGGACTTGAGTTTCGTTCCCGATCTCCCGAGTGGACCACTGGATAAGTTCAGAAAGACCGCATCCTTCGATTGGAAACGCCTCAAATTGGCTTTGGAAGGTGATATAGAGCTCCTGAAACTTAAGGTTAGTGACAGAAATATGATACTTATTTTAATTTGATCTATCTCTCGTTTCTAGATTTAAATAAGGCTAAAAACAAGTAGTTTTCTAGGAGAGTATGCATGCTGAATTTCGAAATTTAAATTTTGACATGTGAATCGCCAGTAACAATAAAAAAAGACGACCATAATAAAATAATAATTTAATTATTTTGAGAAATGTTCAGGTGTTTTGCTAATGATAATTTAAAAAAAATTAAACTATTCTATGTCAAAATGTTATCAAATTATCAATTAGATTCAATTGTGCACCAAGTCATTAATTTAAGTTACTCTTAAAACAATATTTTGGTTCAATTGTATTCAATTGTTCGTCATAAAACGCTTGAAATAAACCTGTTATGCAAATACATAGTTTTATCACATCTGTCAAGGCCAAGCAGATTTTTGGGATGTGTCTCGCATAGTTAAATGGTCACAACATACCCACATAATATTAACCATTCCTGTTTAAAGTATCAACATTGACAATTCTTAACACTTTTCGGGACACTTAATGCCCCTCAACATGTAAATGCATAGCACTTGGGAGTAATTTTCTTTGACAGTGTGAATTTTTTTTAAGTATTTTAAAACAAAAATAATGCTTCTACTGACTGCTACCAACTGCTTAATACTTTTAATATTTTTTTCTCATGACATTCTTAATATTCCAGCTTCAGAAAACAAATTATATGCCCGAATTCTTAAGAAAAATTTTTTTTAGGATACTATATACTTACCTAAATATTTTATTGGTCATCCAGATCAAACTCCATTTTGCTCTTAGGAAATTATCAAGATATACAAATCTTTGCATAGCCAAGTGTTACTTAGTATTGCAATAAATACTATTTACTACACTTACTTAATTCTCTAAAATAAGCTTTTTATTTAGTAAAAATAATAGAAAAAATATAAAAATTATAAGATTTAATTTGGGTATAGAACTGTGAATTGTAGAAAACAAACAGGACACAGGCCTCCTCTCTGTGAGAGGGCTGCAATCTACCTTGCGGGCCCAGTGCGGATTGGTAGATGTCACATGTCTTCGAATTTTTGGTTCTAGGACATTCGGGTTTCCTCACACTGTTTTCACCACTGCTCCTAACTTGTCTCTTTGTTAACTGTTTAACACGTTCCCTGTCCCAGAACAAAAATTAAAAAAATATTCGTACGTCCATCGATCATACGTACGTCCATTTTCTTATAAGTTGACAATATTTTTTTAAGGGTTTACATCTATACTAATATCAGTTAAAAAATTGTATATTTTTCAGACCAAAACTGAAAAATAAATTTATGACTCCACAAGGAGTCAAGGACGTGTGAACTAAAAATTGTGTGACTCCTTATGGAGTCATGGACGTACGAGTTTGGCACAAACGTGACTCTTTTGGAGTCATTGGACAGGGAACGTGTTAAGTACTACAGAGTAAACAGTTACATATACTGAATATTATTTTCCATAATAATATTTTAAACCCCAAAAGAAAAAAAGAAAACCAAAATTTATTAAATTTTAAATGTAAATAATATAATATAAATCAGAAAAGTAATATATAAAGTTAAAAGACTTAATTCTTGTAAAATATCTTGTAAATACAGGGTGGCACACTAAAAGCATTTTGTAACAGTGATTATGATAACTAGATTAGTAGTAGATTCATATTTAGAACTAGAATTTGTAAATACATTACCTATCAATCAATTCTATTTTTTTTTTGTAAGTAAGTTTGTGCAAACCTACTTACAAACACGGGACGCCTGGCAGATGTGAAACATCGACATTATTTTGTATAAGTAATATGATTGAAAAGAACAGATTGCGATATAAACTAAATATGGCAAAATGATAAAATAAAATATTACGATCGATTGCGCATGGCGACGCGTCGCCACACAGTACACAAACAGTGACTGTACCTATATATACACCATCATATAGCGTGGCGACCGTCGCCACGGCTTGCGTCGCCACGCCAGAAATTTGTTTTACGTGCGGCTATAGAGGTTTCACATCAAAAACGAAAATACTGAACCAACGACACCGACTTTAGAAATTAAAGTTATTTTTCACTTTGTAGTTTTTTTTTTGGAAGTCGTTTGTTTTTTTTTTGTAAAAAAGTTTTTTGAAAAAGCATTTAAATATACTTGCGGAGAGAGAAATGTCATAAATCACGCTACGTTATAGTTTGAGCCTATCTTGTCGACGAAAAGCGTGATGTTATGAATGACTATTGTGTGGGCAAAAGTTTGGCCCGTTTGCTCGAAACTTACGCCTTGCCCAAATTGATACTTATGCCCGTTTGCTCTAAATAAAACCATTTGTGCATTAAATTACCGATATTGACACTTGATGAAAATCAAAAGTCATGTATTCTAATTATTATAAGCTGAAATCAGCAGTTTTCTAACGTCGAAATTACATAGGCAGTCCCACAAAACGCTGCGGGCGTTTTGTGAGACTGATTTTTCTCCACCACTTTCTAGATCTTAAAGGCAAGGAGCCTACGGAGAAACAGGCGCGACACGCGATAAGATCGCGCGCGACGCAAAGGCACCGCAAGTCGCGCAACGAGGAGCGGTGCCTTTGTGTCACGCGTGATTCGCGTCGCGCGTCGCGCTTGTTTGCAGGAGCCTTTAGCTGGGAAGAAGTAGTGGCAAGTGCGCAACAAACTACCCAGAAGCACAGCTGTCTGTTCAGTTAGAAAGACTTATTGCAGAAATCGGCCTATTTTCAAGCAAACCAATGTTTTGTCTTTGCGCAGCGCGGCGGTTCTTAACAATAAGAAATTGCATAGTCCGATTTCTGGGCATTACTCTCATTATTCTCTCAGAGTGATTTCTGTTGTGGTTTTTACTGGAAGACAAGAGTATCATACTGAGCCCTATTTTTCATGACGGGTTTTCTGGTTCGATCAGGTAAACAGCCCAGGTAGGTAATCAAATACAGTTATAAGTTTATCATCTTACTAAGATATCCGCGTAGTGAAGGATAACGTAACGATAATACAAAAGCTTCTAAAAAATCCCTGTGCTGTCGTACATTTGGGTAAAAAGGTTTTATCTACCTAGCGTATTCCAGAAATAAGTAAGATCTCCTACTTGTGCATTCAGTTCATGAAACGGAAATATGCTTCCTAACATTGAATGAACTATTCATATTGAGGAATATCTATGCAATGAAGACTGCACGAATTTAAACACGATTTTGAACTTTATCATTTGAAAATATAGTTCCATATTGCTGAAGTGAATCTGAAAACAAACGAGCGGAAAGTAGATAATCATTTAGAACTCAAATTGAAGAGAGACAAGGTTTAAAATCACGTAATGCTGTCATTCAAATATTCCATTCATTCCTTTCTTCGGACTTTAATGGAACTGTCATAGTTGTGTATGGGAAGTCGTTGATGTATTGAGTTATGGTATGTGTAGGTAATGTTCGATACGGAATAATTTAGTCTCAACCTACGTGCTGATCACAAAAGGTGACTAAAGGTTATTAAAGGACGCGGAACGCGATTCTGGTGGAACGATTTCTATGAATACTTCATGGAAATTGTTCTACCGGAGTCGCGGTCCGCCTGTCTGCGGGGGCTTTAAAGGATCATGTGAAGAGACTCGGCAGCGTCATCTGATTGTCTGCTTCTTCTCGGAGCTTCGGCTGTCACAAACGCTGTGAAAAATAGCTCATGCCGTATTCTCTCATCTTTGACAGTCAGCTAAATGGTAGCTTGGCTGTCTGCCTAAGGCACGGTAGACGTACATTTTAGTATCTTGCATTTGTCAAACTAAAAAATATTATGTGTAAACTCAGTGCATTTTTTAAATTAAACCGTTGACAAGCAATCTTGAATTATCAAGGAGTCGGTCAGTCAGAAACTCAGAAATATGAAGCTACTTGCCCATTTCAAAGTATGGTAGGTACTTATGGAGGAAAACGGGCAAGAAACTTCATGGACATTTGTCCACTAATAACAGCATTTTGCATATTTAGTTAATCACCACTACTCTCAAAACCGTGAAGGAAAATATCTTGAGGAAACCAGTTTATCCTAGAACCAAAAAAGTTCGAAGACATGTGATATCCACCAACCCGCACTGGGCCCGCATGGTCAATTACGGCCCACTCCCTCTCAAAAAAGAGAGGAGGCCAGTGTCCCAGCAGTCTGAACATTCTGGGCTGATTTTGTATGTATAATAGTCATTAAACTATGACGTCACGTCTACAATTATTCGTCTCTTATGTGTCTGATTCATAGTTATATGTATACTGGCTCAATGGCTCAACAACAGCTACTCAAGGAAAATATTTGAGTATTCAATTGTTTATGAAGACATTTCTAATCATGTGGTAACTGGTATGCTGTAGATATTGTTTATTTATAGCCACTGGGAATATACTCTGTGTAGTTTTTCTTACATCGTGTCGGTAGGGTCTGTTTATGAGAAACTTTCCTGTTGTCCACGATTTCGTTTGCGCGTATTTTGTATTTCATATTTTTTTTTAATACCAATATCCAGGACAAAAAAAAGAGTATGCTTAGATGGTTTGGTCATGTCGAGTGAAAGGCGACTAACAAAACACCCGAAGGGGACGCCCTAATTGGACATTATAGTGTCCTTATTGGTGATGTTCTTTAGAAAGCTCAGGTGCGTAGTACTGGCAACCGGCGTGCGAGATGTAGGTATGAACGTCAACGAGGCAAAGGGAGTACAGTCATCATCATCATCATAATCATAATCAGCCTATAATGTTCCCACTGCTGGGACACAGGCCTCCTCTCGGTGAGAGGGAGTGGACCGTAATCCACCACGCGGGCCCAGTGCGGATTGGCAGATGTCACATGTCTTCGAATTTTTGGTTCTAGGACATGCCGGTTTCCTCACGATGTTTTCCTTCACCGTTTTGAGAGCAGTGGTGATGAAATAATTTACACAAAGTAAAGCGCCTGTCTGGGTTCGAACCTACGACCTACAACTCAGGGAGTACAGTACCCGGCGATAAATATTGCACATCGACCTTTGGAAAGAGACAATCGGCTAATTTCGGCTTCGTAGAGCGTTATCTCTGTCGCACGAAATACAAACAGTCCAGTATCTATTAGAAGCTGTTAAAACAAATATGATTTGCTTCTTTAGATAATTATTTTTATTCTTTGTATAAAATACACCAATTTCCAAAGGTCGATGTGCAATATTTATCGCCGGGTACTGTATGTGAGGATCGTAGCAGGTGGCGTTCTGTAGTTTCTGCCTACCTCCTGGAAAGAACGCGTGAGTTTCATGTATTAATGTATATCCAGGACGAAAAGCCAATCAATCAATCAATCAAATCAGCCTATCGCTGTCCACTGCGGGACATAGGCCTCCCCCAGACTGCGCCACAGCACCCTGTCCTCCGCCTTCCGCATCCACTCTACCCCAGCCACCTTCTTTAGGTCGTCCGTCTATCTAGCTGGGGGGCATCCTAAACTACGCTTGCCGATACGCAGTCTCCACTCCAAGACTCGTCTGCTCCACCGGCCATCGGTCCTTCGACAGACATGGCCAGCCCACTGCCACTTCAGTTTGCTTACTCTGCAAGCTATGTCGGTAACTCCGGTTCTTTTCTGGATAATGTCATTCCTGATTTTATCCTTCAAACAGACTCCGAGCATAGCTCGCTCCATTACGCGTTGAGCGACCTTGAATCAGCCCGACCGTCAATACAAAAAGGACAAAAAGTAGGAGTCAGGACGAAAAGTAGCCAATGTCTTTCCGTAGGTCCCAAGCTACCTATCTTTAAAATTATATAACGATCGGTTCTGTGGTTTAAGCGTGAAGGTACGGACCTGACATAGAGACAGACAGTTACTTTCGCATTCACATTAATATAGGTAATACGGGCTGGTGTCCGCAACTCCACGTCAATGCGCGTATTTTTCGTACTCACATTAATATATTAATTAACTAGCTGCGTCCCGCGGTTTCACCCGCGTTAGTTTCGATCCCGTGGGAATATCGGGATAAAAAGTATCCTATTGTTAATCCTGGTTATAAACCATCTGTGTACCCATCCAAATCCGTTCAGTAGCTTTTGCGTGAAGAAGTAACAAACATACAACAAATATTAAGCCCGGAATACACATGCCTGTAACTTGCACATAAGTATGCAAGTAGCTGGCATACCAGTATTCACCAATCAAGAACTTGTTTGGCACACAGCATGCAAGCTCTTGCATGCTTTTGAGCAAGTTACAGGCATGTGTATACTAAGTTTAGTGTGATACACCTGAGTGTTATTGGAGAATGTCTTAACAGCAAATTAATCTGATCCATTCCAAATGTGATATCCTAATATCACGATGCAAATTAAATCAAGTCAGATATAGCCAAAATACTTTGTTTTGATTCAGATAACTCTGCTCATAATCGAATTTCGCATTTCAATCAGATGTGATAGGATTAATTACCTATATCCGTGCCTATATACTCATTAGGTGTCCTCGGTATTATTTCCTATCTAGGGCAACATATTTTTGTTGTGAAATACAATCGTTTCATTGCCACTGGTCCGACTCTGTTCAATCAATCAACTTAGCGTATCGCAGTCCACTGCTGGACATAGGTCTCTCCTAGGCTGCGTCACAACACTCTGTCCTCCGCCTTCCGGATCCAATCTGTCCCAGCCATCTTTTTAAGATTGCCGGTCCATCTAACTTGGGGGCGTCCCACACTACGCCTGCCGATACGCAGTGTCCACTCCAGCGTTCGACTCCGTCGTGTCAACTTGGCTACCAACTTATCGTTTTCTAAAATCACTTACGCCGTGGCGTTAACGATTGTAGAAAGAGATTCGATACGAAACGTTTGTAACTTGGCTAGGCCTACAGGACTAGTCTGCTCCACCGGCCTTCCATCCCTCGACAAACAAGGCCAGCCTACTCTGTTGAAATCCATAAAAAAAGGACTACTCAGAGAAGAGGAAAGAGAAAGACTCAGGACCAGGAATCCAGTATCGTGTGTCGTGGTATCTTTGCTACAACCAAAACGACATGATTCGAATGCATAGTTGCGGAGGTATGCGAGGGCCAACGGTGTAACCCATTGCTCCTAATTGACACCTACTCCAGTTTATCCGAACTCCTTTGGACTGTCAGGAACCATTTGCATGCAATTTTTCGACCATAAGGACCAATCTTCGGTACTGTGTAGTTTTTGGATATCAACCCTACTTAAGTTTATACGGAGAAGATTCCCAGTTCTCGTTCAAGGTAAAAATATTGCTCTATATCAATAAGTCAAGATAAACTCTCATTACATGCCGCCGTGTCTAGGTATTGAGATCAAAGTATAAATGTCTGGAGTGACGCTCCTACGTAGGCACTCATCGATAAGACTGGGGAACCCCGTCAGAGTATCGAATGATAAATAGAAGGATGTACCTCGAAAGTGGTCAAGTATTCGTCAGTTTATAACTTAGTCTGTAGAATATTCTTACAATACCTTAGTATTGCAAGAATATGTAACTGCAATCTAGCATACCTCAGTATGATGTGCGACTCAGAGAAAGAATATGACCACCCCTAGCTTTCAGATTGAATGTGCCTTAGAAATTATTATGGGAAATATCATCTTTTAACTTAATTGTGTCTATAATATAGGTACTTATACTTATAAGAAACTAGCATCATGCATGGATCGAGATCACTGACTTCAATCCAATATCCCGACATACAAAGTTGATACGACAGAGGGGCTTTCCTTTAAACTGCCTATACTAGATACCATTTTCAAGCTCTGTACCAAAAATCAATTAAATAGGAGCAGTAGTTTAGTCACAAATGATTTTTGAAGTTTTTGCTACGTTTGAACACGATGTATATTTCCTAACAGCTGATTATCTCATACGCATAGGTCATGCACCTTAAAACGATAATCTGAGTATAAGATACATTGTTGCCGCACAAGTACAACCAAATATTTCACGAAGCAATAAATACACACACACTTGCACTTTCACTATGAGAGTGACAAAGACAATCATAGCAAAACCCCCGCGCCTTTTTCCCGCGCGTAAAAGGAATAGAAATAGGTCAGTGTGTTGCTATTGCATCCTAGATCCTTGCGAATTTGCTAAAAAACTTTCTTTCAGTGGACAGTGCGCACGCGTCATCCAATCGGGATGTACGTTACGTAACACGGGAGCCCCGCCGCCGCCGCGCCGTTATGTTTTGTCGTACTCGCTGTCAATAATTGTGATTTTGTTTTCTTATTGTGATAGACAGAATAGACACTAAATAAGTTTAATACAGTATTTCTTTTTTTTATTGTGACAGGATACGTAACTTAGGAATATTATTATTTAGTGTTAGTGTTTTTTTTTTGTGATCGACTGTTTTTATTGTGATAGGATACGTAATTAAACGTTGGTTGTGTGTGTGTGTAATGATTAAAGTGTTCAGCAATGCCTCGTGTAACTTACACGGCGTCAGAATACACTTACATGATTTTAATTTACGGTGAATGCCGTGGAAACGCAGATTTAGCTCTGCGAACATACCGAGAAAGGTATGGTGACCGGCGCAATAGCCCTAGGAACGCCGGCACCATACAATTGGCAGTACAAAGATTACGGGAATTAAAGTGCTTAGCGACGGACAGTGATTTAATTAGAAAAATAAATAACAATATTCTCCGTCGGTATAATTTGTGCATTAATATGAATCGAGGACACATCGAGAATTTAAAAATTTTGTGTTTTTGTGTGTGCGCGTACTTTACAACCTTACCTAACATAAAAGCCGGCGCGAGCGGTCTAAACCGCCCGCCCCCCGCGCCCCCGCCAAGAGAGATAACACACACGCACACACGCACACGCGCTCCTGCGCGACTTTGTTACCTAGGCATCTAAGGTCAGTCAAATTTATTTATAAAGGGTGGTTGCGTTTCACTCTGACTTTAAGCTATTTAGTTTGTTTGAAAAAAAAAAATCTCATTTTTGGCGCTTTCTATTTTTGTACTGTATCGAATTAATACTATACACGTATAGTATACGTAGTGTAATTTAATGCCCCTCTGTCATATCAACTCTGTATATGTAGACCGCCCGTGTTTGCTGTTGACCCAATTCCTGTTTTAAGGGGCTTACATGACCTAAACGCAAAAAACGCAGGTTTAAGAAACAATAAAAGTATATGATCGACTACAGTAAACAAAATCAGAAAAATATAATATTCTTCAGGATATATGCTAGGTAGATAGTGTGTTGAAAACATAATACAACTAATTTGATACGATAGAAAAAAATCATGAAGATATCTCTAAAAACTTTCTTTTTACAATAATAACCATACTAATAAACATACAATCATTCTGATTTTTTGACAGATTATTCTACTACAACAGTTTATTCTACCAAAACAGTGTTTTAATTTTTTTAGTCCAAACAATAGTTTTTTTGTAATTAAATAATTGCTTCATATTTTGCAATAAATTATTACCAGCGTTGTGTCATCGCATCGCGCTTCTCTTTATTTTCTATGCAGTCCGACAGTGACCGCGCTTTAGGTCATGTAAGCCCCTTAATTCAAAATCACCATCAAACCCACTACGCAGTAAATCGTTAGTTTGTTTTAACAGCGAATTAGTGGAATATGTCTAATCTTGCATGACCGCACAACACGTGATCCGTCATGACCCTGAAATCGTAAACCGTTATTTATTGGTCAATTTTATTTATTCTTCAGCCTTCAGTACTTTATTGTTGATTGCTCTGTGTAAAACATCATAGCGGACTATTCGCATTAAAATTAATCGAAGACCAGTTGTGTGTGTGTATTTATGGCTTGCATTGTTTTATGGGATTGCAAAAGAAACAATACTTCGTTTACTTGATAAAGGGAAACTGTCAGGCAAAAAATCGCGCTGAGGTAGCGCGATTTTTTGTATCGGAGCGTATAATAATAGCACGGTAATATTGTCTTACCGTGATAACAGTCTCAATTTTGCTACTATGCATCATCTGCCTAGCTAACAATAAAAATAGGCATTTTAGCTTAGTGGCAAAAACTCAATTAACGTTTATAAGTATGTTTACATGTTATTTATTTTTTAATAACTGGTAGGTATTGCCTCCTCGGGCTCTGACTACAGCTTCGAGCCGGTTTGGCAAACTGAACACGAGGTTACGGAGCCGATGTTGGGGAATATTCTTCCATTCTTCAATCAGGGCCTGTTTTAGTGCCACGAGGGTGGTAGGTGGTGGTCTGCGGCTACTGTCTAACCTCCCTAGCTCATCCCAGGTGTGCTCAATCAGGTTGAGATCAGGACTTCTTGATGGCCAAGCCATCACGCTGATACCAACCTCCTGAATATACTCTTGCACCTGAGCCATGTGTGGCCGAGCATTATCATGCATCAGCATCGATCCATTACTCATATTTGCTAAATCCGGCCCTGGATACTCGTTGAGAATCTCTTGGGCATCTCTTTGCCCAGTCAGAGTGCCATTTTCTATGGCCAACTGCATTAAGGTGGCGATTTCCCAACACAGTGAAAACAATATAACAGTCTTTTTGGGCACTAGTACACCTGGGTCTGCCATTACAAGGTCTCCTCAGATGGTTTCCAGTCTCTTCGTACGTTCGCTTCACTGCAATAATGGTGGGTGTGACGATCGTTCGTAACGTCACATCCACCATTATTGCAGTACCTACGACACATACTGATGCCGTAATTTCTCTTCTGTTCAGTTCTAGAAAAGTTATGATCCTAGCACATTCTTCAGGTGAAAGAGGCATGATAAATAAAATGTATGTGCTGTTACTTAGCTTTAGTAACAAGACTCATCGATCAAGAAAAAATTTGAAAAAAAAAACAGAATCAAAAAAATGAATGGTAAAATTGTAATTCGAAAAGGATTATTTTTGTAGCTCTTTTCAGCCATTTCTTAAAAGAAGGTTCTCGACTATGAAGTTTTTATATAAAAAATGAAACTCTTTTTCGAGTCCTTTATTTTATTTAAACATAATATTTTTGTCTTATTAAAATAAAATTATTCAAAGCTTTTTTTTTATAAATATACCTACACTTTTTAAGGACTGCTTAGGTTTATATAATCATCGGTGTCCATTTGTTTATATTAAACAATAAATAATAAAGAAAATAAAAATATTAAAGAAACCAAGTAGGGCAGAACCGTGAACCGATATGAACGCAATTTTTTCTATCGATACCGTCTGATTATATTATTATCGTCACTGCATTCAACTGTATTGATTTTACTATCAAGGTAGTAGACAAAGGCATGGAAATATGGAATGTTATACATTATGATTATGAAACTACATAACGTAACATCAAGCCTGTATTCCTCAGGGTTACAAATTATAAGACAGAGGTGTACAGTTAGCAACAAAAGTCGATTAACGCTTCAGGTTTTTTAATCTCAGTTATTGAGCATAATATTTGTTCAGAATTGCAGCGGAAATACAATGCAATTTTGAGCAAATATTTTGCTCAATAACTGAGATTAAAAAAAAACTGAAGTGTTCATCGTTTTTTGTTTTTTTTTCTTGTAAGCATTTAATTTTGTATTTTTCTGTTAGTTTTTTTTGTTTGCTTTTTTTAATATTTGTACGCCTTCACGGCAAAACATGGCGCCCATATTATTAACCTAAGACCGTTATGTAAATACATACCTATGTTTCACAAATAAATATTCTGATTCTAACAGTTCAACAACATTCATTGCGTTATTTACGTTGTTGAGGAGACACATTTTTCGAACATTTGAAGCAATGGATTAGCATATCCTTAAAAATTATTCAGATTGAGATTGATACTCAGTTAGGGTGCCGGAGTCCGGGCTTTTACTGAGAAATTTCCGATGGAAAAACCCAATAACACTTTTGCCCGAACCAGGAATCGAGGCCAGGTGCCGTATTACGACGGTTTAATGCCATCATAATTTCAGTGTAAGAGAGAGACGGAGCTATACATGTCCGATAGCACCATCCCTTTTTGGCACTGGAATCATGATGGCATTAAACCGTCGTAATATGGCCCCAGGACCTCTTGTTGAGTAGTAGCGCTTGTGACCACTATACCAACGAGACGGTCCCGAAACCAAAGTTAACTAATTAAGTTTTCTTGTGATCAAATTAACAGCATTGAAATATAGCTAAATATTATTACTATTACTATAGCTGCCTAATAACGAGCTAACAAAATTCCTATATTGTTTTGGTACTGTTTCTTATGTAATACCTACGATATAACAAATGGAACACTTGCATTCTGAAGTGCCCTTATACTGAATAGTTTATTTATGAGCCAGCACATTCTGCCAAAATTGTCAACATTTTCTAAGCTTGAGTACGAGGCTTTTGACTACGTTATGTGTGTGTATTTTATGTCTTTTTTTAATATTTATTTGCAATGTGCGTTTTTGTCTGTGCAGAGTAAACTAATTTTCTTTTTTCTTTATTTCTTTTCTGTCGTTCTTTTCCAGTCTAACTTATCGTCTTTCAATCTTTCTAACGAACTCCTTTCCATTGTTCCAGTACAAAATATGGCATACCCTGGAAAAGGACCCGCTCTTCGCACACAACTCCGTCGCCCCAACGGTGGAGGAACAGAAACGCATCACACAGCTGCAACTGAAAAAAATAAACGAGTACAAATTCCACACTAAAGAAATGGTCAACTCTAGTTATAGTCGAAGGGTAAGGACCAATTTTCTCTTCTCCTTTATGCAATAAAGTTTTTTTTTATATAAAAACTGGCCAAGTGCGAGTTGGACTCGCACATGAAGGGCTCCGTACCACAAGGCAAACACGCCGAAAAAAACACGTTTTTTATATTGGAGCTCACCTTTTTTTTTCACGATGGGTAATTATTATCAAATGACCCCTCCCGCTCTGGGTGGAGCGGAAGGGAGTGTCAGACTCTTACTGACTAAAACCCACCCGTGTTCCTTCCTTAGCCCTTTATGTTCCGGGCCAGCGGTCAGCGGTAACCCCTTCGGACAATCCCGCTGAATTGGAGCCCCCCTTAAATATATTTTATTCTGTTTTTAGTATTTGTGGTGATGATGGATGAAATTTTGGTAAGATGTTGTGGCGCACACAACAACTTACCAAAATTCAAGCTCCAACAGAATTTTCAAGTGTTAATCAATTAGTTGTGGAGCAGGACCAGCATTGAGCCAGGCATTTTTATCAGATTTGTTTTTTTCCACAGACACGCACAATAATGACGATAAACGAAGCTGTGCAGTCTTTGAACCCCAGCGTGTCAGTGAAGATGGCGATCGGCATATATTTGTTTTCAAATGCCTTACTATCGCTCGGCACTGAGAGACATCATAAGTTCTATGAAGCTACCTTTGTGGAAAGAGAGGTAAGAGTTTAACTCCCAGTTATTTATATTTAAAAACTGTCATTGATGGACTATAGAGAGATCAGACAGTCTTAGGTCCTTTGTTAATAAAATAGGGTATATTGCGTAATTTTTTATTTTTCTCCCGAACCTGCCCTCAGGTTCACGGACCCCAGAGGGGCAATTCTCGTAATCTTAAGAAAGTTCGCAGTTTGGTCTGTCTCAATCTGTCAAAAATACCTACCTCTAATTTCCCTACATTTTGACAAGTTAATGACATTTTGTTTGTCGCTGAGATGAGACTACGACTAGGTTTTGAACGTTTTAAATTACGAGAATGAGGGTTTTCTGAAATGACGTTCTATTATAGGAGATCCCGGAATCTTGTTTTTAAAAAAAACTATTATTGATTAACTGGAAACAGAGTTTATTGGATTTAGGAAACACTTGAATTAGAATATAAGAAAATAGTAATAAAGATTTTAGGACTTCCGACCCGTACCGAGTTTCAAGATGAACTGGCTTACAAACTCAATGAGAATGACGTCTAAGTTGTTAAATGCTGACTAGGCAAGTCTGGATGGCGGTCAGCCATTTCACTATCATTGGCAAGGTATAACAGCCCCCCCCAAAAGACTGAAATTCGGGGATAAAAGCCGAAGTTCAGGAATTTATATAATTTCCCGTAATCTAGGTAATGGAATTGCAGAGTTTTCAGGTTCGGTATTTATACTATGGTTATTGACATCGTCGTCGGTATGGGTCGTCGGTTTGGTACAGGAGATATAGAACTTAGATCTATGCTTAGAAATAATTATATATAACTTAAATGCTATAAAAGATATCACTATTATTAAAATACATATAGTTAATATAGAATAATGTGTCCCGTATTTTACTAGAATAGGTTCTTCATCAATAAATTTGTTTAAGTCTGAAAATATCTTATAATTTCGTTTATTTATAGTTAAATCATCCAAATCAATGTTTTGTAGTAAAATAGGGGATATATTATTATTTAAACTAGTGGTCTTAGTGTCTATTTTACAACAAGAATCATTGATAATGCTAAAGTCTAAGCTAGGAATAGGAATGTCTATATTGATTTCGTCTTTAGATGAAATAAGTCTCGCACTTTTTGTGTATACTGTACACTGGTTTGGGATTCGTAATATACCGGTTCCGGACACTATGATTTCGCGTAATTCGGAGTTATCACAATCCACTGACACTTTACTTGAACGAGATTGCACGAAAATCCACTGATTGTTTGTGAGTGATTTCCAAATGTCCAATTCGCCGACAATTGTTTTGGTTTCACATTGCGTGGGGATAGCACTAATCGTTTTTGTTAATAGTTCACTTTCACACGTAGGAGTGCCGCTCGTCAACAGTACCGTAGGTATATCACACAGAAAGAACTCAGAGCTTATTGTTTTACATTTATCTAAGTTATCTATGTTACAAAAGTTTAGCTTATCTTTAGAGATAGCAATATACGAACTAGAAGGTAAAATTAAACTAAAAGTATTTGGGTTATCTGACCCGTGAGGGGTCGGTAATGCTAAATTATGATACAAGTTAAATTCGTCATTAGTAACTAAAGGAATTTGTAAAACGAATACGAGTTTGTTCTTATAATAGTAACATGCAACTTCAGATATACTTAATATTAAGTGGATATTGTCTAGACTTAGCGCTAAAGGAATTCCAGTATCTCTAGGCAGGTACCGGTCGTTATCGGCGAGTTCGTTGAATAATTGCGCCGGACTTATTATGTTTGGGTGCAGGATGTTTTGACTGCTCAACATGATAGCATTTGTTATGTCTTCAAGCTGAAACGACAATGCTAGTAGAGAGCTTTCAAGGTTAGCAAGTATGGAATAGATTTTTGTTTCAGATATTAGAATTTTAGAAGTTTCTGTGATATTATTTAATTGCAATATGAGTTGACTTAAAGTATTTGTAAGTGAATCTTCGTTATCTTTTAATTTATTAATCGTTTGTTTATAAGATTCCATAGTAGAAGTAGTAATTAAGATGTTTTCTTTCATTAGTTCCGCAAGCTTTTTCTCGTGGTTTTGAATGGATTCAATCGCGGAATCGTATTTTGATGCGTCATCTTCGTCTAGAGTGCCAAAAACATGTTTGAAAACGGTGCCTATTCCGCCGAACCATGCTGAACGTTTACTACGTTTTGACATTAAATGTGAGATAGAATCGAACTCGCGTTTAATATCGTTGTATCGAACTGTGAGTGGAGATAGTATATTTTCGCATTGAAGGTTGCTCGATTTTTGACATGTTTTCTTAACTATGCCTAAGATATCGTTGAGGTTAGTAAGATGAGGATTTATAAGGGAAATGTTTACGTGACTAATAATATTTAATTTTCCATTAATTGTTTTCAGTTTTCCTAGGCTATCGAAGTATATGCCGGAGTTAGAAGGAAGTGGCTTGATAAGGTCTTGATGCGCATTGACCGAGGCGCTGAAATAGAATGAATAAAATCAATTAAACTACGTTTAAAGTCCTATTATAATTATCAACTAATACTTACATGCTAACTATTTCTAAAAATTATTCTAGTCGATTTCTAACAATAATACAGGGTCTTTAGCTACCGCGGGTTTCATTTGATCGAAATGATGAGTCACATGACGTCTGTTGATAAGAAGTGTAGCTGTGTTATTACCATGAACCTTGATGATTTTGTATGGTCCTTTCCAGATAGGCGATAGTGCCTTTTTGAGCCTCAGGTGGGCTTTAAGATAGACATAGTCATCGACCTTGTATTGTGGTGGTGATTTAGTATGTGAATCGTAATAGGATTTAGAAGATTCCTTGGATTTTAGTATGTTTTCCAGAGCTTTTCCTCTGGTGTATTTGAATTTATGTTGTAACATTTTAATATAGTCTGAATATGTTGCACTAAGTTCATTTTCATAGATAGAGTTAGGAATAAAGGGTTTGTGACCGAATATTAACTCATAAGGAGTAAATTTTGTAGTTGAATGTTCTGTTGTATTATAGGTTAGCATAGCTGTATACACATAAGTAGGCCAATTATCTTGGTTTTCGTTTACGAAGGATTTTAAATATTCCTTGAGGGTTGAATGACTACGTTCTAAAGCTCCTTGTGTCTGAGGGTGGTAAGGTGATGACCATAATTGTTTGATTTTAAGAAATTGGCAAGTTGTTTTAAAAAGTTCGGACGTAAAATTGGTGCCTTGATCAGTTAGAATAGATTTAGGAATTCCAAATAGGGATATAAAGTGGATAAGACAATCGCTAGATTCTTCGGCGGTTGTACTACGTATAGGATATGCGATAGAATATTTAGTTAGATCATCTTGTAAGGTGAGAATATACTTTAGTTTAGCTGATCCAGATTCGGGTAAGGGACCTACTATATCTAATGCTACTCTCTGAAACGGAGCTGTGGATGTAGTAGTGATCTCCATTGGAGCTTTATTTAATTTTCTCAGCGCTTTATTTTCCTGACATAATTTACATTTCTTGACATAGTCTTCTATATCACTTCGCATGCCCTTCCAATAGAATTGTTCTCGGATTCTGTTATACATTCGTGTCGACCCTAAGTGCCCAGCTGTAGGAATGTCATGGTTTTCACGCATGATTTTAGGTCGCTCGCTCAGAGTAGGGTATATTGTTTTATTTAGGTAAACGTGGATTTGAATTTTTGTATTGTTAAAAATGTGAGTAAGGATATTGTAAATTTTTGTGTAGGAGTGATGGTCGAATGGGTTTTTGAAATCGGAGATAGCAATGTCTGTTGTTTGTTCGGAATTCAGGATTTCGTTTCTTACTTGTTTCAGAGTGTCATAGATAGCGGGATAAGATGATTCGTCAAAGTAGTGAACTTTTGTGAAGATGAAGTAAACAATCTTGTTATCATATTTAGTTTTTAGAAAATGGTATAATTCTTTTTCAGAATTAAGGATTTCGTCTTGGTTGCCGGAATTTAGGAGAATTTCGGATATGTAAGGATTTGACTCGTCTAAATCTATAGATGTAGGGATTAATATTATTTTGCAGGTAGTTTTTAGGAGATTTTCGTTGTGTTCTTTTAGAATTGTGTTGCAGATGTTTTCTTTATTTGGAATTGATTTTAGAAATTGGGAATAATTATCGTCGTTTAAATTTGGTTGCTCGTTTGGCGAAGGGATTTGTAACGAGTCAAAGTCAAGGTTGAGGTCGGCACTGTTGGGGCTAATATCAAGATAAGGTAAGTTCGGCCCTAGATCTATGAGATCTGGAGTTAGCGTTGGTTCACCTTGTGGTATAGGGTTTTGTAGTACGTTAGAGTCGGTGTTTGTTTCTTGATTTAATAGGTCGCTATCGTCGAAGGAAAACGGAATGGGAGATGGTAGAATAATATTAGGGTCCTCCATGAAGTCATCGAGTTCAGTGTCAGGATCTAGTAGTAGAGGGTCAGAGGTCTGCGAAGGTTTACCTTGGATGGGGTTAACTGGAAATCGAGACAACGCGTCAGCATTAGTATTAATTTTCCCTTTCTTGTATACAATATCATAGTCAAATTCCTCTAATTTGAGTCGCCAACGTACTAACCTAGAACCAGGATCTTTACAGTTAAATAACCATTGCAAGGGTTTGTGATCTGTGATTATGGTGAATCGATTTCCATAAAGATAGGGGCGAAAGGCTTTAGTTCCAAAGATAATAGCTAAGCATTCCTTTTCAGTAACGCTATAGTTACATTCAGCCTTATTGAGTGTTCTAGACGCGTAAGCGATTGGGCGGTCCTTTCCTATTGGACCTTGCGATAATATGGCAGAAACAGCGAAATTGGAAGCGTCGCAGGTAAGGATAAAGGGTTTGGTGAAATCAGGATATGCTAGCACTGGTGATGTGACTAATTTATTTTGTAAATTTTCGAAAGCTAATTGCTGTTCATTGTTCCAGTTGAATGGTGTATCCTTTTTTAGAAGGGATGTTAATGGTTTAGCGAGTTTGGAAAAGTCAGGTATGAAACGTCTGTAGTAAGATACGAGTCCAAGAAAAGATTTCACATCTTTTGGGCATTTTGGTACTGGAAAGTCGGTGATACATTTGACTTTTCTGGGATTTGGTTGTACACCATCTTTGTTGATAAGGTGACCAAGATAAGCGACTTCTTTGCATAGAAACTCGCATTTGTCTGGTTGGAGTTTTAAGTTATAATTCCTGAGCCTATTGAAAACAGCGGATAGATTTTGAATGTGACTTAGTAAGTCGGGAGAGTACACTACAATGTCGTCTAAATAGACAAAGCAACGTGAGCCTTGAAGTCCACATAAACATGTATTCATAAGTTTTTGGAAGGTTGAAGGCGCGTTTTTTAGCCCAAACGGCATTCTTGTAAATTGAAAATGACCTTGAGGTATGGAAAAGGCGGTTTTAGGGGCGTCTTGCTTGGATATTGGAATTTGATGGAAGCCTGAAGCCAAATCTAAAGTTGTGAAGTATTGGCTTTTCCCTAATTGGTCTAGAATTTCTGTTATCTGTGGAATAGGATATGTTTCTCCAATAGTAACGTCGTTGAGTTTTCTATAGTCAATAACGACTCTCCATTTTCGTTGTCCCGAAGCATCTAGCTTTTTGGGCACAACCCAAATGGGTGAGGACCATGGTGAATTTGAAGGGGTTATTATGTTTTGTTCTAGCATTTTGTTAATCTGATTTTCAACTTCTTTTTTGTGACATTCGGGGAATCTATAAGATTTAGTTTGAATAGGGATATCTGTACTTGTTCTGATATTATGTTCGGTAATTGTAGTATATGTGAGCTGATCGTCTGGAAGATGGAAGATGTCGGAAAAGTCTGAGCAGACTTGTAATAGAACATTAGATTCCTCCTCATTTAGGTGAGAAATCCTAAGATGCTTGAGAACTTCGTTGGTTCTTGTAGAGGCATTAGTAAGAGGTGATAATGTTTGAGTATTCAAACAAGCTTGAACACCTAGAGGTTCTAGTGTTAGATTAAGGTTAGATTGGAGTACGACGGACTCTTCTGAGATGTTGACAACTGTGATGTTAATACGATTGTTTTCTTTAACGTTAACGATGCAATTGGCAACTAATAATGAATCAGAGATGTGTTGGTCTATTATCATGCCTTCTTTTATACTTGGATTACTTACTGTGCATTCAATTACAGTTTCAGTGCGAGGTGGAATGTTATATATTGGTTCAGCGAATTTTAATTGTATGTATTCTTCATCTATCTGTAAGGTTTCCTGACAATAGTCGATTTGACAACCTAGGTTTTTCAGGAGGTCATTGCCTATGATGCCGTCGAAACTTAAGCTAATATTTTCGACAACGTGAAATTCGTGGGCATAAGGTTTGTCATATTTTTTGAATATTTGCATTTTGAAGCTACCTAGAGTGGGAGTTGTTTCACTTCCAGGATCGATTCCTTTGAGGGTTATTATATTATCATTTAATTTTGGGACTTTGGACATAGAATCTAGTTTCAGTAGGCTTATGCAGGAACCTGTGTCAATTAGGAAGGATAAGGGCCTATCAGCGACGGAGGTATGGATTATTACGTGAGGTAAGTATCTTTTTTCTGTATTTTTATTTATTTTATAGATTTTCACATTTGTGTTTTGTTTCAGGTTTGGCAAGTTATTTGGAGGTGAAATGTGGGAATTTGCAACGAGAGTAGAATCGGTGGATTTTGCTGTAGAATTTGGTAATTTACATGATTTAGGTAGTGATTTGGCAGGAACAGCGGATTCAGCGGGTTTAATATGTGATTCAGTGGATACAGTGGATTTAGTACGTGATTCAGGGGATACAGTGGATTTAGTACGTAATTCAGGGGATACAGTGGATTTAGTACGTGATTCAGGCGATACAGTGGATTTAGTACGTGATTCAGGGGATACAGTGGATTTAGTACGTGATTCAGAGGATACAGTGGATTTAGTACGTGATTCAGAGGATACAGTGGATTTAGTACGTGATTCAGGGGATACAGTGAGAATTGAGGCATCGGCTTTGATATAGTAGGACGAATTTCCCGCGCGACACCGTTCGGGAAATTTTACTCGTTTAAATCATTTTGGTCGACTTCATCGGCTTCTGGATTTACGTTAAAAACCTTGCGAGTTGGCCTAGAACTTGAAGCTTGTGTAGGGTTAGATTGACGACCATCTGAAGTAGAAGCAGCAGATTGGTTCCTGCTATTGTTGTATTGTCTTTTGCGACAATTTTCAATAGTGTGACCTATGTTTTTGCAGTAGCGGCATATCATGTCGTTGGTATTTACTGCTTTTGAATGATCGGGTACCTGGTGTCGCGGAATAGGAGAACGTAGCGATTGGAAATCACGGCGAGAGTTCATATTTTTGGATTTATCGTTATTGGAGTAAGTATTGGATCTTTTATAAATACTAGAGATTATTTTTTCTTCTTCGACTGCGAAGCTTATAGCGGAGTTTAACGAGTCTGGATTGCGGCATCTAACGACTTGTGACACCCGTGGCAAGAGTCCTATTATGAAAGTATGAAGTGCAAGATCTTGCATCGCAGCCACACGTCCTGCTAATTCTGTTTTCTTCTTCGTCGGAATAGAAATATTTATTTCCGTAAGTAGTTTCGCTAAGCATGTTTCTATTTTTAATGCAAACTGGTTAACTGTTTCAGCAGAGCTTTGCTTACAGTCCTGAAGTTCGGTGAGTAGGTGAGCGTAATGCTTCCTTTCCCCAAATTGCTGCTTTAAAAACTCGATGAATTGCTCAAAGGATTCGAACTCTTTGACACTGCATGTAGTTTCAGCTTTATCTATTAATTGACTTAAAATGAATTTAAATAAAATAGGTTTCTGTGTTTTCGTGGCTGTGTTAAAGGCGCTCTGGCAATTTGCAATGAAGGGATTTAGTTTTTCCCTGGAGCCATCGAATGGCTTAATGAATTTGAATAGAATACCAAGTTCAATTTTTTCCTCGATTTCCATCTTTGTACTCTTAGAGCTACTGGAATTTTCCTCTTTTGTTTCAGATTTGGAAGTCATGATTCAATTTTACTAAATAAAATATAAACTTATTGACTATAAGAAATCGCTGCACCTTAAGTTGATTTGTACAAATGACTCAGTGTTATGAATGCGTAATGTAAACAAAATGTATAGTAACCATACAGTAAGGTCCTTATCAGTTACAATACAATGTATTAGGAATAATGAACTAGAATTATTAAAAATATGTCGATAAAAGATGGCTCTGAGTTAATTCTGGTATTCGCAATAGGATATAGTAGTAGCTGTAGTATTTCTTAAATCACTCACAGGAACGCCGTCATCATGAGGATACTCAGGATCATTGTGACCGCTTCTCCAGCGGTAACCAGCAGAACAGCAGTCGTAGCAGACCTCTGCACCAGCAGAGGGTGGAATCAGGTCTCGGTTGCAGGTTGAACACACAAGACAGTGTGTCGATCAGGCACTTTGATTTATTGCACTTAAACACGACACAGTGGAGGTTTGATAAGGCACTTAATTTTCGGCACTTTAGAACGATTAAGTTTCACTGGCACTTTCGGATTTAGTGTTTTTCTGTATTTCAGAGACGTATTCGGGTAGGGGATTTTCGTATCCCACCGCTGCCACCAAATATTATAGGAGATCCCGGAATCTTGTTTTTAAAAAAAACTATTATTGATTAACTGGAAACAGAGTTTATTGGATTTAGGAAACACTTGAATTAGAATATAAGAAAATAGTAATAAAGATTTTAGGACTTCCGACCCGTACCGAGTTTCAAGATGAACTGGCTTACAAACTCAATGAGAATGACGTCTAAGTTGTTAAATGCTGACTAGGCAAGTCTGGATGGCGGTCAGCCATTTCACTATCATTGGCAAGGTATAACAGTTCGCTAGGTGGCAGCACTGGCACGTCAGGTCCAGGCATCTGTCAAAGAGTATTTTCTTTAGTCATGACGGAATGATGAACGAATGAATGAATCGAATGATGAACGTCATCATATATTTTATATTGGAAGGCCTCTTGCCACAGTAGTGCCAACTGGTGTCGTAAATTTTCATGAAAACCCTCATTAGCTTTCTGTTTGTGAAGCTCTGAGTTAGGCGACTGGCACACTGCACCGCATTACGCAGCGGGGTGCGTGAAACGGAGCCAAATTCCCCGCACGGAAGCGCGTTTTTATTGAATTTGTATGTAAAAAATCACGAGCCCACGTTATCTGCGTCCCGCTGCGCAATGCGGTGCAGTGTGCGAATCGCCTAAACGAAAACGAATGACCATTTTCACCAAATGTAGGCGACACTTAAATAAAAGCGTGCTTTTGGATCTTCAGCTTTCGGCGGTAAGCCGAGCGTAGAAAATTCAACAACGTGCTTTTATTTGGACATTAATGTCCAAATAACTGCGATAAACGTATACGGAAACAGAAAAAATAACATAGGGGACACCTTCGATAACAGTAACCGCCTACTTATTACAGCTAATGATTATAGCCTGTTGTAGTTATCTCACGCGCAAAAAATGCCAATGTTATGTCACTTCCGAAGTTCCGAGGTCAATGTTTGTACAGACGCCAGCACATCAAGCTACTACGATCTGTCAAATTTCTTCAATAGATTTTCAATTATATCGCTAAAGCATAAGGTTCAAAGTTGATTGGGAAAATTTGACAGTTTCGGCTAGCTTGATATGCTGGCGTCTGTACAACAAAAAGGTCAGATAGCGTTAGCTGCCATGGTTGCAATATGTACAGTGGGTTGGTACTGACAGTGGTAATGACTGACAATTATTTCAAGTTTAAAATTTGATGGCACCACTTATAGTAAAGCCAGTAAGTAAACTTTCTAATGGGTACTTTAGTATGTAAAGACGGTCACCCATACGCTTGCCGCGGTTGGTCCGTGGATGGGTGACCATCTTTACATACCAAGAACCCTCCGCGCCTCGGAAAGCACGTTAAGCCGTTGGTCCCGGCTGCTATTCGTGGATCTTCGACAGTCGTTACGGGTAGTCAGAAGCTCGAAAGTCTTGACAACCAGTCTTACCAAGAGGTATCGTATTACCGAGTAACTGTGATGTGGAGGTCAGATAGGCAGTCGCTCCATGTAGGTATTCAGCTGCATCCGGTTAGACTGGAAGCCGACCTCAACATAGTTGGGAAAAGGCTAGGCAGATGATGATGTGTTGTGGAAACACTCGTGGAAGGCAATGGAGCAGAACACCTGTTTCACAGTGCTTAGGTAATTATGTCAATGTAACAAAGTGCGAGGGCATCGCTCGTTGCTTTCCTGCATAAAGCCTGAACAATTGAGGCTCCATAATACAGTCAGTACTGAAACTATAGCAACGCATCCGGACTCTGACCCTGGCCGTGATTTCAAATAAATAACAAGACCACGGTCAATGTTCGAAAGTTTGTAAGGACAATCCCGAAGACACATAAATGTTCCGTTGTATGATTAATTAATTTTAAATCCGACTTCATGATGAATACCATTGTAATGCTATTGGTTTTCCCAGTCACCCAACTACACGACAAAGAGTGTCCATTCTAGGACTAATTTGAAACACGCTATCTGTATCTCATAAGGCCACGTACACGGCACGGGCGTAAAAATATCGCGCACTGGGTTTTTACCTCTCGGTGTCGAGCCGAACGTTGAGAATTCGACAAAGCGCGTCAAAATAACACTGTTGTATTTTCAACTCTAGGTGCGTTGAAAAACCAGTGCGCGAAAAAAATCGCAGCGGGAAAAACGCGCTCGTTCGTACTTGGGCTTAATGTTTAGTAACGTCTCAAGCAATTTTTTACCGCCGAACTCTCAAACTAACCAAGTTCATCATCATCATCATCAGCCTATAATGTTCCCACTGCTGGGACACAGGCCTCCTCTCAGTGAGAGGGAGTGGGCCGTAATCCACCACGCGGGCCCAGTGCGGGTTGGTAGATGTCACATATCTTCGAATTTTTGGTTCTAGGACATGCCGGTTTCCTCACGATGTTTTTCCTTCACCGTTTTGTGAGCAGTGGTGATGAAATAATTTACACAAAGTAAAGCGCCTGTCTGGGTTCGAACGTACGACCTACAACTCGTAAGTCGCGGCCGTTACCACTTGGCCACCACTGCTCCAACCAAGTTAATCTCCCATAAACTTACACACCACAATCTTCAACAGACGCTGGCCAGCTTCGCGCTCACAGAGATCGCGCACGGTTCAGACGCGCGACTCATGCGCACGACGGCGACGTACGACCCGCAAAACAAGCAGTTCGTCATTAACACGCCAGACTTCGAGGCGGCTAAATGCTGGGTTGGTAATCTAGGTAAAACTTTGTGTGACTTTTATTTTGACATGGCTTTTGACGTTTTTACAGGTACAGTGGGGCTAGCACAAACACGCGGACTAAAAATAACGTACATTCAAACGATTTCAATATTGAAAATACTCGTTTCGTACAGACGCCAGCACATCAAGCTACCACAATCTGTCTTTCTTTAATAGATTTTCAACTTTATTGCTAAAGCATTAGGTTCAAAGTTGATTGGGAAAATTTGACAGTTTCGGGTAGCTTGATGTGCTGGTGTCTGTACATAATATTCACTTAGATAGAAGACTGATAGACATGGGAGAAAAAAATTGTGGCTGTCAAAACATTTAAACCGAAATGCTATAGTATAGGATGTCCACTATCTCGCACTAGGCCCGGGTGGTGGACTACAAGGCCCAGTCCCTCTCACAGAGAGGAGGCCTGTCCCAGCAGTGGGAACATCATAGGCTACTTATGCTATGCTATAGCACAATCAAACAAAAACAACAAACACAGAACTACTACAATCTATACTAATACTGTACTAATATTATAAAGCTGAAGAGTTTGTTTGTTTGTTTGGTTGAACGCGCTAATCTCTGGAACTAGGTACCCGTCGGATTTGAAAAATTCTTTTTTCATTTGATAGTTCAATTCTTGAGGAAGGCTATAAGCTATTCAACATCACGCTTATGGCCCTTGGGAGCCGAGCAAAAAGAAAAAAAGTCACTAAGAACGCTAAGCAAAAACGAAGTAATAGCGCGGGCAGGCGATGAGATGCGACGGGGTGGGTCGGGGGAACAAGAAATTTCACGCGGACGAAGTCGCGGGCAGAAGCTAGTACAACAATAAAACGGACAAATACTTTTGTCCGTTGCCGTTGTTGCCTTCGAATTTACGTTATGTATACGTTACGCGTTCGTGCTACTTAGGGCCTCCGGAAGTAAGCGACCTGACGATAATTTTTTTTATGGCCCATTAACTTTAATGGAATTCTATGTAATCAGTCAAATGTTATGCTTGTGTAACATTGCCCTTGCTATGACTCGTTAGACCAAAACAAATAAGTCTAAAAATCGACCAAAAATAACTTAAAAAGCCGGGCAAGAGCGAGTTGGCCACGCGCACCGAGGGTTTCGTAGCATCATATGTTTTTAAATTTTCATCGGCGAGGCCTATATTCGTCAGAGAATTTTAAAACTGCACGCGGCGGTTTAGAATATTGCAGTTTTAGGTCAGCGCCATCTCTTGATCGATAGTGGGACTAATGTAACTGTTGTTGATGACTTCTGAAAAAGTGTGCTATTTCATCAGACATCGTTTTATTTTTCTTTTAATCTTTACATAAACTTCTTTCAAATAGAATAATTTCAGATTTTTCTCTATGCAAACTGACGGTATTTTATTTTACATTTTTCATCAAAAGTCGAAAACTATGCGGCCTAAAAAAAAAAGTGTTTGAGAATGTGCAAACTGCGCTCTTTCATATGATACCCCACATGCCCTAGTAGCCCCACTTCGAATTTTTCAGACAGCCTTTCAGTTCCCGTTGCAAAAAAAAAAAATATATCTTTCTTATTTGCAAAATAGCTGGGCAAACGTCATCTCAAACTATTCTAAATTTCAAGTTGATAGCATTAGTAGTTCTTGAGATATCCAGCTGTGACAGACGGACAGACAGACAGAGTCGCACCATAAGGGTTCCTTTTTACCAATTTGGTACTGAACCGTAATGAAACGTCTTTTTCTTCGTCTAGCGAACTAATACCTACTTCAGTTTAGTCTAACTTCGCTAGTCTCATCAAAATTCAGTAAGACATACATTTGTATCTGTTTATCACACCATCTGCGTCATTCACTGCTTATTTTTATTAACATTTCTGTGGGTGTTGAATCTGCATGGTTTGCTTCGCTAGCCATCGAAATTCAACTGATTCGAAGCTATTTTTATAAGTTTAAACAGTGTTATATGTGTTCAAGGTTGCCTGGATTTGGTTATTTGCCTACGGTCCACTTGGCTCCCAATTTGAGTCAAACTGTCGTTTGTTATCTCTTTAGATTTACTTGGTAACAAGAACGCGATCGGTTACATTTTAGGAAATCTTTAGAAATTCTGAATTTCTGATGTCTGCCACTATACTGCATTTGGTAACAGTGCTCCTATCTTTTAGTCGCCAAAAATAGTCACCGTAACCGAAATCGGCATGGGATGTAATTATTACTGCATTCGAACTTTAAAATCAGAAACGACCTCTGCTATAACTATAATTTCTATCTCTCCCCCTTGGAGTCATGTCCATATAGTAAAGTAAAAATCCTAAGGAGATGAACATCACTGGGCTATATTAACAAAATATCAGCTAGTATTACAACATCATTTAAAACAGACGTTCTGCGTTCAATTATGACAATTAAGACGAATTAGGAACCTCTGCTACACTTGTCATGTTGCTACCCTCCCACATAATGCCTCAATCGACTCTTGCGCACATTGCTCGCGGTGATACGCTACTATCGGAGTATAATACGTGAGTCAATTATTTAAAGGCTGCAAAGTTAGTACCAACTATAAAAAAAAACAAAAGTACTAATTCCATACATCATCTGGGACAAGCCGTGTGCCCAATGGGATTTCCTATATACAAACAAATTAAAGTGTAAATAATCGAAATGTTACGTTGTTGCAATCACTAGTTCCATCTGTCAAAAAACGGTTTACCTAATGGACAGACAAACTTTCACCACCCTTGAAAATAATTTTCAAAAATTCGTCCTTAGGGCTTTAAGATTTTTTAAAATTAAATCTGCCCAGCATGTCTTCAGCTTCCTCATATCTGATCCGTCGTCATCTCAGTGTACTACTAATTCTTTTCCCGATGATAATTTACGCGTTGCCCTTTTGTACGGAGGTAAATTGAGAAATAGGTACAGACGCCAGCACATCCACCTACTATAATCTGTCAAATTTGTTTAATAAATTTTCAACTTTATCGCTAAAGCATAAGGCTCAAAGTTGATTGGGAAAATTTGAGATTTTCGGGTAGCTTGATGTGCTGGTGTCTGTACAAACGACTGAAACTCTTCATGTTTACTCTTCGACTGATTGATGACCCACATACTCAAGTACCCTCATGTTATCGACTACCCAAATAGCGTAGCCACGTAGTCCCTGAACCAAAACTAATATTTAGACAGGAAAAGTAAATGTCATTAATGTTGTTATGACGAGGGTAGGTTCGCTTTTTTTATCAGTATACATATATACACACATAGACGTATAAAAAAATATCCGTCTATGCATACAAATAAATAAAATTGGAGGGTCTGTTTGCTGCCGGGTCAGCGGGATTGTCCGAAAGGGTTACCGCTGGCCCGGAACATAAAGGGCTAAGGAAGGAACACGGGTGGGTTTTAGTCAATAAGAGTCTGACACTCCCTTCCGCTCCACCCAGAGCGGGAGGGGTCATTTGATTATTTCCCATCCTGAAAAAAAAGGGTCTGTTTGCAATGTCAAAATAACAGCTTTACTAAATGCAAATGAAAGTATATATAAAAAAAGTATACTTTAACAAAAAAAAAATCAATTTTAAATTGTTATCTCTGTTTACTGTCCTTCTCTAGGTCCTCTAGGTCCCAGGTTACCTCTCAGTCAATTTTTATAACGATCGGTTCATTGGTTTTGGCCTTGGCGTGGAAAGATAACAACCAGACTGACTTACTTTCGCATTCATAATATTTTTATGGATTCTAGTATATTGCGCGAGTAAACCATAAACAATATTTTATTTTGTCACACCACCTTCGTCGTGGTCTACCTCGACGGCGATGTCCTACCTGAGGCGTCCAGTGAGTGACCATCTTTGCCCACCCCTACGGGTGTATTTGTGTCGTGTGACGTGAAACAATAATGAATCAGAGAATTGTTTTAACGACTTGTTCAATTAACTTTTAACTACTAGTTGCTCGTAGTATTGTCAGTTATTGCGATAATTAAAAAAATAGGTATTAATGAAGAACCAGAAACTCAAAGCATTTATTTCAAACAAACAAATTACAGGCATTTTTGAATTGTCAAGGGGTCTGTCAGTCAGGAAGCTAAAGCTAGTTGCCCATTTCAAAGCGTAGCAGGTACCTACGGAGACGAACAGGCAAGAAACTCCACAGACACTCTTTTAAATCAAAATATGAAAAAAAAATGATTACATCATTCATGCTAATATTAATATTATGCATGTGAGAGAACAATGGAGAACGTTAAAGTGTCCGCAATAAAAAGAAAAAAAAGCATTTCTAAAATTAAATTGAAATATGATATTAAAAAATTCAAAATATTATGCAACTCAGGCTATTCACGTAGATTTTTAACAGGTTTATAATAAATAAAATAAAAATGTGCGTAAAAATATGCTATATAGAGTCATAAAGTTTTTATTGTTTATGGGTTTTTCTATGGAAAATATTACTAATTTTTCTTGCCAATCATTTTGCCTCGTGGAGACTATCAAGTATACTTATATATGTTATATACTTAACAACTTATACACTTATGTAAGTGTATAAGTTGTACAAGTATGTACTTGACGCATATGTAAGTACATATATAAGTTGTTAAGTATATAACGGGAAGCGGCTAGGCAGATTGGCTGGAAGATAAAATGTGTGATTCACTGCTTAGTCATTTTCGAGTGTATCGATTACAGTTCCAAAAATTTCCATAAAAAAATGGATCAATATAAAATCAAAATCCAAAAGTCATTTATTCAAATAAGGGCTGATTTTTCCATCGCCAGATAACATTTATATTGGAGGAATAAAATTGACGTTTGACAGTTTTTGTATGAAAAACTGTCAAAATTTCAAAGTTATTCCTCGAATAAAGTTATCAGATGATTGAAAAATTAGCCCTTAGTCTGAAAATCAGCAGTTTTCGAACATAGATTATAAACAACAGCTATTTATGCATTTCGTAAATTTTGACGATCACATGCGTCATTCATGTATGTACACAGATAACGTAATTACTAAGTAGTATTACTCGTATCTAAATGAAGAATTATTTTTATCATTTCATTAAATAATTTCAATTATGTATGAGTAATTTTTATGAAAAATTTTGATTTTGATGACTATTTTATCAAACAATTTATGAGTCGAGGTTGCTTGTAATAGCTTAGCAACACTCCTGCAAATATTGATTTGATTCTGTATGGAGATTTTATAAGATGTTGAAGGCTCCTACAAACAGGCGCGACACGACACGCGACACAAAGGCACCGCAAGTCGCGCAACGAGCGGTGCTTTTGTGTCGCGCGCGATTATATCGCGTGTCGCGCCTGTTTGTAGTAGCCTTTATGATCGTTGAGAGGTTTAATCTGCCTAGTTTTTTTTTTTTTTTAATGTTAGTTTAATGGTCGCAACCGCTAGTGCTGAGCAAGAGGGGTTCATCTTGGGTTCGTTCGGTTCCCAGGTTTATAGGCAAGGTATAATTGGGTTTTTCTATCAAGGAATTTCTCTCGCTATACAGAATGTTTTTTTTACCGGTTCAAAATTTTTACCGGGTGTTCAACCCATGAATATGAAATCACGAAAAAAAATCAGTCGTTTCATTTTGGTCAAGTAGGTATTGAACTTTTGTATGAAACGGCTGATTTAATTTTTCGTGATTTCAGTTTTGGTCCCTTATTGAAAGTTGTTCATATTCATGGGTGGAAAACCCTGTAAAAATTTGGAACTGGAATAAAAAACATGCTGTATAAATAGACTCGACGCTAATTACAGGGGAGTTATACGCTGGTGAAATGTGGGTACACCTCTCACCCCTGCACCACTCTTCGGGGGTCTTACGCTTATGATCTTTTAATTGCAAAAATAAGAATAATATGGAGACCAAATATGAATGGATTCTGCAAGAGATGATTTGAATGAAAAGGGAGGGAATGACAACAGGGCAGCTAAAGAGAGAATGGAGAAGTAAAACATTTTTGACCCGATCCCAAGTAACATGGCACAAGGGGCAGAGGAAGTTTATTTAGCAAGTACTATACCTAACATTACACAAATACAAAGAATTAAGTTATAAAAAGTTCATGCATGCCGATAACCTTTTATTTTGTATTTTATAAATGTAAATTTCGATTACACGATGCATTCTTCAACTAAAAAAGAACTGGTTTTTCCTTTTTATTAATCCATCATTAAAATAAAGTGCATTATTTTGTATTTCATTTTTATGCGGTCAACAACCCTTATGGTCAGGTGTGTGACACTTGGAGGCGGCCCCTCAGTGACTGGGCATTTATTTCCTGACATTTTCAAAAACCTACCTAAACCAATTTTATCTTTCTTATCCTTCAACCATCTTAACCTTCAACTTTTTTGTAATTACCAAAATCTGTTGAATTAAATGTCTTACACTACTTTTTCTTCATAGATAAAACAAGAGGAAATTATTATTGCAAGTAAATAGGTATTTTTTAACAGTTAAAACACTAGGAAACGATAAAGTGTGGACAAACCGGACAATTTATTTAAATACCGATGATTATAAATATAAACCCAAACCACTAGTGTTTTGTGTTCAGAATCAATAGGTATATTAAATTTTATGGGGGACAAACAGGAATAAAAAGTTGGATCTGCCCCCCTATCACTGATAGGGGGACAGATAGGAGTGAATAAAGTTCGAACTGTCCCCTCTTTGCTAACAGGGGGATAGATCAAACTTTTTTTCCGATCTGTCCCCCTAAGGGGAGGACAAAGCAGGGTGACAGATCGCAATAATTCGAATTTTTCTGTCGAAAACGTTTTTATGTGTGTTTGTCTTGCGTACGTAAATATAGTAGCAGATTATGGCGTTCTGTAGTTTCTCCTTACCCACACGCGAAATGTACGTGAGTTTAGTTTATGTATGTAGATAAATTATAAAATCAAATATTTCTTTCCCAGGTAGAACATGTACCCACACCCTGCTGTTCGCTCAGCTGATCACACCCGACGGCACCAACCATGGTCTACACGGGTTCCTGGTGCCCATCCGCAACCCTGAGACCCTGGAGACGTATCCTGGACTGATCGTCGGAGATATGGGGGAGAAGATCGGAGTCAATGGTATTGATAATGGGTAAGAGATGACTCAAGTTCTTCTAACTTAAAAGACAGCTGTGCTGCTGGGGAGTTTGTTGCACCACTTCTGCCCAGTTAAAGCACTAGAAAGTGCTGAAGAGCGGCCGGTCTTATGTAATTTTGACGTTCAAATGTAAATGTGCTGATTCTCAGCCCAGTTTGAAAAAAAGACTTAAAAAAATCTAATTAATACTTGTTACGTTTTTAGGGTGTTTTGGTTTCGAATGCAGATTCCTGCAAAATCTCTACATCAGATTGTCATTCAATTTAAGTTTTCAGCGCGTTTGTGCATTGCTGTCGTAATTATATTATTCGGAAATACATTTATACTTTGCGTATACTACTGTTTTCTTAGGTTTTCGAAGGAATATCTTGACAGATCTGAAATATCGTTAACGACATGAAGACAGAGATATACAGGATAAAATGTTTACCAGTGCGCAAACTGTAACGATGTATTCAGCATTCGATTCTAGACCCCTTGGCGTAGACGTATTTCGTTTGTTAGAAAAAAAAAATCAGGTGTTTCATAGAAAAGTGCAATACCTACGCGATCAAAACAAAACAAGACAAGACATTCATCTGATTTGGGGGATTGCTTTTTGTACAGCAACGTTCAAAATTGAGTGCGAATGGAAAATTCTCGTCAATTTTCAGTACATTTTTTTTTTAATAATTGATTAGAATGTGGCAATATTTGAACATAAAAAATAATGTATTACAAAACGTATTAAACTTATCAATTTTATTGTTATAACTTTATCACTTTCCTCGCCATTCTTGTATTACCTTGTATTTACTTTTACCACGCCTGTGTATCTTCCGACTCGCTCAATAATGGGCATCTCCCACTGAAGATAATTGTTGGTGCAACGCGGCCCCTATGCGTATACGCATCCTGTCGCCAGTCTGAGGCGTTAACCCCGCGGCATATGATTGAGTAATCTAGTGGCAATTGGGAGTAATAACTCCATATTACTGCATGAATAAACTTAAAAAATGTAACGGAAGCGGGTGCTCTGTGATTTCGATTGATTTTTTTTGGCACCAACTTCCTAAAAGTGATTATTGAAATCAGTAACATACACAGATACACATCTGTTACAGAAACAATGAAAGTGTGAACCGCGCATTTTGTAAAGGCTCCTACAAACAGGCGCGACACGCGACACAGACACCGCAAGTCGCGCAACGAGCGGTGCCTTTGTGTCGCGCACGAATCGCGTCGCGCCTGTTTGCTGGAGCCTTTACTCAATGTCGGTTGATAAAAAGATCAAAGATATCTTCAGTCACTGTCAGGAAATTTATTATATTTACATTTAAGAGTAGGTATTCGTATCAAATTACCCGTAACGACTGTCAAAGATCCACTGAGAAAAACGGGCTACTTAAAATTGGCAAATTTGTAATGTACCGGCAGCCAGATACGTATAATGTGCTTTTCACATGAAAATTATAAGAGCCATACTTATAATGAAACGACACCATGTTAAGTAAGTATGCGGCATAATGCTCTGTAAAGACCATGTAAACAAGTTACTTGTAATGAGGCCGCATCATGAAATTACTGTGCCCGCATTATTAACGTTTACGTATGCGGTTTAATGATGCCGCATATGTATTAACAGAGCAGCATACGTAATTTACTTACCCGGAACCAGGAAAAATGTATGCGCTATACGAACGAAGTTATACAGCCGCATTATTTCAGTATCTAGGCTCTTTACAACAGTAACTGGTTGCCAAATCATTGTACTGACTCCGACTCATTAAGTAATGGTTCCGGTTACGTACATAATATACGAGCATGCGTCGGGGATATGCCGATACATTTTACGCACACTGGATAATTAATAATGTCTCCGCCTACATCATCATTTACGTATCCTGGCTCATTTTACGAACTCCGTTTACTAACTGACTGTGTTCGGTGCGTGTAATCTTTATGACGTCAGCCGCATCATGAAATTACTGTGGCGCACTCTTACCATTTACGTATGCGTTTTAATGATTCCGCACAGAGCAGCATACGTAATTTACTTAACCCGTAACATAAAATATGTATGCGCTATACGTATGACGTTATACAGCCGCCTTATTTCAGTATCCAGGCTCTTTAAAACAGTAACTGCTTGCCAAATCATTGTACTGAATCCGACTCATTAAGTAATGGTTCCGGTTACCTACGTACATAATGTACGAGCAGAGTAAGGGATATGCCGATACATTTTACGCACACTGGATAATTAATAATGTTTCCGCCTACATCATCAGTTATTAGTGTTATTACGTATCCTGGTTCATGTTACGAACTCCGTTTACTTACTGACTGTGTTCGGTGCGTATAAACTTTATGACGTCAGCCGCATCATGAAATTACTGCGGCGCACTCTTAACATGTACGTATGCGGTTCATTGATTCCGCACAGAGCAGCATACGTAATTTACTTAACCCGTAACATAAAATATGTATGCGCTATACGTACGACGTTATACAGCCGCCTTATTTCAGTATCCAGGCTCTTTAAAACAGTAACTGGTTGCCAAATCCACTGGGCTCATTATAATACTTCATGCTGAAAACAGCTTATGCTTTAAATAATGTTTTTTTTTCATGAAATAACCTCCATCCTTTGAGTTTTCATTCATATTTTAAGGTTAAGTATGCCCTTTTTCTTGACACAGGTAAAAACTATCCAAAGGCGTGGAAGATCGAATACCTAAACATAATATTTATTATTGTGTAATTAACTTGCTTTTTTCACTCCCTTTATTTCAGTAGACATAAAATCCGAATTTGATGCGAAATACGTGGCCATCATAAACACATCAATTTTCGGAAGATTGTCCGATTGTGCCTTGACCGTAACCGATATCAGTCATTTTCGTGTGAATCTTCTACTACTCTATTATAAAACGTGGTCATGGGCGTCATGACCACCCCGCCCTGGGCTGGGTCCAGGCTATCCGATCATTTTTCTGACCTCTTTGACTAAAAAAAATACATGGCGTGATGGCAAACGACTACTGTGTGTAATCGTGTCTCTGTATGAAAGCACCAAAAGACCCTAACGTAATCGAAGGCCAGCTCACTTCGCTCGCTATTGCATTATCTTCATTTAGAGCTTGAAATCAAACTCATCTCGGGAAACCTCCTCCCCCCTCGCCCCGAAATTGAAGCGATCATCGTATCCGAGGTGAATGAATGAAAAGAATCAAATTTATCCGAGGATGTTAAAATATGTGAAAAAATTTTCGAGCTCGCTACGCTCGCTCATACAATTTTTCTTTTCTTTCAAAGGTTTTCACATTGGCTGTTTAAATACTGGGTGCTCGACAAAGTAGGTACTTCTTGCATGCATCGACACACAAAACCATAGGATGATCATCTGCACGTTTGCATAAGTAAACTTTTGGTTTTCATAAGTTCGGCTCTTTGTGACCCCCCCCCCCTCAAATCGTAGGCTGGGACCGCCCCTGTGTATGGCCCACATCAGTTCTATTTTTCTTCCAAAATATTAGATAATTAATTGTTCCACCAACTAGCACAGGGCGCAGAAAAGGCTATTTACGGCACTGCAGGCACGTTTTTTCGTCGTCTTATTTTCCTGAACCCCCCCCCCCCCCCCGAATCTAAAACCTGGCTACGCCCGTGGTATGGACCACCGTGGCCTGATGTGTCTGGAATGATCAGAATAAATATATTTTTGTTTTATCTCATGAGTTTTAAACCTCGATAAAGAAGTTTAACAATAAAATAATTTATTATTTTTCTTTTATTGACAAAATCATAAATAACGATATCTTTAAAGTTCGTCTCTGAGACGTAAAAAAAACGTGTAAATAAAAGACTTTTAATTTTGCCTTTGATTACAAAATATTTTAATCAATAACATAAGATCAGGCTGCATGTCCTTTCCCTTGCCTTCCCGCAAGGGTAAGAAAAAAAAAAAAGAAGCATCGCGAAACTCGAAACGTTACCAAATATGGTAATGTGTTGCATCAGCCGGTGACGCCACTCCCGCCAACCGGCGCGGGCGGTCCCACTCCCACCCCGGCCGGCCGGCTCGCGGCATTCGCATCGCATTGTGTGTGCAGCGGTCGCCCGTACGTACGTAGGGCAGTTTGATCCTGCAGTCTTCTGAGAAAATTGGAGTGATTTTGTGCTAAAACGCGTCGGAGCGTAGCCATCATGGAATTTATGGAAGAGATATTAAACGCCGGTTTAGATGAAATAATAACAATCCTTGAAGGTACGTAAGCCAGTTGCTTGGTTTTATTTAGTCAAGATTTTTTTCTCTGGTGTGGCATGTTTGAACTGAACTTGTTTGATAGCTTTTTCACCGACAAACAACAGACAGACGTATTTTTGACAAGTAGGTACTTGTATTGTTTTAGTAGGTTTTGTTTTTATTGATTATTGATAATTTTACTAATTTACTAAATTTTCAATTGAACCTGACCCTCCGACTGAACATGTAGGCAATTATAAGTAGTAGGTACCTACTTACATAAAAAGTTTTGTACATGTTTGTATTTGTATTTTTCAGACAATCATATAACAACGCTTGAAACTGCCATTCTGTTAAACGATGAAGATTTGAAAGAACTGATTCCAAAGATTGGCCCCAGAATAAAATTTAAAAATTGGCTACTACATCAAAAAGCGACCGGTGTCAATGTACGTACCTACTTGTTTACTTGTATTTTAGCTAATAAAAATGTTTCCTTTGTTTTTTTCTCTTGGACCGATGCCGCATACTTTTGTAATGCATTGTAATAAAGCCTTTTTCTTTTTGATACTTGTAAATATTTTTATTTCTATTATAGAGTTAGTGTGTAAATAAGAAGGATTAGTTATTGTTTTGTTTCTGATTAATAAATATAAGCCTTTAAATTATTTTTCTAGAACCTTGAAATTAAGAATGCTGAGCTACTAAACGACTACTCAAAACGCTGTACGGGACACTGATGTCAGTGATAATGCAAAACTCTCTACAGCCTAAGACGACCCACTGACCCAGATTGTACTATTGCAGATAATAACACTGTGAGTTACTCATAATCATAACATTACTCAGCTTGATAACAAAACGTATTTCGTCGGCCTAATTCGTTAACCTGCTAAGTCCATTTTTGCATAGTTTACAGTAATTGTAATACAATACTGACAGGCGGCCCTACCCTTTTTTGGTACTTGTTATGGCTTTCTTATATGTTTTCCTGTAATCTATTAGGCAAAGAACTATTTATTGTATTTTCTTGAAAAGTTTAGGCCTTGTACAGTACGATTAATTTCAACTCGATAGGTCCAGTATTTTCAGAGTAAATGTCTGTGACAGATGGACAGACAGACTGACACTCGAGTGATCCTATAAGGGGTTCCGTTTTTCCTTTTGAGGTACGGAACCCGTACCTGTGTATGTTTGTAATAATTCTAAGATTACGTTTTTTTTTGTTTCAGGTATTGAAACTATTAAATGTAATGTTATTTTCTTTAGTAGATTTTATGAGTATTTAGAAGGCACTAGTCAAAGTTAGTTAATAACACTTGTGTTGGGGTTGTCTCGCTCCTCTCTTGAATTGCTAAACAGCATTGAGACTGACAATAATTAAGCTTGTGTTTTTTTTGTATGTCTCAATTTTACGATTGAAAATAAATAATATGAATATTTTATGTCTATTTACTTAAAATTACCCTTTACACTATTTCTTTCCTTGGCCCGTCCCATCCCCTCTGCCCCGCTCGACCGCCTGCTCAAGAACATACTGTGGCGGACACAGTAAAGCACGGTGAGCCGTACGTGTGTACCACGGCGGATGTGACTTTCGAGTGTTTAATATTCAAAATAAGTATCTGAACACATTTGTATGTACCATGCGCCAGCATAAGGAAAGATACTCGCACCTGTATTTTCCTTATGCTGGCGCATGGTACATACAAATATGTTCAGATACTTTTGAATATTAAATACTCGAAAGTCACATCCGCCGTGGTACACACGTACGGCTCACCGTGCTTTACTGTGTCCGCCACAGTACCGTACGTATACCGCCGTGGTACACACGTACAGCTCACCGTGTTTTACTGTGTCCGCCACAGTATTGTACGTATCCCGCCGTGGTACACACATATGGCTCACCATTATTTACTGTGCCCACTACAGTGTCGTACGTATTCCGCCGTGGTACACACGTACGGCTCATCGTGATTTACTGTGTCCGCCACAGTACTGTACGTATGCCACCGGGGTGCACACATATGGCTCACCATTATTTACTGTGCCCACTACAGTGTCGTACGTATGCCGCCGTGGTACACACGTAC